>CAWUFW010006355.1:0-600000 GCA_963921515.1 Calotriton arnoldi
CATGATGGGAGTCGTAGTCACAGACATTGCTCAGCCTCACAACTGGCCCATCAACACCACCCTGAACCATGCTCACATCACAGGGAGTGGAGAAGGACTCACAAGATGGCTGACACTGGCTACTGCTGTGGGGAGCACAAGGCCCTGCTGCCAACTGTGCACCAACAAACAGCAGGACACCACTGACTGACATCCTGAGAGACAACTTACACTCCCTGCAATGCAAGCACGTTCCATGGTGGGATATCTGGCTGGCTGGGTGGGAAGGGGGACTTGCAGCACTGACCATAGTCACCAGCACCTCCCCTCACACCCCCCCAACACAAACTCCACAGTACCCACCTGGTAGAATGCAATGCCCTCCATCCTAACACAAGATCCCACAAAGCACCACCACCCTGGGTTATGTTGTGTGAAGCACAGGGACACTCTTGGGACTCTTAGCCAAACAACTGCCAGGACAACACTCCCAGCCATCCTGTCAGCACAGCCAGCCCACCCCACAGGGAAGCAGAGTCAAAAGGAAGGAAGCATGGGCATGCTGGGAAGGGGGTGGAGGCAATAGCATGATGGGAGTCGTAGTCACAGACATTGCTCAGCCTCACAACTGGCCCATCAACACCACCCTGAACCATGCTCACATCACAGGGAGTGGAGAAGGACTCACAAGATGGCTGACACTGGCTACTGCTGTGGGGAGCACAAGGCCCTGCTGCCAACTGTGCACCAACAAACAGCAGGACACCACTGACTGACATCCTGAGAGACAACTTCCACTCCCTGCAATGCAAGCACGTTCCATGGTGGGATAACTGACTGGGTGGGTGGGTGGGTGGGAAGGAGGTCTGGCTGTCAACCAAACACAATCAATGCAGACCATGTTCACACCCCAGAGAATACATAGAAATGCCCAAATAATGCAGGACAATGTGCCACACCAATATCAACCCCTGACTGTGACGACTTAGGACAATACAATGTACAGGCCCGCACCCCGAGGCACAGTCACAACTGTCAGGTGTGTCAACCACTGATGCCTGCAGAAACATGACATACATTGTTTGTGTCTCCCAAAAACAGGTGATGATAGGGACACAGCAGCAGACGCTGAGGAGTCCCAGTCCCAGGCTCAAGAGGATGCCGAGCTCACTGGCGTCGTACAGCCTCTGTCCTCCTCGGACGATGAAGAACAACCTGGCACATCCGGTGCAAGTCAACATGCTGCACCAGCAGGACCACCAGCTGCAGCACCAGCAGGTCCACCAGCTGCACCCCCTGCACCCACCCCTCCAACGACTGTCACCACGAATACCATCCCTGCCGACATGGACAGAATAAGGAACAACACCAGCGCAGTGACCCTGGACCAACCTGGGGCCATGGACACCACCACCACCACCAACCCCCAAGGTGGACCAGGGTTATCTGTGCGTGCAACTGCACACACTGCACATGTCAGCAGGGGTGGTGGGAGGGGTGGGAGACAGAGGTCGCTGCTTGCAGACGTTGCTGGTGTGCATGAAGACCCACAACTGGTACGCATAGCTGATGCGTACCAGTCCAGCACCGGAGAGCTCAGCCAGGTAGTGGGGCTCCTCAGAGACATCAAACAGCAGCAGGCTGCCCATCATGCCCGCTTGGACTCCCACATGTCCCACGTGGAGTCACACATGTCACGTGTGGACTCCCACATGTCCCGCGTGGAGTCCAAGTGGGATGTACTACATGAGATGACGGCGGTGCACAGGGACATTTTACAATGCCTCCGCCAGATGAACAGCAACCAGTCCACACCTCCCTGTGTGCCAACAACATCTGGTACCGAACAAACTGCAACTGCCACAGGGAGGGAGGAGGACTCTGGCGGAGAGTCCCCTGCACTGCAGCAGCCTGCACTTGAGGGCCCCCCCAAGAAGAGGGGTCGTCCGAGGAGGGGAAAGTGAGAGGCTGATGGCCAAGCGCAACTCCCAGGAAGCCTGAACCTGTTCTGGATTTTCGCCTTTGTGCACAGACTGTTCACCCTGTTGATGGCAACACTACTCCCACACATTGCATGGGGAGTACAAGTTGGAACAATGTGTCAGACAACTGTGGCCCCGATACTGGGGATCCTGTCTACCTGGACTTTCTATTCATCTAGGAACTTGGGATTGCAAGATTCATGTACAGCACAATCCATCCTATGCACTATTATCACAGATGTATCACAATAAACACAATAATACACCATACTTGCCTCTGTCGTGATTCCAACGTGGGTGCTGTTATGGGGATGATGAACAACAAAATTACACTGTGTATGCGAACTGCAACAGCAAGGACAACACAGGCATGTGAGTACAGGCAACGTGACACATATGAGGGAGACACACCACCAGGGCTACACAACACATACACACCTAGGCCATCTGACTCATTGCCTACACTGATGTTGCCAGGGAAGACGGTGCAATGCACAGACACCACACCCATTCCCAGTTGTAGTCAAGTAGCCCACAGGTGCAGTAAGCAAATGGCAGTCAAATGTGTGACCACAGACAACGCACATCACTAAGTGAAGCACAGGTTTATTACACAGTAGCAACATGCCGTAACCACTACAGATGCAAGGTAACCCCACCTGGTAGCGGGCACACAGTCAACAACTGTAGACAGAAGGAAGTCCATGGGTGTGGCGCACATCACCTGTAGGGACACAACAGCTACCAGCCTGGATGTGCAATCACGTCGTCGGTGGACACAGTTGACCAAACGAATCTGAAAGTACCCTGTGAAGGACAGAAATGACACACAGTCAAAAGCAATGCAGTACAGGACAGAACAGCAAAACTCATGCACAATACATGTTACAAGATACCCACCCAGAACCAAGTTAGCATGTCAACACTGTTGGGGAGTACAGCCCACCTGTCACCACACATCGCAACACACATCCTGTCAAGTAGCCCATGGACACACTCCAACAGCACCAGAGCACCACCCACACATCATGCCAACTCACATCATTCACATGACACCTCAGGATACTCACATTCAGCTAAAGAAGTTGGTGATGAGCTGTGTGCGGACATCACCATCACCATCATCATCATCATCGTCACTGGCATCGTGGTCCAGGCCAGGATCCTCCACAGGTGGCGGATGTTGGTCATCGTCATCCTGGATGAGAGGCAACTCCTTCCGCACTGCCAGGTTGTGGAGCATGCAGCAGACGATGATAATCTTGCACACTTTCGCAGGGGCATATGGGAGGGACCCTCCGGTCTTGTCCAGGCAGCGGAAGCGGCTCTTCAGGAGACCAAAGGTCCGCTCAATCACTCTCCTGGTCCGACCATGTGCCTCATTGTAGCGCATCTGGGCAGGTGTCACAGGGTTCCTGAGGGGTGTCAGCAACCACGGCATGTTGGGGTATCCCGAGTCACCTACGGACAGACAAGTGCACATCAGCTGACTTGGAAAAGTGGGCGGAATACTACAGATCAGATCACACACAATGGCACAAAGTCAGTACACACCGACAAGCCAGGCACGCTGGTTCTGCATCTGTGCCATCAACCTGGGGATGCGACTACTCCTCATCACAAAGGCATCGTGTGCTGAACCAGGGAAACGGGCACACACGTGTGTGATGGTCATGTCTGCAAGACACACCACCAGTGCATTGACCGAGTGGTAGTGCTTGCGGTTCCTGTAGGCCTGCTCCTGGGCCTGTGGTGGTACCAAAGCCACATGTGTCCCATCAATGGAGCCAATGACATGCGGCATCCTCCCCAGGGCATAAAAGTCACTCTTCACGTCAGTGAGTCGTCGCAGTCTAGGGAAATATATGTACCGGTTCAGGAAGAGCAACATTGCCGCCAAGAAATCGCGGAGCACACGGCTGAACATGGTCTGTGACATCCCACCAGCAGACGCCACAGTATGTTGGAAGGTACCGGTGGCAAAGAAGTGTAGGGCTGCCATCACCTTCACCTTGGGGGTCAGCGCTGTAGGATACGGCCGGCCAGGCTGCAAATGTGGGGACAACTGCACTGCCAAATCCTCAATCAGCTGCCTGGTGAAGCGGTACCGTCGGATGCTGTCCCGTTCCACCATCGTTGCCAGGTCTGGGAATGGCCGATGGACAGCAGGAGCCCTGCAGTGCAGAGGAGAAGTAAGCAAGATCGTCAGTCACCCCACATATGCGGCATTGAACACACTCAAGATCCCAACATACATCATCATGAGGCACAACTACATGAAGTGTGCAGTACCGGAACGACATGTATGGTACATACATGGCCAACATCTGTCAACACGGTCCTACAGGTGGCATCAATTTGTCCCAGGTTGGCCCATTGGATATCATGATGCTGTGTCACAGTCACCCCCCAGTGACATGTGAGGACAGATGTGCCCCAGGCACCACAGCTCAACGACAGGCACATTCCCAGGGACCCTGTAATGCCACATGGACACTGGCATCACCTGGAGTATCATGTGTACACCACAACAAAACAAACATGACCCCCACAGGTAGTGGCCACACTTGCCATGGCAGGAGAGCCATGGACGTCTGTGACACACACGCACAACATCAGAGTCCATGCACACACAACGTGGATGTGGAGACTGTCTCCCATTGTGCACATGAAATCAGAGACATTGTAAACACTACATGCACAAAGACTGTGGAGGGCCATCACTATTGTGCCACTGGGACACCCTGGCTCAAACATACCGTCCCACATGGGACTCACGGGGTATGTGACATGACATACACAAACACCACTGTGAAATGTGACCATGGCACATGCACAGATATGAACAGTTGCACATCACAGTGGTCACGTACACGTAACACCCAGGATCCTGTCCCCATTAACACGTGCACAGCCTGGGGGTGGCTGCCCACAGGTGACACCCACAGGACAACATGTACACCAACATACACACAATAGGAAATGCAGCCTTACATGCCTTATGATAAGGTTTGGACAGGCTGTCGTGATGTAGGTATGCCCCTCACTCCCTGGGAGCTATCTGTGGCTGGCATATGTCCATCTGAGACAGGCATGCTGACATATGCCAGTCACATGTACAGTGATGCGTTGAACAGCAATGGACCGATCGGTGTCTCCGGCCGGCCCATTGCTTTCAATGTGTGCGGGTACGCGTTGTACCCCTGTGCGCGTTGTACTGCAATGGACCGATCGGTGCCTCCGGCCGGCCCATTGCATTCAATGTGTGCGGGTGCAGCGTTGTACCCCTGTGCGCGTTGAACAGCAATGGACCGATCGGTGCCTCCGGCCGGCCCATTGCATTCAATGTGTGCGGGTGCGCGTTGTACCCCTGTGCGCGTTGAACAGCAATGGACCGATCGGTGCCTCCGGCCGGCCCATTGCTTTCAATGTGTGCGGGTACGCGTTGTACCCCTGTGCGCGTTGTACTGCAATGGACCGATCGGTGCCTCCGGCCGGCCCATTGCATTCAATGTGTCGCGGTGCACGCGTTGTACCCCTGTGCGCGTTGTACTGCAATGGACCGATCGGTGCCTCCGGCCGGCCCATTGCATTCAATGTGTGCGGGTACGCGTTGTACCCCTGTGCGCGTTGAACTGCAATGGACCGATCGGTGCCTCCGGCCGGCCCATTGCATTCAATGTGTGCGGGTACAGCGTTGTACCCCTGTGCGCGTTGAACAGCAATGGACCGATCGGTGCCTCCGGCCGGCCCATTGCATTCAATGTGTGCGGGTACGCGTTGTACCCCTGTGCGCGTTGAACAGCAATGGACCGATCGGTGCCTCCGGCCGGCCCATTGCTTTCAATGTGTGCGGGTACGCGTTGTACCCCTGTGCGCGTTGAACAGCAATGGACCGATCGGTGCCTCCGGCCGGCCCATTGCTTTCAATGTGTGCGGGTACGCGTTGTACCCCTGTGCGCGTTGAACAGCAATGGACCGATCGGTGCCTCCGGCCGGCCCATTGCTTTCAATGTGTGCGGGTACGCGTTGTACCCCTGTGCGCGTTGAACAGCAATGGACCGATCGGTGCCTCCGGCCGGCCCATTGCTTTCAATGTGTGCGGGTACGCGTTGTACCCCTGTGCGCGTTGTACCTCAATGGACCGATCGGTGCGCACCCATTGACAATGGGCTTGCCTGGCAACGGACGCGTTTTCGAATATTCGAACGAGTCGGTTGCTGGAAAATCAGTTGGTCACCCACAACAATGTTGCAAAATCATGTATGTCATGAAGTTGAAATTTTGAAGGATGCTGTGGGCGTGTTTTGGTGCTGCTATTCCATGGATTGGCCAGATTCAGAAGATGCAAACGACTTGGACCTATCACTTTGGACACAAGGGACAGTATCTGCCTCTCCAGCACATATATATTGCTGCATGTTCCCCTGAGAGCCCACTTGCCTGCACTACATGCTCCAGGACGACATCTGCCACTGCACTGCTGCTGTCTCTGCCCCTCTGGACCCTGCAATGGCACGTACTGTGGAGAGAGCCCCAGCCTTCAGCCTTGAAGAGAACCAGGCCCTGCTGGACAGCCTACTTCCACAGTACAGCAAGCTGTATGGGACACCAGGGGAGCAGGTGAGTGTTCTGTGCACTGCCTTTCTGAATGTGCATTTTGTCTGACTAGCAAGGCTGAGAGTCAGCACACCACTGGCTAGCAGGCTCACTGAGTAGTTGTCACCCCCATAGTGTGTAGTGACTTGCACTGGACAGGTATGGTGCAGTGACAGTGCTTCTGAACAGGGTTTTACTCCCCATGCAATGATACCATGTAGTGACTTCTGGAAAACTGTCCATGGGCAGCCGTGCACTGCCTGGGTACACCATGTGCCCCTGTGATTGCGACATGTATATGCAACTGTGTCATGCACGGATATGTTGCATGTGTAGTAATGGCCTTATCACTTTGTCATCCTGACAGGCTTCTGCCCATCGGAAGCATGAGATCTGGAAGGACATCGTCCGGGCTGTCCGGTCCGTGGGGGTCTACAAGCGCCGGATCCGCAACTGCCAAAAGAGGTGGCAGGACCTTCGGGGCTGGACCCGGAGGATTGCACGGGTCCAGCTGAAGCTGTCGCCTCCTCGCAGGAGGGGCGGAACATGGACCCTGACCCCCACATGCTCAGGATCCTGGCGGTGGTCTTTCCAGACCTGGATGGGCAGCTGAAGGCCAGAGAGCAGCAAGGAGGGGTGAGTCAAAGACTGCACTGTGTACTCTGTCTAACATGCTATGTGCCCTCCTCGGGCCAGGTTGAACTGCCACAGTACAGCAGTCATGTTGTCCAGGAGCCATGTCCCTCTATTGTGCACTGCCCACTCCTCATCTGATACCCAGGTGTGGCCCTTACATGCAGGGAATTCTGTCACTTAGGACTGTGTCCTTGCAGTTTGCTTGACTCAAGGTGGGAGACAGCATCTGTTTCCCTGACTCTGTGGTGGGCATCATGGGTGGGTCCATTGCTTACACAATGCCTGTATTCTGACATGTATTCAGCGTGTTACTTTGATCTGTGGTCCAATTGCTGAGCTGATCCACCACATGTGGCTGGGGTACCTGGCACACACCCATGCTGCGGGTGGGAACAATGTTTGGGCCCCAGGAGTATGTATATGACGTGTGTCACACATACTTAGCCAGCTGCCTACAGTCCAGGGCTCATCCCTCATTCATGTGGGGCTGGACAGTCATGCCTACTCCAGGCCATACAATACACTCTGTACTCCCACTCCCGTGTATCAGAGGACACATTGTGCACAGTGATTTGACCCCTCAGGTGTCTGCCTCTGTGTCAGTGTGCTGTGGATTAGTCGCCAGGACTGCTGTGGAGTTTCTTGGTAGGGGCTCAGCATGCCACTGGAGATGTGACCATAGGAGACGATACTTGTGTGACACATAGGTGTCTGATCAGCTGCCCATGCAGACTGGGGCATGTAAATGTGAAGTTCAGGCAGCTGTTCCCCATGCACAGCAGAGTGTGAGGGGCTCAGGTTCAGAGGGTAGTGTCACAGGTCTCCCATATGTCCAATAGGTATGACCTGGACAGATGAGGGTTAAGAGGATGTGTTGTGGGGGGATGTACATGTGCACTTGTGCAGCTCCAGGACTTGCATTCCCCATGACCTACTATTGTGACACAGTGCAGAGTGTTGTTGTCTGGCTGCAAAGTCATACATCACTGAGACAGTGATGTATGACTTTGCAGTCATGCCTCCGCCATGGCATGTGTCTACTGATTGGTGATCCTGCAGGGGAGTGACATGTGCTACATGCACACCATAGTGGCGCTGGCTATCAGGACATGGGTGCATCATGGTGTCTGTCGCTGGTATGCATCACATGCATTTCCTATTTGACTCTGGGCATCCCTTACATCCGTAAACCTGTACTGACTCAGTGGCAAGAGCTGTGATGTGTCCACACCGTGTCCTCTGCACTGTCCAACTACTGTGTACTTGGTGCATGTGTCAACACTGGGGTGTTGCAATCCAACAGACACCAGACAGATGGGTGCAAGGCCATGTGGGATGTGAGTGCCATGCTTGGCATCAGACTGACAATTGACTTCTCCTGTTCAATTAGTGCACTTTTAGCAATGTACAACTAATGATGCCAGGGCTTGCTCTGTGATGTGCTGTGCTCACAGTGGTGTGTGCGTTATGTGCAGGTGACTGATGTCTGTCTGTTTCCCCATTGTTTGCAGATACATCCACGGCCACGGAAGGGGACAGCTCCACGGACCAGGAGGAGCCGGAGAGCCAGACTGGGTCAGCAGCCGAGGAGTGGTCGGAGGGACCCAGTGGCACGGAGGGCGAGGGGAGCCACACCGAGGAGTCCTCAGCAGCATCCACCTCAGCTGAGGACCAGAGCAACTCGGAGGATGACTCCCTTGTGGAGGCGGGTGTCAGCAGCCACCACACCCCAGCTAGTGTTGCTGTCCCCGCCACCACCAGCACCACCACCGCCCTCCCATCGGCTCCCATTCCCCAGGTCCGTGGAGGCTCCCATGTCCGGGAGCGTGTCTCCTTTGGGCCAGGCACCGCACCCCCTGCCCCTGTGTCCCCTGCTGCCCTGAGTGAGGAGTCTGTGTACCTCCTTCGCCAGCTCCATGTAGGGCAGACAGCCATGCTGAGTGTCCTCCATGCGCACACCGCGCTGTTGACTCAGCTGGTGTCGTTCATGGAGGGCATCTCATCGGGCATGTCTGACCTACAGAGGGGCAATAGGTCCATGGACTCCTCCCTGACGGCAGCAGTGTCCCTCCTCAAACGGTCCCTCACCCCTCCTGCCTCTGCTCCATCCACACTCCCCAGCACCTTACCCATCCCAGGCACACACACACTGGCACAGGCACACACCAGCACACACACATCCAGCACACTGACACACACGCCAATGACAAAACGCACACGCACGCACATTCAGGGGACTGAAGCCAGACTCACAGGGGATGGGGCCCTGGAACACACACACGCATCCACATGCACTGCGCAGTCCTCAGTTCCCTCTCCCTCCAAAGCACCCTCCCTTGCCTCACCTGCAACCCCAAAGTCACAGCAGCTCTTCCTCTGTGACCTCGGCCTCTTCCCCACCGATGAAGCTGCTCCAGCATCCCGGGGAAGAGGAAGCCCACCCACACGGAGCAGAGTGCCCCTCGCCACCGGACACCCTCCCCCAGGCGCAGACGGACTGAGGCCCCCACCCGCAAGTCCCCCGGAGTGCTAAGAGCAAGACCCCGCCACCGCCCTGCAGCTCAGGCACAAGGTCTCCGTCCTCCATCCCTCAGGCCCCCACTGCACAGGTGCCCCCACCACACCCTGCCCCAGGTTCCCCCACCCACAGATATACCATCCCCAAGATGCTCCGGCCTTCTCCCCCTGCCACTTGCTCTCCCAGCACCACACCCCCGCTGCGCTTGTCTGTGCCACTGATGTGGTGAGGGTGTCCTCCCCCTCTGTCCAACCCACCTTGCCTGTTCCCCATTCTCCTCCCCTGGAGGTAGGCACTGCAGTGGAGTCCACTACCGCCCTGTCTGACTTGGGCACTGCAGTGGCGGACCTGTCCACCCCATCTGCAGGGTCCACTGCAGTTGTGCCGGCACCCACGACATCTGTGTCATGCCCCCAGTTGTGCCGGCACACACCATGTCAGACACCTCCACTGCAGTTGTCAGTGGCTCTCCAGCACCCACCACCCCTTCCCTGACTCCCCTGGTGAGCCCTGATCCTGTCCCTGCGGTGCCTGGCCTGCCCCCGGTTGCCCCTCCTAGTGGATTGTCCCTGGTATTGTGCAGGCATGCGTAGGGTGACATCTGCCAGTGTCACCCTGTTTGAACTTTGACAATGGACTGGCCATTGGCCTTTGCTCTAATTTCTTCTGGACGTCGTTATCAAACAACACATATGCTGAATAAAGCAACTTTCTTTTCTCTAGTGCTCATGCTTCAGATGTACATGTTGTTGGTGCAGCTAACCATGCCCTTGCTGCAGTGATGGTGATATCTGGTCTCATGATTATGAAGTGTTACTGTGCAGGAACCCATGTGGTCCAGGGGGAATGTGTCCTATCATGTGGTGTATCCATGTCATCAATAGCAGCATCTGAGGGTGTCATGTGTTCAGTATTTGGCAATGGGTTTCCTACTTACATTGGCAATTTCATATCTGTGGCTTCCACCCCTGCACATCTGTTGTGCCTGCCATCGTTGCATTTGTCTACTTCCCTGACCGTGTTGCCATCTCCAGTGGACATGCAGGTTTGGGCATCAATGGGGAGGGACTCATCCGTGTAGTCAGTGCAACATTGCTATACAAGTGTGTTGGATCTGTGCTGATGATTCCGTTGGCACATCCATGACCAGGCTGATGTGATGGGAGCCCTCATTTGGTGCTAATTGTTGATTGTGTGACCAAGTGCTCAGCTGACATGATGGGGCCCTACTGAGGCAACATATGGCACAGCTTTCCTCACACAGGAGTGGAGTCCCCTCATGGCAGTGTGTACACGTGTGACATTGCCTGCGCCCAAGGTGTGTGTTGTATGTGCATGTCTGTGTGTTCACTTTCATTCATCTGCGCATGCTGTGATCCCTAGTGTTGTACCTGTTTGTGATGCTTGCTGACTTGAGCTATGTTCCCCCAAAGTCTTCTCCCTGTGTTCTCTGTGATGTGGGTGCATGGCACATTACTGGTCATCAGGGTGTCACCCATAGGTGTGTTTGCTGTCAGGGCAGAGTTTGTGTGCTGACGCAGATGGGTCACAGTCAGGTTTCCCTTTGGCACTTGTTGTTTGCCCCTGTCATGTGATTTCCAGTTTGTGTTATCTTTCAGTGATTGTGACACGTTGTGTGTGTGACTGCTGGCACTCCTTAGGGTCCGGGCTGCAATGTTGGTTGTTGTCTATGTGTGTTCTTTGTGGGTGACCTTGGCTTCTTCATTGGTGTGTGACTGTGGCTGGGATCCCATTGGTCGGTGTGGTATTGCCGTCATGTCCATGTACAGCGTAGTGTGCAGTGTGTCAGACATTCAGGAGTCTTGTTGAGTGTCCATGTGTGATGTGTTTCTACACCTTGGTTCCCACCCACCACCCTGGAATAGTCATGGGTGCATGTGCAATGTCACCAGTGCATGTGTACTTCACTGCTGCACATTGTTGGAGGTCGAGGGGTGTGGTCTTGAGTGTGTGCAGATGAGAGTTGTTGCCCGGCTAGTCCCCTGCCTCCATGTTGGCCTTGGCTTACTGGCCATGCTGATTGATTTGTGCTTGTGTAGGTGTGATGGTAGTTAGTTGCTCAGGACACCTGACTGTGGTTCACAGTGTGAACGACATTTAGCTTTGTCATCACAGTGGTATTTTTATTCAGCCCAGGGTCACCACATTGTGGGGGCCCTGGGGGTGGTGCTGTGGTGTGTCTGTGACTTGCTGTGTCAGTTGTTGTTCCTACGTGCCTGTGTGACATGTGTGTTTTGTGCTCCCTCTCACCTGTCAATGCCTGCTTGCCCACATAGGGGATTTGGATCCATGAGTTACCTTAGTGTGGCAGTGTATGCACATCTGTATGATTGGTATTCAGCTCTCCTCATGTGTTGTGTTGTTGCCTGGGGACACTGGCACCCCCACCCCTCACCTGCTGTGTATGATGACAGTGTTGGTCTGCCTGTTTGTGTTTGTGCATCTGCACCACTGCATTGGCATATCTTGGGTGTGCCATTGGCTGTATGTTGTTTGGTGTGTTTCCCCTGCTGTCCCTGGGACTCCTAGGTCATCGGTCAGCACAGTGATCATGGTTTGTGTGTCCCATTGCTGCCATGGTATGGTATCTGTTCACCTCACATCTGCTGTCTCCACAGGGTATCTGCATTTGTGTGCCCATTGGTGCAAATATGTGGTTCTGCATTCTGATGGTCACTTCTGTCATTGTGTCATTGATGACTGTTGACGGTCTCAGCCCCCATGGGTGTTGTTTGTCTGCACATGGCCAAAGGAATGTTTCATTTGCACTGCAGTATTTGGCTCCCCCAATTTATGTTGCAATGGGACACATACACTACTTTGCCACAGATGAGTTTTTGGTTCTGTGACCAGGAATGATCCATGCAGTTTGGCAGTTGCAGCTCTTTCTTTGTCAACAATTACCTTTTGGTCACTGTGATGATGAGGGTGTAGACCCCATTGCCACAATGGTCAAAATGTGCTTCAGCTATGGACCCCACACTTACCTTTTGGTCACTGTGATGATGGGGGTTTAGACCCCATTGCCACAATGGTCAAAATGTGCTTCAGCTATGGACCCCACACTTGCCTTTTGGTCACTGTGATGATGGGGGTTTAGACCCCATTGCCACAATGGTCAAAATGTGCTTCAGCTATGGACCCCACACTTGCCTTTTGGTCACTGTGATGATGGGGGTTTAGACCCCATTGCCACAATGGTCAAAATGTGCTTCAGCTATGGACCCCACACTTGCCTTTTGGTCACTGTGATGATGGGGGTTTAGACCCCATTGCCACAATGGTCAAAATGTGCTTCAGCTATGGACCCCACACTTGCCTTTTGGTCACTGTGATGATGGGGGTTTAGGCCCCATTGCCACAATGGTCATGGGCTGCTTGCATTGTGGGTGCCACACACATATATGTGTGGCACATGTGCTAGGGGGTCACATTGTATGTTCAAAGTCATGTTCGGTGTTGTAGGCATTTGACACAGCCTGCTCACACGCTTGTCATGGTGGTGGGGGGATGTCTTAATCTTGCATTCCCTAGGTTGTGGTGTGCTTGTTGTGTCATGCATTGTCCATCCTATGAGTGGGGGTGGTAGTAGTGGTAGGCATCCAGCCCCCTGGCTAAGGGTGGTAGTAGTGGTAGGCTTCCTGCCCCCTGGCTAAGGGTGGTAGTAGTGGTGGGCATCCTGCCCCCTGGGTGAGGGTGGTAGTAGTGGTAGGCATCCTGCCCCCTGGCTAAGGGTGGTAGTAGTGGTGGGCATCCTGCCCCCCTGGGTGAGGGTGGTAGTAGTGGTAGGCATCCTGCCCCCGTGGGTGAGGGTGGTAGTAGTGGTAGGCATCCTGCCCCCCTGGCTAAGGGTGGTAGTAGTGGTGGGCATCCTGCCCCCTGGGTGAGGGTGGTAGTAGTGGTGGGCATCCTGCCCCCTGGGTGAGGGTGGTAGTAGTGGTGGGCATCCTGCCCCCTGGCTAAGGGTGGTAGTAGTGGTAGGCATCCTGCCCCCTGGCTAAGGGTGGTAGTAGTGGTAGGCATCCTGCCCCCTGGCTAAGGGTGGTAGTAGTGGTAGGCATCCAGCCCCCTGGCTAAGGGTGGTAGTAGTGGTGGGCATCCTGCCCCCTGGGTGAGGGTGGTAGTAGTGGTGGGCATCCTGCCCCCTGGCTAAGGGTGGTAGTAGTGGTAGGCATCCTGCCCCCCTGGCTAAGGGTGGTAGTAGTGGTAGGCATCCTGCCACCCTGGCTAAGGGTGGTAGTAGTGGTAGGCATCCTGCCCCCTGGCTAAGGGTGGTAGTAGTGGTAGGCATCCTGCCCCCCTGGCTAAGGGTGGTAGTAGTGGTAGGCATCCTGCCACCCTGGCTAAGGGTGGTAGTAGTGGTAGGCATCCAGCCCCCTGGCTAAGGGTGGTAGTAGTGGTGGGCATCCTGCCCCCTGGGTGAGGGTGGTAGTAGTGGTGGGCATCCTGCCCCCTGGCTAAGGGTGGTAGTAGTGGTAGGCATCCTGCCCCCTGGCTAAGGGTGGTAGTAGTGGTAGGCATCCTGCCACCCTGGCTAAGGGTGGTAGTAGTGGTAGGCATCCTGCCCCCGTGGGTGAGGGTGGTAGTAGTGGTAGGCATCCTGCCCCCTGGCTAAGGGTGGTAGTAGTGGTAGGCATCCTGCCCCCCGTGGGTGAGGGTGGTAGTAGTGGTAGGCATACTGCCCCCTGGCTAAGGGTGGTAGTAGTGGTAGGCATCCAGCCCCCTGGCTAAGGGTGGTAGTAGTGGTGGGCATCCTGCCCCCTGGGTGAGGGTGGTAGTAGTGGTGGGCATCCTGCCCCCTGGCTAAGGGTGGTAGTAGTGGTAGGCATCCAGCCCCCTGGCTAAGGGTGGTAGTAGTGGTGGGCATCCTGCCCCCCTGGGTGAGGGTGGTAGTAGTGGTGGGCATCCTGCCCCCTGGCTAAGGGTGGTAGTAGTGGTAGGCATCCTGCCCCCTGGCTAAGGGTGGTAGTAGTGGTAGGCATCCTGCCACCCTGGCTAAGGGTGGTAGTAGTGGTAGGCATCCTGCCCCCGTGGGTGAGGGTGGTAGTAGTGGTAGGCATCCTGCCCCCTGGCTAAGGGTGGTAGTAGTGGTAGGCATCCTGCCCCCCGTGGGTGAGGGTGGTAGTAGTGGTAGGCATACTGCCCCCTGACTAAGGGTGGTAGTAGTGGTAGGCATCCAGCCCCCCTGGCTAAGGGTGGTAGTAGTGGTGGGCATCCTGCCCCCCTGGGTGAGGGTGGTAGTAGTGGTGGGCATCCTGCCCCCTGGCTAAGGGTGGTAGTAGTGGTGGGCATCCTGCCCCCCTGGGTGAGGGTGGTAGTAGTGGTAGGCATCCTGCCCCCGTGGGTGAGGGTGGTAGTAGTGGTAGGCATCCTGCCCCCTGGCTAAGGGTGGTAGTAGTGGTGGGCATCCTGCCCCCCTGGGTGAGGGTGGTAGTAGTGGTAGGCATCCTGCCCCCGTGGGTGAGGGTGGTAGTAGTGGTAGGCATCCTGCCCCCCTGGCTAAGGGTGGTAGTAGTGGTAGGCATCCTGCCCCCTGGCTAAGGGTGGTAGTAGTGGTAGGCATCCTGCCCCCTGGCTAAGGGTGGTAGTAGTGGTGGGCATCCTGCCCCCTGGGTGAGGGTGGTAGTAGTGGTGGGCATCCTGCCCCCTGGCTAAGGGTGGTAGTAGTGGTAGGCATCCTGCCCCCGTGGGTGAGGGTGGTAGTAGTGGTGGGCATCCTGCCCCCTGGGTGAGGGTGGTAGTAGTGGTAGGCATCCTGCCCCCCTGGGTGAGGGTGGTAGTAGTGGTGGGCATCCTGCCCCCTGGCTAAGGGTGGTAGTAGTGGTAGGCATCCTGCCCCCGTGGGTGAGGGTGGTAGTAGTGGTAGGCATCCTGCCCCCTGGCTAAGGGTGGTAGTAGTGGTAGGCATCCAGCCCCCCTGGGTTGGGGTGGTGGCGCGCATTCAGGCCCCTGTGTGCATATGTGGCATTGGTGATGGGCATCCCGCCCCTATGGTGCTGCTGTTGCTGGTGTAAGTATATTCAGATTCCCAGTGTATGTGTGTGATGTGTCGTGTACGTGTTGTATGTGTTTTGTGGTTGGTGTCTGACTTACCTTCTGCGCCGTACGCGTCCGTGCCTGTTCCGGTAGTAGATGTAGAATATTGGTATGATCGGGACGAAGGGATTCATGGTTGGTTCGTGTCGTTCGTCCTTCTCGTTGCTTCGCGTCGTCCTCGTCGCTTGGCTTCGTCCTCGTCGCTTCGCTTCGTCCTCGTCGCTCGCGTCGTCCTCGTCTGTGCTGTGTTCGTCTCGTAGCCGTGGATCGTGTTGTGGCGCGAATCGGAGCTTATGTGCGCCTCTCCCGGATGCTTTGACGTGCCGTGCGTAGCGACGGGTTCGGCGCGTACGGAAAGCGCATCGTACTTGTCCGGCCGGACGGGGCTGCATTTTCCCTTCCGTGCGACTCGATTCGGCTTTCCGGATTCGCCTCGGTCGGAGAACAGGACCTGGTTTGGGTGAGTACGGCTCGGCCGGAATTTTTGCTGTTGTGCGCATCGTACTTGCTCGTTCGGTGTGCTGTACGGATCGGTCGGGAAACTGGCTTTCGCATGGCTTTTTTCCCGACCGAATAGTATTGGGTGCGCCTCCGACCGAGATCGGAATCGGCCCCTAAGTTGCCTTTGGCCGGAGTAACAGATTACAGACCTCTCTTCATGCTTAATTTGGACTTTAAGATATTGAGTAAGGTACTGGCGGGTAGGCTCCTTCCACATATGCGATTCCTAGTACATCCCGACCAAAATGGCTTCATCCTGTCACGCAGTACTTCTTACAATCCCCGCAGACTCTACTCTATCCACTATCATTCGGACGCTTCTACCAAACAACAGGCTGCAGTTTTTTTCAGTCGACCTAGAAAAGGCTTTCAACACAGTTAGCTGGGAGTACTTGTTTGAGGTGATGCTCCATATGGGACTGGGAGAGGAATGGGTGCGCTGGGTGCAGCTCTTATATGCCTTGCCCACAGCCCGGGTCAAAACAAGTAGAACAATCTCTAGGCAATATCGGATCTTGCGGGGGACGCGCCAGGGGTGTCCACTTTCTCCTCTATTGTTTGCCCTGGCTATAGAGCCCCTAGCGGAGAGGGTCCAACAGGGCAGGGTGGGGATAGGACTAACGATAGGAGGACGTCAACATAACATATCTCTATATGCTGATGATCTGTTAATTTATCTGGAGGAGGCTAATACAGGCACTTCCGCGGCTCTGCAGATCTTGGATAGATTTGCGCTGCACTCCGGCCTTCGGGTCAATACAACCAAAACATATCTCTTCCCTGTGGCTGGCTCACTAAGTAGGCCTGAGACCTTGACTGCGAATATACATTGGGCCCAAGATACGTTTAAATACCTGGGCATACATTTTTTTCATTCATTGGAGGACTTGAAGGAAGGGAATTTGAATAGAGCACTGCGCTCCCTCCGCTCATGTGTACATTTTTGGCATACCCTTTAATTACCCATAATGGCCAGGGTTTCCTTGTCCAAGATGGTTATGTTGCCCCGCCTGGTGTATTTCTTTGTTAACCTACCGGTCCTGATGCCAAGTAGCGGGTTCCACCCCTTGAACACCCTCTTGCGAGGCTTGGTGTGGGGTGACGGGCATCCGCGTGTGTCCCTGAAGACACTGCAGCATCCGATGGTGGAAGGGGGACTGGGAGTCCCGAACTTCGAATACTATATGCTGGCGGCCCAACTGCAGGGGTTGTCACAATCGGTGGAGGGGGTGAAGGAGGAAGGTACATGGTTGTCCAACCCAGAATCCCGCCCCAATTTACTGACGGCTAAACTGCTCATTCCGACAACAATCACACCATACTGCTCACTGCTACAACGCACTGCCTTACAAGCCTGGAAAAGGTGTCAAAATAAGGGCCATTGCCCTGCTAAATATACGCCGGTGTTGCCACTTGTGGGGCTGCCGCATGGTGATCCTCAATCTGTATTCACAAGCGAACAATTGGTACTATAGGCGGAAGCAGGGCTGGACAATGTAGGACAAGGCACTGATTCCGTTTGAGGATCTGGTGGATGACAGCGGGCCACCCCCAGGTCAGTTTTTGCAATATGAGGCCTTGTCCTGTACTTTTGTGCAGCTCTGGGATGATGGGAGGGAGGAACCTGAGCCACACCGGGTGCTACATGCCTTATTTACCCTAGGCACAGCAAGGCATCTTGTAAACTGGTTCTATGCTGCGCTAGTTGCAGCATCCCTCGGCCCCTTGAGTGGGCTTCGAGAGAAATGGGATAGACTTGTGGGAGGGGAGCTCACAGACGCGGAGTGGCGTAAGACCTTGCTGTCCCCCAAAAAGATCTCCAGGAATACACGCTTAAAAGATATCCAGTTTAATTACATACACATGTCTTACTTAACACCTCACTGCCTCAATTTGACATATGGGGGGACATATGGCACTGCCCCAGATGTAATCACCCTGACGTGGACTTCGGACATATGGTCTGGAGCTGCCAATACATATGGTTATTCTGGGAAGCTGTTTTAGACAAGATCAGAAGTGTATTGAGTAGGGTACTGCTGCTCACGGTTCAAGTGTGTGTGTTGGGCCTTTTCCCGAGGCTGCTCAAGTGGAAGGTGGGGAACAGACTGATAGACCTTGCTCTGGGCCTCGCTAAGTGCAGAATAGCGATGGAATGGAAGTCAGCGAGGGGGCCTCAACCGGAAACCTGGAATAAAGATGTCATTGTGTGGGCTGGGGCAGAAGGCAGAGTGTTGCAATGGGAGGAGGCCAGGGGAGGGAGGAAGCACCCAATAGCTGGGCAATGGAGGGAGGTGATGATGGCATGGGAAAAGCCTGGAGATGTGAATCCTGAAGAGAATGGATCGGGATAAGACGTCGGTGGTAGTGGGGATTTAAGGAGTGAACTGAGTAGAAGGGACTCCGCCCTAAACACCACAAGGGTATACCAACAAGGTTGAAGCTCATTTAATGTTATACTGAAATGGATCATTTGTACCCCTCTTCTGCAAAAGTTTTATTCTATTTTTTTTGTTTCATCTTATTGTGTATCGGGTTTTTACATTATTGGTCTGAATAGTGAAACTAACAAAACTGGACCACTGACCATGGAGAATATATATACGTTTGGGTCTGTGAATGGCAGACCACCCATCTCGAAAAATGTCAGAGCATGTTAGATGCGAAAACAGTATGTACATGTTAATCAGTAATATAATGAATTGACTGAAGTTCGTAAGTCTGCAATTGCAAGGTTCTTATAGCTGTGATACTGAATACTAAATACCAATAAAGATATGTTTAAAAAAAAAATCAGATGGTGAAGTGACTTCTTAGGAAGACTCTAACCACTGACACCTTTTCTCTTTTGAACCTCTTGCTTAAATGCTAATTTAGGGATGCCACGTCTAGAATTAGAGTAAGGATAGAAAGAATTAAATGCTTTACTCCAACAAAGTGCCGGTGCAGGGGAACCTTAACTTTTGCTTCCTGATTTCATGCATGATAGTAATAGAACTTTGTCGGGAGGAACTTGGAGCACAAGAGAAGGAATCCCTTTTGACGTCCATGTCATCGTCAAACAGGTACGGGACGAGGACGGTCCCTTTAAAAAGCTCACACGCTTCCAAGAGGTGGAGTCAGAGAGTGTGACATCACCCTTTTTCAACCTATCGGCGCGACGAGAGGCGGAAGAGTTTGGCACGATGGAGAAGGAAGACACCGAAGGGCTGACCGTGGCAAGCGGATCGAAGGCGACGTCGGGTCGAAGCTGCGCCGGAGCTCGAGGAGGAACAGGAGCGGAGCACGTCATTGAGCCCCAGCCGTTCGGAGGAATCGTCGGTGAAGTCCGACATGGCGCCATCGCCCGCCACCCCCCAGGAGGAGGGTGGCTGGAACAGGTACGGGGCGCATCCTGGGGTTTGTAAAACCACCGGGAGGGAACCGATAGTTAACCGGGAGGTCACTGCTGTCTCCTCTTGGGGTTGCACACTTAGCCCGACGCGGTGGTCCCCTCACAGCCTGTCTTCCCTCCCTTTCTGCCTATAATGGGCTAAACCAGCCAAACTTACCCTTGGTTTCTTTTTTTGTGTTTTTGTTTCTGGGAAACGCCTCGAGTACTGAAGGGCCAACCAACAGATAACGGAGGAGAGCAGGAGCTCGCTTCGAGGAGGTGGATCGTGTACGGTGACGCCAAGAGTATCCCTCTGAAACCGGACACTTGAACAATTGTACCAGTCTTTTCCTTATTATTTGGATCCTTATCCAATAAAGCAATCGTCTTACACCTACCCCAGATCTTCTTATTACTTACAACGTCCCGTTCCCCCCTTGGATCCCAAGTGGGAAGTGACAAAGTGGTGGAGAATACGGGCAACCCCCATCTGACACAAGATGGAGCAACTTATAGCCCAAATGCGAGAAGCCCAAAACAAGTTGGAGTGGGCCACGGAGAAAAACGCCAACCAAGCTGAACTGGACCGGGCTGTGTTCACCTCGGCTATCCAAGTACAGGCCGACAACGTTACCAAATTGGCGGAAGGACGAACACAGCTTCTGCAGGTTCTAGGACAAGGGAGAGCACCTGCCTTACCCGGGACTGTCATACCCCTACAAAAATATGTCCCTGGGGACGACCCTATTTCGTTCTTTTTGAATTTCGAGCGGGCCGCAAGAGCTAGCGGTTGGCCGGGGGAGCGATGGCCTTTCTATCTAGCCCCCCCTTCTAACGGGCGAAGCCCAGGCCGCCTATCAGATCGCCAACCGTGATGGGACGGCCGCTTATGGTCACGTAAAACAATTTATCCTGGATCGCCTTGGGATAGACGACGAAGCCCATCGCCTTCGGTTTCGACAGGAGAGAGGCGTGACTGGTGACACACCCAAGACCCTATTCTACAAGATCAAGGACGCCGCAGATAGGTGGCTGAAACCACTGGACTCTACTCGGGAAGCTATAATGGAGAAAATTTACCTGGAGCAGTTTCTAGAAGCACTCCCTTACGGGACCCAAAGGTGGCTACGCCAGCATGCAGGCTTGACTCTGGAGCATGCAGTCGAAATGGCCACCTCGTATGCTAGACCCCAAAGTAGAGGCGGCCCTAAAGAACCCGAGAAGAGCCAAAAAGTTGTCCATGGAGGGAGACCGGAGAGAAAACCAGCTAAGACATTCTACGAGCCTCACAAGCCTCGCGCAGCGCTACTGATACGGTTCCCTCTACTGGGCCTCAATGCTATGAGTGTGGGGAGTGGGGCCACATCGCTAGATTCTGTAGGAGATGAAAGGAAAGAGCAGAAGAAGAACCCATGGATGTCAGCTACCTACCCCACTCCATTCTCTTTGCCCATGCACACCTTCTGGCGGGTCATTGCGGAGTAGAAAAGACCTCCCAGTCCATACTTTGTAGCTTCTTCTGGCCAGGCGTTCACGCACAAGTAAAGAAGTACTGTCAGGAGTGCAGCATATGTCAGAAGAAGAACCCTTACGTTCCGCCAAAAGCCCCGCTATGTCCTTTACCTATAATAGCTAAACCGTTCGATAGGGTGGGTATGGACACTATAGGCCCCCTCCCTAGGTCCAGTAAGGGTTACCAGTATGTACTCGTAATAGTTGACTATTCCACCAGATACCCTGAAGCTTTACCCTTACATAATGCAAACACCACCCCCATAGCACAGAGGCTAATAGAGGTGTTTTCTAGGATGGGGTTTCCCAGAGACATAATAACAGACCAGGGAACCCCCTTCGTCTCACGATTAATGAAACAGGTCTGCAAACAATTAGGCATCAGACATATAAAAACATCTGTATATCATCCCCAGACCGATGGTCTGGTGGAGAGGCTATAACGGCAACCTCAAGTTGACCCTAAAGAAACTCCTCACGGGAGACGGGAAGAATTGGGATCAACTTCTTCCCTTAGCCCTGTTCATCCTCAGAAGCCAAGTCCAGAGTAGCCTGGGCACCTCTCCTTTTTAACTACTGTTCAGAAGGAAGCCACGGACTCTCCTAGAGATCACTAAAGAGAGCTGGGAAACAGATAGTGCACACGAAGCTCAGGCTCTACTCGTATACGCCAAACAGGTCAAAAGTCGCCTCCACAAGCTGAGAACGCTCGCACATGCCTCATTGGAGAAGGCACAGGAAAGACAAAAACAAACATATGATAAAGGAAAAAAATTAAGGGAGCTGGAGATCGGGGACTGGGCCTTGATACTGCTTCCTTCGTCTACCCACAAACTACGGAAGGAGTGGCAGGGCCCTTTTCCTGTCGTACGAAAAATCGGTAAAACCACATATCTGCTAAAACTCGGCCCAAACAAAACACAAATGTATCACATAAATCTTCTAAAGGAGTGGTTAGGAGCCCCTCCGAAAAAGACGCACACTGTTTCCACCGTGGACACCGGTTCTTCCACTGTCGAGTCCACCATTATCAACGAAGAGTTAGCTCCTGACCGCGCTATCGACATTCGGGCCCTGCTTGGCTCCTTCCGGGATGTGTTTTCCGACCAACCGGGAAGGACCCATCTTGCGGGTCACTCTATCCCTACTCAAGAAGGTGTCACCGTTAAACAGCATCCATATCGTGTGCCCGAGGCTAGACGACTGGCCCTACGGAAAGAGGTAAAGCAAATGCTGGAATCCGGGATAATTGTCCCCTCTAATAGTAATTGGTGTTCACCTGTTGTGCTAGTACCGAAACCGGATGGCAGCATCCGATTTTGCATCGACTTTAGGGCAGTAAACCGTAACTCCAAACTGGATGGGTATCCCCTTCCCAGGGTGGACGAGCTGATAGAACGCCTTGGGGAGGCCCGGTACATCTCTACCATCGGCCTCACTAAGGGTTATTGGCAGATTCCTCTGGACCCCAGGGATCAGGAGAAAACAGCTTTTTCTACCCCTGATGGTCTCTTCCATTTTACTGTCCTGCCCTTTGGCTTACACGGGGCACCAGCCAGCTTTCAGAGGCTGATGGACATGCTCCTGGCAGGGCATACCGGTTATTCTTCGGCTTACCTGGATGATATAGTGGTGTTCAGTAAGACATGGGAGGAACACCAGGGACACTTAGCGGCCATATTACAAGAGCTCCGTTCTGCACGGTTGCATATCAATGCAAAAACATCGCGCTTCGCATACCAAAAGGTTAATTACCTTGGCTATGTACTTGGGGAGGGTTTGGTAGAACCACAAACCGAGAAGGTCAGAGCCATCCAAGAAACAGGTTTTCCTACCTCTAGACGGGATCTCCGGGCCTTTTTGGGGTTGGTAGATTACTACAGACGATTCACTTCCCAGTTCACAAACATAGCGGCCCCTCTCACTGATTTATTGAAGAAATCTGTCACCTCCTCCCGATTGCTCTCCCCTACTGTACAGGAGCTAGAAGCATTCAATACCCTAAAAACCGCCCTGACCTCCTCACCGGTCCTGCAGACTCCAGACTTCAAAAAACCGTTCATTCTCCAGACAGACACCTCCGGGGTGGGCATAGGTGCTGTCCTCTCACAGCTAGATAACGAGGGACTAGAAAGACCTGTCCTTTATATAAGCCGCAAGCTTTTTCCCCGTGAACGTATCTATCCCACCATTGAAAAGGAATGTCTGGCGGTGAAGTAGGGAATCGATAAGTTGAGGTATTACCTTGAAGGCAGGCCCTTTATCTTATATACCGACCATGCCCCCCTAACCTGGCTACAGAGAAATAAGGGCTGTAACGATCGTGTGCTATGGTGGTTCTTATCCCTACAGCCTTTCCAATTTGAGGTCCTTCATCGTAAAGGAGCGGACCAGGCCAATGCCGATTTTCTGTCCCGATATCCTCTTAACCCCGATCAGTAAAATCCTGGGGGAAGGGTGTGTCGGGAAGAACTGGGAGCACAAGAGAAGGAATCCCCTTTTGACGTCCATGTCATCGTCAAACAGGTACGGGACGAGGACGGTCCCTTTAAAAAGCTCACACGCTTCCAAGAGGCGGAGTCAGAGAGTGTGACATCACCCTTTTTCAACATATCGGCGCGACGAGAGGCGGAAGAGTTTGGCACGACGGAGAAGGAAGACGCCGAATGGCTGACCGTGGCAAGTGGATCGGAGGCGACGTCGGGTCGAAGCTGCACCGGAGCTCGAGGAGGAACTGGAGCGGAGCACGTCATTGAGCCCCAGCCGTTCGGAGGAATCGTCGGTGAAGTCCGACACGGCGCCATCACCCGCCACCCCCCAGGAGGAGGGTGGCTGGAACAGGTACGGGGGCGCATCCTGGGGTTTGTAAAACCACCGGGAGGGAACCGATAGTTAACCGGGAGGTCACTGCTGTCTCCTCTTGGGGTTGCACATATAGCCCGACGCGGTGGTCCCCTCACAGCCTGTCTTCCCTCCCTTTCCGCCTATAACGGGCTAAACCAGCCAAACTTACCCTTGGTTTCTTTTTTTGTGTTTTTGTTTCTGGGAAACGCCTCGAGTACTGAAGGGCCAACCAACAGATAACGGAGGAGAGCAGGAGCTCGCTTCGAGGAGGTGGATCGTGTACGGTGGCGCCAAGAGTATCCCTCTGAAACCGGACACTTGAACAATTGTACCAGTCTTTTCCTTATTATTTGGATCCTTATCCAATAAAGCAACCGTCTTACACCTACCCCGGATCTTCTTATTACTTACAACGTCCCGTTCCCCCCTTGGATCCCAAGTGGGAAGTGACAAACTTATTGTTCTTTTCTTGCTGCACCAAATAAATCTCTTTAGGAGATTTGGATTTTTTCTGTTTCCTCAGAGATTCGTATATGTCCAACTATTTTTTGAATTTGTAATAAACTTTGACTAACCTTCATTTGGTTGTCGACCTGACTTATTGTGTAGCCATAGATTGAGTTACACTGCATACTAAATTGATTTACAAAATTTTGCTCCCCTTTACACTTTCATGCTGCTAAAAAGAACCATTGAAGGATCGACATCGGCGGAGAACTGAACAAATGGGCCCTGGCCCTTTCAGTTGGTAGCAGAGATGGATGCTTTGCACATGAAGTAAGGGAGAATCTGGAACCCAATCTAGAATAGTCTGAAGCCCTGACCCGAAAGTCCCCAGGTAGAGCCCCAATGATCAAGAACTGGAGAGGACGGAGTTTGGCGATGGGTGGCGAGGACAGCTGCGAGAAGAGGAGTGAGTATTAATAGGGTGTGTGTGGAGCATGTTAGATTGCGGTGATGATTTGATTGTGTGATGCCTTGCAGAGTTGTCATGAGAATCGAGTGAATGTAATTGCCGTGTCCGACGTGGCCCAATAAGTTGATATAAGGCTATCGGGCCCCGAAATGGCCAAGGATCCCGAGATATTTTGAAGGTGTAGAAGACACTAAGATAGTGATTGTCTGCTGAAGAGTTAAGGGGTTTGTCATGAGACGTTGTCGACAACTCCAACTAAGACAGGGAACTTTGTGTGAATGGGTCGACTGTGAATTGTGTAGTAGATCTTCTTGTGCAAAGGGTAAACTGTACTGATTCGGGTGAATCCCTGCTGGTCTAGGTTTCATTGTAAGTGTGTATTCTTTTATGAGTGTGTCTCTATTTTCTTTTAGAAATGCAGACAATTACAGATTATAAGATGATTGTATGAGTGAATGGGTACGGAGAAATTGTGAAGGAGGGTGAACCACTGTTAGGAGTGAGGGTGACGTCAGATTGTCCTGGCTGGGATAGATTGGTTGGTATAACACTGCGCTGGGATTGGTTGACGACTGTATATTACATCTGGGGTGGTCGAGATTGCATTGTTGTACTATTTGATTTAAATTGCATAAATAAGCAAAATCATGCAATGTTTTAAGGTTCTGCGAGACATGTTTCGAGGGAATGAGGGTATCACTACTATGGTGGGTGAAGAGGCGCCACCGGAAAATACACCAGCTCATTATATGGCAACAAACTTGGGATTCCATACTATTATTTGGCTTCAAAATTGGCACACGATTACTGAGGAAAAGGGTGCATTGTCATTCCCATGCTCTGGCACTTTCAAGTTGAAGGTACTTAATCAGTTGAGGAGAGTGATGTTGGAAAAGAAACCTTTACCTAGACCTACACAGTTTGAAGCGATCGATGCATAGATGCGTGCAGCTCATGCTAAGCAGAGAGATCATTATTAGGGAAAAATGAAGTAAACAATGTAGGCTTAGCAAGAGGCACAATGGGACGCTACATTGAAGAGATAGAGAGTAGACATGATTGAAGGAGAGAGATTATACCCTGCACTGATGAGGGATGAGGATGTGAAAGACAGGGACAAGAAAAAAAGGAGGCAGATAGAAACAATGACAGTGGCACTGAATACAGCTTGTTAAATGGATTGTTAGCTGGGTGGAAGTGGGAGAAGTTCAGATGAGACTGTTAACACCGAGGGTGCGTCAGCATCAATTGCCCCAGATCCTGATGTTGTAGGAGTGATACCAACAGGAGCGAGGTTAATAGAAAGGAGAGAAGAGGTGGGAACATGTACGACAGGTGGCTCAGATCAGTGTAACCCTAATGCTGCTTCAAGACTACTAGAAGCTCTTACAGTACCGGTCACGATTGGGCCTATCATTCCCATATATGACCCGAACACTAAAGGGAATGAAAATCAGCAACAATACTTGGGTAGTGAAGGGACACTATAAGACAGATCAGCGAATATTGATGGGGGTTTTGTTCCACTGATTCCTATGAACTCAAGTACTCTGTAGGTAGTGATAGCAGATCCTTCTGTAGTCCTGAATAGCTCTCATACTGCGAGAACCCTACCTGCAAGAAGCGCTGATTCGGAACAAACTGTGTGAAGAACACTTCCCAGGGTACAAAGTAGCACACCTCGGGAGACAGGGGTGACACAGGGAACACCTGACAGTCAGCACATTTTTTATGTCTCAGATTTAGAGTCATGGCTTAGGGATCACAGTAACACCACGGAGAATCAGAATATGCAATAGAGTCGGGGTACCATTAAATCTGCAGTGAAAGCTAAATTGGTGAATGTGGTAAAGATGAGAGCCGAACTGCATGAGATAATTAGTGGAAATCTAGCTATTGATCGAATAGAGGCATTTGAACCTGATGAATTACTGTTTATGGGGAAAGATATTACCAGGAGAGCAAGACAGGCACATAAGAAGCTGACGGAATTGGCTCAGAAATTTTATGTAGATCTGACTCGAACAAAGATGTTGCAAAAGAATCACAGACTTGCTTACAGTGACCAGGAAATAGAGTATAAGAGAGTACCTGAATTAAAAACACATATTCGGAAATTGGTAATAGGAATGAGAGCATAGAGTATGTTAGACAAATGGGAAGAAAGGTGGTCAAAGAAGAAAAGTGCAAAGAAGGTTACAGGGGAGCCGCCTCCTCCGTGGCGGGGGGAGCAGGAGTGGAGGCATATCCGTTACGGGAAGTGTCTAGTGGGGGTTATGTTCATGTGCCTTGGAGTTGAGGTGATCTTGCTGCATTCACAAATGAATTCCCGAAGTTGAGGGGAAAGCTTGCTGAGTGGTATAAACAGGTTGATTGATTTGTGAAGATTTCAAAGGTGTTGTGTATTGATTTGAATACGTTGTTTGAAATTGTGGTCCCTAGTGACTCGTTGTCTGCATGCAAAATAGCGATAGAATGGCCTGAGAAGGAACCAGAGAGGGATCCAATGACCCATGGTCCGTCACCGATGGTAGTGAAAAAATATGATCAGGTGATCACATGGTTCCAATCTAAAATAGCCCCACAAGATATTGATTGAGTCAAAATTGATCGAACGACCCAAGAGCCCAAAGAAACTATTCATGCCTACTATGAAAGGCTGTTACAGGCCTTCAAACATTACGTACAGTGGATTAGACACCCTTGACCCCAAAGACATGGGACAGTTTTTGTCCAAGTTCGTAACAGGATTAAGACCCGAGATTAGTATCATGATACAACAACATTTGATTTTCTGGCAAAACAAGTCTGACGATGAAATTCTGCGTTATGCGAGGTACTATAGTGATGAAGCTGACACAAGACACAAGAGAATGAAAAAGGAAATTGATGTTGGTACAAATGAGGGCTGCCCCAAAGGGAGGACAGGCCCAGGTACCTGTTGGAAATGTTTCTTGTGCACAAGAAACTCACCCTGCGGGAGTTCAGACGCAATCTTATGGAGAATTGTCAGGACAAGGAAGAAGCAGAGGTATCCCAATAGATACCAAAACAGGAATAGATGTTGCTACGCTGAAGAAAATCACAATGTGTAATTTTTGTAATAAGGTAGGGCATTGGAAGCGTAAATGTCGTCTCAACCCTGCAAATCAAGACCAAGGTGGAGGATTTAGTCAGGGACAGAATGATGTGGCACAGATCCATACTGTGATGAGGCCGAGATCACATAATATGGGGGGGGCCCAAGGCCATGTAATGCAAGTACCACAACCTCCAATGATATCACAGGGAAATCAAATGTACCACCAAATGCCTCTAATGGAATCCTTTAATGAATTTGACCTAGATCCGTCCTCATGACGGTGCCTGAGAGGGGAGGAAGACTGTATACTTGGCGCAGTCTTAGAGGTAAACCACAGAGGACCCTACATTGATGCAGATGTTGATGGTCACCCAGTTGCATTGTTGATTGATACTGAGCAGCAGAAGCCCCAAACCTACCCCTCTCGGGAAAATCGATCCAACTTGTAGGAGTTGCGAACAATAGACTGTCAAATCCTCTAACTTGGTAGATACCTGTGAAGATTGGGTCCTTTGAGGACCGTCATCAGTTTGTGGTTTGTGACTCAATTCCTGTGTGTCTGTTGGGTCGTAACTTGCTGTGTAAACTGAATTGCATCACTTATTGCACATTTAAGGGAAATGAACTGCCTACAAATTTTGAGGGCATTGCTTTCAAATTAGCGAACCAGAATCTGTATGTCACAATGTTTCCTCTCCTGACAGTGGAGGATATGCCTTTAGACCTTAGGGACACGGTCTCAACGGTGGTGTGGAACTTCACAGGGGAAGAGATTGGACTCATAAAAGGAGTTGAGCCAGTCCGTATACAAGTTAACACAAATGCTGAATATCCGAGAACACCCCAGTACAATTTGACACCTGAAACTGTGGCGGGTATCATACCTGTGATTAATTCCATGATTGAACAGGGCCTTCTGAAAGAGATTCTGAGGAGCCCATGCAATTCTCCTATTATGGAGTTGCAAAAGCCTAGTGGTAAATATCACATGGTGCAAGACCTCCGAAGTATTAATAGTAAGACTGTCTTAATGTCACTGAACTGTGCACCAAACCACGTCCTGACATTGTCGATGAGCCACTGTCTAAACCTGATTATGTTCTGTTTTTTGATTCGTGAGTCATGCTTGAGAGACAATGAAGGTAATTTGAGAGCAGCTTTTGCTGTTTGTACTGTTTCTGGAGTGGTGGAAGACTCTTGGTTACAAGGAGTATACTCTGTGTATGTGGCTGAACTCATTGCCTTGACCCGTGCATGCTGTGTTTCTGAGAATCTCCGAGTGACGATCTATACTGACAGCCAGTATGGGTTCGGTGTGGTTCATGACTTTGCACAGCTATGGTCTCAATGGGGATTCGTGCCTTCATCTGGGTCTCCGATAAGAAATGGAAAGATTGTGAGACAATTGTTGGAGGCATTACAGCAGCCAAAAGAAATCTCAGTCGTAAAATGTTCTACACACTATAAGGGAACAGATTATGTCACTGGAGGAAATCGATATGCAGATTAAGTTGCATGTTACTGTGCTTTGAATGCATGTACTTTCAATGGAGAATACAGAAACTAGGACACAGAGGTGACCGATTTCAATATGATGTAGTATGCTGCCGATACTTGGGATGAGGTGTGGCGTCTGCAGGAGGAAGTTTCTGAAGAGGAACAATCAGGCTGGATCAGAGCAGGTTGTGTGAAGAGAGAGGATGATATCTGGGTGTCGACTAATGAGAGAGCAGTTCTGCCCGACTGCTTATTGTACCCTATGTCAAAGGAGATTCATGGTTCGGTGCATCTAGGAAGAAATGCAATGGTGAGGTTGTTCAGGCAGACTTGTTCAATCCAAGGTTTTGAGTGGTTGAAGAAGCATTGTGCCACCAATGTGTAATGTGTCAGCAAATGAATGCAGAGAAAAGGACTGTTGTTACACTGAGCCACATAGGGAGGTCAGGAGGACCTTTCAATAGGATGCATTTGGATTTTGTTGAGATGCCTATGTGCAATGGATTGAGGTACATTCCGGTTGTGGTGTGCATAATCTCCCATTGGGTTGAAGCCTATCCAACTATGAGGTGTGAAAGTCTCACAGTACCTAAGCTGTTGTTGAGGGAGCTCATTCCGAGGTTCAGATTTCCAACTACATTGGAGTTAGACTGAGGAACTCATTTTAAAAATGAGGTCTTGAATTTGCTGTGTGCAGCTTTACGAGTTGAACAAAGACTACTTTGCAGTTACAGTCCAGAAGCCTCAGGAATTGTTGAGCAGCTCAATGCATTGCCTCTTGTGTTGATGAGTCTACGCAGTATTCCTGATAGAAGTACTGGCTTGTCACAAGCCTCATGAGGTCCTTATGGAGAGAGCAATGAGATTGCCTGCTGTGCCTGCCAACATGCTTGTGAATATCTCAGATGATTTGGTTCTCGACTATTGTTAAGGAATGGCTGATGTGGTTTGTTCTGTGTCTCATCAATTTGAGGCAGCGACTGCACCAACATCACAAGATCTCTGCCACAACCTGGACCCTGGAGACTGGGTGCTAATGAAATGGCGTGTTAGAAAGAATTGCCTTGAGCCCTATTGGCGTGGACCCTACCAAGTGATACTAGTGACTGCGACTGCTGTGAAATGTGGAGGAGTACCGAAACTGGGTCCATTCTTCACACACTCATAGAGGTCCAAGTCCCTCTGAAGAAAGATCTCCTCTCCCAGAGGCATTGACAGTAGTGACCGGAGAGTCACAGGAGAGGACAAGCCAAGCGGTGGAGGCTGAACAAGGCCTAGAGCAATCGGAGGGTGGTCCAGTCGAAGAAGATGCTGACATCGGCTCTGAAGAAGAGAGAACAGTAATGTCTGAGCAAGAGTTCGGCCCTGACGAAGGAGCTAGTGAAGTGAAGAGACAAGTGCAGTCGAGACCAAGAGCAAACCTGAATGAGATCTGGTCAGAAAGAGAACAGAGAAAAAAACCTAGGACTCACATTTGAAAGAGAGCTTGCACCGAAAAGTGAAACATCTGAATCTGAGCAAAGTGAGGCTGAAGGTGAGAGATGGAGCTCGAGAAGGTCCAAAAGGGTTAGGGTGCCTTGTCGGAAGTACTCATCTCGTGAGTGACTTAGCTGGCTGCCAATGCCAACGAGGGCCAGCTCTGGGACATCGGTGCTGATAATCAACGTCCTGCTGAAGATTCCGGGGACTGAGTTGTATGCTCTCCTTTGATTGGCAGTTCCTTACCCACCAAGGTTGAGTGGCCTTCGATCCCTAATATTGAATGACGTCGTTTTCCCATCTTTGAGTGTAGAACCATCACCGGCAGAAGTTGCAGAATTGAGAGCTGATCTATTACAAATGATCATCGATCAACTTGGCTCAGAACTTATCAGGGATGTTGAATGAACTTTTATGAACTTTATCAAAAGTGTTCAAAGAAGATTACCTAGGCCCGAGTGGACGAAGAATAAATTTAGGGGCTACATCTGGAAGAAGACGGAGTAGGGTTAAGGAAGTCTTATGAACTGTGTAAATAGCTGGAAAAATAATAGAGCAAAAAAAAAAAAGAGAAAATTGCTGGAAGTCCTGCTGAAGAGACTTTTACATTTTCCTGCTTAAGTACGAGTGGAGCCTAACGGAGAAGAGAGACTCTATGGCTGCTGTTTCTCCTCTCGAAATTTGGTCTGAATCTGCTTTAGAATGGAGTCTGGAAACCCGAACAGTAGACGCAAATGTATTATAGGTACACTTATAACTATTGTAGTGGTAGTGATAGTAGTACTAATTGTAGAATCAGTTTCGAGATCCTCGGAGGAGGAGACACTCGGGCTCGTATCCCTGAAGTGCTTACACCTACATCAGTGGTTTCAAGGAGAGGTACTTTAGGATTAGAGAGAGATTTAGTTGCTCAAGGAGAACAGCATCTCCGTGTAGATTTGTCAAAGGGCGATTATACATTAAATGCTTATGCTAGGCTCTTATATGAATACGTAGACACTATAGAAGCTAGAGATTGTTATGCTTGCGTGTAATTACCTGCATCAGTGGAGGAAGGTATCACACTACCATCACTTACCTGTGACCTATGCAATTAGTTGTAGTTTACTTCTTAGCATGTTTTATAAGAAGGATCACTGTGAGTATTATTTCTCTAAGTATGATGTAGTACTCTCTATAGTACCAGTATACAAACACCTGAATAATTTTGATACAAAGAGGACAGTTGAAATGCTAGGGAATTATTTTGTACCCACTGCTACGCTAGATACTGCTTACGCTCATAGATACAATTTAACCTATACATCATCATCAACTCTCTTTATTTCTGTTAAAAACCATAAAAGATACAGCCATACAGTCGTATTTGTTGCATGCTGGATAAAGAGACAACATACAGATAAATATTAAAAACAAGTTACAATTAAAAGATGGCTGGGATTGACATAGTGATAGCAGCATACTAAACAAAGCAAGTGAAACAATTAACAAATATTTCATTAAAAAAATGCCTCCAGCAAATATTGACAAACACTAAAAACCCATCGCTAAAATGCAAAAGCCTTCAGAAAGGTTTGTGTAGAACAGCCCCTGTAGATGAAACAACACTTTGTTGGCTCTCTGGGCTGAGTAATAGCAGCGTACAAAGCGATTATATACTTTCATAATAAAAGCCTCCAACAATTTATAACAAGCAATAAAAGCCCATGATTAAAGTGCAAATGCATTCAAGAGGTTTCGTGTATTACAGACAACGAGTTTGCAATCCAGCCCTGGGACAATGTAAATGAAAGTATTAAGTGGCATCTTGTGGAAATAAAGCAACACTTTCTTGGCTCTCAGGGCTGCGTAAAGGGGTTTGCAGCGCCCTCCTTCTGATTGCCCAAAGCTGTCCTAGAAATTTCGCCATTGCACATGCGAATAAAGGTCTAGCATCTGTCTTCAGTATGCGTAAGGCTACTTTAAAATTTCGAGTCCCAAGTTGTCTACACACTGGTGCTAGCCATTTGTTCCTTGGTTTCTTATAGGCAGTGCAAGCAAAGAGAACATGGCCTAACGATTCGTGTGGGCAAGGTCAGCAAGGGCAACTCTTGGGTTGGGATTTGTGGCTCAGCCAAGAATTTGTAAAGGCATTATTTGGTAAGCAACCATGCCTAAACTGGGCATAAAGTTTCATATCAGCTGGAACCTTGATGACATCAAAATAGCTCTCCAAAGCACGGTTGGTTTTCAATTCTCCAAAAGCTTCTGCCAGACTACCCTGTTTGATTTTGGAGAGAGTATTCTGCTCAACCCAAGTCCAATACATTAATTTAACCTGGCATCTGGTGTAGGCTGGTGGGGAGCCATTAACATGCTTTGGCAAGCCAATGCTTGATCGAAGGCTATTTACATGTTTGATCCAGCCAATCTTGTTGGTCTTATCCAGAGCGCTAACCTCACTGGAGGCAGCAGTGTAAGGTGCCAGATCAGGAGTAGAGACCATTCTGTGCCAAAACAACAGTGGGCGTAGCCTTGCAAGGTCATTGATAGGCTTAATGCCCAAGTCAAGTTTAAGTGGGAAAAGAGGGGTACTTTGTGGAAGAGATACCAAGGGGCATATTAACAACGAGGTGATAGACAATTATCGCCGCTTTAGCGTCCGTTTTCGGACGGAAAGCGGCGATAATTCTATCGCCTAATCAGCAAGGTCACGCTATCGCATGAATCCTTGCACTATCGCCTCTTTCCCCAACGCCCATCCTTGCATCTCTAATGAGATGCAAAGTGGGCGTTACTGGGCGTACCCCAGATGGGCTACGTTGTAAATATCGCCGATGTGCACATCGCGATATTTACAAGGCAGCCCACAGGATTATAGCAGACGTTAGATTTTGGCGAAACGGCCGTTTCGCCAAAATCTAACGTCTGCTATAATCCCGACTTACCTATTATAGACATAGGAGGTGGATTCTGCTGATACGACCCTGTGGGTCGTATCAGCAAGATTATCGCCCTTTTGCAGGGAACATCGCTGGAAAACCAGCGATGTTCCCTGCAAAGAGCGATATATCGCTATCTCTGGAATTTTTATCGCCCTGGAGTAACGCGTTGTTAATAACGCGCTACCAGGGCGATAAATGCCAGAGATAGCCTGCGATAATATAATTATCGCTAAGCACGACCAGCGATAATTATCGCTGGCCGTTGTTAATATGCCCCCAAGTTTCTGAGAAACTTGTTCTCCACTGCTAAAAGGTCGCTTACATTTGCCATACCCCACAGCCCAGCCCCGTATAGGGCGCTGCTCACAGACTTGCAACAATATACTTTGGGAGCAGGTGCTACTGGCTTGGTGTATGAAGAACAATGCTCCAGCCTGAGGGCCCCGGTCACCTGGGAACATTTGAGAAAGGCCTTCTTAAGGTGAAACTTCCAAGCCAAACCCTCCGATAGTTTAATTTCCAGGTAGTCAAAGGAACTAACTCTCTCAAGCGGGGCATTGTCCAAGAACAAATTTCCCTTAAAGGTCCTGTGGGGGTAAAGCAACATTAGCTTGCTTTAGAGGTGTTGATTACCAAGCCCCTCCCATCACAAAAAGCCTTGAATTGGTTCAATAGTTTTTGCAGACCCATAGGAGTTTTAGAAACGAGAAGGGTATCGTCGGCAAATAGTAAGGTAGGGATTTTAAAGTTCGCCAACGAGGGGGCATCAACTGGGCTAGAAGATAGCTGCTCTGCTACTTGATTAATATACAAAGAAAAAAGGGTTGGGGCTAAGACACAGCCCTGGCGGACACCCCGCTGTATCTTGAAGGGCTCTGTAGTTTGACCCTGATTGCCCCATCTTATGCGGGCAAAATTATCTTCATGCAGCCTAATTAAAAGTTCCAGAATCCCCAGGGGCATTCCCATGTCCCTCAGCACTCGCCACAATGAGTCCCTGGGGACCAGGTCGAAGGCTGTTTTTAAGTCTATAAAAGCAAGGTATAGACTGCCCTTGCCCAGCAAAACCACCTTCCAATATAGCATAACAAGACCAAAAACTTGGTCGGTGGTGCCTGTCTTCTGTCGAAAACCCGCTTGGAGCGGAGAAAGGATATGATTCTCATCCATCCAGTCTTGGATCTTAACAAGGAGAGAACGGCAGAGGACCTTTTGGACACAATCGATCAAGCTAATCGGGCGGTAGTTAGCAGGCATTGACCTATCGCCTTTCTTGAAAATGGGGATAGCTTCAGCCCCTTTCCACGATTCTGGGATCGTTCCCCCGCCATCAATATTGTTAAACAGTATCGTGAGGTAAGTAGCCCAGTTGTTTCTATCTAAGTGAAAAAGATCGCCAGGAATGCCGTCTGGTCCCAGGGCTTTTGCTGGTAGGATTGCCTCCAAGGAGGTCAAGATTTCCTCTCTGGTGAACAAGAGGCTACATACTAGCTGGCCTAAATCAAAAAATATGGGAGCTCTGGCTTGGGTACAGATGGTAGAATACAATGCACTGAAGTGCTTGTGCCACACCTTAGCAGGAATGTTATTGGCCAAAGGGGGGGCTCTTTCAAAGTTACCCTTAGCCAAAAGTGACCAAAAACATCCTGCTATCTGTGTGCAAGGTGGCCGCGCTAAGTTCTTCCCACCTTCTTTCGTCCCACTCTCTCTTGGCCTTAATTTGTGCCTGTTTATAATGCCTCCTTGTTTCACGAATCAGGTGAGTGTCCTATTTCTAATGGCTGCAGTCAAACTCCTTCTTAAAACCCTACACTCCTTGTTGAACCACAGGTTTGTTCCCGATGGTCTCCCCTGTTTTGTCCTGGGCCTTCGGGATTGAGCATAAAAGTGTCTGGCCAGACGTTCAAAAAATTCTGTGTGCAGGGCACTACAGCTAGTATGTGGAGCCTGTTCGTCTTGCATGGGTAACAGTATCCCCAAATGTGATTTTATATCATTTTTAAAAATGTTCAACTTTTGGACATCAGTCATGATTGCGGGCCATTTGAGTCGGCGTTTATCATTTGAGGGGATTACCTCCTTGGTGTTTAGTGCCATGGTGGCAGCCCTCCCCTTTTCACCCCATAGATGCTCAACAGACAGGCTGAGGGGATGGTGGTCACTATCACAAGACGGGATGATAGCCATGTCTTGGACTAGGGGCCATAGGGTAAGATCCACAAGTAGGTAATCTATCCGGCTTGAACCATTTGGCCCGACAAAGGTCATCCACCCTCCCTTGTCGGAGCTGGTTCTACCATTAGTGGGCCTTAGCCTGTGTTCCAAGGTTATGGCATTCAATTGCAGGGCTGCTTGCGACCACTTTTTTATAGGAGATAACTCCAGTGGTAGCACCAGCCACATTATGTCTTCCTCATTCACCTCATAAGAGTCTACCCAGTCTAGTGGCTCATAGGTAACATTGAAATCTCCTCCAACTATTAGGGGGTGGCTGTTGTGCCTAGTATCCAGCATTTCATTCAGAGCCTGGAGAGTTGGCGAACTACCTTCTCTAGAGCTCCTGGCATAGACATTATAGATGTCGATGCTCTTGCCCTTATCACTTGATAATCTGGTCCCTAGGATATCAGGGCTATTGGTGGGCAGCTACTTAACAGCACAATTTAATGATATGTTGATCAAAATAAGCAGCCCACCAGACGGACGGCCTTGTTTCGAGGGAATTGCCGGTCTATGGAGCGTCATAAACTCCGGGATGTATGTAGGGGTCAGGCTCCAGGTTTCCTGAAGTATGCAGATCTCATGTTGTTTTATGAGCTCAAGCCAAGAGGGAAGGTCAAGCTTCCCGCTTATGCCTGCCACATTCCATGACACTATTTTCAACATCCTAGTGTCTATCTTCCGGGAGGGAGTCAAGGGAGGGTAAAGGGCAGTTGGTAGATGAATATTTGTCTTTAAGTCTCTAACCTGTAGGCAATCTCCCAAAGGTAAGTTTGTAACTGTATCAGGTGCCATCAATGATTTGAATATCATTATCTCGTTACCTTGGGGAGAGCCCTCCTGAAAATTGTGGGGAGTAGAGACGATAGAATCATACCCTACATTAGGAGAGAACACAAGTTTCTTGGTGGATTCTAGGGGTTGTCAGTCATTCTGGGACAAAGTCGAATGAGGAAAGTCCCCACGGAGCAATGGAGCAGCTTTTGCGGGTTCAGCCTGGATAGGAATGTGCAGCTTCAGTTGGAGATTTGGAACAGATGGTGGACAAGTCCTAGCTTCTAGGGATATTAGGTTTTGCACTAGATGTTCACTGGCTAGAGTAAGCTCTATTGCGTCGACAGTGCTATGGTTTAAAGTGTGTCTTTTTACCCGCACAATATCGTCCCTAATTATGGATCTGCATCCCCTGGTGTGCCTCATCCAATGTATGACTTTGTTTTTAAGAGCTTCACCGTTTCCGTGTTTAATACTATTGCTGTCGACCTAAGGGACATTAGTCATGTAGATTGTTGTAGTCGAGGGAGCGATATGCGTGGACTGTAGCCAATGGTGAGGCGGATGTACCCTTCCATTTCCTGTGTTTGGTCGCAGAGGTGCTTGCTCTGCCACCACCCCTGGCCCCACTAAGCCCCATGGGGAACCCCTATGCTCCCACCCGGGTCCATCCTGGTGCCTGCCATATGTGATTGGTAGAGTTTTAGGAGCCAGATTGATCAAAGCCAGAGGCACCAGATGGGAATGCCGGGTTGGTGTTCAGAGCTGTGTGGTGGTTATGCATGCGGTGAATGGAAGTTGTGCTCAACAGTAGATTTGTGATGGTATGTAATGTGGGCATAGGTGGAGGGGACTCAGATCTGCTGCATTCTTCGAGTTTGTGATACAGCCTTGATATTAACCCTTTAACCGCGGCGCGAATTCCGCCGCGGTGCGGCAGTTTAAAAGAGTGGGCGGGGCCGCGTCAGCCAACGGACGTGCGCAGCACTAGCGAGGTAGTGCTCGCGACGGCCGTTGGCCGACGGAAGCACGGAAGGGGTTAAGGATGTCAAGGTCTCAATTGTGCCTTTTAGGGCTACTATTTCCCTTTGTAATTCCAAATTAGAAGGTGGGAATTCACTAGCAGCTAGCCTTCCACCCTGCAAGGAGCACATATTAGGCCTACTAACTACTGGGCTTGTAGGTTCTGATTCAATTATACCAGTGTGTGCATCATTTATGGAAGGTTGCTCTGCGAGGGATGCAAAGCGATTGCTCAGAAGGAGATCGTCTGCCATGACGCATTCAGACCTGCAGGCTTCACTCAAGAGCCTGCTAACAGGTTCTTTTGTGGTGCCCGGAGTTGTCGTAATGTGTGTCTTGCTGGCCGCTTTTTTAAATATGCTTGGTATATTCCCGTACCCTATACTGGTAGACCCAGCAGAAGTATGAACTTGAGAGGCCATGTGGGTGGGGGCAGGAGTGTTAGTGGGTGATGCAGATACAGGCGAGGTAAGTAGTCCCTCACAATCAGCAATAATATTGTCAATACGATCTAGTACACTCACCCCATGGACCCCATCCCTATCCCTCCCTAATTCAGAGCTTGCTTTGTGGGTCCGTGTCTTTGATTTCTTCTTCATTGCACCTCCCAGGCCGCCCTCAGCCACATTCCTTTTTTACCCATGGCAGGAGTCAACAGATCAACAAATCAGAGCAGTGGTGTGAGGTGGCTATGAATTGACAATAGGGGCAATATATGAGACAAACAGTCAATAGTGAACAGTACCTTAGCAGAGTGACAGGCTAAGATCTCCAGCTGCAAATTATCAAGGGGGTGGCCCAGCCCAGCCACCTCCAGGCACAGACGGGCTCGTCCTTGGCCCGGGCTTTGCCCGGGCACGTCCCGCACTGCAGGACCCGAGCTGGAACAGTATGTGCCTCTGGGCGCAGGCTAATGATGGCAGCAGCGGCCGCGGGAAGCAGAGACTCCTGGGGCCTGTGGTTGAGCTGCCCCCTCTTCGCCCACAAGAACGGGCTCCCACGCTGCGGGACCCGAGCTGGAATTTTATGTACCTCCCAGCGCAGGCTGTGATGGCGGCAGCGGCCGCGGGAAGCAGAGACTCCGGGGGCTTGTGGTTGAGCTGCACCCTCCTCCTCGCACACAAGAACGGGCTCCCCTATACATTAACTGGCATTGAGAAGAAATTCATAGATCAGGTGGAAGATAGATTTAGAGTTGTAGTTAGTGAGGAAAGCAAACCTTACAAATCTCCCCACTGGATGAAGGAAGAATTCGGTCATGGCCCTATAGGGAATTCAGGACCAGTATCTTTGGATTGGCAACACAGGGGAAGACTATGTATCCATCCAGCTGACAGCGGATATAGCTCTGTGTTTGTGGGAAAGAGTGAGTGTGATCAGACGTTTTTAGTTCATGGTATTTGGAAGATGCTTTTAGACAACACCACACATGTTATACCAGGTGTTTACTTTGTGTGTGGGAAGAAGGCATATCATAGACTGCCTAGCAAATGGTATGGTACATGTTACTTAGCTGTAGTGTTTCCCAAAATATACCACATAGAAGATTTGGAAGGCCATGGAGAAGAAGTGAAAATTAGACAGAAATGTGGAGTGAGTGCTGGAGAAGTTGTGGGAGACATTCTTGGAGCTATGATACCAAGCTTAGGAGTAGTATTGAATGACATTAAGATTAGGAAGTTGTCTACCATAGTTGATAAGCTATCTACCAATACTGCTAGATCTCTATTGCTTATAGATGGTGAAATGGTTTAGATCAGGGCTATGGTGATGCAGAATCGACTTGCTTTAGATGTTTAACTTGCAAAATACAGCGGAGTCTGTCTAATGCTGAAGGTCCAACAGTGTTGTACTCATATTCTTGACAGGAGTAAAGATTTATAGAAGTATGTTAGCAACATTACAGAGATACATCAGGAATTGAGAGATTTAGCTACTGAAGGTGTTTGGTATAAAGATGGACAAGGATTTGGTGCAATTGGAATGTGGTTTGCAAATTTAGGAAGTGAATTGTTTGGTTATATTGTGTGACCAATATTTAAAAAAAATAATTATTTATCAATTTTGCATCATAAATCAGTCTTTAACGTATACAGGTCACTTCACAGCAACAACAGAGTTAGAGAGTGATATTGAGCGGGCATATTTGCTTTCTGCAACAAGCATCAGTACATATCATCTTTAAATGTAAAGATTAGGCAGTAGATAGTGTAAGGAAGTGGGTTTCTGTTGCAGTAACCCGCACACTTTTTGCCAGACCACTTTGACTTGATGTGCTCTGGGTCCCTGCCAATCAGGTTCCCAGGGCCTGTGTTCTTTTCCCACAACTAACCCAATTGGCATCTCTAGCCACAGCACAGCCCCTGGTAAATGGTACCACGGGTACCCAGGGCACTGTGACCAGGGAAGACCTCTAAGGGCTGCAGCACTTATTGTGCCACCCTTAGAGGCCCTGTACCTTTTCACACACACACTGCCTTTGCAGGCTGCATGTTTTGGTGCAGAACAAAGTGAAAAGTCGACATGGCACACATCCATGTGTGCCATGCCTACAACCCACTGCCCTGGCATAGATCAGTCACCCCTCTAGCTGGGTGCCCTATGTCAGTGGTGTGGGTACAGGTGCATGAGCCCTGTACCCCTCCAGTGTATAAGTCCATTCTTAGACATTGTAAGTGCAGTGCTGCCATTAAGAGTATATGGTGCTGGGAGCTTATCATTATGAACTCCACAGCACCATAATGGCTACCCTGAAAACTGAGAAGTTTGGTATCAAACTTCTCAGCACATTAAACCCACACTGATGCCAGTGTGGGATTTAACGAAAAATGCACACAGAGTGCATCTTTGAGATGCCCCCTGAAAAACGACCAGCCTCTGGTGGGTTCCCTGACTGGTACACACCAGCCTGCTGCCACGAGACATGTTTCTGGACCCCTAGGGTGGGAGCATACACTCCCTGAGCCCAGAAACAAAGCCTTACCTGGGCGGAGGTGTTCACACCTCCCCCAGGCCAGGAAGAGCCATCTGTGGCAGGGGAGCTTCAAAGGCCTGACAGCCTTTGTAATGCGACCCCCAGCCTTTCCTGCTATCAGGAGCAGGCCCCCTTCCTGTCTCCCCTCCCTTTCGGTGGGAAGACAGGTGGGAAAAACTAGCCAGCCCAGGAGGTGTGCCCACCTCTCCCAACTCCACCCCTTGGGTCGGGGAGGCGAGGTGAAGCCCACTCTCCAGTGCTCGCCATCTTGCAGATGGCAGGCACTCCCCAATCAGGACTAGGGATTGTGCTCACTCCACCACGTGGGGTGAGCATACCAAGGTGTAGTCACCCTAAGGTCTGTAGCCCATTGGCTACTGACCTCAAGACCTCTAAACGCCCTAAATACAGTATTTAGGGGGCAGCCCTGAACCAAGAACTCAGATCCAGCTTACCTACAAGAATAAAAGAAGAAGAAGGACGAAGAGCCGTGCAGAGCTAACAAGAGGACGACGCCCACTGACTTGGCCCCAGCCCTACAGGCCTGTCTCCCCTCGAACCTGCTCCTGCGAAATCCCGGCGTGTCCAGCAGCCAGCAACCTCATAAACCCCGGAGGACCTGCCGGCCTTCACTTCCAAGACTGTTTCTCCCGTGAACACCGGACGTGTTTAAACTGCAGCTTCTGACTCCGGCCGGACACCGCGAATCCAGCCCACTCTGCACCCGCCGAACCCGGCCCAAGCTCGAGTGGAAAAACACCACGAGGACGTCACCCCGGCGATCCTGACCCAAGATCCAGCGACTCCTGACCTGCCTCAAGCCTCCAGACGACGCCTGCAGCCTCAATCCAGAGGATCCCCTCTACCGCGACCAGAGCGGGTAAGAAAATACGACCCTAAAAGGCACCCCTGCACCCGGCGCCCCACGGCCTTGTGTGCCCAAACCAACGGTGCCTAACCAACCCAAGACATCCCAACTTACCCCTTGAAGTGGTGGTCGCACCCAGAAGATCCTCGTCCCCGAGCCTGCAGTTCTTCAAACCGGAGGTTCTCCATAGAAAACAACAGGGCGTCCGACGCCAAAACAGCACTCTGCACCCGGCCGCCTCAGTGCCGCTGAGGATGCACTTTTTGTGCCAACTTGTTTCCCCAATTGCCCTGACCTAAACCCACAACCCAGTGGTCTGCTTGCCAGCAGGCACCAACCGGAAACCCCCTATCCTCCATAGGATAACATTGGGCCTCAACACTCTGCACCCGGCCCCCCTAGTGCTGCTGAGGGTGCAACAACAGTGCATCACTGACCCTGGGGGAACCCTTGTTCTAACCCCAGAACCTTAACTCCCACAGTCGATAACTTATCTATGAACCGATAACCTACTTTCCTCCATAGGATAACATTGACACTTTTTCTTCCAAATAACGACTAAGTGTGGAGTTTTGAAAACTAAAGATATTCTTTAAAAATCATAGAAGTAACCAAAACGTAATTACTTACCTGTTTGCAGGAAATGTCCCAGTGCTGAATCTAGGTATCCAGCACTGAGTTAGAAAAAGTAACGTAAAAGTAACTTACCTGCAATTTACAGAAAAAGCCTATTCATTTCAATGCACTGTTTGTCTTCCAAAAAACGACTGGGTGGAGTTTTGAAATTTGAGAATATTCTTTAAAAATCATACAAATAACCAAAACGTAATTGCTTACCTGTTTGCAGGAAATGTCCCAGTGCTGAATCTAGGTATCCAGCACTGAGTTAGAAAAGTAACTTGAAAAGTAACTTACCTGCAATTTACTGAAAAAGCCTATTCATTCCAATGTACTGCATTTGCTAAGTGTTGCATACTACTGCTCCTCTGTAAATCAAACAAAGTACAATTTCCATTGCATTTTCAACCTGTTCGACATTCAGTAACTTATTACTACAAAGTATTTTATGCTTACCTGTGCCAGGCTTGCTTGGTTCTAAAATAAAACAACAATATATTTTTATACAAAAACAATTGGCCTAGAGTTCAGTTCTTGAGTGTGTGAATTCATTTGCTGACTGAGTGTGTACATCAAATGCTTAACACTGTCCTCTGATACTGCCTTACTGCTCGACCAAGCTACCACTATTAGAGAGTAAGGTTCTATCTAACTTTAACCTCTGCCTACCTCTGGAGTCACCTGGACCCTATACACACTATACCTCATTTTGGTGTAGTATATATAGAGCCAGTTTCCTACAGATAGCGTTACACAATTTGACATGGTAGCAAGCAATTGACAGTGTTACATAGAGAGGCGTGTCCATTTCCCCCCCCCACCCCATAGCGCAGGCTGCCTATTGGGGCTACTCCCAACGTCCAGGCATGGTGTGCAATATGGGAGTATTACATGTCCCCCCACAGTCTTGGGAGTATGGTTAAGTGCTAAGGATAGGTTACGTGGTAGTCTGAGAGTGTGCATACGTTTTCTCACGGGGTGCAGGGACTATCCACTCATTGCGTGTGTTGGCCCATGCCACGAATTGGGCCCATATGTCCTTGGGCCTGGACGCCATAGGCATTAAGACCCAGTATGCCGTCAGCATCTCCTGGCAATAAGTGATGTCGTGTATCCACGTGTCTACTTTGGGTGCCCTAAGTGAACCCCAGTGTATCGCAATGCGACGCTTGGCCAAGAGGAGCATCATGGCCGACAGACGGCCTGTGCCCGGAGGGGCCTCAGCCACATGACCCGATAGAGCTGTTAGTGGAGTGTGGTCCAGCTGGGATCCTGTCACTTCATAAATAATGGCAAATACGTTGTCCCAAAATTGTGAGATGGGTTGGCAGGTCCAAGCCAGGTGGAGAAAAGATGCCTGTGTAGCGGCGCATCTCCAACATTTGGCGTCAGGTCGCAGGCCCATTTTGTGTAGTTGTATAGGTGTACGATACATTCTGTGCAGATATTTAAAATGGATGAGCCTCAGCTTGTAGTTGGGGGAGAGAAATTTAAGCTGAGCGCCACAGAAAGCCCATTTCTTCTCAGTGGGTGGTGGGTCTAGGTCGACATTCCATTGCTCCAGTGCCTTAGGCATCATGATCGGCGAGGTATGTTGTGTGGTGTTATAAATAGGTGTGATTAGTTTCTTGGGCGACGGGTTGACCGATATATTCTCTAGTGCGGCCAGCGACGGCGGTGCAGAGGGGAAGGAAGTGTGAATTTGTCTACAGTTGGCTCTGAGCTGGTAGTAGAGGAAGAGTTCTAGGATGGGGGTGTGGGTACCATCAGGGCTTTGTGGTCTGGCTAGAAACTCATTGTCTGGATAGAGGTCATCAAAAGTAGCAAGCCCCATCTGACGTGCGAGTTGGATAGAGCCGGTGTCTTGCATAGAGGGAAAACTAGGGTGATGTGCTAGTGGCATCGATCGTGCATATAATAATGGGACATTTGCGCGCCGTCTAAGACCCTCCCATGCCCATCGTAATGCCTCCACCGTATTTATCTCTTAGTTTGTTCTTTTATAGGTATAGTAAATGGCAGCCGGCATCGGGGCTGGGAAAGCGACGTCTTTCTCCACCACAACATGGGGTTGGAAAGGGATGGGATGGGTCCAATAATAGAGATATTGGGCCTGCGCACTCAGCGCTTAGAGTTCAAAGTCTGGTGCCCCGAGCCCACCTTGTGCGAGTGGTAGTGTCAGCACCTCCCAGGAGATGCGCAGTTGTTTACCCGTCCCGACATGAGATACAAGAAGGGAACGCAGTTGCTTGAAAAAGGCCTGTGTGAGAGGAAGGGGAATATTGACGAACAGGTACAGGAACTTGGGCAAGATTACTATTTTTGCAATTGCTATCCTGCCGGCTAGGGATAGCGGCAGTCTAGCCCAGATGGCAATTTTACTCTCAAGCCAGGTAAGCAGCCGACCATAGTTCATTCGTCAGATCTCCTGTACCTCTCTGCTGAGCCATATCCCCAGATATTTGACCGCACCGTCAGCCCAGGCAAGTGGGAAGTCTAAGTCAAGCGCGATTGGGGCCGGTGTCAAGGCCAGAAGCGTTGATTTGCCCCAGTTGACCTGTATGCCCGACATGTCTCCAAACAAGAGGATTTCACGCAGCGCAGGGTTGAGGTTTGTCTCAGGCTCACGTATGTATAATGTAATATCATTGGCGTACATTGATATTATCAGTCCTCTGTCCGAGAGTCCCAGTCCTCTAGCTGTGAGATGCTGACGCATCCTGGCAGCGAGGGGCTCCATCGCTATCGCAAATAGCAGGGGTGAAAGGGGACACCCCTGTCTAGTACCGCACGGTATGTGAACTGGGTCAGATATCAGGTCATTGACTCTGAGTCTGGCAGTTGGGCAGGTGTAGAGCAGTTGAATAAGCTTTAAGAAGTTGGGGCTCATGCCGATTCTGGGCAGTATAGTGAAAAGAAACGGCCATTCGAGGGAGTCGAACGCCTTAGTTGCGTCTAGAAAGGCGGAGAGGGCTGGCAGGTTCGGGCCTAATTGATGGAGGATTGAAAAAAGTGCACAGATTATGCGAGATGGATCTACCCGGAATGAATCCGGATTGGTCTGGCCTGGCAGCAATCGGGAGAAGTGGTTGCAGTCTACTGGCAATCATTAGCATGTATCTTGGCGTTGATGTTGATAAGGGAGAGTGGGCCAGTTGGCTGGTTTGTCCGGCTTTAAAATTGTAATGATCATGGCCTTGCGCATTGTTGGTGGGAGGTAGCCCCTTTCAAGTGATTCCTGATATACTGCCAGCAAATAAGGGGCCAGCTCTTTAGCGTTTGTTTTATAAAATTAAGCTGACAGTCCATCCAGACCAGGGGCTTTATCTCCGGGCAAGCCTTTAATCACCTGAGTGATGTCTTCTGCCGCGAAAGGCACATCTAGATATTTGCGGTGAGCGTCGCTCAGCCAGACCAACTCGATGGAGTCTAAGTAGGCTTGCAACTCCGGGTTTGGGCCGTCCTGTGTGGCAGTATAGAGGGATGTATAGAATTCCTTTAACCTCTCTAGTGTGGCGGCTGGCCGGCGGATAGGGCTGGATTCTTTATCTAGTAGTTCGGTAATGTATGAGGAAGTGCGTTGTTGCTTAAGTGTGTTAGCTAAGGCTCTGCCCGGCGATTGCCCTCCCCGTATCTACGGACTCTGTGTTTCTCGGATTGCTTCTGTATCGTATTCGGAGATTTTTTCACGGATAGTGGCTAAATGAGCGGACAGGCCAGTCCGGAAGTATAATAGCTCTGCCTGATGTATCTCTTTCTCTATCTTCTCTAGGGTGGACCTGATTGATTTTAGTACTCCGGATTGTTTAGCTATGCAGGTACCTCTTATGATGGCCTTAAAGGCTTCCCACAGTGTGGAGGGGGATTCTACTGACTTTTCGTTTGTAGCAAAATATTGCAGGAGCTCCTCACGTACCTCTTCTCTAAATGCTGTGTCACTCAATGCGTGTGGTGGCAGGCACCAGCTGAAAGCGCGTGGTGCTGACATTGGTATAGTCCAGTTATCCAGTTAAATATAACTGGGGCATGGTCAGACAGGGTGCGTGGCATATGTCTGATGTCTGTGGTCCAAGATGCTATGTCTCTGGACACTAACCAGTAGTGGAGCCTGGACCATGTGTTATGACATGTAGAGATGCAAGTTCCCTCCCTCGCATCCGGGTGCCAGGAGCGCCATATGTCTATCAACCCGTATTCCTGAGCTATGGTGGTGATCATATGATTGGCTTTGGGGTGTAGTTGTCGGGAGATCCCCACCCGGTCCAGGGAGTCCTGCATGACAGCATTGAAGTCCCCTCCCCAGACAACCATTTCCTCCCCTAGCAGTGTGATCTTAGACCAGATAGTTTCAAACAGAGCAGGGTCATCTGTATTGGGGCCGTACACGACAGCCAGAGTCATTGGAGTAGTGTGCAATGTGCCTCTCAGTGGGATGTAGCGGCCCTCGGGGTCAATGACCGAACTAATGGAAGTCTAGCCCACGTTGCGTTGTATCAAGATTACCGTCCCTCGTGCATAGTTGGAATATACTGCTGAGTGCACCTCCCCCCAGTATCTGTTATGCAGCTTGGGGTCAGTGGCGCACTGAAGGTGTGTTTCTTGCAGAAAACATATGTCGATCTTGTGCCTGCTCAGATAGGCATGGACCAGCCTCGCCTTTCTGTGATTGTTTAAGCTGCGTATGTTCCATGTTAGGAACGTGACTGCCGTCATTTGTTGTGATCAGTAGTATGGCGTGCATGCCACAAATGTACTGCTGTTTGTGTGTCTGTTGGCGGGTATGAGTTGCCCATATGTAAGCCAAGGTGTCTTGTCAAGCTGTGTATCCTACCTCTCCGTGTGCGTGCTGAAGTGAATGGACATAGCGTCTTCAAAATAACCCCCCACCCATTTCTGAACTTGCAGATTGCCCTACCCACCCACCACCCACGCCAACCACCCAATTAGGTTGTGATTGCCCTACCCACCCCCTCCCGAACAAACCAATAAGGGAAACAAACATTTTTAACCACAGGAGCTTTCCCTGTGGGGGCATGAGTTGCCGGCGAACTGCCCCGCGCAGGTGACAGAGTGGCCGGGTTGTCTAATCAGCAAAGGGAACACATACCAATAAGAGTCAATGAGCCGTAAATACTGAAGTGATGAGGACTAGCTTCCAGTTGAGTGACAGACGGGTTGGGATGGCATAGACCAGGTGGCACAATTTACGGCTTCCCGGCGTCATCTCGTGTTTAATCATTGTCACTGAGTCTGGCCTCTGTTCCAGCCTGTTGGGATGAGCGGGCGAGTGCTGTTTAGAGCAGACATGTTTAGCAACCCTGAGAGTCGATTTGGTATCAGTGAAGAAGTGAGCTTGGCCAACGTGCGAAATTTTCAGTTTTGTTGGATAGAGCATTGCATATGGGATTTCGGCACGTTGCAAAAGGTGCTTCATAGGAAGAAATTCTTTCCGTGCGGCTTGGACCAGAGGAGTAAAACCCGGGAAGATGCATATGTTATTGCCTTGGTGATTAATGGAGCCGTGGTCTCTGGCTGCTTTTAGTACAGAGTCTCTGACGCGGTAGTTTAATAGTCGCGCTATTATGGGTCTAGGCGTACCGCCCACAGGTGGCTTAGGTCCCAAAGATCTGTGCGCATGTTCTACCACAAATACAGCAGAAAGTGCGGTTGGGAACAGTTCGCGCAGCAGAGATTCAACATACGGTTCCATTTTTGGTATGGCAGTGGTTTCTGGTATTCCGGCGATGCGAAGGTTATTGCTCCGGGAGCGCGCCTCCAAATCCTCATTCTTCGTTTTGATCACAGTTAGGACTCTTTCCATGTTGAGGAGATTTTCTTTGGCGTCCCCTTGGTACTCGTGTGCCTCCGACGCGCGGTTCTCAAGTGCATCAAGTCTGGTCTCGTGTGAGTCCAATTGACGCTTCACTGTGTCCAGTCTGGAAGTGTGCGCGTCCAGTTTGGTGTCGATAGATTTTAGGTTTGTGCGGACTTCCAACATGTTTGTGCGCAGGTCCTCTTCTTGTTTATCTCCTCTGTGGTTAGGCTCAGTTTCAGGTTCCGAGCTAGTGTCAACGGTGCGGGTGTGGCCCTTGTTTTCAAATGGGAGTTTGGACTACTTAAGGTCATTTTTCCCTATATTGTAAGCAAATGGTGTCTCCCGATCTCAGGGACCGTGTTCCTCTCACTTATAGCTTGCTTGACAACAAGTGTGCCTTGGATCTTACTTCATAATGTTTACTTTACCTATGGATCGCACACACATGTTTTGCCTATGAGGGAATGGTCTGACATATGTAGTCTCTCTTTTCTTTTTCCCTACTACTTGTTGCCTTGTCTATGTATCATACATTTTATTAGCTACCATGTGAAAGTATGTTTCTGCCCTGAGCCAAAAGGGTTGCTGACACTTAGAATATGTCCCTGTATACCCTGTCTCCCAGCCTGTTGTGCCTGCTGTGTATCAATGCTGACACCACGCATTTAGCCTCATAGAGTATTTAGTTCTGAAGGATAGTTCATAAGTTAGCAACAGTAGCCTGTGATTGAACAGTTTTTTTCAACGTTTAGAATTGTAAAGACCCTTACCTGATAGCAAGAATAAAGGCGTTAGTGTTAGCTAATAAATGCTAGAATTCTGTTAGAATTGAAATGTGTTGCGGTCACATCACTCATGCTTTACATTGTATTATGTTAGCATTTATGTAGCTATTTCATAATAATCTTTATTGCATACATATGTAACCAATCCCTGCAAATACTGTGAGGTTAAGTTAGCATCTGTGCCGCCATTTTCTCTCATACAGCCTCCATTTCGCCCTATGATTGAAACTAAGCTTTTGTCTCATGTTGCTTGCCTCAGCAGAAAGCTGTTGGGATGCATTTGCATCCCCAAGGTTAGGCCTCGCTGAAGCATGAGAAAGTTGCTTGTTAATGCATACCTTTCCCTGAGATAGAGGGTGCTCCCACTATTCCAGCTGCAAGCACAGACTGTATGACCTCGCCAGAGAGATAGTGTGTGCCCGGTTTCAGACTCTTAGCTCATCCTTCTGTGCCTCCCTTTTGTTCAGTGTTTGCCCAAGCTGTATTTTTCCATAATGGGCGGGTCTTTGAGGGCTCTGCAACATACATAATGTAACTTTATGCTTGTTAGAGTCAGTCCCTCATCAGCCATCATAGGAGGCTGGTCAGACTGGACTCCACTGCAGTGTACTTTGTGAATAAACCAGTTAGATTGCATTCTCTACTGCGTCATCGACTCTTCATTTTCTTGGATGGCTAGTGTAGGTCGAGAGTGACCCGGGTGACCCTAGTTGGGTCACTTCCTTCAGCTAAGCCTACTGTAAAATACGCGTGAGAAAAGAATTATGGGACATTTGCTGAATACAACTTTAAGTATAAGATGCATTGTAGAGAGGGACAGATCACCAGGAGCAGCCTTCCTGCTGCTCAGCCCATACACCAACTGACATTCCCACTCACCCAACATTCCACAGTCACCACTCACCCAACATTCCATTCCACATTCACACTGGCTGAGCAGCAGGTATAACAATACCCCATTCCTTTTTGCCTTCCTGACAGAGAACACCTGAGTGCTAGGTTGCTCCTTTTGTGCTTGTGGCTCCATGCTGCTGACCCATCTGATGGTGGAGTGACTTCTTAGGAAGACTGTAGCCACTGACACCTTTTCTCTTTTTTAAATTTCTGTTTATTAACAACAAAATCAATCAACACATTACAAGTATCACATTGTATTACAGTTAGTGGGTACCAATTTGAAATTTCACAATCAGTGTCGCATTTCTTACTTGAACGGTTGTATTTGATAGCATCCTCATTACCACCAACTTCAATCACCACGTGTCCTCTCTTGATATAGAGTCTAGAGCATTAACTCTCGGGGCTGTACACAGGCTTCCTCTATACAAGTTCCATTTTCCCCAGATCTTTTCCCATTTTCAGGGGCATCCTCTGTCAGGAATCGCGTGGGTTAGCGCCTTCCTAGACTTGAAGACTGAAAGGACTACATTGCCCAGAAAGCTGATAAGAGGAGGAGCAAGCGTCTATTTGATGATGCAGCGCGCGCTCGTTGGCGTGCGTAATTCTGAGGAGTTTAGTTCGTCTCTCGGCTGAGAGAGTTCATGGAAGGAAGGAGCTCCGTGCTGGTACTTCATTATTTGGATCCGAGGGGGTTGCCCCGATTCGTTGGACATCGAGGCAAGCTGCGGCTTTGCTGTGCTCGGCTGAGCACGCCGATAAATCTGTTTCTTGGATTTCGTTGGGTGTTCCGCAGTGAAGAATCGCATACCGCGGAGACGCCGTGTTGCCGGCCAGGAATGCTGACCTAACACTCTGCGGGAAGTCGGAGTGTGCCGGTGGGACAGCTGTACGGTCTGCGGTGAGGTTAACCGCTCCCCGTATTCTTTTTGGGACATCCCGAGGTAGGAGTAAAAGTGCCTCCTTTCGTTCTTGCTGGCATTAACAATTCCATAGGGGTGAATATACTTTGATACCGATTTACATGCAGAGCCATAATTCAGTAATTGAACTCATTGACTAAGTCTTGGCTGTATTGGGATCATAGTATTATAGAATAAGTGACATTAACTCTGGAAGAAACTGCTCTATTTTGCATTTTGCTTTGGCTTCTGATACTTGAGGTGCCTACTTCATGTTACTCCTGTGAAACCTGGGGAAACAATATTTTGAGACTGGTTATTCAACATTGGATTAAGACTCTGGTTATTTTTGCCTTTTTTTTCTCTTTTATGGAAGTCTTTAAATCCTTGATATAATTTAGAGAACCGGTATGTATTTGGGTTCATGTGAATGGAGGATGTTTGTGATGTGAGGTTATTGGAGGTTAGTTTGACCTGTTGTTTTTTGTGCATTATAGAAAACATTTACAAGAGGAATGATTATTTCCAGCTCTATGAAAACTAATTGGATGCGTCCTCAAGTAACTAAGGTAGTAAAGAACAATCTAGTGAGATCATATGAGAGTAGTTATTATATGTGCTTGTATTTATTTTGATTGTTCTTTGTTTTATAGGTTCTCTTCCCCGCTGTTCCCATCCTACCCTTCCCTCACTTGATCGCCCTAACACTCCGTAACTTACAGTTGGAGTTGGGGATGTCAAGGGGTGGACGCCTTATTGCATCACCTGGATCCTGAGGAGTACAAGATCTCATTGTGAAAGTATACTCCTCCCAGTTCAGGTGTGGCAATATATGGCGTCCATGGATGAGGTCATTCAGTCGTTGGCCTTAGTTCAACAGGAACTTGCGGCCTCCAAAGCAGAAACCGCTGCATTGTGTGAGAAAGTGATAAATTAACTAGAAATTCTTTTGATGTATCCGCCCCTACACCCCAGATACAGGTCACTGTTCCTCCTCCCATCCCTTTAGCTAACCCAGAGAGATATGCAGGCGACCCTCAAAAAATCCAGGTGTTCCTAACTCAGATCATGCTTCACTTCTCTTGCAAACCTTCATCATTTCCGAATAATAATTCTAAGGTAGCTTTTGCAATATCCTATTTGATAGGAGATGCAGCCAATTGGGCGGTTCTGTTGGTCAGAAACAATGACCCGGTGTTGTCTGATTGGGCTGCTTTCCGTACTGAGTTAGAAAGGGTGTTCGATAGACGAGCCTCCACCTTCAGTGCAGATCGTGAGTTGTTGGAGTTGAAACAAGGGAGAAACGATTTGGTATCGTACCTCACGTCTTTCAATCGGTTGGTAGCAGAAGCCGCATGGCCAGAAGAAAAGAGAATGTCTCTTTTTTATCAGGGCCTGCGTGAGGAGTTGAAAGACGTTTTGGCGCAAATTGACCCACAGCCGGTCACTTGTACTGATTTGATTAGTCTGACCTTGAGACTAGATGGTCGTATGTCTGAAAGAGGGGGAGAGAGAAAAAGAGGAGACAGGTCTTTCTATCGGTTTGACAAGAATCCTAGGAAGGTTCTGCCTAGCAATGAGATGATGGCTGAACCAATGGAAATTGGAGCTATCAGGGCACCGCTATCACGAGAAGAAAGGGAGAGCCGTCGAGCACAGGGACTGTATATGTATTGTGGCAAACGGGGGCATTTCATACAAGACTGCCCCTCTAAACCGAAGACGCAAGGCCCTTTTTATAAGAACAAGAAAGTAGCAGTGTCTGTTATAGGTCCGGAATCCGGTGCATCTGGAACGACAAACTCTGCGCCTTCAGTGGGTAAGGAATGGAGGATTCCGTCTTTATCGACCAACAAATTGAAGGACACTGAATCACACATTGTGCTTTCAATGAGTCTGTAGTGCAACCAACACATACATCAGGTGTTAGTGATGTTAGATTCAGGGGCTACGGGGAACTTCATTGATAGTGGGTTGGGAAACACTTAGCATTATGTAGCGTACCTCGTGAGACCCCAGAGGAAGTATTGGCTGTGGATGGTAAACCCTTAAAGTCAGGACTCATTACGGACCAAACAGAACTAGTAAGGTTATCGGTTAAGGTTGGGAAAAGACAGCATCAAGAAGAATTAGCTTTGAACATCATGGAAGCCCCACAGTACGAGATAATATTGGGAATGCCATGGTTCTGGCACCATAATCCCACAATCAATTGGAGGAACAAATCGGTACGATTTCTATCGAAAGAATGTCAAGAACATTTTATTCAGGACCCTCCTTCTCAGGCTGCAGATCTGACTTACCCGTTTTGTGTAGCTATGGCTGCTGAGAAAGAGGTGGTGTTGCCATCAGAGTACGTCCAGTTTACTGATGTATTTAGTGAAGTCCAGGCAGAACAGCTTCTCCCCCCCACAGAATGTACGACTGTCAGATTGATTTGGTAGAGGGAGCGACCATTCCAGCTTGTAGAGTGTATGCCTTGTCGGATCCAGAAACCAAACACCTTAGAGATTATCTCAACCACTATCTTGAGATCGGTTTCATTAGGCTGTCCCGTTCTCCGGCAGCCTCCCCACTGTTCTTCATAGCTAAAGCGAGTGGTGAATTAAGAGCCTGCATTGACTATAGAATGTTAAACAAATACACTATACGCAATAGATACCCTTTGCCACTAATTGCGGTATTGTTAGATCAAGTGCGAGAAGCCACTGTTTACACTAGGCTGGACTTAAGAGAGGCCTACCACTTGGTGCGTATCTGAGAGGGGGATGAGTGGAAAACAGCCTTTAAAACGCGTTATGGGTTATTCGAATATACTGTAATGCCGTTCGGGCTGTGAAATGCCCCAGCAACTTTTCAGTATTTCTTGAATGACGTCCTGAAAGAATATGTGGATCGCTTTGTGGTGGTATACATTGATGATATCCTGATTTACTCCGTGTCTACTGAGGTACATAAAGAACAAGTCATCCTAGTGTTGAAAAAACTAAGAGAACACCACTTGTTTTGCAAGTTGAGCAAGTGTGAATTCGGTGTGCATGATGTGGAATTCCTAGGGGTCATGCTTTGTCCGGAAGGGTTAAGTATGGTGGAACGTAAAGTGCAAGCAGAGCAGGAGTAGCCCATTCCAAAGAATGTAAGAGACGTCCAATGTTTTTGGGGATTTGCGAACTATTATCGCAGATTCATACTGCATTTTTCTCATGTAGCAGTCCCAATCACAAGATTGCTTAGAAAGGGGCTCCCTTTAATTGGACCAGTGAGGCTTCGGCAGCCTTTGCTTATTTGAAAAATGCTTTCACTATTGCTCCAGTGCTTAAACATCCCCAACTTGAGGTTCCTTTTGTGGTTGAAGCAGACACTTCTGATGAAGCCATTGGAGCCATTCTCCCACAGAGAGATAAACATACTGGTCAGTTGCATCCGGTGGCCTACTTCTCTAAAAAGCTGAATCCTGCGGAGAAGAATTACACTATTGCCGAAAAAGAACTGCTGTCAATAAAAAAGGCCTTCCAAGAGTGGAGACAGTACCTATGGGGGGCTCATTACCCTATCACAGTATACACCGATCATAGGAACCTGCAATAAATGAAAACAACTTGACATCTCTCGCAGAGACAGATGAGATGGATGCTGTTTTTCGCGGAGTATGACTTTGTGATTCCCTTCAGACCAGGAACTGAAAACCGTTAGGCCGATTCTTTGTCTCGACAGGAATCCATAGAAGAGGCTACCACCAAGACCCCAGAGACAATAATCAATCCTGCTAAGAAGCTATGCGTTATTAGGTTTGACAATTTCCTGGAGGAAGTGACCAAACATAAATCTGCAGATGAGTGGGAGAAATGGACAGATCAAGATGTCAACCGCACTATCCGACAAGGGTTGCCTTTTCATAGTAACAAACTGTATCTCCCGACCTCTGAACTACAGAAAAGCGCATATACATGGTGTCATGAATTCCCATTGGCGGGACATCCAGGAATCCTTATAACGTTGCAATTGGTACAACGACATTTTTGGTGGAACTCTTTGCCCAAGGATGTCTGAACTTGGGTGTCAAGATGTGAAGAATGTGCCAGAGCAAAAGGGGAAAACACCAAGAAGAAAGGAAAGCTTATTCCCATGCCTACCCCTCAACAACCATGGCAGAACATCAGTTTGTATTTCATCACAGGGTTGCGTATGGATCAAGGTTGCTCAGCCATATTAGTAGTAGTGGACAGCCTTACTAAAATGGGTCATTTCATTCCATGCAAAAACTTACCGATAGCAGGACAAACCGCTCAACTATTGTTGAACAATATCATAGGGATACATGGTTTGCCTAAGGTGATCGTGTCCGATAGAGGGCCTCAGTTTATAGCGAGTTTCTGGAAGATGTGGTGTAAGGCTTTGCAGATTGACTCGGCTGTTTCAACAAGCTTCCATTCCCAAACAGACGGCCAAACCGAAAGGTTAAACCAGACTTTGAAGAAGTATTTAAGGTGCTATGCCAAGGAAGCTCAAGACTCCTGGGTTTCTCTATTGTGGATAGCTGAGCTGGCTTATAACAGTGCCTTGCATTGTTCAACAGAAGTATCACCTTTCATGGCAAACTTTGGTTACAGTGCAAGAACTCTGCCTATTAACATACCTGATAACCTTGCAAACCAACCCTCAGTTCGGGAACACATTAAGCTACTACAAACTGTTCATAAGAAAGCAAGAAGGCAAGTGATACTAGCCAAGCGTGTGTATAAAAAATGGGAGGATCGACACAGAATCGACGGCCCTCAGTATTCAGTGGGAGATCGTGTATGGCTATCCACAAAGAACATCAAGTTTAAGCTACGAAGTGTGTTCCATCCCAAATATATTGGTCCGTATACTATTGTAAAACAGATCAATCCCGTTGCCTACTGATTGAGGTTGCCTGGCAGTCTGCGCATTCACCCTGTGTTTCATTGCAGTCTTTTGAAACCAGCTATGGGAGCTCGACGTCGAGCACCTCCTTAGGTGACGTGCGATGGGGGTTTGGAATACGAGGTCAGGAGTATATTGGATTCACAGTATTGGAGGGGCAAACTATGGTATCTTATCTCCTGGAAGGGTTATACCGCTGAGGACTATTCTTGGGAACCCAGTCACAATGTGCATGCCACGGCCGCGGTACGTTCCTTTTTTCGCAGGCATCCCACCAAGCCTGGGTCTAGGAGGCGCATGGCAGGAGGGCCTACTGTCAGGAATCGCGTGGGTTAGCGCCTTCCTAGACTTGAAGACTGAAAGGACTACATTGCCCAGAAAGCTGATAAGAGGAGGAGCAAGCATCTATTTGATGATGCAGCGCGCGCTTGTTAGCGTGCGTAATTCTGAGGAGTTTAGTTTGTCTCTCGGCTGAGAGAGTTCATGGAAGGAAGGAGCTCCGTGCTGGTGCTTCATTATTTGGATCCGAGGGGGTTGCCCCGATTCGTTGGACATCGAGGCAAGCTGCCGCTTTGCTGTGCTCGGCTGAGCACGCCGATAGATCTGTTTCCTGGATTTCGTATGCGTTCCGCAGTGAAGAATCGCATACCGCGGAGACGCCGTGTTGCCGGCAAGGAATGCTGACCTAACACTCTGCGGGAAGTCGGAGTGTGCCGGTGGGACAGCTGTATGTTCTGCGGTGAGGTTAACCGCTCCCTGTATTCTTTTTGGGACATCCCGAGTTAGGAGTAAAAGTGCCTCCTTTCGTTTTTGCTGGCATTAACAATTCCATAGGGGTGAATATACTTTGATACCGATTTACATGCAGAACCATAATTCGGTAATTTAACTCATTGACTAAGTCTTGGCTGTATTGGGATCATAGTATTACAGAAGGAGTGACATTAACTCTGGAAGAAACTGCTCTATTTTGCATTTTGCTTTGGCTTCTGATACTTGAGGTGCCTACTTCATGTTACTCCTGTGAATACTGGAGAAACAGTATTTTGAGACTGGTTATTCAACATTGTATTAAGACTCTGGTTATTGTTGCCTTTTTTCTCTTTTATGGAAGTCTTTAAATCCTTGATATAATTTAGAGAACCGGTATGTATTTGGGTTCATGTGAATGGAGGATGTTTGTGATGTGAGGTTATTGGAGGTTAGTTTAACCTGTTGTTTTTGTGCATTATAGAAAATGTTTACAAGAGGAATGATTATTTCCAGCTCTATGAAAACTAATTGGATGCGTCCTCAAGTAACTAAGGTAGTAAAGAACAATCTAATGAGATCATATGAGAGTAGTTATTATATGTGCTTGTATTTATTTTGATTGTTCTTTGTTTTATAGGTTCTCTTCCCCGCTGTTCCCTTCCTGCCCTTCCCTCACTTGATCGCCTTAACACTCTGTAACTTACAGTTGGAGTTGGGGATGTCAAGGGGTGGACCCCTTATTGCATCACCTGGATCCTGAGGAGTACAAGATCTCATATGGTGTGAGATCCTGGCATCCTCTACTTTCATATACTGTTCTTTCAGAATCCATGCGTGTTGGACTTGGCCCTTTTTGCAGGGTGATCCCTGAACTTTTTGCCTTCCTCCTGACCTGTTTTTGTTGGTTTTATGGGCCTGATTCACAGAACTAACTTACGTCAAAAACGTAAAGTTAGTACTTTTGGTATTCACAGAATACACTTACTCATTTTGGTATTCACAGAATGAACTTACGCATTTCGGTATTCACAGAAGTTAGTAGTCCTAACTTTAGGACTCCTAAATGCCTTCTGTGAATACCGAAAAATCTTAAAGTTAGGATTTTTCTCAGTTTAGGAGTAGTAAAGTTAGGACTTCTAACTTTAGGACTCCTAAATGACTTCTGTGAATACCGAAAGTCTTAAAGTTAGGATTTTCTCAGTTTAGGAGTAGTAAAGTTAGGACTCCTAACTTACTACTCCTAAACTGAGAAAATCCTAACTTAAGACTTTCGGTATTCAAAGAAGGCATTTAGGAGTCCTAAAGTTAGGACTACTAACTTCTGTGAATACCGAAATGAGTAAGTTCATTCTGTGAATACCAAAATGAGTAAGTGTATTTTGTGAATACCAAAAAGTACTAACTTTACGTTTTTGACGTAAGTTAGTTCTGTGAATCAGGCCCTATGACTCTGGGCACTTTACCACTGCTGATCAGTGCTAAAGTGCATATGCTCTCCCTATGGTAAATTGATGTATTGATTAGTGACTCCATGATTGGATCATTTAATTTACCTGTCAGACCCTAGTATAGTGCACCAGGTGTGCCCAGGGCCTGTAAATCAAATGCTGCTGGTGGGCTTGCAGCACTGGTTGTGCCACCCACAGAAGCAGCTTGTAAAGTGTGTCTCAGGCCTGCCATTGCAGAGCCTGTGTGCAGTCTGTGACTGCCATGTCGACTTGGCAAGTGCACCCACTTGCCAGTCCCTAAACCTTCCCTTATCTTCATATCAACACCCCTAAGGTAGGCCCAAGGGCAGGGTGCATTGTAAGTATAAGGTAGGACATGACCTGGTGTGTGTGGCATGACCTAATATTGAACTACAGCCATTTTTGTTTTTCACTATTGCAAGGCTACCTGTTCCCCATAGGCCAGAATGGGCAGTTTGATTATAACATTTTATAATCCTAATTGACCTAGGGAACATGGTAGAAATTCGAATTTAGTATGCCTGAACTCAGAATGATAAAATACATCTTTTAGTAAAGTTGGTTTTAACATTCTGTGTTTGAAAATACCACTTTTAGAATGTAGGTATTTTCTTGCCTAACTGTCCAAGCCTGCCTCTGCTAGGTTGTGTATTCCTTGTCTGGTTTGTGAGTGACAGGGGCTGGGCGGGATTCCAGGAGACAGGGTGAGTCAGCACAGGGCTGAATAGACCTATCTGCATGTAGAGTGGTGGGAGGAGTTGCACCTGGGTCTGAATAGGGCTGTGCCTGCCTTCCACAATGCTGGCTCCACCTCCTGTGGTGCGTCTGATGTCCCTGGCCCACACTGTCAAAGGAAAGAAGGAGTCCTGTAAACAAAGTGCTCCAGGACTGCACAGACCTGGTTTGGACCAGGTAAAGGCCCCTCTGCCCTCAGAGGACAAAGGATTTAGGGGTATAAATATTGGGGCCCTGACCCCAGAACTTTAGATCACTTCTGGAACAACAAGACAAACCTCTGCCAAGGAGAAGAACCAAAGGAAGCTGTAGGAGTTGGACTGCCCCCCTGCCAGTGTGCTGTGTTGCTGGGTTGGCCTACAGTGGTGTCTTCAGTGCCAAGGAGAGGAGAAGGAACTTTTAAAGAACTTTCATCATCTTGCAGAATATTACTCCAAGGGCTTGATTTGAGCTTGCCTCCTGACCGAAGTCTCAGGGATACCAGACTTCACTCTTTCTGTTTGCCTGCATCTGGAACTTGCTGTTCTGGTGCTACAGAAGGAATATGCAACACCGATACCGGCGAGCGACGCCGTAATCTGCAACGAAGCCGTGAGCGCTGCTCCGACTTGCAACGTAGACCCGACGCCGGCCGCCGTGCCACATCGACGCCAGCGAACGACATCGTAAGCCTGCCATAGCCATGAGCGCTGCTCCGACTTGCGACGCCGGCCCAACGCCTGCTGCTGTGCCGCATCGACTCCAAAGCCGACATCATCGCGGAGCCGATCGTAGACGTAGGTGGTCAAGAATCCATCGACATCGTGACATCGCACGGAACCATGGTTTCGGCACCATCATGATGTCACCTCTTCTCCGGTAAGAACAGATGCATCCCCTACTTTGCGCAAGCATCGAGGACCCGACGCATCGCCTCCCCCGAAGCAAGGAACCGACGCCGCACAGCGCCAACGACGCTGCATCTCCCCAACGCCGTGAGCTGTCTTTGTTTTTGCTTTTCCAAGGTACTGTTCTTCGTGGGTCGGTTTTGACCCCGGGCCCGACACCGCGCACCTCGTGGTCGGCGCCGTACTTTGGGATTTCCTTGACCTCGACATCGTGATAACTCCAGTTGGGGTTATCTGTTGCTAAAGACTGCTTTTAAGTGAAGAACCTACTTTTAAACTATTTCTACCATCTTGAAGTATTATTTTTGATTACAGTATTGTGGATTTTTGTCGTTTGTGGTCTTGTGATAAGTCTATATAAAGCATACTTATTTTTATAAAACCTGTGTGGTGTCCATCTGTAGTGTTTTCACTGTATTACTGTATGTGTTCACAAATGCTTAACACACTGCCTCTGAGATAAGCCTGTCTGCTCATGCCAAGCTACCAAGGGGGTGAGCAGGGGTTATTTTAGTAGTGTATCCCCTTACCCTGACAGAAGCAAGGGTCCCTATTTGGTCAAAGGTGCATACCATTGCAAACTAGAGACCCCCAGTTCTAACAATGCAATAATCTAAATCTCTTTTCTAAGCTCCAAGGGATGGGGCAGATGTCACCCCCCCACAGTTGTGCTATGTTACGTTTGGCTACCATCATGCCCAGTGTGACCCAGGATTGTTCAGCCCACGTCAGATCCGTGTCCTCCCAAACATTAAGAATGCACCATTTAGCCGAGAGGGACATAGTCATTCCAGTGACTTCGTTCATACACAATATTATTCCTTCCCAAAACGTATGGACAGCTGGGCAGTCCCTGAGGATATGGAAAAATGCCCCTGTTTGTCCACACTGCCTGAGACACTTTACGTCTGATTGCTTACCCATTTTTACCAGTGTGGTGTGGGAGATATAGACCCTATGCAGTATCTTTAGTTCCACTAATTGGAAGCGTAACCGTATGGCAACCTCTCGTGGCGATGCCAAGGCCTCAGGCCAGTCTTCCTCCTGCAGGTCACCCAGATCTGTCTCCCAACGTTCTCTTAGCTGTGTTCAACTTTCAGGAGAATTGTTTATGAGTATCTGATGGAGACATCTAGCTGCAGAATCCTTAACTTTGAATTCTCCCCAGGCGCCAGTCTGGATCTGTAAATTGTTCAGCAGTACCTTTGCCCGCCGGAGGCGCATCGTCGTACAGCTCCGCTGTGACGTCGTCTCCGGCCATGATGTCAGTGGAGCCATATAAGTCCTCTACGGCACACGGACGTCAGTTTCTTCTTTTCCGTGCTACAACGCGGATCCGGAGAAGCGGTTCCTCAGGTCATTTTTTCCTATGATCCTACTCGACACCTGGTGTCGGTGGAACAGTGTGCCTTGACTGATGTCGACAGGTTTTAAACCTTGTGGGTCTTGTAACCGGCAAATGTTGGTGACGGACCCGCAAACAATGTGTATGTGGTGTTTAGGTGAACACCACGACACCGAGGATTGTGGTTCCTGCCAGAAGTTGAAACCGAAGTGGTTGAAGGAGCGGCAGTTGAAATTGATGGCGGTGCGTTTATCGCGTTCCTCAGAGACTTCCCAGCCTGGGACTTCATCGTCCCGGGAAGAGAAGCGGGTTCGACCTAGAATCTGAAGCTGGTCTAGACGATGTCGTTCTCTGGGGAAGTCCAAAGGTAAGAGGTGGTCGAGGTCACAGTTTCGGACTTCACTGCGGAGAGACTCTGTTCCCCAGGGCTCCTCCCGCTCAGCGGTTAAGGAACCCAGTCGTGACTCCGTATTGCGCCTCCCTGTGTTTCTGGGAGCCGGTGCGTCGATGGCCCAGATGAGGGAATACTACGATTCCTTACATCTCATCTTTGGGGCCCTATCTTCCTCTGGAGCTCCTCAAGGCCCCAAGGAGGTAAGTGGGGCACCGTCGGGGGACTCTTCCTCGGTGATGGTTGTGCCATCGGAGTCGACGGATCGACGTCGATAGACTTCGGATAACGTTGTCTTGGTGCAGGCTCACAGCCTTTCAGGGTCTTTGCCTTCAACGTCGGTCATGGACCAACTGACTCCGGCTTTGACATCGGTGGCATCGGTCGAAGTCGCCTCTCACTCTCCGGTCGATGTTGTGTCGGCGCCGCTTTGGCATCGTTCGACATCAGGGGCGGTATCTCCTATGCTACTTGAAGGAGTCGCTCATTTTGAGGCTCCCCTTCATGGAGAGGTGTAAGAGGCTCCACCTGGGGCAGAACGTTTTAGGCCCATTTCAGAGGCGTTTCAGGTGGAAGAGAGCTGGCGTACAGCTCTTGGTGAAGCCAGTGGTCTGGACTCTTCGCCAGCATTGGGGTTACTCTCTCCCCTGGCCTTGCCACAGAGACAAGTTCCTCCTTTGCGGATATGCTGAGGAAAGTGGCTGCAGTTTTGGATTTATCACTGCCCACGGTGCAGAGGTCTATAGACCCTTTGTTTGAGATCCTTTATCAGGGACAAAAGGGGAAGAACCTGTTCTCCCATATAGTGAGGCCCTTTTGACATACTATTAGGTGCCTGGGCTAAGCCTGTGTCAGGGGTCCTAGTGGACCGTGATGTTGCACGTAGACATTTACCTGCACCTGGAGACCCCGTCTGTTTGATTAGGCATCCATCCTCTAGTGGCCTGGTAATTTAGGCTGCAACGTCTTCTCGGGTCGTAGATTCTACACCCAAGACTCCAGTGGGTAGGGATGCTAGGGATCGTGATGCTTGTGGTAAGCACATTTTTGCTTCGGCCAGCTGAGCTTTGAGAGCCACCAGCACTGTTTGTATGCTGGGGCGATTTTCCTATGCGCTATGGGATCCTTTACAGTCCATGCTACCATCTCTTGCCGATAGCTTCCGTGCTGCTGTAAGCAACCTGATTAATGATGGTCAGCAGGCTGCTAAACTTGCTATAAGGTGTTGCATGGATACTACGGATTCTGTGGGTTGGGCCATGGCATCTGCAGTGGCACTAAGGCGTCGAACTTGGATGGGATCTTCGGGTTTCTCGGAGGCTATTCAGTCGGCTTTGGCTGACATGCCTTTTGACAGTGCCCATCTTTTTGGAGATCAGGCGGATGTGGCATTAAGACACTTTCAAGGAAGACGAAGAACTACAGAGCCATAGCCCTGCATTGTCTAATGGTGTTCCTTGATTATCCCTATGTGGGCTTTATGTTTTCTCAGGCAAAGTGTAGCCTTGTTTGGGTTCTGTATATGTCCAGGTTTTGATGACAGTACTACATTGTATACTTCTGTGAGGGGTGGTGGTTGTAACCTCACCTCCAGTTTTCTTTTACTTGTGTTAAGATTTGAATTACTCAGAGAGGACCCTTGGGTTACAGGCTTTTGAGGATTTTTTTTGATTTTTCAAAAACCTTTATTGGAAAAAATTGCACAGCACAGTTACAGAGTTCCACAATAGCAAAGGAGTAAGCACAGTAATACATTGCAGCACAGCAGAGGCAATCGCAAACTTGTGACACTTGGAGACAAATGTCATGGAGAGTTGTCATAAAACCACTAGAGAGATGAAAGCACATGACAGAGAGAGGCACCATGAGTAAAGGAGAGGGGCAGGGGGGATGGAGGGGGCGTGAGCGAAGGGGAAGCAGCTCATGGACTTACACCGGCGGCCGCCATGGGCGGGGTGCTGGCGGGGAGCACGGGAGAAGTCGCAGGATGCTGGGAATCATGGCTTGAAAGGTAGGTGACAAGTGGGCCCCATATGTCAAGTGGGCGAGACTTGGCTGGTAAAAGGACCCAGAACTCAGACGGGAGGGTTTGGCAGTGGGACGCATCCTCGAGCCAGAGGGTTACCTTAGGCGCAGGCCTGCGACCCCAGCACATGGAGACCCTACGCCGCGCGAGGACCAGCAGCATGGCAGCCAAACGACGGGAGGCATCCGGGCAAAATTTAACGAAGCCTAAGAGGCAGAGCACGGGGTCAGGTTGAAGCGGTGACGAGGTAATTTCTGAGATAATAGCGCAAACCTCACGCCAGTATGCCGAGACCCCGGGGCACAGCTAGGCGAGATGTCAGCCGCGGAGCAGCGCAAGCATCTGTCACTTGCTACAAGACCTAACTTATGAAGTTGGGCGGGAGTTCGATACAGCCTGTGTATGTATTTGAAGTGTACAAGGCGCAAACGATAGTTGGGGAGAGGCGTTTGATCTGAGTGCAACAATACAGCCAATCAGCTTGAGAAATCTCGATTCCCAGGTCCTCACCCCATGCAACGCGCGTCCGGTCGGTAGAGATGGAAGACGCTGCAAGCGTGTAAGCATAGATTTTAGTAACCAATTTCTTGGGAGAAGAGGAGGCATAAAGAAGATCAAGAGTGCCCAGCGAGGGGGGGGCTGGGGAAAGATGGAGTGAAGCTTCCTGCAAACAGCCCGGAGTTGGTAGTATAACAGGGTGTCCATGGGGCCAGAATCGGTGGCAAGCGGGAAAAATGTGTCCCCCGGGTTGGAGAGGCCCAGACGAGCGGTGTGTTTAACCATTCCAGATGACTGGAGTGGAGGAAAAGCGGGGTGGTGGGCGATGGGCATAGTGTTCGCGGAAAGCATATCAGAACCAGAAATTTTACGAATCCCATCCCACGCCCAGCGCAAGGTTTTGACTGTGTCGATTTCAGTGCGTTGGAGTTTTGCCGGGGCGAATAGAGCAGTCGTGAGCGGCCACGGGGTGGCGAGGTTGGCCTCCACCGCGACATGGGGTTGGAACAGAGTGGGGTGGAGCCAGAAATGGAGAAAACTGGCCTGAGCACTGAGAGCATAGAGCTTGAAGTCTGGGGCGCCCAGCCCGCCACGCGACATCGGAAGAGTCAGGATGTTATATGCGATCCTGGGTTGCCGTCTGGCCCAAATCAGGGTAATAAGCAGAGAGCGAACCTTACGAAAAAAATGAGCGGTGAGAGGGATGGGTATGTTAACGAAGAGATATAAGAACTTCGGAAGTACCACCATTTTGGCGATAGCTATGCGCCTGGCCAAAGAGAGAGGCAGCCGGTTCCAAAGAGGGATCTTGGACTCTAACCAATCCACGGCGCGGCCAAAGTTAACTCTCCAGAGTTCATCCATGTCTCTGCTTAGCCAGATACCCAAATACCTAGTGGTCCCCGAAGCCCACACAAAAGGATAATCGGGATCAAAGGGAGCCGTGGCATCCATGAGGGGAAAGAGTACAGATTTATTCCAACCTTAAGTAATATGTTCTGGAGTGTCGGACTGTTTTTGGTCTTCAACCAAGCCGCCAATCATCTGTAAAGGTCTAGGAGACACTTTTTATAATGGAGGGTTTTTCCTTCTATCCTTGATATTCTTGGTCTGATCGGCATTGCCTATCTTCTGGAAGATTGTCTTATTATTCGCTCAATTTCTGGTTTTGTGAGGAATCATAACTGTTGTTTATTGTGGTGTCAGTTATTTAAAATACCATTTGTCAGGTGGCATTTTCTTATGGCAAGTCACCTATGCATGGTGGCAGGGTACACCCTTTTTTTTGTTCTCTCTGGGTCGTGTTTGTTGCCGATCCTATCATTTCATATATTGTCCTGTATCAGGTATCGTATGTGCCTGTTGCTGGCAGGGTTTTATTTTATGTAATTGTGAGGAAACGCGGAATTCCAACATGGCCGACGGCTTCGACCAGGTCTCAGCTACTAAGAACGCTCCAGCTCTCCCTAAATCAGGGTTGGGAGACCTGCCACACCCCTGGGAAGGATGAAACAAAGGGCACGAGGAAGGAAAAGGGAGCAGCAAGAACCAGGAAGAGAGGACTGAAGAGCGGAACATACAGTACGATGCAGAAGCGAATGGCGGGAGTCCGGAGGTGATGACCGCGGTTCCCGAGGAAGGCTCACCGGTCGGAGTGCGCGAGACTGAGGGCAGAGCTTTGGGAGGGCCCGAGAGTCCCGGAGAAGCCAGAGCTGAGGAGGCCGAAGACGGATGGCTGTGATGTGCCGGTTACAGCCCCAGTACCTCGAGGGACGAGATGAATGCCTAAGATGCCCGCACCACGGCCCAGGAGACGGGTCGTGGTCAACGGCAAGTACTAAAGAACACCCGGGGCTTTTGGTGGAGCTGGTGGAGCACCGGGTTATAACAGGCACCTGGGGACAGAGAACAGTGCATGTGGGAGTGCATGTGAGTGGGAAGGGGGAGAATCCCCTCACAACAAAGTTTGTAGCCACAGCTTCCTAGCCTGTGCAAAAACCCCTTGCCTGGTGAAGGTGGCACTCTGGTAAAACTCTGAGAAAGAGAGATCCATTTCTAATTCCTTGTTTTTTGGTTTTCCCTTTGTTTTTCTTTGTACTCAGCTTGGGAGTCCTGGAAGAAGTGAAGCTTCCTGAAAGAAAAGGAGACCAATCACCAACAACTGAACCCCTGAGAGACTGATTGAGACATACTCCTTTGTACCTTATTCTTTTGTTCCTCTCGAGATATACTCCTTTGTACCTTATTCTTTTGTTCCTCTCGAGTATAATAAAACATACACAATAAAACCATTACAGTGCGTTCCACCAATCCCTCCACTACTACAGTGGTGTCAGAAGTGGGAAAGATCCTACTGTGTTGCATCATGACTAAGCTATCTGGTTTTAGGTTTAAACCTATAATAACTGATAAAACCCCATCAAAAGGAAAATAGCCATCACAGGTGTAAACATATAAACACTGAAAAAACACCTTTGCAACCTTAAACTAAGTGCCATTCAAAGAAAGGAAAAGATGAGTGAAAGAGTCATTTTTATTTCTTCCTGAAGGGGCCAATACAATGTAACTTTGTTATACAAGGTAGTATCAAGAAAGACTGGGCTAACATTATTCTGCTTGAGTTTTGTTGTTTAGGGATGTCACTAAAACATTGTCTCTTCTTCCTTCTGCTTTTTTTAGTTTTGTGGTCTTTGGTCTAAAGATGCAGTGTTTAGAAGCATGTTTTAGGTCTTATTTAGTTATTTTATAAACTGTAGAGGATCGGGAAATATCAAAATCATATTGGAATTTTTGGCTACATTTGATTTCCCTGATAGGTAAAATGGTTGGTTTCATAACAATCTTTCCTAATATGTAGCATCACATTTACCCACAGAGAATACGTGAAATCCTTTGATAGATCAGCCCCCATTTTCTGGTGAGTCAGTATTGATTGTAAGTGAATTGCTAAACACCCCAGTGTTAGAAATGGGGGTCTCTAGTTGGCAATGACTGGCCACTGTCCAAGTAGGGACCCTTCTTCCTAAGTCAGGGTAAGAGCCACACCCTTTGATAACCCCTGCTCAACCCTGTGGTAACGTAGCACGAGCAGCTAGGCTTATCTCAGAGGCAGTGTGTAAAGCATTTATGACCATACACAGTAACACAGTGAGGAACACTACAAAGGGACACCACACAAGTAGTTATAAAAAATAAGTATCTTTATATATATACTTAGCACAAGACCAATAACGATAAAAAGCCACAATACTGTCAAATAGGATCACTCTTGAAATGCTGCAAAAATAGTTCAAGTGCGCAAAGAGGAGTTCAGTTCAAAGCAGTGGTCTCTGCGACCCTTTTACTTACAAAGTACCTGGATTTCGTAGCAAAATCAACAAATTGTCGCAAAGAAGCTGTAGCGATGAATTTCTGCACGCGAGGCCGGCGATGCGTTAAATCCTTGCCGCGAGGGAGGATGATGCGCCGATCTGCTGATGCGTGTGGAGATGATGCGACAAACTTCTACATGCTAGACCGCTGGTGCGATGACTCCTTGCCGCAAGGGAGGAGACGAGGCGACGATCCTGTTGCGTGTGCGATCGGGTTGCGATGCGAAGAAATGGCGCTCCGCGAGGGAGCGACGATCGTGATGCGATGCGATGAAAATGGCGGACGCTGGGCGTGCGTGCTGCGATGTCGTGAAGCGATGATCTCGGTGCGATGACTCGATCTTTGGTTGCGAGCACTCGGCGGCAGCAGCGCGATGATTTTTCGGGCGCTTTCGGCTGCGGCGGCTCGCAAACGTGCGTTAGCAACGATTTCAGCACTCTCTTCTCTGTAGTAGAACTAGAGGCCCTGGAACTCACAGGAGCCTCACCTGCAGATAGAAATCCTCGCTGGGAGGAATCAGGAGGCTGGTTGTGAAGTCTGATGTGCCTGAGACTTCAACAGGAGGCTAGCTCTCTCCTAGCCCTTGGGTGATTGCTTTAGCAAGATTAATAAAAGTTCTCTCAAAGTCCTTTTCCCTCTACTTCCAAGTCCAATGGTAACCACTGCAGGCCAATCCAAGAAACAGCACACAAGCACAAGGATAGTCACCTCCTGCAGATTCCTTCAGTTACACGGACAGAGATTCGTCTTGATATCCAGGAGCAACACACCTTGTAGGGGTTTCAGCACAGATATTTATACCCCAAAAGTCTTTATTCTCAAAAGCTACAAGTCACTGAGCCTAGCCAGAACCAGTTCTGTTCAGTCCTGGAGCACTTTGTTTACCAGGCTGCATCCTTCCTTTCAGGAAGAGAGGGTCTGCTATCAGACGCACAGTAGGGGGTGGAGCCATCATTCACCTTGCCAGGCACAGCCCTATTCAAGTCAAGGAGCTACCCCTCCCCATACTCCAAACACAGATCTCTCTATTCAACCCAGGTCTGGCTCAGCCTGCCCTGTCCCTCCAAAACCAGACAGCCAATACACATAACAGCAGAGCACACTGGAAGGCTTAGGCAAGAAAATACCTACTTTCTAAAAGTGGTATTTTCAAACACAGAATATAAAAATAAACTTTCCTAAAAGATGTATTTTAATATTCTGAGCTCAGCGCATACTAAATTCGTTTTTCTACCATGTTCTTGGGGTCAGTTAGGACTATAGAATGTAATAGTCAAACTGCCCATTCTGGCCTATGGGGAACAGGTAGCCTTACAGTAGTGAAAAACAGAAATTGGGTGTAATTCACTACCAGGACATGCTACACACACCAAGGCATGTCCTACCTTACACATACAATGCACCCTACCATAGGGGTGACTTACATAATGCCAAGGGAAGGTTCAGGGGCTGGGAAGTGGGGGCACTTCACAGCCAAGATGGCAGTTCTGGACTGCACACAGACTCTGCAGTGGCAGGTCTGAGACACAATTGTACAAGCTGCTTCTGTGGGTGGCGCAAACCGGCGATGCAGGCCCACCAGCAGCATTTGGTTTACCAGCCCTGGGCACACACAGGCCACGCTACTAGGGACTAACAGGAAAACCAAATAAGCCAATGATGGATATACCAATTCACATGTCATATTTACACAGGGAGCATTTGCGCTGTGGCACTGAAGGGCAGTGGCACAGCGCCCAGAGCATCTAATACCAGCAAAACGGAGGAGACAACAGCGAAAAATGGAAGGGAGACCCACGCCAATGGTGCCAGGTCTAACACCCAGTCTTTAAACATTCAATGCAAGATGTAGTGTCAGGTATATGTGAAAAGAATGTTGTCGCCAAGCATCTGAGATAGTGGTGAAAACATGACACCAGGCGTTTGGTAAACATGGAACACAGTGTCACTTGGACTGCTGCTTAAAAAAGTTCCTACCAATGTCAATAAAGATTGGAGTGATATTGTTTGTATTTGCAGTAATTCAGCTATGTATATGAAAAAGTTGTATGATGGCCTGTCAAAATTGATACCTGAGCTGAAGTGTTTCCCTGTAAGAGATACTTGTCACTTGCTAGATGGTATGCTGAAAGCATCTTTACAATCTTCAGAGTTAATGAAGAATGCTATTGACTTTGCAGTCCATTCTGGTGCAGTAAAAATGTATTTGGTCCTCATATACCCTGTGCACACGCTACCTATACACATGCACTATCAGTGCAGAAAGCAAGCAATAGTTAAAATTAAGTTAAAATTCCATAAACACCGAAAAAACACTGTTTCTGTTGTTTTTAATGGCGCGAAAATGTGTAACCACTGATAACCACTGTTTTTTTTAAGGTATTGAAAAAACTGAAAGACCCCCCACCAGAATTTAACACAAATAGAAACTGAAAACAGGAAAGCCTAATCATGAAACAGCCCGTGCCTACCGAGGGGATAATAACCAGTTAGCGGACGGACAGAGATATTTACAGTTAGTGATGGAACAACAAGCACAGACTGCTCAAAGAGACCAATAAGCCTTACAAGAGGCCCTAAAAGGACAAGCTGAGCTTATTACCAATAATCAACAAGTGCAGGATACTGCTATCCTGAGACTAACCAACTCTATCGTCAGTTCAAGAGTCAGACCAAATGTCCCAGGGACTGTTCTACAAAAGTACCAATAGGGGGACGACCCTTACTACTTCTTTATAAATTTTGAACGGGTAGCCACCACAGCTACCTGGCCCCAAGAGAGATGGGGGTCAGTATATAGCCCCATTACTGACGGGGAGCTGCAGGCCGCCTATCAGGCCACCAACCCAGCAGGCACTACTGCCTATGAGGATATAAAAAAAGCAATATTAGAAAGACTGGGGTGCGACCCAGAATATTACCAGGCCAAGTTCAGGAAAGAGAGGTGGGTCGCAGGGGATAATCCCAGGGCCCTCTACTATAGGATCCGAGACCTAGGGAACAGATGGTTGTCACCTCACACCGCTAGTATAGGAGACGTAACAGAGAAGATCTACTTGGAGCAGTTTCTTGAGGCCTTGCCATTGAGTGCGCACAACTGGGTCAAACAACATCCCAATCTACCACCTGTAACAGCAGTGGAACTCGTCTGCGCCTTCCATCGATCTCCCGAGTTTGAGGGCCAACCCTACACACCCTGCTTTTAGCCTCCCTAGGGGTCCGACTCGTATAGAAAAACCTCAGACAAACCCCCGTTTTCCCCCCCTTAAGCCCCGACTGTACCCAGCGGCTAAGGCTCACAATTTTATCATTTTGCTGAGTAGCGACACATAGCCAGACAATGTCCACACAAAACTCCAGCAGCTGAACCTATGGAGGTGGGGTATACTCGAGGTCACATATATACAACAGGAAAATCCTCAGGCCAGTATAGAAGGAAGGTGTACATAAACGGGAAAAGTCAACAGGCTCTGTTAGACACTGGATGTCATTTTTCTGTTGTAAACCAGAATTTAATACCAAAATCCCAAATAAGGGAGGGCGAACAAGTATGTGTCACTTGTGTACACGGTGACTCAAGAACCTATCCGGTAGCTGAAGTCCTCCTAGATGTAGAAAATGACCCCCACCTAAGAAAGGTATGAGTAGCGCCTTCCTTACCAGAATTTGTGATTATTGGTACTGATCACCCTAGGTTTGAACGATACTTAGAGGGTACCAAAAACTCCACTATATCCTGGTTACAAGAAGCCCCCTTCAGTAAGAGCGAGATAGAAAGAGCAGAAAAGGGCAATAGACAGAAGAAGTCCAAACATGAAAAAAGACGAGAGAAAAAGGCTTTAAAAAATGTACAGACATCACAACCTGCTTTTATCCTTTCAACCCCAGAAGGAAACAGGAATCCTAACCAGATGAGCTTTTGAGCCGCCCAACGTGATGATGGTACCCTCAGATACGCCTGGGAAAGAGTACAAGAACAAGAGCCTGAACAGGTAGGACCCTATTTCCTTGTTAAAAAGGGGTTACTATATAGAGCGGTGAAAGGAGGTATGGGCCAAGGAATACAGTTGTTGGTCCCCACTTCCTTCAGGGAACAGGTGTTACATCTTGCTCACAATCAGATGGGAGGGGGTCACTATGGGAAGGACAACACCCTTAAATTTCTAACAGAAATGTTTTATTGGGCATGAGTTTATAGGGATGTGGCCAGATATTGCGCCTCCTGTATAAAGTGTCAGTACAAAAATCCAGTACACGTGAAGAAGGCTCCTCTGCTCCCTCTCCCTATAATTGATGTCCCCTTCAAGAGGGTTTGCATGGACTTGGTGGTTCCGCTTTCCCCTTCTGCAAGGGGTCACCGCTACATATTAGTCCTGGTAGACTATGCAAGTTGTTACCCAGAAGCCTTCCCTCTAACAAGCATGACAACTACTAACGTAGCCCAGGCCATGATCTCATTTTTCTCAAGGGTTGGGTTCCCAGCAGAGATCATAATGGACCAGGGAACCCATTTTATGTCCCGCCTTATGTCTCACATCTGTAAATTGTTAGGAATCAAGCAGATCAGAACCTCAGTACACCATCCCGAGACTGATGGCCTGGTGGAGCGCTACACTTAAACCCATTAAAAATATGCTACGCAAGGTTATTTCAGAGACAGGGAAAGACTGGGACAGACGCCTACCGGTAGTCCTCTTTGCGATTAGATCACACTAACAACGATCTACCACTGTTAGAAATGGGGGTCTCCAGTTGGCAATGGTTTGCACCTTGTCCAAGTAGGGACCCTTCCTTCTAATCAGGATAAGGGAGTTACACTCCTAAAATAACCCCTGCTCACCCCCTTGGTAGCTTGGCACGAGCAGTCAGGCTTATCTTAGAGGCAGTGTGTAAAGCATTTGCACATAACCAACAGTAATACAGTATAAGCACTACAAAAGGTCACCACACCAGTTTAGAAAAATATCCAATATTTTTATATACTCATGACAAGACCAACAATGACAAAAATCCACAATACAGTACTTAGAAATCTTCAGTTATCAAAATAACCTTGAAATAAAGTTCCTTGAAGTTGATAGCTCCGTCTGGGGCTATCACGGCGTCGTGAACAAACAAATCCAAACAGTTCTGGCTGACTGCGGCGTTGCGGGCCAGCTACGGTGTCGGGGAGACCTGCAAAATAGTACCTTTAGAAATGCAGGGCTTCTGCGACCTCTCGTTGAGCTTCTGAAAGCATGGCGTCTGCAGGCGTCAGTTCCGGAGGTCGGTGCAGGAGTCATTGGGCCCTCGAAGTCCCATGCGCTGCAGATCGAACTCCTCGCGGATGAAGTCAGGAGCACTGGCATCGGCGGGCGTCGGGTGCTGCGGTGCGAAGTGCAGCGGTGTGGTGTGCGGTGCCCTCAGGTCGCGGTGCGAGCAGCGGCTCGGTGGTGGCATCATATGGCATCGTCGGTGAGACCAGGGACACGGTGCCAAGTGATGCGGTGCTCGTCGCGGTGCTGGCAGGTCACGGTGCAGGCAGCGGCGGCGTCGTTGCTGAAGCGCTATCGTCGGTTTATGAACTGGAGTCAATGGCGCCGGCATCAGTAGGCCAAGGCTGCGGTGCGGGATGAGGACGGTGCGTCGTGTAACTTACAAGCGGTGCCCTCGAACCACGGTGCAAGCAGCGGCGTTGAATTCGACATGGAGCCGCGTTGTCAGGGATACCAAGGCGGCGGCGTGAAGCGAGGCGGTGTGAAGTGTGGTGCCCACAGGTCGCGGTGCGATCAGTGGCTCGGTGGCAGCATCAGATGGCGTCGTCAGTGAGACCAGGGTCGCGGTGCGGCATCGCAGCGGTGCCCTCTGCAGTGCCTTCAGGACACGGAGTTGGCAGCGGTGTCATAGATGGTGTTGGGTTGCTTTTTCTTCTGTTGCATCACAAAACACACAGTCCCCAGTGCTGAAGGCAGAAGAACCTGAAGTCTTTGCTGTTCCTGAGACATTTTGAACAGGGGGCAAGCTCTACCTCAAGCCCTTGGAGATACTCAAAGAAAGAAGTTGCAGAAAGTTGAGTCCAGTCCTTTCACTGCCCAAGACAGTAACAGCCACTGCAGGCCAACACAGCAAAGCACACAGCAAAGTGGTAGTTCCTCCTGAACAGCTTCTCCAGCTCTTCTTCTTGGCAGTCTTCTTGGTCCAAAAGAGTTCTAAAGTTCAGGGGTTTGGGCCCCACTTTTTATAGCCCAAAATCCTTTATCCTCTCAGGCAGAGAGTGTCTGTGCCCAGCCAGAACCAGTTCTGCCCTTTCTGGTGTATCTTCCTGGCAGGAGGTGGAGACGGCGTTGTCAGGGGCAGACCAGGCCCATTCAGGTGAAAGGAAATCTCCTCCCCTACTCTAAATGCAGCCCAGGTCTATTCAGCCCTTTCCTGACCCACCTATACTCTCTGGAGCCACTGCTCCTCCCCAGCCCTTGTCATCCCCAAACCAGACAGTCAATCCACAAACCCAGCAGAGGCCTACCACATGGCTGAGCAAGAAAATACCTACTTTCTAAAAGTGGTATTTTCAACCACAGAATGTAAAAATCACCTTTAATTAAGGATGCATCTTTAGATTCTGAGTTCATGCATACTAAACTTTATTTTTCTACCTTGTTCCCAGGGCCAGTTATGTTTATATGATGTTATAAACAAACTCCCCATTCTGTCCTATGGGAACAGGTAGCCTTGCAATAGTGAAAAACGAAATTGTCAGTAATTCATTATCAGGACATGCCACACACACCAGGGCATGTCCTACCTTTCACATAGACTGCACCCTGCCCACAGGGGTACCGTGGGCCTACCTTAGGGGTGACTGACATGTAAGAAAAGGGAAGGTTAGGGCCTGGCAAGTGGGTACACTTTCCAAGTCAAAATGGCAGTCCCAGACTGCACACAGGCTCTGCAATGGCAGGCCAGAGTTACATTTACAGGCTGCTTCTGTGGGTGGCACAATACAGTGCTGCAGCCCACTAGCAGCATTTGATTTACAGGCCCTGGCACACTACTAGGGACTGACAAGTAAATCAAACATGCCAATCATGGAAATACCAATCCATAATAATAATTTACAGCAGGAGCACTTGAACTTTAACTAGGGGTGGGCAGAGTTGGCGTAGCACCACTAGGCGGAGTTCCACGGAGTTATGGAAAAAAATCTGTGGAACAGGAGCCCACGTCCTGCAGCCAGCCGAGGGTCAGTGTGCCAGGGACGGGGGTCCCTCGTGTCCGGGCAGACTCCCAGATCTCCCCGGCCTGGCTGGGTTGAGAAGCAGGGACTGGGCCCGGGGCCTGGGTTTTGAGCAGGGCCTGGGGTGTGGGAGCCCCTGTCCTGCGGCCTGCCAAGGGTCCTTCTGCCTGGGTCAAGGGTCCCTGGTGCAGAGCCCCCGAGCCCTCCAAAGGGCAAGCGGGAGCCCTCCGGTGAAGGCTCGGGCGGGCAGATTGGCGCCCTTCGGGCCTGGCCATCTGGTCACACCTTTCCCTTCGGCCATCTGGTCGTGCACAATGATTTCCAATAGGGTAACCAGATGGCCGGGCTGCCCTGGAAGTCCCGATGAGGGCTGGTTTGCCTCCCCGTGCCCTGGGTCCCCCTGTCACTCGGTGCACACAGGTTACCAGAAAGAAGGGTAGCTTTCCTCCGGTTTACTAGGGGCAGGGTATGCCGGAACCGCCATCCTGGGCTGGCGGTTCTCAGCCGGGGACCAGATGGGCTAGGCCCGGACAACACCTCCCCACTGCCCGGGGCTCCCTCCTCCGGCCCGCTGCGTGGCAAAGTGCCCGGGACGGGCTCCATCAGTGCTGGGCAGTCCTCCCCTGGGCATCCGGGCCTGAGAGCTCTGGCCGGGTGCTCCCACTCCAGGCTCCATCCCATGCCCCAGGCCCGGGCGGGCCTTCCCCAGCTTGGATGGGTTCAGGAGCATAAGCCTGGGGCCTTTGGTGGCTCGACGTGTAGTACTTGAAATTTTGGCTTCGTGTCATAAGCATCGTCGAATCATGACGATTTTGGTATCAGCAGAACGACAATGACGAACATACTATATCCAGGCAATTTCGGTGTGTTCGAATGGCTGGATCACCTTCAAATCAGGGATTTCGTCCTGAACCCTCGGGTTCCATTTTGTGCATGGCAGCCATTTTAAGTGGTTGCCCTCACATAAGCTGATAACTAAGGCCAAAACGAGTCTGAAGGACACGTACACCTTTGTTGACTTTTGTGTGACCTGGGCAAGCTGACTCCACTGCCTGAAGCCAAACCTGTTCGACCAGTTCCTTTCCCAGTGACCGATCAAGATTAGTATCAAGGCACAGCAAACCATAAACCTTTCATCACATTCAAACCACTCCTAATCTCTCACACACCTGTCTATGTTTCTTTCTTTATGACTTGCTTTACGAGGAGGAGGTGCCCGATTTTATTAGGGGTCCATCTGATATCTGATGAGAATGTCGGGCCTTGCCGGGAAATTGGTCTTGGGATGGACAAACTGAAAATGGGCTTGTCATCATGACTCTGCTTTTTCAATGTTGTAAATATCTGAATGGTAAACTGTAAAGAAGGAATGTTAGGTATTTTGCATGCTTGCACAAGCTAGGACTGCCCCTTACTTGTATGCTGAAGTTTGTAACCCTGAGAGCATATAAAGGCCTCTGTTCTTTGTATTCCTCAGACTGCCTCATACAGTTGCTACGGCTTCTGTGTGACGTGGCCGCACTTATGTAAGTTTAATAAAGATGTCTTTTCATATTTCAGCTTCTGTAAAGTTCTTTATATTAATAAGATCCCTGAGTTGAAGATTAGATTTACTTCAAATGGCGCCCAACGTGGGGCCTCATCAGAGAAGTGGCTTTCTGTGGGAGATCTTGTCAGGAGACTGAAATCTACTGAGGAGGACAGAACAAGATTCTACTAAGGAGGTACTCTGTGCACAAGGATTCTGGAGATTCTTTGTTTCTGCAGCCCAGTACATTTCTGATCTTCCTGATTTTTGATCCTCCACATGACGTCACTCCTGACTGAGAACCTTTCTGGCGTGAGTATTCTAAAAGACCGTTAGGTCATGTAGAACTTGACAGATAGAATTTGGATAACCTTTTGATTAGTAAAAGTAAGAGTTAAGTATAAGTGGGTCGCTCCCAGTCGTTTGTTCTTTGGTTCCTTGGTTCCTTTGAGTCTTAGTTTGATTGGTTCTTAGTTTGTTTGGTCCTTAGTTTTATTTGAAGATTGCAATTTTCAAAAACCGAGGGTCTTGTATATTTACGAGTGTATCGATAGAGATAGCCCCTTGAAGTTTGAAGCTAGATTAGTGAGCTATAAGATGCCTGATCTTAGCAAATTTGGAGCTTTATGTTGGCCAACTTTGTATACGTTTGGATTAGCTGGCTTCCCCTAAAGGGAAAATCTAAATAGGTTTAGATTTACAAACATATTTCTTCCTTGGTGATTTTGTATCCCCAGGGAATTAAAATATGACATAATACAAAACAAGGATCCTTTGTTCTGCGCAGTTTTTATAAATGAAGATATGCAGAACGATTTTGTTTGGTGTTCTGCTAACCAAAGCTAGTGAATTGAGTGTATTTTCGTAGTCTTTTAAAAAAAAAAAAAAACACACAATTGAGAAGCGTTTCTTGTAAATATAACTTACGACTAGTATTTACAAATGGTTTGGTTCTAGTACAGTCTGTGGGCTGTCCTGAGTATTGATAGGTGGGTTAAAATGTGTGTGTTTAAATGTCTGTGGTTTTCCTATTAGTGCAACTTCTGTAAGAGAATAGCGTTGGCGCTATTCATGAAATGCATGGCTAAAAGCGCGCCGTATTGTGTGTCCTGAGTGTTTCACCCCTTTCTGTTTATGTTTCAAATGAGCTCAATGTCTGTTCGTGGTTTTTCTTGATGTTTTCAGTCTATTAAGCAACATTTTGTAAGTATATTATTGGGTCTGTTGCTAAATAAAATTGTCCTTTTAGAAAGAAAAATGTGGCGCCAAATTTTGTCATGTTTTAAGTTAGGCTTCTGTGTTTAGGCTTATAAATAAATGCGTCTAAAATGATAGGCAAGGGATGCAGCTTGCTCTTATATGTGGAATTATCAAAAATAAAAGGGTTTATTTATTTTTATTTTTTTATTTTTATTATTAATTATGAAAAATAATTATTAAAAATAAGTGCTACAAAATTCGTTTTTACTATTCATGAAGCTTAAAGCTCATACTATGACATCCTAGCATTAAAATTTAATTTAAGTTGTGCTATACCGAATAATGACGACATTAGCATATGGATTTTCACTTGGCGCAGGTGTGAAAAACTCATTTTCTAAAGATTTACATGAGATATGTCTAATATCTAATATCTGTAATGTGTAAAGAACATCCTGAGGATGATTAATATGTAACATACTTATGGGATATTTATTTTTAAGTGCCCCAAACATCAAAGTCGAATTTGGGTATTTTTGCCATTTAAAATAGCTTTAAAGTGCTTTAGGCTTCAATAAATGAATACATTTAGGTATAAAACACAAATTTGCAGGTTATTCCCATTTTGGGTTCACTTGTTGCTGCTTATGATACTATTACAAGTTTACCTGTGTTGTGAAGGGATATACATGACGATGTGTATCCTGCAAACAGTTGGGTAGATTTGCTTTGACACTAAATTTCACAGAAAGACAGACAACACTTCACCAGTGTATGTCAAATTTGGCTTTAATGGTATTTGAAGGAAAAATAAAAAAGATATCAAGGAAACAAGGTTTCATATTTTTTTCCCTGAAGAAGGAACTGGAACATTAGCGGAGGTTACCGTATATGGTTTAGCGGCCAGCGGTAGAGCCAACCTTTTTGTCACCCCCTGATGTCACATCATGCCTAGTTATTGGGGATTTTAGCTGTGTCCTAGTTCCATTTCCCTTTTTCAATATTCTTTTCACCAGTTTGCCTTTTTATTGATGTATTGTTCAAGTTCACACTTCCAGACCGCAGTAATATATCAGAAACCCCCATATTATGTATAATTCCTTTTGTATCACCAGACTGGTTTTCAAGAATTCTCTTTAGGCCCACTGCAATGTTTTCCAGTCTGATTGTTAGGATAGTGATGGACTGGTTAACTGACTCAATACTATAACAAAACAAGTTTTCCATCTCAATAGGAGATACCTTACATTTATTTATTTTTTGAACATGACAAATTTTCAATGACTCTTTTTAATGTGGTTATTTTTACCCTTTTGTTCATACTGCTTTAATTTTTGGTGGGATCAGATGTGTTCTAAATTATGGAAAGACCAGGACTCTCTAGTTCTTGTCTTTTGTTTCCACATTTTGATCATTAGCCTGTGTATTGCATAGTGCACCTGATGCACAACTTTTAAAGGGAGGTATCTACATGCCCCTGATAATCTGTATTATGCGATTTTTCTTTTGAGATGTTTTTAAGACAAGGAATTTAGGAACACCTAGACTTAATCATGTCGCTATCTACCATTAGATGATGGAGAATATGCTCTCACACGGAAACCCAATTGAAGAGCCTAGAGGCACTGTTGTGCCTACTGCCTTTGTCTTTGTATTGCCTTTGAGAAATGACAGTGTGTTCTAGACCAGAACTGTCTCATGGCCTATGGCCATTCCCTCGCAGATTGCAGGCCACCTGCTTGCAGTCCCCTTGTTAAAACACAAATAAATTGTATTCGCATTAATTTTAAGAAAACAACTGCGTCACATTTCCTACTTCACAAATGAGAGGCGGACGTCTGGTATCTCCGAAGTATTATGCTTGCTTCATCAGAAGGCGTTGAACATCAAAAAGAAGCAGGAGAGTTTCAGTGCAAAAGAGCGAAAGGATTGAGGCCTGAGTTTTCACCTGTCATGTGCTGGTAACCTCTGACAGTGTGCAGTCCCTTGAGCCCCTCGGCCTGAGTTTTGGCCACACAACCCTTTTCCTTTGCTCCAACGGAAGTGCAGTGCACCGGAAGATGCAAGAGTGGGAAAAGGCACTACATTATGGTGCCCATCAAAGAGCAGCCTGAGCGTCCTCTGACACTGAGTAATGAGTGTCGGAGCCTGAGAATGTAGACCCGGATCTGCATAAGATGATCTGTGCCCTTGATCAATGAGGAGCACACTATCTGTAGTGCCTGCCGCAGAGGAGAGATATCGGTGCACTGCCTTGAGACATTGAGACTTTCAAATGAGCTGTGAGTGTTTGCCAGGAGGGCACTCCAACGGATACTGAAAAACACTATTTTTCATATAAGGCCTGAATCAAGAGGCCCATGCAACAATGGGAGAAGATTTGATGGACGATGGAAGCTCGCCAGAGAGGCTTGAACGGACTTTGGACATAATTGATGCATAAAGTGGTTTCCGTGTGATTGCATAAAATAGGTGTTATGAGACTGTTTCTTATTGTTTTGCTGGCATTGTCTTAAAGTAGTATTCTGTTTAGTAAAAGCAGAATAAAGTCCATTCTCTGTGGAAGAGTATTCCCTTTTCACCTCAGAGCATTGATGAGGATCACCACTGTTTCACCTGAACATGTAATAAATTACTGAAATACATAGGAGCCCTAAAAATGTTACTAGATAATTTTAGGATTTACTTTTTGCTTAGGGTGGTGAAAAATTATGAATTCGTTTGTAATAGTGGTCACTACTTTCTCCTGTTGTCTATATGTTCTTAACAATGTGTTTTCTAGTGTTTTTAAACATGACATTGTCTTTTATGGGTGGGATTGTTTTTTTCTACCCAATTGACATCTGTACCCACCTCCCAACCTATGTCTCTTCCTACTACTACTTCTTTGCATTCTTTCAATACTTTACCTGAACACGAACTGGTTAGGAGGTCAGAGTTTATTAATAATTCCTTTGTACCGCTTCTGCATCAACACCAGTTAGTAGTGAACATCACTAATTGTTGGGTGTGTGGTCTTATGCCACATACTACAGATAGAGGTATTCCCTATTTGGTCCTGCTATGTGTGGCCTCTGTGCTACATCGTGTGTAAGGAAGCCTGTATCAAGGTACGAGCTAAGCAATAGGATGATGCTACAGCAACATCTCAATGAATTTGTGAATATAGACCTGGACTCAGATTAGCGTGAGTATATATATTAATTGCCTATGTAAGGGCAAAAGGAGGGTCTGTAGTACTTGAAATTTTGGCTTCGTGTCATAAGCATCGTCGAATCATGACGATTTTGGTATCAGCAGAACGACAATGACGAACATACTATATCCAGGCAATTTCGGCGTGTTCGAATGGCTGGATCACCTTCAAATCAGGGATTTCGTCCTGAACCCTCGGGTTCCATTTTGTGCATGGCAGCCATTTTAAGTGGTTGCCCTCACATAGGCTGATAACTAAGGCCAAAACGAGTCTGAAGGACACGTACACCTTTGTTGACTTTTGTGTGACCTGGGCAAGCTGACTCCACTGCCTGAAGCCAAACCTGTTCGACCAGTTCCTTTCCCAGTGACCGATCAAGATTAGTATCAAGGCACAGCAAACCATAAACCTTTCATCACATTCAAACCACTCCTAATCTCTCACACACCTGTCTATGTTTCTTTCTTTATGACTTGCTTTACGAGGAGGAGGTGCCCGATTTTATTAGGGGTCCATCTGATATCTGATGAGAATGTCGGGCCTTGCCGGGAAATTGGTCTTGGGATGGACAAACTGAAAATGGGCTTGTCATCATGACTCTGCTTTTTCAATGTTGTAAATATCTGAATGGTAAACTGTAAAGAAGGAATGTTAGGTATTTTGCATGCTTGCACAAGCTAGGACTGCCCCTTACTTGTATGCTGAAGTTTGTAACCCTGAGAGCATATAAAAGGCCTCTGTTCTTTGTATTCCTCAGACTGCCTCATACAGTTGCTACGGCTTCTGTGTGACGTGGCCTCACTTATGTAAGTTTAATAAAGATGTCTTTTCATATTTCAGCTTCTGTAAAGTTCTTTATATTAATAAGATCCCTGAGTTGAAGATTAGATTTACTTCAGACGCAGGCCTGTGGAGGCCTCCCCTGCGTGGCCTGGCCCGGGACCACCGGGCAGGCCCAGTATTGGGTTAAGCTCTGCCATGGGCCCGGGTCGGAGGTCCGCCAGGGACCCCCATTCTCAGCCCCAGGCCTAAGGACCAGCTGGGGTCTCCAAGCCCCCCCGGGACTCAGAGCCCCCGAGCCCTGCATAGGCAGGCAGGAGCCCTCCGGAGAAGGCTCGGGGCGGGCAGATGGGCATCCTTCAGTCCCGGCAATCTGATCGCAACTTTCCCCTCGGCCATCTGGTCGCGCGCAATGCTTTCCAATGGGGCGACCAGATGGCCGGGCTGGCCTGGAAGTCCCGATGAGGGCTCGTCCGCCTCCCCGATCCCAGCCAGGGCTCCAGGAGGTCGGGCGCCTCCGAGCCCTGGGTCCCCTCCGTCACTCGGTGCGCACGGGTTATCTGAAAGAGGGGTAGCTTTCCTCTGGATTACTAGGGGCAGGGTTTGCCAGAACCCCTCTCGGGCTGGCGGTTTTCAGCCAAGGACCAGATGGGGTAGGCCCGGACAACACCTCCCCACCGTCTGGGGCTCCCTCCTCTGGCCTGCAGCATGGCAAAGTACCCGGGACGGGCTCCATCGGTCCTGGGCAGTCCTCCCCTAGGCGTCTGGGCCCGAGAGCTCCTGTGGGCTCCCCGTGCCTGAGACCCAGCTGGGTTCTCTGAGCCCCCGGGACGTGTAGCCCCTGAGCCCTGCAAGGGCAGGCGGGACTCCTACCGCAAAGGCTCGGGGCGGGCAGATGGGCATCCTTCAGTCCCGACCATCTGATCGCGCCTTTTCCCCTCGGTCATCTGGTTGCACGCAATGCTTTCTAATGGGGTGACCAGATGGCCGGGCCGGCCTGGAAGTCCCGATGAGGGCTCGTCCGCCTCCCCAATCCCAGCCAGGGCTCCAGGAGTTCGGGCGTCTCCGCGCCCTGGGTCCCCTCCGTCTCTCGGTATGCATAGGTTACCAGAAAGAGGGGTAGCTTTCCTCTGAATTACTAGGGGCAGGGTATGCCGGAACCCCTCTTGGGCTGGTGGTTCTCAGCTGGGGACCAGATGGGCTAGGCCTGGACAACACCTCCCCACCATCCGGGGCTCCCTCCTCCGGCCCGCGGTGTGGCAAAGTGCCCGGGTCAGGCTCCATCGGTCCTGGGCAGTCTTCCCCCGGGTGTCCGGGACCGAGCGCTCCTGCAGGCTCCCCGTGCCTGAGGCCCAGCTGGGGTCTCTGAGCCCCCGGGAAGCAGAGCCCCCGAGCCCTCCAAAGGGCAGGCGGGAGCCCTCCCGCGAAGGCTCAGGTGGGCAGATGGGCATCCTTCGGGCCCGGCCATCTGGCCGCGCCTTTTCCCCTCGTCCATCTGGTCACGCGCAATGCTTTCCAATAGGGCGACCAGATGGCCGGGCTGCCCTAGAAGTCCAGATGAGGGCTCATTTGCCACCCCGATCCCAGCCAGGGCTCCAGGAGGTCGGGCGCGTCCGTGCCTAGGGTCCCCTAAGTCTCACGGTGCGCATGGGTTACCATAAAGAGGGATAGCTTTCCTCCGGATTACTAGGGGCAGGGTATGCCGGAACCCCTCTACGGCTGGCAGTTCTCAGCCGGGGACCAGATGGGCTATGCCCGGACAACACCTCCCCACCGTCCGGGGCTCCCTCCTCTGGCCTGCCATGTGGCAAAGTGCCTTGGATGGGCTCCATCGGGCCCCGGCCAGTGCTACCTTGGGTGTCTGGGCACGAGAGCTCCTGCAGGCCTCCCCGTGCCTGAGGCCCAGCTGGGGTCGCCAAGCCCCCCAGGACTCAGAGCTCCCGAGCCCTGCATAGGCAGGCGGGAGCCTTCCAGAGAAGGCTCGGGGCGGGCAGATGGGCATCCTTCGGTCCCGGCCATCTGATCGCGCCTTTTCCGCTCGGCCATCTGGTCATGCACAATGCTTTCCAATAGGGCAACTAGATGGCCGGGCTGCCCTGGAAGTCCAGATGAGGGCTCATTTGCCTCCCCGATCCCAGCCAGGGCTCCAGGAGGTCGGGCGGTCTGCACCTAGGGTCCCCTAAGTCTCACGGTGCGCACGGGTTACCAGAAAGAGGGGTAGCTTTCCTCTGGATTACAAGGGGCAGGGTATGCCGGAACCCTTCTCGGGCTGGCGGTTCTCAGCCAGGGACCAGATGGGCTATGCCCGGACAACACCTCCCCACCGTCCGGGGCTCCCTCCTCCGGCCTGCTGCGTGGCAAAGTGCCTGGGACGGGCTCCATCAGGCCCCGGCCGGTTCTCCCTTGGGTGTCTGGGCCTGAGAGCTCCTGCAGGCCTCCCTGTGCCTGAGGCCCAGCCAGGGTCTCCAAAGCCTCTGGGAAGCAGAGCCCCGAGCCCTCCAAAGGGCAGGCGGGAGCCCTCCCGGGAAGGCTCGGGGTGGGCAGATGGGCGTCCTTCGGGCCCGGCCATCTGGTCGTGCCTTTTCCCCTCGGCCATCTGGTCATGCGCAATGCTTTCCAATGGGGCGACCAGATGGCCGGGCTGCCCAGGAAGTCCTGATGAGGGCTCATTTGCCTCCCCGATCCCAGCTAGGGCTCCAGGAGGTCAGGCGTGTGTCGCCTAGGGTCCCCTAAGTCTTGCGGTGCGCACGGGTTACCAGAAAAGGGGGTACCCTTCCTCTGGATTACTAGGGACATGGTACTTCAGAACCCCTCTCGGCGTATCGGTCCTCAGGTGGCAGCTGGACGGGCCAGTACACCCCCCAGCTCGGGGTCCGTCCTCGGTCCTGCCACGTAGCAGGGTGCCAGGGACAGGGTCCTGCGTGCCTGGGGAGCCTGCCCCTGTGCCTCTGGGCCCGGGAGCCCCAGCTGGGTCCAGGGGCCCCAACTGGGTCCCAGGTCAGGTGCTCTAGCCCTGGGCCCCATCCCCCAGCCTGCCGCTCTGCCAAAGGCCCGAGATGGGGTTCTGTCATGCCTGGGGAGCCTCCACCTGCTTGGCTTGGTTCAGGAGCTCCAGGGGCCCCAGGGAGGGCAGCCTCCCTACCCCGGGCTCTGTCCTTGGTCCTGCTGTGTGGCAGGGTGCCCGGGACAGGGTCCCGTAGGCCCGGGGAGACTCCCCCTGCCTCTCTGGGCCCGGGAGCCCTGGCTGGGTCCAGGGGCCCCGCCGGGCCCCTGTTCAGGTGCTCCAGCCCTGGGCCCCATCTCCCGATCTGCCGCTCTGCCAAAGGCCTGAGATGGGGTTCCGTCATGCCAGGGGTGCCTCCACCTGCTTGGCTCGGTTCAGGAGCTCCAGGGGCCCCGGGGAGGGTAGCCGCCCCACCCCGGGCTCCGTCCTTGGTCCTGGCAGGGTGCCCGGGATGGGGTCCCTCGGGCCCGGGGAGGCTGCCCCTTCACCTCTGGGCCCGGGAGCCCCGGCTGGGGCTCCCAGCATGTAACTAAACATATCCTGGGGAGTTTTCCTGGGAGCTGCCTCCCAGCCTTCCTTCACCAAACTCAGAGGTCTTCTCACAGGGTGGCCATACAGGATCTGAAAGGGACTGAACCCAAGAGACTTCTGAGGTACCTCCCTATATGCAAAGAGAAGGCATGGCAAGAGGTCTTCCCACTTACGCCTCATGGGATCTGTTAGACCCTTAATCATGCCCTTCAAGGTCTGGTTGAATCTCTCCACCAGACCATTTCCTTGTGGGTGGTAAGCAGTGGTGAACTTGTAGGTTACACCACATTCCTTCCACAGGGATGTCATATACTTCGATATGAAATTAGTCCCATGGTCAGAAACCACCTCTCTGGGGAAACCCACGCTGGAAAAGATCCCCATTAATGCCCAGCCCACCACTGGCACCGTCGTTGTCCTGAGAGGGATTGCCTCCGGGTTCCGGGTGGCATGGTCCACCAAGACCAGGATGTACCTGTTGCCCATGGCTGTCTTGGGATCCAGTGGCCCCACAATGTCCATCCCTACCCCTTCAAAAGGGGTTCCAACAACTGGAAAAGGTTGGAGAGGAGCTTTGACCTTCCTCCCACTCTTACCACTTGCCTGGCAAGTTTGGCAAGACATGCAATGTCCATTCGACTGCCTTCGCATGTGGGGCCAGAAGAAGTGGGTGACAAGCCTGTCAAAGGTCTTGTCCTGCCCCAAATGTCCTGCCAAAGCCATGTTGTGAGCCAGACCCAGTAGGAAGGTCTTGAAGCGCTGGGGTACCACCAGCACACGGGCTGACCCAGGCTCAGCGACCTTAGGCTCACTATACAGGAGACCATTCTCCCAGTAGATCCAATGTGATCCAGACTGATCACCAGCTGCCTGGTCTGAAGCCAGCCGCCGCAGACCCTCTAGAGAAGGGCACTCTTTCTGTTCCCTGCAGAACTCTTCCCTGGTGGGACCCCCTTCTTGCTGCCAATGGGTCATCTCAGAGATGTCCCCCAGCTCAGCTACCTGCTCCCCTGTAGGCACTGGGCGTCCCCCACAAGGTCAGCCTCCTCCCGGTCCATGGGAACTTCAGGGGCTGGTTTCCTGTGCCCCCTGCCCTTTCTCTTGGCAGGGACCTGGGCCACTGTTTCAGGTCCAGGTCCTTCCGATCACCCTTTCTGGCTGCCATTGACCGAGTGGAAATGCATGCCCACTCTGGCAACCCAAGCATCTCCAAGAGAGATCTGAGCTCAACATCCTTCCACAAGGACTATTCCAGGTCATTACCTAGCAGACAATCTACAGACATGGTAGGGCTCACAACCACCCTCAAGGGCCCTGAGACCCCCCATTCAAAGGGAATCTGTGCCACCGTACACTGACACTCCGAGTTGTCCACAGCAACTACTTGGTGGAATGCCCCGGGGACTACCTGCTCTTCAGAGACCAGGTGACACCGGACTGAGGACACACTGGCTCCAGTATCTCTGAGAGCCTCTACCCTTTTCCCATTGATGGTCACCCAGGTGCTATATTTCTTTGTGTTAGGGGGCACCTGGTTTCCTGGGACCATCTCACTGTCCCCTAGTGAGATGAGGGTCATTTCTGCGGGATCCCCACCCTCCTGTGGGTACCCCTCCTCCCCAAGCGCTACACTCATCAACACCTTGGTCTGCCCACCAGTGGGTGGCTGTGCCCTCTTGGGATACTTGGGGTCCCCCTTCAACTGACCCACCTGGGCACATGCAAAACACTTGTGGGGGCCAGTCTCAGCAGGCTTTCCTGAAGAGACCCCTTGTTTCTTATCTCCTGGGGGATGGGAACCTTAACCTGGGTGTTAGTTTGGGGCCCTTTAGAGAACTCTTGTGCTTTACCCTTGTCCCCCCCACTTTTCTGCTGGGGACCCTGCCCACCTTTGGCTGAGTCTCCCCCAAATGCTTTCTTGTGGACCCTGGTACTCACCCAGCGGTCCGCCTCCATAGCAAGCTTCCTGGGGTCAGTTAGCTTACTATCAACCATGTGCTGGCGCAGCTCTGCAAAACATAGACCAGACAAGTGCTCCCATGCAATCAAATTGTAGAGCTGTTATATTACTGCCCTTCACCCAGCCATCCAGAGACCTGCAGAAAGAATCTACACATTCCAAGCAAGTGTTGGCATCGGTTTTCTTGCTGGACCTAAACTGATCCCTATACTTCTCAGGAGTGAGACCATACCATACCATTCTTCTCAGGGACCCCATTCATATGAATAGATGCCTCATACCCCTGGAACCACCTTTGCATGTCATCCCCCTTCTTGAATTCCTTGTCTAAATTCTTGGGGATGTGCACAATTCTGTCTGACTGCCCTGACCAATTACTGCCACCATCTGAGCTGGTTCTACTCCTCTGATCCAGCTCCTTTATCTTGATCTCATAGTCCAGCATCATCGTTTTCTCCTCCATGGCTAACTTAAGCTTCTCCAGTTCCATAGCAACTCTCCTTGCTTCCTGCCTGTCCTTCAGCTCCTCTGGGGATAAGCCACTGTTGACTGGTTTAGAGGGTGCCCCCCTCCCAAAAGCACATCCACCCTTGGAATAGGCTCTTTGGCCTCCATGCCAAGATCCCCAGACAGCTCACGAGCATGTCTGGCTGCTACCCAGGCCCTCAGCGCCTTTTGTAGCTCTTCTTTTCTGGTGAGGCCCCTGATTTGGACTTTGAGGTTTTTGCAGATCGCCTTCAATTCCTTCACATTGTAGGTTTCTAACCTCTCCTCCTCAAAGGCCACTTCCAAGGATGCAGCAGATGATGCAATTGATTCAGGCATGTTGTACTGGAAAGTTCAAGACCAATGGAAAGGCAAAAAAAGACCAAAAAACAGTATGTGGTACGTAATGGTCTGCGATATGGTAGTAGTGGACACCAATCACTGTAAGTCAAGTGCAAACGCAAGTCCTATCCCACCGCTGCCACCAATGTTAGAAATGGGGGTCTCCAGTTGGCAATGGTTTGCACCTTGTCCAAGTAGGCACCCTTCCTTCTAGTCAGGATAAGGTAGTTACACTCCTAAAATAACCCCTGCTCACCCCCTTGGTAGCTTGGCACGAGCAGTCAGGCTTATCTTAGAGGCAGTGTGTAAAGCATTTGCACATAACCAACAGTAATACAGTGTAAGCACTACAAAAGGACATCACACCAGTTTAGAAAAATATCCAATATTTTTATATACTCAAGACAAGACCAAAAACGATAAAAATCCACAATACAATACTTACAAATCTTCAGTTATCAAAATAACCTTGGAATAAAGTTTCCTGAAGTTGATAGCTTCGTCCAGGGCTATCACGGCGTTGTGAACAAACAAATCCAAACAGTTCTGGCTGACCGCGGCGCCGCAGGCCAGCTACGGTGTCGAGGAGACCCACAAAACAGTACCTTTAGAAATGCAGGGCGTCAGAGACCTCTCGTTGAGTTTCCGAAAGCACGGCGTCCGCAGGCGTCAGTTCCAGAGGTCAGTGCAGGAGTCATCGGGCCCTGGAAGTCACACGCGTTGCAGATCGAACTCCTCGTGATTGAAGTCAGGAGCGCTGGCATCGGCGGGCGTCGGGTGCTGCGGTGCGAAGTGCAATGGTGCGGCGTGTGGTGCCCTCAGGTCGCGGTGCGAGCAGCGGCTCGGTGGCAGCGTCAGATGGTATCGTCAGTGAGACCAGGATCGTGGTACGAAGTGATGTGGTGCTCGTCGCGGTGGTGGCAGGTCACGGTGCAGGCAGCGGCATCGTCGTTGCTGAAGCCTTGTCGTTGGTTGACGAACTGTAGATGATGGTGCAGGCATCGGTAGGCCAAGGCTGTGGTGCCGGAGGAGGACAGTGCATTGTGTAACTTATGAGCGGTGCCCTCGAACCACGTTGCAAGCAGCGGTGTCAATTTCGGCATGGAGCGTTGTCGTCTGGGATACCAAGGCGGCATCGTGAAGCGAGGTGGTGCGAAGTGCGGTGCCCTCAGGTCATGGTGAGAGCAGCGGCTCGGTGGCGGCGTCAGATGGTGTCGTCGGTGAGACCAGGGTCGGGGTGCGGCGTTGCCCTCTGCGGTGCCTTCAGGACACGGAGTCGGCAGCGGTGTCATAGACGGCATCGGGTTGCTTTTTCTTCTGTTACAGCACAAAACACACAGTCCCCAGTGCTGAGGGCAAAAGAACCTGAAGTCTTTGCTGTTCCTGAGACATCTTGAACAGGGGGGCAAGCTCTACCTCAAGCCCTTGGAGATACTCAAAGAAAGAAGTTGCAGAAAGTTGAGTCCAGTCCTTTCCCTGCCCAAGACAGAAGTAGCCACTGCAGGCCAACACAGCAAAAAACACAGCAAAGTTGTAGTTCCTCCTCACAGCTTCACCAGCTCTTCTTCTTGGCAGTCTTCTTGGTCCAAAAGAGTTCTAAAGTTCAGGGATTTGGGCCCCACTTTTTATAGCCCAAAATCCTTTGTCCTCTCAGGCAGAGAGTGTATGTGCCCAGCCAGAACCAGTTCTGCCCTCTCTGGTGTAGCTTCCTGGCAGGAGGTGGAGACTGCATTGTCAGAGGCAGACCAGGCCCATTCAGGTGAAAGGAAATCTCCTCCCCCTACTCTAAATGCAGCCCAGGTCTATTCAGCCCTTTCCTGACCTACCTAGACTCTCTGGAGCCACTGCTCCTCCCCAGCCCCTGTCATCCCAAAACCAGACAGTTAATCCACAAACCCAGCAGAGGCCTACCGGATGGCTGAGCAAGAAAATACCTAATTCTCAAAGTGGTATTTTCAAACACAGAATGTAAAAATCACCTTCACTAAAAGATGCATCTTTAGATTCTGTGTTCAGGCATACTAAACTTTATTTTTCTACCTTGGTCCCAGAGTGAGTTATGTTTATAAGATGTTATAAACAAACCCCCATTCTGGCTTATAAGCCTTGCAATAGTGAAAAACGAAATTGGCTGTAATTCACTATCAGGACATGCCACACACACTGGGGCATGTCCTACCTTTCACATACACTGCACCCTGCCCACAGGGGTACCTTGGACCTACCTTAGGGGTGACTGACATGTAAGAAAAGGGAAGGTTAGGGCCTGGCAAGTGGGTACACTTGCCAAGTCGACATGGCAGTCCCAGACTGCACACAGGCTCTGCAATGGCAGGTCAGAGTTACATTTACAGGCTGCTTGTGTGGGTGGCACAATCCAGTGCTGCATCCCACTAGCTGCATTTGATTTACAGGCCCTGGCACACTCAGTGCACTTTACTAGGGACTGACAAGTAAATCAAATATGCCAATCATGGAAACACCAATCCATAATAACAATTTACAACAGGAGCACTTGCACTTTAAAACATATCAGTAGTGAGAAAGTGCGCAGAGACACTAAACCAGCAAAAACAGAGTCAAAACCGGGAGGTCAGAAAGCAAAAACTCAGAGGAAACACGCCAAAAAATGCCAAGTCTAATTACCGTTTTCTCTGCTTTTGAATTAGTATTCGGAAGGAAACTGAGATCTTTTCTAGAGATGGCAATAGAGCAATGGGAAAATGAAGATGAGGAGGGAAAACCTATATTTGAGTATGTGGAGAACCTGAAAAACACCTTAGCTCAACTATGGGGTTTGGTGCACGATCACATGGAAAAGGCACAAGAGAACCAAAAAAGGTACTATGATTGCGGGAGTTGTTTAAGAGAATTTGAGAAGGGGGATAAGGTACTCATATTACTTCCATCCACAGATAATAAGCTACTAACCTAGTGGCACGGGCCTTATATCAGAGAGAAAAAAAGTTACCCCATCACTTACAGCGTACTCTTACCCCTACGGTCAGGAGGAAGACAGATTTATCACGTCAATCTCCTAAAGAAATGGGAAGAGCCTTCTTCCCCGAGAAAGAGCAGGTACCCCTACTGCATGTCAACACTACTACCCCAATAGATATTCCTCTACTTTCCCGTCAAGAAACTGCAAAGAGAGACTGATTGAGACATACTCCTTTGTACCTTATTCTTTTGTTCCTCTTGAGTATAATAAAACATACACAATAAAAACCATTACAGTGCGTTCCGCCAATCCCTCCACTACTAAAGAAATATTTTTAAACTACATCTTTTGGTGCGTCCAATTCTTCAATATTATTGAGAAGTATTTCTTAGAGATGGTTTCTTAGTTCTAGTTTATTCTTATGTATACATGAAGGTATCATGTGTGTTACACATTTGTTTTTAAAAAAGGGAGTGAAAAAGAAGATGTTTAGTTAAATATGCGGTTGACTCTCTTTTTCCGCTGCCTTGGTGTTTGAGCTTATTCAGGGCTCAAGATAGCTTTCAGTCTATTGCACATTTGCACTGAAGGCTGTATGTAGGCAAGCTTCATAGGTTCTTCTGCTGGCAGTAGTTTTGGCCAGTTAAATTCTGGCAATTGCTGAGTCAATTTAAGTATCTGGCATTTATGTTTGCAAAACGTTTTATATCCATATATGCATCTTGTGGCAAGATGTTATGCAATCGGTGCGTAGGATAGATATGGATATTCTTTTGTCCAGGCTAATTATTCATACCAGGAGGTATTGTCATTCATCTTTCCCTTGGGGAAGTGAGTTTTGAAAGTCCTGTTTTGGGATTTTATCAGGACGGTTCCTTTTATGATTTTTGTTGTCATGAACAATGCAGATTATAGGCTTTTGTTACGCTGTTGGCCTTTCTTGGTCACTGAGCTTTCTTTTTCCTTTGAGGAACAGGGGTTCATGTCTGTCCTCTGACAGATGATTCTTCAAGGGTTTTCAAACCCTTTTTACTTCAAGGGCCGATTCTCTCGGGCCTGTAAGGTTGTTTTAATTTCTTTGTTTGGTGACATTGATCATGGTTTATCTCAAGAGACAAACCCTTGTTCTGCTATTCCTATGTACACTTGGTCGCTTTTTTGACCGGTTTGTTCTCTTAGAGGACTTTCTTAGGATTAGTCCACAGATCCTCCTCCAGTGGGGTATAGCTATGGTAATTAATTCAAAGTTAAGGAATCTGCGGCTAGATGTCACTATCAGATGTAAACGTTACTTACCTTCGGTAACGCTATATCTGGTAGAGACACAGTCTAGCCGCAGATTCCTTAATGCCTGTCCGCCCTCCCTGCTCTGTGTATGATTCTTAAGGTAAGGCTTTTACCCTTTCAGTACTGATTTTTAGGCCAGTGATCACTGTCTCTATCTATGTTTGGTTTAAACAAGCTAATTGGTCTGACCGCTTAGCTTTTGTTAAGAGGTTGCAATACCATCAATCTCTAAATATATATGGTTTGGTAGAGTGAGTGTGTGTGTGTGTATTTTCACTAGCTCTCCGGTTGACTCCAGTGAGCAGTATTAATTTATTTGTTCTTCCTACGAAAGACTTCTTGGTAACGTCTTACCTTGATACGGGTACTGTCAGTATATCAGGTGATGGTGTAAATTAACAAACAGCTTAGGTTGATTGTTGTAGGTCCTGTGGGACTATTGCCATGCCATTCATGAACATTGACGTATGGTTCATAGAGGGTATGGTCTCTTCCCTCACATGGGGGTTATTACCCAGGGCATAGAGGTTCATGTAGCCCTGTGCCAAATAGATTTTCGCTAAAATCCATGTCTGATATTTTCATACCATTTGAGGTTTAATTCTTTATTAATGTTTGAAAGACTTTTGATCTTTTTTGGCACACTGTTTCCACAACCAGTTTCTGTAGTTGCTCCGCGTTCTGGCGCGGAAGGTTTCACAGAAGAAACTGACGTCTGCGCGCTGGAGGGGACTTATATGGCTCCACTGACGCCATGTCCGGAGTCGAGGTCACCTCAGAGCCATACAACGCTGTCCCCCGGGGCGCAGAGGTACTGTTGAAAAATTTCCGGATCCAAGCTGGCCCCTGGGGAGAATTCAAAGTTAGGGAATCTGCAGCTAGACTGTGTCTCTACCAGATATAACGTTACCGAAGGTAAGTAACTTTTACTTTCGGTACACTACAGAAATTGCCTTAGTAGTGAGGTGTTCCTCAAGTAATCTATTTTCAAGGGGGGATGACTCAGGTAGGGTTTTTCCAAGGGGCAGTGCCGCTCGACGAGCATGTTGGATTTGTAAGTATCGGAAGTTCTCCGTGGGGATAGTTTGTGGGTTTTTTGTGGCTCAGCAAATGAAATTACTCCCTCAGTAGTGCATAAGTCCCCCACAGTAGATATTCCAGTCATGTCCCATTTATCAAATCCCTGCCTTATGGCCATTGTGCCCAGGAGTTCAGAGTCCCACAGGGGTGTAGTGCGGGTACACTTCTTTTCCATCCTAATTTCCGTAGGGTTGCTTACCATGGATTGACCGTCAGCACTGTCAGACCCTCTAGATGGAGGCGACAGGATTCAGTGTAAAGTGCACAGCAGTAAACTCCTGGTGTAGGACCAGGTGGTCCATACGGTAGGCTGGTTTCTCCTCCAGCTGATAGACCCATTGATTAATAACTGTCAGTTGTGCCGCTCTATAGTATGACTGCAGATCTGGTAGTGCTATCCCACCATTGTACCACTACCTCGTGAGTTTCACCAGAACGATACGTTGTAGTGCTAGAGGTACTTCTATGGTTTGAAACCACATGATGACCTTTGACTACCATCATTTTAATTGACTTTTGGTGTTTTACTTCACCTTAGCCTGAATGTACGTCCTGCATAGGCCTTTTTCCTTGAAGATTTAATTTTGCAGTCTTAAAGTGGGAGCTGTGACAGAGTAGAACAGCTTGCCAAGAACAGAACATGTGGGATGTGCATTTGAAAGCATGAGAGAGAGAGGTGTGGAATGTACTTTTTGGTCTCGAAGTGCAGTGTTATGAGCAGTGGTGCACAAATGTGCATTGTGTTGTACATTGAGAGATGAAGTATGTGACGCTACAGGCAGTGGTGCACAAATGTGCATTGTGCTGTACATTGAGAGATGAAGTATATGATGCTATAGACAGTGGTGCGCAAATGTGCATTGTGTTATACCTTGGGAAGTATTATGACGTTCTTACTATTAGCTTTGACATGCCCTCATGTCATCTTCAATTCTGACTCTGTCTTGCTTGAGCATTTTGCGCGCACAGGCAGGCCCCCAGAGTACTCAAGTTGTTTAGGTTATTCACGTTCAAGGTTGCTTTGTTTTTGGAGAGGAGATTGTTGAATGTACCTCCGGAGACTTTCGTAAGCTTCGTTAACATAAAAGCTGGAACATATGAGTATGCAGGAGGAACATGGGAACTCCTTTTGCCTTCGGAATGCTTGCATGAAAAGTGGCCAATTCCATTAAGTTTCCTTGGCGCAGAGGGAAGGCCTCTCAGAACCTTCTAGTGTGTTTGAGACTATAAAGCTGAGTTTTGTTGACTTAGAGACCGGGATTGTTTTGGAGTCCGAATGGGGATGGACGCATCTACTTCGGTACAGCAGAACCCCGGTTTGCTGAGGCTCTTAACCCCAGCTGTAAATCCCCCAGTCTGGAGTGGGCTAAGATGCAGTATTTGCAACCGGTGAGGTGATTTGTTAATGATTGTTGCCATTGTGATGTGTGGCTGTTTGCGTGCATATTCAGTTTCCAGTGGCTATAACAGTCATTGTGATGGATGACTGTCAGTGTGCACCTTCAGTTTCCAGTGGCTATAATCATCTGAGGTGTTTTCTTTGAGTATTGACTTTGTGATGTGTGAAAGTCTGTGTGCACATCCAAGGTAATCATTTGATGTATTTAGTGTATATATCTTTCTGACTTCTTGTAGGACGTCCACTATAACTTACCTGTGTTCTATTCTTGTGTTTTATTTCATATTATTATCTAGCCATCTAACAGTTGCATTTGCCAAGTGTGTTATTATATATATAAATATATATATATATAAATATATATATATATTCACTGAAAAACCATAGGTTTCAGGCCCGTTATAGTTAGAAATTAGCATTTAAAAAACCTTAGAAATTCACTGAAAAAACCATAAGTTTCATGGACGTTATAGTTAGTTGGACATTTCACTCCTACAAAACCATAGAAATTTCGCTGTTATAGTTAGTTCACCTAACTATAACTCGCGCCCCCGCAATGCACTGCTGATGACGTCACATATTACATCATTCATGACATGGTCAGTGACATCACTGATGACATCACAGATGACATCTCAAATGACATCACTGATGACATCACAGATGACATCATCCAGTGACTGTGTGTTTCTGTAAAGTTTAAATATGTTTTATATATATGCCAAAGTGTATTGAAGAATGAGTGGGTGTATAAGTGTCTGGATGGAGGATTTAGTAGGTGTGTGACTGACTGTTTAAGTGAGTTATTACATGTGCCTTATTGAATGCATGGGTTAGTGATTAAACTGTGTGAATGTCTGTATCAGTCTGTCTGCTGTTGTATAAGCTGCTCCATGATTTGGTTAGTAGGTACATGAGTGTCTATATGGGTTATTGATTGCTTGCCAGAGTATTTGTATGGGTGCCTGAGTGTGTGTGTGAGAGGTGTGTGACTCTGTGCATACATGTTTGAGTGATTGATTCACTGGCTGTATGGGTTCAAGAGTGCATGTGGAAACAGCTGTATGGGTGGGTCAGTGTGTGTATGGGTGTGTTACTGAGTGAATGGATGTCTCAGTGGTACATGTCCAAGTAACTACATATGTAAAAGGCAGTGTATGTGAGAGTTGGAGTATATAAATGACTATAAGTCAGTGATTGTGAGAGTGGCTGTATAGATGAGTGTGTACTTGTATCAGTGATTCTATAAGAGAGTAAGTATGCATTTGTTTCCATTTGAATAAGTGATCTGTTGCATGTATAACTGTATAGGTCAGTAAATGGAAGTGTGACTGATTCTTTGCATGACTGACTAGGTATGTGAGTAACTCTGGATGAGTGCTGATGTGTGAGTGTCTGTGTAGGTGTATGAGTGTACATGATAGTGTTATATTGATAAGTGACTGTATGTATGAGTGATTGTATGGGTGAATGAGTAGATGTGTGTGTAGTCCTAAGAAGCAGTGATTAGATATGTAGTAAGTGGTATTGGTGTGTCTATGGTTTTGAAAATGGTATTCTGTATTTTGCAGTAGGTGTATCAAAGGTTATATTAGGGTGTGAGGAGGTGCATCAGATTATCACATGGATGATGTCATCAGTGATGTCATCAGTGATGTCACTGACCATGTCATGAATTATGTAATATGTGACGTCATCAGCAGTTCATTGCGGGGCGCGAGTTATAGTTAGGTGAACTAACTATAACGGCGAAATTTCTATGGTTTTGTAGGATTGAAATGTCCAATTAACTATAACGTCCCTGAAACCTATGGTTTTTTCAGTGAATTTCTAAGATTTTTTAAATGCTAATTTCTAACTATAATAGGCCTGCAACCTATGGTTTTTTCAGTGAATTTCAAAGGTTTTTTAAAAGCTAATTTCTAACTATAACGTCCCTGAAACCTATGGGGTTTTTCAATGAATTTCAATGGTTTTTTAAATGCTAATTTCTAACTATGCCTACAAAGGTACTGTCTGGATGATTGGAGCAGTGGACGGAGAGTGACAGTGTGATTGCTGGACTGCATGAGTACTACCTGGGTAATTGCAGGAGTGAATCAGTAGTGTGGAGGTGGTTAGCGGACTGCATAGATTGTGCACATTTGATTGTAGCACTGCATGTCTTAATGCCTGAGTCAATGTAGAAGTACATGGATAGTGACTGGATACTTAGAGTGCTGAAAGTTGACAGCATGGTGAATTTATAAGTGCTTGGGTTTTGGCGCACTGATTAGATAAGGACATGGTACTGCCTGGATGATAGGAGGAGTGGACGGAGAGTGACAGAGTGATTGCTGGACTGCATGGGTACTACCTGGGTAATTGCAGGAGTGAATCAGTAGTGTGGAGGTGGTTAGGGGACTGCATAGATTGTGCACATTTGATTGTGGCACTGCATGTCTTAATGCCTGAGTCAATGTAGAAGTACATGGAAATGCAAAATGGCTGACTGGTGAGGAGCTCACAAAGAGCTCTGAGCGCTTGGGATCAAAACGGACTGGATATCCCTGTTAGCGACAGCGGCCACGGAACCGAACATAGATTAGAAATATAATAAGGAATCCTGCAACACACCGAAGCAAATAAGTTATCCCACCCGCATCCTGGAACTCAAACATCGGTGGCAACCCTGCCTCTCACCTGCCTCTCACTTCACGCTGCTCCGCTATCTGCTGGGCCGGGCTCGGACCTTGGATATGGAGCCCCCAGCCCTCTGATGATTCTGGGTGAGAGAAACCAGCCCCGCTGGAGCCTCCACGATGCTGATCCTCAACAACTGATCAGAACCCTCGATCGCACCATCGATTTCACCCCCGTTGTGCTCTGATAGCGACGGAGCTGGAGCTTGATCACCCAGTTCCCCAATGCTCAGGAGGAGAGAGGAACCACCCCCACTGGAACCACCATGATGCTGATTCATGACAACAAAGAATAACCAGCGTCCGGAGCTCACATAATTATCTCCCTATCACGGAACCATCGTTCGAGGATTGCAGAGACACTAAGAAGCGCTCCCCCTATGCCGGTCATTGTATGATTTGACTGTGTCGTGGCCCCGTTCATGGGGGAGTTTCTCACTGGGTCAGAGCAGGAAAAACCTAAGGATCAGAGCTCGACCACACGGAGATTGCTCCGTGAGAGCACTCAGGAGACGAGTGCTATGATCGGAGCTCTCGCAGCGCTTAACACCCCGCCCGTATGAGACTCTTCGGGGGCAGGCAGCAAGATCGGAGCCCTTGTCGGACAGAGTCCCGTAGCCTGACCCCGCCCCTCATGGGCACTGAGCCAAATAGATTACACTGAAGCAGCCGATTGGTCTAGAACGTGAGCGGCTAGGATTATCCCAGATTTGTTGTTTGATTATTAACGTTGTGCGGGTTTATATCGCATTCTTTGGTTTTACCGCCTGCTCACTAACACAAGCTACGACTCCCCATTCCAGAGACCCGCATGTTCTAGATCAAGATTTTACTGGGGGATTCCCTCTTACTGAACTGAGTGGCAGCAGTTGTCCCGATGCCTACAAAATGGCGGCTGCTACTAATCCTCGCTATCATTGATTAAGGATCTGCCCTCAGCCTGTCGTTTAGGCAGGAAGAGACACCGATCGTCCCCGGAAGCAGAACACAGAGGAAGTGAAAGGACAAAGCCTTCAAAGCACATATTGAAACTGAAACAGGACTACTACTGTATGGCCCTGCTAACTGAACGAGACATAGGACCACCCCGCTAGCCAGGATATTTACTACTAAAGATGCTGCCATCTTGGACTGTCTCCCTCACATCGGACTAGCATCTGTATGTCGCTAGTTGTTACCCTTCGGTTTACCTCTCCACATACACACAGGTGAGAACTTATTTTGACCCAGTCCCTCATTTATTTCATGCCCTCAGCGGGCCACCACAATGGATGGCCTAATTCTATTTGTTTGATTTTATTTTACCTTTACTATATTGTGGAACCCTTAAGTTGGGGCAAGTCATCACGGCACTATAGCGCATTCTTTAGGTAGGCCTAGCCTATAGGGCAGACCCTTTTGGGATCTTCTAAACCTTCCCACCATTCTAGATTGCCAACTCGAAGAATCACTCAAACCACACAAGACGGCGCCCCCCTGAGCTCTGTTCTGAAAAAAGGAATACTAGAAATGAAAAAAGGACTGCCTCATTTACCATTTCAAAAAGACCCTGCAAAACGGGCAGACATCTCGAAATGGCACACTATTCACTAGCAGTACTACACGCTTGGAACTAGTCACATGGCAACGAAGGGAACAATCTCTTGACAAGGAAAAACGGGCAGACATCTTGAAACGGCACACTATTCACTAACAGTACTACACGCTTGGATCTAGTGACACGGCAACAAAGGGAACAATCTCTTGACAAGGAAAAATCTATATTCCCCACAACTCCAAATTACCACTAACAGAGTTATTAGCACAATTACTATGTCCTACACTCCCCAAATATTCCCACATTAACCTTCAATATCACTAAAGATATCAGCCCTTGACAAAGCTGGGGTGACAGGCTTCTTCCCTTGCCATCGCTGTTCTCCTAGGTTATGCTCACCATGGCGGCCAACACCAGCATCCAGAGTGAAGGATCGCTCTCTAAAGTGGGCCTCAGTGCATTTAAGATCACTTACCCACCTAACCTCACTAAGAACGCATCAAAAAAACGGAAACACAACTTAATAAAAAAAAAACGGAAACACTTATATCAGACACATATTTCAGCATGTACAATGGCAACACTATGTCCGACTTAATCTTCTTCACGAACAAGAGAGCCCAATGGAGGAAAACTCTCATATTATTTTTCCAGTGCACACTGATAAGGAAAACACCCCATGGATTTAGTCTTTCTATTACTTCCTCTCCTATCCACAAAATAGATCTCACCATTACCATTTATAACAATGGGATCGTTCTCCTTCAAGCTTCTAATCGAAACCTAGAGCAGTTCGACAAACTCTTTTGGAAGATCAAAAGCTCAGTAGCAAACAACTCAACTTCAGGGTGACTAGATACAACACTAACCACCTCAAGTTCACTCCAAATCACTGCTCCCATTCCCCCCTCAGATTTACATCCCTCCTCTCTCACCTCCCTTCCCTTGCTCCTGCCAGATGCTGAACTGTTCGGATTACATATTTCGTGACCATTAACCCTATCACCACTTCCAACCCCCTTACCAATACTCCTGGGAACACCTCTAACACTCAGTGACCAACCCTCTCCTCGGGAATCTTCCATTATCATCTCTGACCCCTCTAACGCACATCGGCACCCTACCGCCTCGGCAGTTTCCACACTCAATCAACCTCCGGGTCTATGCATCCTGGAACATCGCTCGTACTCAGGGACCTACCTTCTCCCAGGGCTTCCCCCATTACCGCCCCAGACCCCTCTAACACACTTAGTCATCCTCCCCCCTCTCCAGATCTACACACTCAATTTCCTTCCCTCGCCCAACACATGTTGGCACGCTTGGACGATATATCCCGCCAGCTGCACCTTCTTGCCCTCGAACTCCACGACTTGAAAGCCCTCTCACTTGATTATCTACCCTTGTTAAGCCCCCTCCTCTCTAGTCTGAACCGGCCCAGAGCCCCTGCCAGCGCCACTTTCACAGCTCCCCGTGACCATCTCTTATCACCCACCATCTCCAATTCTGTTCCCCTACCTAACGCAGCCTCTCGCCCAAGAAGAGCGTCCGGTCTCACGCCCATTGAAATTGACTGCCTACTCAAGTCTTATTCATCCAACACGGACGTTATCACGAGTCCAAAGGGAATAATTCAAACCATTCATTCTAACCCGAACAGGGTACCCCACCACAACCCCAGAGCCATAAACAACGATAACCTCAAGAGAGTGAACATCACTCAGACTCCTCACCCCCATACTCTGGCTCCAATCAAATGCATACTACTCAATTGTAGGTCTGCTAGCAAACACGCATCCGAGATCTTCGACCTCATACAACAGAATGAGATAGATATCATTATCCTCACAGAAACTTGGCTCAACCCTTCGTCCACTCCAATTATTGACCTCTTGGTGCCCCCCACCCACGACATAATTCGTCTTGACAGAGTTAAGAAGCTGGGTGGTGGCCTGGCTTGTATACATCTGAGCACGCTGGCAGTCTCCCTTTCAGAGTCCTCCTCTCCAGTAACTTGCGAATATCTTTGTCTCAACATCTCCAGTAACAATCATCTGGTTTACAAATTACACACATTCTATCACCCCCCAGGCGACAATCTCCCCTTCATTGAACAATTAATGGAAATCATCTCCGGCAATGTGGACTCAGTTCAGTCCCACATCTACCTTGGGGACTTTAACCTTCACTGGTCTAACACCAATGACCAAGCAATCTCATGCCTCAGTTCCTTCTTGAATGACCACGAATTGATTCAACAATGTGACCAGCCTACTCACATCAAAGGAGAAACGTTAGACCTCATCATCTCCAAAGGTCATACCATCTCATTGGATTCCATCATACCTTGTGATTGGTCGGACCATCACATCATTTCCTTCCATATTAACTTGGAGGTTTATCAGAGTAAGGCTCAAAAAAACCAAACCAAAGATTTGGAAAAGGGACCTCAGAGATTTCAACACAGCTGACCTAGCAAACAGCTGTAATCGGGCCCTATCTCCCCAATTGGACATAATTGAAGTCCATGCCCTCACAGACTGCTACAACTCCTCTATTTCCAACATCATGGATTCGATGGCCCCACTCCAACAAATAAATGCACCTGCAAAAATATCCAAACCTTGGTTCAATGGCAACCTAAACTGGGAACGTCGCAAACTAATGTCCTTAGAACGTTCCTCGAGAACCACTCCATCTGCGGACCATCTAAAAAACCTTAGAGCAGCCAGAAGTTCGTATAACAAACAAATCAAGACAGAGAAGGTGGAGTATTTCAGATCCCAACTTAACCAAGCGGCTAATCGACCCAAGAAACTATTTGAACTGGTTAAACAACAATCGGTGGTAGCCCCTAACCGATCGGCCTCGGAAGTCAGACCTCCCTCATGTGATTAACTGGCTGCCTTCTTTTCTGAGAAAACTAGACTTATTAATATGGATCTGGAAACCAGGAGGGCTCTACTGCTACCTAACGAACCTGCACCCCCACTGGCCACACTAGACAAGATAGCACCATGTAGCTGGGGTATCAAGAACAACGCTTCCTGGGACACCTTTACCCCCTTCACTGAAAATGATATCAAAAAGGTTCTTCGGAGTATCAACCCATCTAATCATTTCAGTGACCTGTTACCACCTACCATCTTCAAAGTAATTAAGGATGAAATTTCCCCATTCTGGACAAAGATCGTCAATGCATCTCTGGCACAAGGCACGATCCCAGAATGCCTAAAAGAGGCTCAGGTAACACCTATATTGAAAAAACCCACAGCTGACAGTACAGATCTTAACAACTTCCGACCTATCTCCAACATCCCCACTCTGGCCAAACTCCTTGAAAAATGCGTCCAGTCACAACTATGTGCGCACATCGAAAATTTCCATCTCCTGGACCAACACCAATCTGGCTTTTGTAGTGGGTACAGCACTGAATTGGCTCTTACCCACATGATGGATGACATCTTAATAATGCTCGATCGAAATGAATCCTGCCTCCTTATCCTACTTGACCTCTCCTCCGCTTTTGACACTGTCAATCATGACAACCTCCTATTCATTCTGGAGCATAGGATGGGCCTTTCGGGTCAGGTGCTGCATTGGTTCTCGTCCTTCCTGCAGCACAGGACCCAAAGAGTTAAAGCGAACCACTCTCTCCCAGCCATCCCCAGTCAGCATGGGGTTCCCCAAGGGTCCTCCCTATCTCCCATTCTCTTCAATTTGTTCCTGGAACCATTAGCTAATGTTCTAAAATCATTGGACATTCGCTTCCATATGTATGCAGACGACACCCAACTCTATCTGAAAATCTCCTCCTGGATGATATCACTTCACTCAACTCCACCCTACTGACGACCCAAAACTGGTTAACCGGGAACCACCTACTACTAAACTCCGCCAAAACAGAATTCCTCCTCATCTCTCCGCCGAAACATACTCCTAAAATCGACCTATGGATGAACCAACTCACCGCCTTCAATTGCTCCCCCCGCACTATCGACTCAGCCAAATCTCTAGGAATTACCCTGGACAAGCATCTGAATATGAAGACTCACATTAGTAACGTGTGCAAGGGAGCTAACCACCTTCTGAGAACACTCAGGAATCTCAAACCTTGCCTACCGCAAGCAGATTTCATGCAAGTGGTCCAAGCGCTTGTCTTGCCGAGACTTGACTATGGCAGTGCTACACTATGTGGCCTCCCCAAATACACTTTGGCCCCCATAAAGGGGTCACTGAACGCACCGGCCAGATTGATTACGGGCACTAAGCGAAGGGCACACATCTCCCCGGTTTTAAAATCTCTAAACTGGCTACCTGTGAATAAACACGAGGAGGCCAGGTTAGGAGAGGCAAAAGTGACAGTCTTTTATTTCTTTATGTACATCAGTTCTTATTGATCTCCTTTGCTCCTTAACGTCAGGGCCTGGCAGGAGTCGTAGGTAGGTATTCCTTCTCTTCTGGCAGATGAAGACGTCGGTCTCCGAACCAACAAAAGGAAGAGAAAAAGAAGAACGGGGTCAGGGCAGGCTACCTCGATATAGCACCAGCAGGGGAAAGGAAGTGTAGATGTCACCCGGACCGTCACCAAGGGGGTTGTAGTGATTGGGTAAGACCCGTGAGGTTTTCTAGAGCCCCCCTTCTACCCTGGGTGGTATCCCCGAGCTAGGACCCACAGCCCCTTTTGAAAACCACCCTCTGACACGGGCACGTACCTCAGGGAGCCACGCACCTCCGGGAGCGTGGCTGGTGTTGTCGCGGTACCGGATTGGGTCCGGCTCCCTCTTTCGGCGATATTCTTGGCTTCTTCCTTCAGCCTCCGTCTCCCTCTCGCGGCGTCCTCTCCAGTTCCTCGAGTCCCCTTCAACACCCGGTGATCCTGTCCCGAATGGTCCGGGTGATGGCAGGGCTGGAATCTCTGTTCTCTCCTTGACTCCTTTTCTGGTTCCGCCTTCAGTTCGGTCCTCCGGAGTAGTTGCCAGCTCCCCGTCCTCAGCATGAGATTCAAATACTGGCACAACCTCATACGTCATCCTAGGCGGATCATGTGCTCCTGTCACATGGGTGGGGACGTCCTCGCGGTAGTGAGCTGAATTAAAGGGCCCGCAGTGTTCCGAGACTAGCGGTTCCCACGGCGACTGTGAAAACAGAACAGGAGAGAGGTAATTGGGTAACTGGATGTCATCTTCCTCCTCTAGCCGACCACGGAGAGGCACCCCGTGACACACCCCTTCCCAAGACAGTTCACGGTCGGGGAACTGCAGACACGGGACAAAAAGTCAGCATTCGCATTACAACTGCCCTTCCAGTGTCGGACCTCGAAAGAGAAGGGCTGGAGGGAGAGGAACCACCTCAGGACCCGGGGGTTGTTGCCCTTGTTGCGAGATAACCATTGGAGAGGAGCATGATCAGTGTAAAGTAAAAAAGGGGCACCCTCCAGGTAGTATTGCAACTTTTCCACCGCCCATTTAACCGCTAGGCACTCCTTCTCTATGATCGCATAATTTTTTTCACGAGGGAAGAGTTTCCGACTAATAAAGGCCACTGGCTGCTCCACCCCATCCCCCGTCTCCTGGGATAGCACCGCCCCCAACCCAGTGTCTGATGCGTCTGTCTGAAGGATGAAAGGACGTGAAAAGTCGGGGGAGACCAACACAGGACTGGATGTTATGGCGTTTTTCAGGTCCTGAAACGCTTGGAGAGCTTCGGTGGAGGGTGAGAGGAGGTCTTTCTCTTTTATCCCTTTCTGAAGGAGATCAGTTAGGGGAGAGGCGATCTGGGAGTAGTGGGAGATAAATCTGCGATAGTACCCCAATAACCCTAAAAAGGCCCGGACGCCTTTTTTTGTCGTGGGGAATGGTGTGTTGGTGATTGCCTTTATTTTCTCTTGTTGAGGCTCTATCACCCCCTCTCCTAGAAGGTAACCCAGGTAGCGGACTTTGTGATAGGCAATTCTCGATTTCTTTGAGTTAATATGCAGACCTGCTTCCTGAAGGGCGTGAAATACCTCTTGACAGTGTATTAAGTGTTGGTCCCAATCTGAACTGTAGATGATGATATCGTCCAGATAAGCTGCTGAGTAACCCTGATGTGGTCTCAACACTACATCCATTAAACGCTGGAAAGTAGCAGGGGCACCGTGTAACCCAAAAGGAAGGACTGTGAACTCATATAGACCGGACGGAGTGGAGAACGCGGTCTTGTGTATGTCTTTGGGAGAGAGAGGTACTTGCCAATAACCCTTGGTCAAATCTAATGTGGTTATGTATTTGGCTTCCCCCAATTGCTCTATTAGTTCATCCACTCGTGGGAGAGGGTAAGAATCAAATTGGGTGATGGAATTAACTGCTCTAAAATCTATACAAAATCTCACAGACCCATCAGGTTTGGGCACGAGGACTATTGGCGAGGACCAATCACTCTTGGAGGGTCTGATGATGCCTGAGATTAGCATGTTCTGTATTTCGCTTTCTATGGCAGCTCTGCGAGCAGCAGGGATACGGTAAGGGCGTTGCCTTATGATCTTTCCCGGTACAGAGGGGATAGCATGTTCAATCAAGTGGGTCCGTCCGGGTATATCAGAAAAGACAGAAGAAAAAGTAGACAACACAGCCTGTAATGACTTCCTTTGATGTTCTTGTAGGGTCACATTTATGTCCAAGGACGACAAGGTAGTCATGGGTGTTTCTGGTTTGGTGGTTAAGAGCACATTGGTTTTAGGTGGAGCCCCTAACCATTTTTTCAGTAAGTTAATGTGGAATATCTGGGTCTTCTGTTTGGAGAGACGGAGACGATAGGTGGTTAGCCCTATTTTCTCTATGACCTCATAAGGTCCTTTCTAATCTGCTCGATGTTTAGGGAGAGAATCTGGTAGAAGGACCAAGACCCAGTCATGTACTTGCAGATGTCACCACTTTTTGCCTTTATCATAAAACACCTGCTGCCTTTGTTGAGCCCTTTCGAGGTTGTTATGGGCAAACTCCCTTAGTTTGGACAACCGTGACCTCAATCCCTTTGAATAATCGAGAAGAGCCTGGGTCTCTTCGGGGGTTTCTCTTTCCCAGGCTTCCCGCGTCATCTCCAGGAGAGTACGCGGTTGTCTACCATACAGGAGCTCAAAAGGAGAACAAGCAAGGCTGCTTTGTTTTTGGCACCGTATAACAAACAAAGCCAGAGGTAACAGGGCATCCCAGTTAGCACCTTCAGCGGTCATCATTTTTTTTAAGGTGAGTTTGATGGTGCCATTGTAGCGCTCACATAAACCGTCCGTTTGAGGATGGTATACGGATGTTTTGATTTGGGTGATGTCCAACGACTTACACACTTGGGCCATCAGTTTTGAAACGAACGGTGTGCCTTGATCTGTAAGGATTTCGTGTGGAAAACCAACTCGTGAGAATAGCTCCATCAACTTCTCACAGATAGAGACAGTATTGAGTGTTCTCAAAGGGAATGCTTCTGGGTAACGGGTGGCGTAGTCGATGATGACTAACGCGTATTGATTCCCCTTTCTTGATTTAGGTAAAGGACCCATACCAATGCGATCAAATGGTTTACCAATGATTGGTAGGGGTTGTAATGGAACCGCTGGAGGGCGATAAGGGTTTTTCCTCTGACACACCTCGCATTCTTGGCAATATTTGGTAATCTGCGCATATATGCCTGGCCAATAGAAGTGTTCAAGGATTGTCTGACTGGTTTTTTGGGACCCTGTGTGGCCCGCTATCAGGTGACTATGCGCGAAAAACATGACCTGTTCTCTGAAACTGCTGGGTACAAGCAATTGTTTGGTGGTATTTAGGCCACCCACCCTATATAAAAGGTCGTTCTCAATGGTAAAGGCAGGAAAGGTGGTAATAGGTAGGGACGCCTGTTGCCACGCAGTTTGGAGGGTAGGGTCGTTTTTCTGCGCATACCGGAAATTCCTGTCGCTCTGCCAGGGAGCTTGACTGATAAGTACGGTGGACTTAGTCTGTATCCCTTTAATATTATTCCGGAGGAGCTCCATAAACTCAGGATGATCTGTTCCCAGGATAAGTTTCTCGGGTAGACAAGGTAATACCCCTACGATAGCCTGCAGGTCCTTCCCATCAGGTAGTCTCACTTTTATCTGGGCGGCTGGATAGGATTTAACATCCCCGTGGACACATTTAATGGGGATCGACCGGTGAGGGACTATGTATTTTGAGTCAATGAGGGAGCTCTGTATGACGGATTGTCTACAACCCGAGTCAAGGAGTGCCTTCACGTGGACCCCATCTAGGACTAAACTTACATAAACGTATACATGACGTGTCGGGTAAATAGTTTATGTCCATGGGTTCCTCACTGGTCTTTTTCGATGGACAATAACGGGCAATATGGCCCCAAGTACCACATTCAAAACACTGTGGTCCCTTTCCGGTTACAGGCTCTGGTTTAGGTGGTCGGGGTTTGGAGACCTCAAGCGGGAACCTGGGTGTCTTCTTTTCTGGTTTCCCTACACCTGGTCGTTGTTTGTTCTCCCCCTCCCAGATTGGTGCTTTCGGTTGTGCCCTGGAATAGGTGGTTGCCATTTCTATCGTTTGGTCAAGAGTAAGGCCAGTATGTTGTCTTAACCATCTTTGCGTTGAGTAGGGTAAGGCCTCTAAGAACTGCTCAAGATAAATCATGGCCATGATCTCTTCTTTGGTGTGATCTTGGGGCCTCAACCACTTATCTGCAGCTGTCTTCAGTTTGTGGAACAGGGTTTTTGGTGTGTCTCCTGGCTTCCCCTTTTCCTTCCTAAAGCGTAATCTGTAGGCTTCAGCATCTAACCCTAGATGGTCCAATATTATACCCTTTATCTCTCCATATGAGGAAGTGCCTAGGGTATTGGCTGCCTGATAGGCTGCTTGGGCCTCTCCAGTCAGTAACGGGGCTAAAAAGAAAGGCCATTTAGCCTCTGGCCAGCCTGACGCACGGGCTGCGCATTCAAAATTAAGGAGAAATGAGTTGGGGTCCTCCCCCTCATTATATTTCTGTAGGGGTACAGTAGGGAATGCAGTTTGAACACCCTGCCTCCCGGGCAACTGTTTTGCGAAATCGTCCTGTCGGTCCGACACTTTGTAGAGGCTTTCTAGTTGTTGGTTTATAGAGGTACTGAACAGTTCTCTATCGGCCTGGGCCGACGTCATGTGCTTCTCCAAGGCCCACTCGAGTTTTTCCTGTCCTATGATGAGCTGTTGGATGAGGGTCTCCATTATAGGCAGTCTAATGGACTTTATCCCGCTTCTGACACCACGTGTGAATAAACACGAGGAGGCCAGGTTAGGAGAGGCAAAAGTGACAGTCTTTTATTTCTTTATGTACATCAGTTCTTATCGATCTCCTTTGCTCCTTAACGTCAGGGCCTGTCAGGAGTCGTAGGTAGGTATTCCTTCTCTTCTGGCAGATGAAGACGTCGGTCTCCGAACCAACAAAAGAAAGAGAAAAAGAAGAACGGGGTCAGGGCAGGCTACCTCGATATAGCACCAGCAGGGGAAAGGAAGTGTAGATGTCACCCGGACCGTCACCAAGGGGGTTGTAGTGATTGGGTAAGACCCGTGAGGTTTTCTAGAGCCCCCCTTCTACCCCGGGTGGTATCCCCGAGATAGGACCCACAGCCCCTTTTGAAAACCACCCTCTGACACGGGCACGTACTTCAAGGAGCCACGCACCTCCGGGAGCGTGGCTGGTGTTGTCGCGGTACCGGATTGGGTCCGGCTCCCTCTTTCGGCGATATTCTTGGCTTCTTCCTTCGGCCTCCGTCTCCCTCTCGCGGCGTCCTCTCCAGTTCCTTGAGTCCCCTTCAACACCCGGTGATCCTGTCCCGAATGGTCCGGGCGACGGCAGGGCTGGAATCTCCGTTCTCTCCTTGACTCCTTTTCTGGTTCCGCCTTCAGTTCGGTCCTCCGGAGTAGTTGCCAGCTCCCCGTCCTCAGCATGAGATTCAAATACTGGCACAACCTCATACGTCATCCTAGGCGGATCATGTGCTCCTGTCACATGGGTGGGGGCGTCCTCGCGGTAGTGAGCTGAATTAAAGGGGCCGCAGTGTTCCAAGACTAGCGGTTCCCACGGCGACTGTGAAAACAGAACAGGAGAGAGGTAAGGGGGTAACTGGATGTCATCTTCCTCCTCTAGCCGACCACGGAGAGGCACCCCGTGACACTAGCTTACGAAGCTAGAATTCAACTGAAGATTGCCTGCCTATCACACAAAGCCCTCCACTTCAAAAACCCCATCTACCTGGCACAAAAACTAGAACTATCCGGAGGGGGTAGACTGTTAAGGAGTGCAAATTCCCTCCTCTTAAAACCACAGATCTTCCGCAAAAAGAGAACATGCCAACGAGCCTTCTCTGGCTCTGCTCCAAAATTTGGAACTCTCTTCCACCTGAAATTTGGAGGATCTCTTCAAAGGAGGCCTTCAAACTGGAAGCAAAAAGATTCCTCATGAATAAGTTCTTACCTTAACATGAGGGACATTTGTTAGCTCTAGCGCATCGGACATACCACAGCATTTGTTATTATCCCTGTATATGTTTATTATGTTGCTTTGTTTATTATTTCTGTATATGATTATGGTACTTACTCCCCTTAAGTCATTATGCCCCATAGTCTAGCCCACTCTGCGTTCACCCAGGTGTATAAAGGATCTGGTAGTTGTTCACCATCTGACTCAATGCCACTAGACTCCCCATTTGACTCATGTTTTGTTTATTGTTTTGGTATTGGTTTTTATTTCTGTATATGATTATTGTACTTACTCCCCTTATGTCACATTGCTCCATCGTATAGCCCATTCCCCGTTCACTCAGGTTTATAAAGGATCTGTTATATGTGCACTATTTGTTTCAACGCCTATTAGATTCACCACATTAGACTCATGTTTTGTTTTGTTACCTTCCTTTCCCCCAAACTGTACAGCGCTCTGAGATCCCTCAGGATCAAGTTCGCGCTATATAAAACTTTATAAATAAATACTTAGAGTGCTGCAAGTTGACAGCATGGTGAATTTATAAGTGCTTGTGTTTTGGCGCAGTGATTAGATAAGGACATGGTTCTGTCTGGATGATTGGAGGAGTGGACGGAGAGTGACAGTGTGATTGCTGGACTGCATGGGTACTACCTGGGTAATTGCAGGAATGAATCAGTAGTGTGGAGGTGGTTAGGGGACTGCATAGATTGTGTACATTTGACTGTAGCACTGCATGTCTTAATGCCTGAGCCAATGTAGAAGTACATGGATAGTGACTGGATGAGTGCTGCAAGTTGACAGCATGGTGAATTTATAAGTGCTTGGGTTTTGGCGCAGTGATTAGATAAGGACATGGTACTGGCTGGATGATAGGAGGAGTGGACGGAGAGTGACAGAGTTATTGCTGGACTGCATAGGTACTACCTAGGTAATAGGAGGAGTGAATCAGTAGTGTGGAGGTGGTTAGGGGACTGCATAGATAGTGCACATTTGATTGTAGGACTCCATGTCTTAGTGCTTGAGTCATTGTACAAGTACATGGATAGTGACTGGATACTTAGAGTGCTGCAAGTTGACAGCATGGTGAATTTATAAGTGCTTGTGTTTTGACACTGTGATTAGATAAGGACATGGTTCTTTCTAGATGATTGGAGGAGTGGACGGAGAGTGACAGAGTGATTGCTGGACTGCATGGGTACTACCTGGGTAATAGGAGGAGTGAATCAGTAGTGTGGAGGTGGTTAGGGGACTGCATAGATTGTGCACATTTGATTGTAGGACTGCATGTCTTAATGCCTGAATCATTGTACAAGTACATGGATAGTGACTGGATACTTAGAGTGCTGCAAGTTGACAGCAGGGTGAGTTTATAAACATAGGCTACAAAAATACAGTTTGAAAATCTGAAGTCCGACACACTTCTCACTTAGTTTATGGGTGTCTTACTTCATAATTGTAACACTGGCCCAGCATACTTGGGGGAACATGCTAGACAGTGGGTGTAGGTGCGTGTTCAAAGATTTCTGATGTGATTTTTATGTGAGGTCAATATTCTGGTAGTCTGTGGTTTTTACAACAAATGTGTGTGCAGTCTCTCTTTCCACATGCTCCCATCACTGTGGAGAATTGCCAGGTCAGAGACAGAAGTAGTCCGCAAAGGCCTGCAGGTCTGGACAGAGAAGGTGCTGCGGGACCTCCTCTCTTCTGCCCCACGCCCTCCTGAGTTCCACAGTGGGGCACTCAGAGTATTTTTAATCAACACAGAAGGCGGTGCTGCAGGGCCTGCTTAGTCCCACAATTGTATGACGCTACTGACCTCACACATATCAACATACAATGATATTGCAGCAAGTGTACCGTTCTCCACTACCACCTCTGGGTATGTATGTTACGGCTATTTTATATCCACATTGTCCACCTAGCTCCATTCCTAGCTTCATACTTGTCGGTACCACCTAGTGATGTAGTGCTTATATCAATGTGATGAATGTGACTATAGTCGGGTCCCCTAGCCCCCAAATCTGCTGAGTCCCGGACTAGGGCACTACAGCTAATATCACTCAGCAGAGTGTAGAACCAGCTCAAACAGGAAGCTCCTGCTGGAGGCACTGGAGGTGAGGTGTGGGGGTACATTCTCAGGCCTGGGGTCTCCTTTGTTTACAATGGGCCCTTCATCACACATTGATGAGCGAAGGGGATCTCGCTGGATCCCTCGGGTGGTGGGGTTATGACACAGATGCCCCTGTAACTGATTGCATGTGCATGGAGAGGGCAAGAGGCTTCAGGAGATGCTTGTCTGATACAGAGAGACACAAAGAGGAGTGAGGGGGCTTGTGAGGGGTGGAAGAGTCAGGGGTGAAGCTTCAGCAGAGTAGGTGAGGCACAAGAGACAGACAGAAAGAAGATTGAGTGCCCGTGAGTGGGCACAGGTGGGGTGTTTTGTAGGACGGGTCAGAGAGGGTGAGATTTTTAAGGAGAGAAGGAGCACCAGGGGTGTAACACTGACTCTTGTAGTCCCTGCATCTCAGGGGGGGCCCATACATTCAAGCCCCTAACCCTTCAGGAGAGCCCGTTCAGGCCAAGGTCAATGAATATCTGTGAGATATGGGAGACTCAGGGGTCCCTCATCACATTCTGCGGGCGGATCATTTTGCATTGTGCCACTGGAGTGTGCTTTAGGCAGGGAGCTCAGAAGTTGAATGGATAATGGTGAGTACTAGAGACAGAGTGGTAACTGAGCACACATGCATGGGGAGAGTACAGCAGACTGACACAGAAGGGTAACGAACTGCGGGCAGCAGGCTGGAGCTTTCAGGGGAGAGGTCTCATGAAATTGAGGGGGGAGTACAGAAGATGGACACAGAAGACTTTCCAGCCGATGTCATAATAGATTCTTAATTAGTGATTTCTTCATATAAAACAGCCAACAGTTTTCGTGCATACATGAGCTTCATCAGGGCTCATAGAATATATCAATGTCATGATGGAACGTATATTCAGACAACCTGATCTTCCAGAAAGGATGCAACCTTTCTTGGATGGAATTTAGCTACTGAACTCAGACCAGAAGATCTGGACCTACTGGAAATGTGACTAGGCCTGGTCCCTGCCCTTCCTCTACCAGTTGGGAGACTCTGCAGTGTGTTTGATGCAAGTTTCCCATGCCTGTGGTCAGGGATCCCAGAGGCTGTCAACTAAAGATTTTGAGGGTTGGGTACCTCGACCACCTATCTGATGGGAGATTAATATGCTGATTATGGTACGTTATTTTAATGTAAGTTTCTAAAGTGCATCTGCACCATACGGTCACTTGGAGATAAACTGGAATCTTGACCAGTGATACAAAGGATTCAAGAAAAGAGAAAGGTTTTAAGTTGTATCCAGGACATACTGTGCTACAGAGTGCATTTCAGATATCCAGGAAGAGAATCTCAGTGGTGGGGAGCCTTAAAAGAGAATGGTTTCCCATCTTAAGAGATTTTTCTACAGAAAGGTTGAGCTGGAAGAAAAGATGTCGAGGAACACAAAGAGCAAGTGGGGACATATTTCTTCATTTTTTATGACAAGTGGGGACAGAGTTCTTCATTTTTTATGACAAGTGAGGGCAGAAACGGTATTAGCAAATTTGTGGATCGAAGTCATAGGAAAGCTAGATGGATGACAGATAAGCATAATGGAGAAAGAGATTTTTGATGACAAAATTATGGTTGTGGTCAAATTTCAGCATTTGCTATTGGTAAACATAGAGTTTTAGTAGTAGTTCCTCATAGGAAAGATATGGCTGAACTATACTGTACTGTATGTAAGTTGATGTATATACATTCCTCAGGTTTGAATTGTTACATTCGCACATGTTCCTGTTGGACATTTCTCTGGCCATTTGTAGTTATTTAGTTCCATTGCTTGGTGACTGCTGCCTTGCCTTACCTTATCCAAATGTTGAGCTACCCTCAGCACCATGTTTCTGGAGTTCTACACTTCCCTCCATTAACAAGGCAAATGTGGTACGGTGGTTGAAGTGCGAGCTGCCTCGGATGTCGGTTAGCACATTCTCTTAGTGTGCACATACTGCCTAGTTTTCTAATCTGTAATCAAGTCCAGCTACATGTGTGCATTTGATGGACATGAAACAAAACCAAACATGTTGATTTGCACCAGTGTCAACCGCCTAATTTATAATTGTGCAAACTCCTCCTATATGTCCCTAAAATGTACACCCTGTCCTGAATTTTTGTTGTGAATGTTGACACTTTGTCCTGAATTTTTACAGTCATTGCCCTGAACTTACCTCCATGTGAAGTGGTCACCCTAGCCTGGAAGTGAGTGCATGTGCTTGAGGGGTGAGAGGTTCTGCGAGAGAGACGGGGTACAACAGACCGACACAGAAGGCGTCTGGAAGTGAGTGCAGGTGCTGGAGGGGAGAGAGGTCTTTGACTGGAAGTGAGTGCAGGCGCTGGAGGGAGAGAGGTCTTTGACTGGAAGTGAGTGCAGGCGCCGGAGGGGAGAGAGTTCCTTGACTGGAAGTGAGTGCACGTGCTTGAGGGGAGAGAGACCCTTGACTGGAACTGAGTGCACGTGCTTGAGGGGAGAGAGGTACTTGACTGGAAGTGAGTGCACGTGCTTGAGGGGAAAGAGGAACTTGACTGGAAATGAGTGCACGTATTGAGGGGAGAGAGGTCCTTGACTGGAAGTGAGTGCACGTGCTTGAGGGGAGTGAAATCCTTGACTGGAAGTGAGTGCACTTGCTTGAGGGGAATGAGGTCCTTGACTGGAAGTGAGTGCACTTGCTTGAGGGGAATGAGGTCCTTGACTAGAAGTGAGTACACTTGCTTGAGGGAGAGACCCTTGACTGGAAGTGAGTGCACTTGCTTGAGGGAGAGACCCTTGACTGGAAGTGAGTACACGTGCTTGAGGAGAGAGACCCTTGACTAGAAGTGCGTGCACTTGCTTGAGGGGAGAGACCCTTGACTGGAAGTAAGTACACGTGCTTGCGAGGGGGGAACAGCACAGAAGGCGAAAGGATCTTATTCCTGGAAAAACCCGCTGGTGTTAAATTTCTGCTTTGTTGCCGTCGCTAATATATCGGCTATTCCTGTGCATTGTATTGACTAAGCTGCATTACCGCATTACTCTAGTTTCAATACCGCCGGCCATAATCTCAGGCAGTGGTAACATTCGCACTGTCGAAGCGCATTCTTTTCTGCTGTTCAGCAGCTAAAGGTGGCACTTTTTATTTCAGAAACAGTAGTATTTTCCACAGCGGTAAAACATGGCAGTCCAGAAACAAAAGTGTGAATTTTGAAGGGGCGGTGATAGAAACCCGGTCATGATCAAAGTGTGCCCTGACCCCTGACACAGACACCCTTGCCTCGGCTGCTGCTGGCTTTGACAGTATTTAGGACTGAACTTATTTCTGGTGATAAATGCCATCGTTTTAACTAGCTCCACTTCCTTGAAATGATGACTGGTCTGGCGATCATGTATTTACAACTGGGGGTAGTTTTATCGCCACCTGGATTCTACCGCTTTTCCTGCACCAATAGCGGCATGGTTTTCACCTGAGGGCGCATGCTCCCCTTCTGGGATGGAACTCTCTTCCTGCCTTCTGCATCTGCCAATGACTCTGGAATGAGGCCCTGGGGAGGGATAGGAGGCTGCGGAGACTGAGCTGAGAGTGTGTTAATGAGAGAGGGCCTTCAAGGGACAGAGATGCAGGCGAGTTACTGGAAGTGACACAGTACTTAATTTGTGCAGGTACAGCATTTGGCAGTGGCAGGGGTGAGCGCCTAAGAACCGCTTTAAGCACCTGCGCCTATTTATTTTACAAATGTAGCACAGGGCGTGAGCTCGAGTGAACGCGAGCAAGGGGTGCAAGGGACTGAATACACAGCTGCAGGGAGGGAGGGGTTCACTGCCATAGGTAGGGCGAGGGAGCTAGTGGTGTTCAAGAGTGCAGTGAAGGGGAGGACACTGTGGTGAGGGGAGGGCAGAGTAAAGGCCCTGATGGCTGGAGCCGTCAGGGAGCAGGCGTGCGAACCCAAGAAGGGAACCCACTGGCGAGCGGGAGTGACTGGGGGTGGAGGAGCAGGGGTGGGTTGAAAGAGAACTCACGAGAAGGGAGGGATAAAGAAAGCGAGGGTGGGTGAGGGCAGTGGAAGGCCACGAGTGTCTGGCAGAAACGGGGTCAGCAGGAGAGCCGGTATGATTTGGAACGGAGGAGTTCACCAACTGAAAGGTCGGCCCTGAATTCGAACCGAGGCCTCCTCCGTCTTTAAGCAAATTGTGTTATCTTGGTATCCTGGTAAAGCCACGTCATTCAATTCCTTTATCTGCCAGATTGCGAGGTCGTACTACAATCAAGGCAGTATTACAAAGAACATAATTAAAAATACATATGTAGTAATGTTAGAGGAGGCCGGCAAGTCTTGGAGAGGGGAGGATGGGAGGGTTGGAGCGGAGACATCCGTGTTTGAGATGAGTCAGCAAAGTCATATATAGTGCTTGATGCTGCTAAGTCCTTTCATAGTGCTGGAGAGAACCAACTGCCTGATTAAGTTAATGCCATTTTATTATTGAGGTCGGATGCCTTAATGCAAACCAGAAATACCCCTTTCCCGATTACACCATGACTCTAATAGTGTAGGTGCCTCTGATGACGTAAGCACCTAGAAGGAACCTCTAATGAAGTTGGCATGCGCCCATCGCACAAGGAGCATTTTTCCATCCAGTGTATGCTGGTCGTGAATATACCCCTTGTGGCCGAACGGGAGGGTGCTGGGGGCGGGGCTGCCGGCACTGATGGACCTCACCTATGAAGCCCCTACTACAAAGACCACCCCAGCAATCCTAACGCCCTACCACTTCAATGCATTATTTCACCCAGACTGAAGGCGTAAGCAAAACATGTCGAGGAAGCACATTTTCACCGAGAGAAACCCACGTTCTTGGCACTTTCAATAAAGGCTTTAATCACTGGCGTAATTTAAGGACTTCTCTCAAAGATCTTCAACAACTACAGACACGATGTGCCCCTCTTGAGCCTGGAGTGTGAAGTCCTTCTTGGACATTAAAGAAGTTAAAGAGAACAGCTTAACACCAGTGAATGTTTGGTATTGTTCTGAAAACGAAGCAAATTTCTCTGTGATCCTGCATAAATCGTGCAGTCGCCTCCTCCCCCACCCCCTCCGCCCCCCGTCTCTCTGAGCTGCAGAAGGCGGTAGATGAGGACTTGTAGGCGTTCGCACTCGTACGAATACCAGAGCAGCTGTTCGTAGCCATGAAGCTGATTGCAACTGGGCAGAGCATGTATCCAGGGCCCGAGAGAGAACCAAGCTGAGCATCAAGTGTGTGTGTGGCTTGTGGGGAGGGCAGTGATGGGTGAGGGTAGAGGGCATTGTATGGGTGGGGGAGGGGGTATTCTGAACCAGAGAGCACTGGAGGTCCCTCCTCTGGTGAAGCATGGGAGGAAAACATTCACTCCACCGGAGTGTTAAACAAATGCTCCCTATTTTACCAAACTGTGTGATCCTCGACAAGCCGCTTCATTTCTCTATGTCCATTGGTTCAATTACTTGTCAGCCACTAGTCGCGCTTTTAAACAGAGTAATCTCTTTCTGAAGAGTTTTGCGCGTCTGGTCTCTGTCAATGAGGTTGGGAGTCCCCGCAAGCCGTGTGACACGTGCACTGTATGGAGAAGAGCAGACAGCGGCACAAGACTGGGCCCTTATGTAACGTCGCCAGTGGCTGTCACGACAGCGCGCTGGGGTTAGTGGGAACAATGTCTGTACAAACACATTCACCTGCTCCGCCCCTCACACTCTCTCTCACACACCATTAAAGAAGCCCCGGCGAAGTGGCGGTCCCCAGAGCTGTGGGGGCCCCCACACATTAATTTTCAATTGCCCCCGGGACCTGGCCCACCTGGGGGCTTTTTAAGAAACGAAGCGCCGGAGACCACACTTCGTTTTTTAAAAATAATTTCCCGGATTCGCGCACCCAGCGTGAATTCGGCCAAAATTATTTTAAAAAAATGCTTTTTTTGGCCCTGGGGGTCCTTGTGGAACACCCTGAGCAGGCCTAGGGGGTCAGGGTGTTTCTACCCTGTCCCCTTTTCTTGTTTTTCGTGTTTGTTTCACTGTTTTCTTGTGACTCGGTTCTACCGAGTCACAAGATGGCTGCTAACACTTCCTGGTTTGGAGTGTTGACAGCCAATTAAAATAAAGCTCGTGGTCGGGAGGGTCCGCGGATCCACCGTACCTCTAGATATTGATATTTTTATTTTTTGAATTACTCAGCAACTACTGAACGGATTTACACCATGTTCAAAAAGGTCACTTTCTGAGCCAAGCAGTAACTTTTTGCCAAATTTGGTGTAATTCCGTTCAGCAGTTCGGGCTGTAGCATTGGCTAAAGTTTCCTATGGGAAATTGATTTTTTGACTCTTATTTTTTTAATTTCTCAGCAACTACTGTACGGATTTACACCATTTAAAAAAAAAAAGGTTGCTTTCTAAACCAAGAGCTACCTTTTTACCAAATTTCGTGTAATTCCGTTCAGCAGTTCGGCTGTAGCCCTGGCTAAAATTTCCTATGGAAATTGAACATGGAGAAAACACGTTTTGGGACCCCCTTTCTTCTCAGCCCCCACTTGACAAATCACCCCGAAACTTTCAGGATAGGAGCTGACCTGGATGAAACATATTTTGGAGAATTTCGTGAAGATTCGTCAAACGGTGCCAAAGTTATTGAGTAAAACAAAAACTAATTTCCTATGGAAACTAGGTTCTAACTATAACTACCTACTGGCGACCGCCAGTAGGTATATATATATATATATATATATATATATATATATATATATATATATATATATATATATATATATATATATATATATATATATGATGAAAACGAAAGTCCTGTCCGCAATCCAGCGGAACCCCAGGCACGGACCTCAATACAATTCAGGAAATCATGGACTCCCACACAACATAGGTGGGTGAAGCAGTGTCAAATTTATTGAAGAATACCAAAAATCACCACAGGAACAGTGCCTGCCATGACGCGTTTCGCTCCTCACTGGGAGTTTGTACAGCACAACTTTATTTAAAAGCACGGAACTGAAATGAATTGTTGACACTGAGGAAGGCAGTAACGCCGAAACGCGTTTGTCATTCAGATACGAGGAATAAAATTATTTGAAAATATATATTGCTCCAGAGTGCGCTCTATTTGGAAAAGCAATTCCCAGAATGGGAGAATTGTGGTTGAGGAATCTGTTACGCAACCCACCTTGCGGTGAGCAGCACCCGCGGCGTGAGGCGTGACAGCTGGTGGATTGGAGTATGGCGATAGAAGTTGCTGTCAACCGAGCTGAGCAACTGTGGCAAAAATGCGGCGTCTAAGGAGGCGGGAAATCTGAGAAATGCGGAAGAATAACCACCACCGACACGGAGGCAGGACCCATGAGTCTTCAACCCGAGGAGCCAGGCGGAGTGAAGGTGGTGAGTGCTTTCTGCGATACGCTGGCAGCCGCGCAGGAGCAGAATAATGGAAAAATCATTTAAAGGTCCTCGTATCTGCAGAATATCATGTTTAGTGATACAGAGAGAGAGGAGGCAGCAGCAAGCTTATTTTCAAAACAGGGCGAAGCCAGTACAAGCAGAAATAGGGCAGTGAGTAAAGGAGCCCCAACAATGTTGAAGAGTTTGTATGTAACATTAGAAAAAACATATGAAAAAGAAATACGTAAATGGTGGGAGGTGATGAGCCTACAAACATATCTAGACGTCGGACGAATTCCACGTGGTCTACGAATATACACTGTCCCGTCATATGAGAACCCAGACCCGGCACTCCTAGAGGAATGGGCGGACTTTACAACAGAAGTTACCAAAGGGATGGTCAAAATATTGATAAAATATGCATGGAGTGACCGGGCTAAATTGCAAGATGAAATCAAAGAGCTGGAAATAAAGATCAGTGGAGAGAAGGATACCAAAAAAAGCGAGGAACTCAGGCAACAGATGAAGAAACGCTTGATTGACTACGAGGTGACAATCAAGCAGAGAAAACAAACGAAGTTTTTTCGAGACGAACGGGACTACGAGAGTGGACGAATACTTACCTTCGCCAAAAAATATGACGGCCCTAGGAAACAATTGAAATCAACAAAACAGCAAGTACAGATACAACGGGACACCTCCGAATCAGAGGTGGAGGTCTCTGAAGGGGAACAGTCCTCAAGTGACAGAGAAGGTGGGACCCTGAATAAACCTACAACTTTTTTTCAGGAGTACGAATTAATCCGTGGAATAAAACAGCGACCTGCGCAAAGAACACATCCACCCGAAAAGAAAAGAGAAGGAGGACAAGAAGGGGCAAGAAAGGCAGGGGGTGAACGCTCTACCCCGGTTGTCACACGCAGCAAACGGGGAGGGAGATGGAACTGAATGAAACAAACCAAACAGTACTCAATCTGTCAGATCGTGTGCTGACAGATACTGGGATTAGAGTAATCCAATTGGGATTAACCTTCTGTCCAACTCCCCAATTTGACTATACACAGACACGGATAGACATTTATAAATTTGTGCGTAAGATCAAATTAATCATAATCCACTTTCTCAACCCCAGAAGAAGAGAAGGTACCCGGATCGATGGAACAGAGCCTTTAAATCAACTCATAGGGGCTGACTTAAAAACACTATGGACTCTTCATGAACTGGATGATGAGTCGCACTTCCAAAGAGATATGGAAGGTGGCGCAACACGAATGCTTGAAGAAACAGGCATAGCCCAGAAGAGTTGTAAAAAGAATCTGAGGATGAAATCAAAGACAATGCCACGCACACCCCATGATGGGATAGACTCATTTCAAGACACAGTAATTGAAGACCTAAAAAAACTGCAAGAAGGAAGATTCAATGGAAAAAATGTATATAGATTATTTCATTTCCCCTATGGTAAAAGATCTCAGCTCATACTTACGAGATACAAAAGACTTTCTTTGAATAATCAAAGGGACACGTTGGGAGCCAGATATGTTACTTATAGCTCTAGACATCACAAGCCTGTACACGTGTTTTGAACATGTAAAAGGCCTGGAGGCCATCAAATTCTTTCTACAAAAAAGACCCCTCAAATTTCAAGATCATAATTAATTGTTGATTGAACTCATTTGGTTCTGTCTAAATAACAACATTTTTACCTTTGCAGGACAACTCTATGTACAAAAACAAGGTACTGTCATGGGAACGTGCTTTGCCCCCAGCTACGCGAACCTTTTCGTGGGCTGGTGGGAGAAGCACGTGGCCTGGTCGGGTACCAATGAAAAATGGGTGGACAGTGTGTCCATGTGGACGCGCTATATTGATGATCTCTTCATCATTTGGCGGGGTCCTCAAAGTGAAGCAGAGAACTACATAGGGGCATTGAATGAGAACAAATTGAATTTACGTTTTGCCAGCTGTATTAACAAAAGGGAGGTGGTCTATCTTGACCTTAGGGTATATGTAGAGGATGACACTCTACAAACTGCATTGTATCGCAAACCCACCGCAGGGAATTCAATTCTTCATGCTGGCAGCTATCACCCTAGAAGTGTGATTGACAATATCCCCTTTGGGGAGTTTCTAAGGATGAAGCGAAACTGCTCCACCCCATATGAATACAACAAAGCTAAAGAGAAAGCCAAACAAATATTTCTCAGAAGAGGGTACTGCAGGGGGATTCTAGATAAAGCAGGATCTAGGAGCGATGAGATACAGCGGAGCCATCTCCTTACTGATAAAGAGGGAGTAGTGAGATACAAGAAGAAAATAAAAATAAAATCAGATTAATTACAGACTACACTGAAAAATCACCAGAAGTATTCCAAATCCTTAGAAGGAATTGGCGTATGTTAAAATCAGACAGTGTTATAGGCGAACTGATATCAGACAAACCATTAGTGACCTACAGAAGAGGAACATCATTGAAAGACCATTTGGTCAGAAGTCATTACAGGGCCAAATTGAAAAAACAGGATCCAATCAAGGGATTTTACCCATGCACTAGATGCAAGGCCTGCAGAAATAGCAGTAAAGTAAAGGAATACTTGATACCAGGCAAGAAATCTAAGACCCTGATAACGAAGTTTCTTAATTGTATCTCAGATCACACGGTTTACTGTTTAGAGTGCCCTTGTGGCAATCAGTATGTGGGAAGTCCGATCCACCCCACAAAAAAAAAGGATCTTAGATCATCTTCGGGCAATCAATAACAAAGACCAAACATATCCGGTCGCCCGGCATTTTGAACTCTTGCATAATAGCAACAGCAATTTACTTAAATTCTTTTGCCTGGATCAGGTAGAAAAAGGTGAGAGAGGTGGGGACAGGGTGAGAAGATTACGCACCCTAGAGTCCAAATATATTATAAAACTGCAGAGCAAGGCCCCGAGAGGGTTAAACAATGAGGAGGAAATGTAGATTCATGTAGGCTGATAATATGACGGAAAATCAACAAAATGAGAAGCAGAGACACCCCCGTTCCCGGTTCCCGAGTTGAATGAAGCAGCATTTATAAATGAATGAATGAAGCAGCATTTATAAAGCGCATAGCTACCCGTAGGCATCCCAGCGCTGGAGGATAACTGAAGCTTCTCAGAATCATTTAGGGAAGAGCCAGGTTTTCAATAGTCTGCGGAAGACAAGATGATTAAGTTCCCCACGTAGCTGAAGAGGAAGAGAGTTCCAAAGCTTGGCGGCATTGTAAGAAAAAAGCCGACCACCGCTTCTGACTCTCTTGATTCGGGGGACGACTGCCAGGTGTTGGTCATCTGATCGTAGTCGCCTGTTGGCTCGATAGGGCTTAACCAAGGAGGAGATGATCTCTGGTCCCTTTCCTCCCATAAGTTTATGGGTAATGCATAAGGCCTTAAAATGGAGTTCAGGCAATTATGCAAATATATAAATTAGCAACACAGGGGAATATGAGTAAGGGTAATGGTGAAATTACTTCAGGTGTTGAACCCTTAAACTGAGAGTCGCATTGTAGAATAGCTACTGTTTTGTGTTTTTTGAAATTGTATAGAATATTATTTGACTGCTGCCAATGCCCATACAGGGTGTAATAGAATCGATATATGTGGCAAACGTATGAAACATTCCTGACCGAATCAATGTGTAGGCGATATATATATATATATATATATATATATATATATATATATATATATATATATATATATATAACCTACTGGTGGCCGCTGGTAGGTAGTTATAGTTAGGACATAGTTTCCATAGGAAAAGCGTTTTTTCTGTTCCCAATATCTTTGGTGCCGTTTGACGAATCTTTACGAATTTTTCAAAACTAATGGGGCGCTCCGGTCAGCTCCTGTCTTGAAAGTTTTGGGGTGATTCGTCAAGCGGGGGCCGAGAAAAAAAGGGGGTCCCAAAACGCTTTTTCTCCATGTTAATTTCCATAGCAACCTGCCCCCCCACGCTGTCCCGGGGACCACCACCTCCCCGGGGCTTAAAACATGCAGGGAGGGGGGCCACGCAGCCCCCCTCTGGAAGCCTTCAATGGCCCCGGGGGACCGCTATCCCCCAGGGCTGGCTCCAGCAATGTCCCGGGGTGCCCACCCCCGGGACATTGCAATTTGCTATGGCAGGGTGGGAGCTCTGCTCCCGCCCTGTCATGGCAAACTTCTGCTTCGCTTCATGGAAGCGAGAGCAGAGAAACTGCTCTCGCTTCCATGAAGTGAAGCAGATTTGCTTTTGGGCAAAGGGAGCTACATGTCAGCAGCTCCCTTTGTCCAAAAGCAATGCTGGCTTCCGCAGGAGGTGGGGAGCTGGCAGGGACCGTGGGAGCAATGGGGCTCCCCCGCGGTCTCCAACGTGAGCGAATGCCCCGAGGGATGGGGTCCCCGAGGTGGACATCGAGTGATGGGACTGGGGACATTTTTTTTTCTATTGTGTTTGGAGTCGCGACCCCATCGCGGCTCTCAGCGTGACCCCCATATAACGTTGCGGTGGATTTGTGGATCCTCCTTAAATAAATAATTGAATAGTATATAATTTAGAAGGTAGTGTTGCATTTGTGACCTTTTTATATAAAGTTAGTGAAATTGAAGTTATTAATCACATTAAATTTGATATTGTTATTAATAATATAAAAAAATTATAAATTAAACTTTAAGAGTGTATTGTGTTGTTGTACATTGAATTTGTGTCTTTGTTTTCCAAATCCGCGACGGGTTCCCAAATCCCCCAAAAATAAAAAGAGTATGTATGTTTTAAAAAAAAAAAAGATTAATTGTTGGGTTATAGGGTGGCTCTAAAAGAGCCCTTGTTTTCATTATGACTTTGTTGGAGCTACATGTAAGGACGGACGCACAGCTTAAGATTGAGAAATACTCTGTTTCCTTCATCTGTGAAGTGAACTCCATCACTTCTGTAGATGTCATCCATATCAAAACGTAGATTGTTGTTATAGATGGAGCCCATCCTATGGTCTCTGAGGTAAGCAGAAACAGCTTTATTGACATTCTTCCTAGCTTTGTCAAACTATGGACAGAATTGATTTGACCACTTCCATTTCTATGTTTGGCATAGAGTATACAAAGACAGTTTGAGGCAAAAGCAACATCAATTGTGCAAAGGTATCCTTCATTAGCATTTCCAGACCTACCACAGTCAATGTGCCTAGGTCATAGCCAGCACAGTGCACAATCATGAGGTCAGGGTGTTGGAGATGCAAAAAGGTTTTAACCAAAGCATCAATTGGTGCCACTTTAATCCTCTCTGTGCAATCCATTTAATATCCACATTTTGCAAACCTAGGTCTTTGTCAATACCTCTGTGTTCAGCATACTTTTTGCACCAGAAAACATAGCTGTGCCCTACAATCCACACTGTAAGCATCTTGAAGGGATGTCTGGAAGGAATGAAAACATGTCTGTAGCTTAGGAAGTCAGTTGGTAGAATGACTGGTATCTAAAATGGTGGAGAAGATGCTATTTTTGAAAAAGCTGATAAGTGATTGGCTGTTCATCAACATTGTGCACTCAAAAATAGGATGCATGTTACTTTGCTGAGTTATCATGTTTCTGATTGGTTAATAAAAAATGTTTGAAAGGTACAGTGGATAGGATAAGATAATATTTTGCAAAAGTCAACCACACCTGCTATTTGCATTTGTTAGCTAGTGTGCTAAACTTGAAAATGTGATGAACTTGTGACCTGCCAGTACAGTTGAATGTTGCAGTAACTGTTACTACGGAAACTGGGATTAAGCAGAATGGGGTAAGGGTTGAAATGTAACTGTGGATTTAAAATGTGAATTGGAAACTTAAATATAAGTGATATGTTAGTAAATTAAGTTTTTCTAAGTTATTAGTATGTGTCGAAGTAGTGTGTTGTTAAAAAAAAAATACTAGTATTATTAGAAATAAGTTTTTGAACTCCCATAAGGGTTTGCGGCTCCTTCGCGATGCTTTACTGAGGCACCGCGGTAGAGTCGTGGCTCCAGAAAATTACAGAACCAGTTTGGGCACTTTTAGAAGAGAGTTGGAAAGGGTTAATATGTCTTACCAATAGAAATGTGTTTCACAATTTGAAATAATGTAGGAAGCAATGTGATTTGTTACTTACATTTATTTGTGTGCAGAAAGAGAGGGAAAGTTTGCCATTACTGGTTTTTACCTTGTTGAGAGTGCTGCATTACATTTACTGTGTGCAAAAGAAAATCTTTTATGAGTTTCTGATATGTGATATTCTGCAATACTATTTCAAAGGTGAGTTACGAATTTGTAAGGTGTGTTATGTATTATGCAGTAGTGCTTCACTGTTTGTAGTGATATTTTTAGATTTGAAAAGCATTATTTTCAAAATTTGGAAATTATTAGAGAGTGTGATGTTTGAAATATGTTATGAAATGTACAGATGTGTATTGTAGTTTGTTTTATAGTAATGAAATGACGATTGAAATAGTTTGTGCATAGTAACATGTATACATTGGTAGATGGATTAGTAATTATGGTAGTTTGTATGTGTTAGTGGAAAGGTGCAGATGAAGTCCGCCGCTTACGTTTAGGTGTCTCTTTGAAATGGAAAGTGCAGTCTGTCAAGTTTCAAATTCTGCATGGTCTTGTGAGTGAGGTATGTCTCTACTTGCACATGTATTTTTCAAATGTGTTATGCATCTGAACATGTTAGATGTATAAAAAAGAGGTATACATCTATTTGTATGTTTCTTTTATATATAATAACAGTAGCAAAAGGTACAGACAGAAGCATGCATACTTTCGATAATATGGTGAGACTTATAAAAGAGATATATGAAGGGTTGCTTGTTTATATTTGGCTAGGCCCAGCACTCTGAGTAGTCGCAGAATAGTGAAGCTGCAAGAGAAAAGTGAGGTTTTAGACATGTTGGCAGAGGGATTACTGATTATGGTAGTTTGTATGAGTCTGGTGAATGGTACTGTTGAAGTATGCCACATAATTGTAGGTGTGTTCTTGAAATGAGAACTGCAGTATGTTAAGTTTTAAGGTCTGCATGGTTTTCTGACTGAGGTATGTCTGTACTTGCACATGTATTCTCACTTGTGTTATGCATCTGAAAATGACACAAGCAAAAGGTACAGACATATGCATGCATGCTTTTAGGGATATAGCTAGGCCCAACACTCTCATTAGTCGCGGAATACTGATGCTGCAGAATAAAAGTGAGGTTTAAGATATGGTGGGAGAGGGAATAGTGATTAGAGAATGTTGATTGAGTCTGTGAAAAAGTACACTTGAAAACGCTGCTTAAATTTAGGTGTCTTTTTTAAATGGGAAATGGAGTCTGACAAGTTGAAAGTCCTTTATGGTCTTGTGACTGAGGTATGTCTCTATTTGCACATGTATTCTGACATGTGTTATGCATATGAAGATGGTAGAGACATTAAAAAAAGGAATACATGTATTTGTATGTTTCTTTTATATATGATGCCACTAGGAAAAGGTACAGACACATGCATGTTTGCTTTCTAGAATATAGTGAGAGTTACAATACACACATGCAAAGGGTTGCTGCTTTATATTTGGCTAGGCCCAACACTCTCAGTAGTTGCTGAATAGTGATGTTGCAGCACAAAAGTGAGGTTTAAGATATGTTGGCAGAGGGATTAGTGATTAGGCAACCTTGTATGAGTCTGTGAAAAAGTACCCTTGAAAAACGCAGTTTAAATTTAGGTGTCTCTTTCAAATGGGAAGTGGAGTCTGACAAGTTTAAATGCCTTTATGGTTTTGTGACTGAGGTATATCTCTACTTGTACATGTGTTATGACATGTGTTATGAGTATGAAGATGGTGGAGGTATAAAACATAGTTATACATATATTTGTATGTTTCTTTTATAATGTCACTAGTTAAAGGTACAGACACATGCATGCATGCTTTTATGAATATAGAGAGACTTACAGCAGACACATTGAAAAAGTTGATTCTTTGTATTTGGAAAGGCCCAACACTCTCAGTAGTTGCTGAATAGTGAAGCTGCAGCATAAAAGTGAGGTTTAAGATATGTTGGTAGAGGGATTAGTGATTAGGTTAAGTCATATCAGTGTATAGAAATGTACACTTCAAATACGCCACCTAAATGTAGGTGTCTCCTTGTAATGGGAAGTGCAGTCTGTCAGGTTTAAGGGACTTTATGGTCTTATGATTCAGGTATGTCTGTACTTGCACATGTATTCTCACATGTGTTATGCCTATAAAGATGGTAGAGGTGTAAAACACTGGTATACATCTATTTATATATTTCTTTTATATATGATGCCACTAGGAAAAGGTACACACACATGAATACTTGTTTTCTGTAATGTAGTGACAGTTACATCTCTGTTCTCAAGCACTAGCCATGCACTGATTTCAGGAGGTAGATATTACTCTTGGACTCATGAATTCACTCAGGTGCTCCCATGTAGTTATGCCATCAAGGAGGTACTACCTATACTCACATCTAATCACTTAGGCATCAACCATACATTCATGCAATCACCCAGGCACTACTACTCCATTGAAACATTCACTCAGGCACTACCCATTCACTCATGCAATGACTCAGGCATTACTCTTACACTCATACTTTTACTCAGGTATTTCTCATACACTCATCCAATCACTCAGGCACTACCCCTGCACTCATAGAATCACCCAGGCAGTACCCATGCACTCATAGAACAACACGGAAAACTACTCTTGCAGTCAACCATTCACTCACGCATTACTCCTGCACTGATCCAGTCTCTTAGGCAGTACCCATGCATTCATCCATTCTCTCATTCACTACCTATACACACATGCAATGACCCACACATTAGCCTTGCATTCATACTTTCTCTCAGGTATTTCTCATACACTCATCCAATCACCTAGGCACTTCCCCTGCACTCATGTAATCACCCAGGCACTACTCTTGCACTGAACTATTCTCTCAAGCACTACCCATGCACTCATCCAATGACCCAGCCATTACTCATACAGTCATCCTTTTACTCAGGTAGTACTCAAGCACTCATACAGTTAAGGAGGAACTACCTATACACACATCCAATCAATCAGGCATTACCTATGTAATTTTTCAATCACCCAGGCACTACTTTTGCTCTCAATGATTCACTCAGGTACTACTGATTCACTCATACAATGACCCATGGATTACTCTTGCAGTCATCCTTGCACTAGAGATGCACTGATCTAAGGAGGCAGATATTACTCTTGCACTCATGAATTCACTCAGGCACTATCAATGAACTTATCTAATCGGTCAGGCAGTACCCCTGAACACATGCAATCAACCAGGCACTACTCCTGTACTCATGCAATCACCGACATACTACCCATATAGTCATGCAAACACTCAAGCACTACTCTTGCAGTAAACTATTCTCTTAGGCAGTATCCATGCACTCATCCAATGACCCAGGCGTTACTGTTACAGTGATCCTTTTACTCAGGTACTACCCATGCACTGATATAATCACCCAGACATTATCCTTGGAGTTATAAACTCACTCAGGCAGTACTCTGGTATACATCTATTTGTATGTTTCTTTTATACAGGATTCACTCAGACAATACCCATGCACTCATCCATTCCATCAGGTACTACTGATGCACTCATACAATGACCCATGGGTTACTCTTACAGTCATGAATTCACTCAGGCAGTACCAATGCAGTTATCCAGTCAGCCAGGCAGTACCCCTGCACTCATGTAATCACCCAGGCACTACTCCTGTACTGATGCAATCACCGATATACTACCCATATACTCATACAATCAGTCAAGCACTACTCTGGCAGTAAACCATTCTCTTAGGCAGTACCCATGCACTCATCTAATGACCCAGGCATTACTGTTGCAGTCATACTTTTACTCAGGCAATAACCATGCTCTGATATAATCACCCAGACATTATCCTTGGAGTTATAAACTCATTCAGGCAGTACTCAGGTATACATCTATTTGTATGTTTCTTTTATATATGATGCTACTAGGAAAAGGTACAGACAGATGCATGCATGCTTTTATGAATATAGAGAGACTTACAACAGACACATTGAAAAAGTTGCTGCTTTGTATTTAGGTAGGCCCAACACTGTCAGTAGTTGCTGAATAGTGAAGCTGCAGCACAAAAGTGTAGTGTAAGACATGTTGGTAGAAGGATTAGTGATTACGTTACCTCGTATCAATCTATGTAAAGGAACACTCCAAGTACGCCTTATAAATTTAGGCGTCGTCTTAAAATGGGAAGTGCAGTTTGTCAAGTTTAAGGGTCTTTATGGTCTTATGACTGTGGTATGTCTCTACTTGTACATGTGTTCTCAAACGTGTTATGACTATGAAGATGGTAGAGGTATAAAATATAGGTATAATATATTTGTATGTTTCTTTTATATATGATGTCACTAGAAAAAGGCACAGACACATGCATGCTTGTTTTCTGGAATATAGTGACAGTTACATCTCTGTTCTGAAGCACTAGCCATGCACTGATCCAAGGAGGCAGATATTACTCTTGCACTCATTAATTCACTCAGGCACTACCAATGCACTTATCCAATGAGCCAGGCAGTACCCCTGTGTGAGACGTTGGCTTGGTATATGCTGTCCACTAAATAAAGTGGGCACCCTGTACCAGTCCAAATGACCCTTATGATGTCAAAGGACAAAGATAACCTTTAGAAAGCTATCCTAGTGGTAGCTGTGGAGAGCAGCCTTCAGGCTTAATCTTGAAGGAATGTAAAGCAGCTTGTTTTAGCAGAACATCACCTCCTGAATGACCAAATGAAAGGAGAACCACACAGTAGTTATATAAAAATATGTATTTATTAATATAACACTCTCTACTATCCTCTACATGAGGATAGAACACAAAGCACACAATACGAGATCAACAGAACAGTTGTAAGTAGCACAATACACAGTGGGCTCCAGGGGGAGACCAAACCACATATTAAAATAGTGGTATAACAGTCTCGACTGAGATCAAGGCAAGGTCTGGAGCACGTAGAATCACTGGGACCCCAAGGAACCACCCAAGGTGAGTAGATAGGGACCCCATGGAGGCCAGGTGCAGTGTAGGATCACGACCGCGGGCTCCGTACAATTCTATGGGGAAGTCGCGGTTACACTTTTAATGTTTAAGGACCCTTCTTGGAGGACTTCGAGCAAACCTGTTGGAACTTAAGAGTTTGAAGAGCAACCCCACCCATGGATACTGTAGTACCAGAGTTACCTATCCCAGGAGAGCCGGGTGCATAGGTCTGGAGTGGCGTCGGAAACTGCTGTTGTTCTCAATGGAGAGCTGCAAAGAAGTACTGCTGCCGTGAAGGTGAAAAGGGTCCGGTGGAATCCAAGCCTGGGTTTGAGGAAAATGGAACCTGAAAGCAGAGGGGACAGAGTCTGGGTCACTTCAGAGTGACCAGGGGCTCGGTAGACGAATGCCCACCGATGTCGGGTGCTTCAGCTGCAAAGAAGGGATGCTTGACTCTGCAGCCACGAGGACCAGGAGATGTCGAGGATGACCAGGAGCTGGAGGTGAGCTGTCCCACAAAGGATGTCGAGTGCTGAGGGGTCGGTGTCTGGCTGGAACACCAACATGCCTTGGCAAAAGCAACCCACGCAGGAAGGTCAAGCAGGTTACGGTGTGGACCAGCAAGGTCCAGGGGACTCACCAAGCAATGGGGAGTCAGGGCACATCTGGAGCAACCAGGAAAGCCCAACATAAATCAAGATGACCCTCAGGAGGACCCACAGGCTGGATGACAAGGAGTCTCAAGGGGACCTCAAGCAAGATCACAAAGTACCAGTCCACGGAGCACTCGGTGTGAGGAGGCTGGAGATCTTTGGTGCAAATACTGCTCAGGGTCAGGACTATACAGAGTCCAATGCACAAGCTCGGGAATCACCAACAAGCATATGCACTTGCAACTGGTCCCGGAGCACAGGGGTTCGGGTCACACGGTCCCCACGAGGGATGCTGACCTCAAACTTAGTGAGAGGGCAGCTTGACCTCAGGGACCTTTGGAAACCCACCTCCTGTGTTGCTGAAATTTTCGGAGTCCGCAGGAGCTCAGGAGCAGCAGACCGGTCAGTTGCGCTTAGGTGCCTGTGACTCCTTCACTCCAAGGGAGATTCTTCAGTTGTTTTTGGGAGCACCACAGGTCCTGCACGGAGCCTGTATGGAGCACGGGCACAGACAAAACTTTGGACGGAGAGGGAGACGAAGTTGGGCCCAGTTGTAGTACAGTGAAGTTCAGAGTGTAAAGACGATCGAAGATCAGTGGTTTCTTCTTGCAGAATCTTGTCCACGTAAAATCTAAAGTCTTACAGCCAGGCAAGCCCTTTTGTACCCACAGGAGAGGGTTGGACAGATTCAGGGAACCCTCCCATGGGAGGGTCAGGACAGAGGGGTGGTTACACCCAGGTCCTTTGTCCAGTTTTGTACCAGAGCAGGAGCTAATGGCTCCCAGAACTGGTTTGAGCTGGACTATGCACAGGGACACCAAATGTGCCCCAGATGCAGACTCTCAGGCACTCTCAGAGTGCACCCACCCAGCCCCAATACATTAAATCCTGTCTGGGAGGTGGTCACACCTCCCTGTGACAGGATGCCTATTGTGCTGCCTTCCTCTGCTCAAGCTTGGCTCAGCAGCAGGAGGGCAGAAATGTGTCTCTGGTCGGCAGCATCCATTTTGTGCTGTCCGGGTCAAGAAGGCTGGCACCGGTTAAACCAGTGACTCCACGAAGCTCGCTTCTGAAGGGTGGAATCATACCTCCCACACTAGTTACTGGTGTGGAGGTACGATTCCAAGGTGTTTGATACCAAACACGACATGTTTCTATGCAGCCGTTTTTCGAGATAGCATTTACCGTGAGGTTATAATGCTCCTCTACCTATATGTCCGGCTGAGTCACAGACAACCCGGAAGAATGGTCTCCGAATGCTGCACAGGGGCTCTGCTCATGCAGGGGCACCCTCTCACTAAATCCCCAGCACCCTGCCTTCAGGATTGATAAGGCCTGCTATAGGGGTGACTTATAAGTTTTAAGTGTAGTTATCTATCGATATAGTGAACCTATATCTAAAGTAAGTGGTGCAAGCACCATCTTACACAGGCTGCTGTAGTAGACCTGGAGTTCCATTTTGCATGGCTTCTCATGGGTGGCCTAATACATGCTTTAGCCCATGGGAGGCCTCTGGGTACCTATGCCCTGGGTACAGGGGTACCATATACTAGGGACTTATAAGGGTACCCCAGTATCCAATCTGGAGTGTACCAAAGTACATGTATGTCAATTTAAGGGAGAAAGCAGATAGACTGGGGTCCTGATTAGCAGGATCCCAGTCAGACTAGTCATAAACAGTGAGACATCAAGCAAAAAGTGGGGGTAACCATAAGAAGCAGATCCTACTTTCCTACACAACCCCCCCAAACGAGAGAATGTGAGACTAACCTTGACCAGTTGAGTCTTCATTTTCTAAGTGGAAATATCTGGAGAGTCCATCTGCATTGGCATGGTTACTCCCAGGTCTATGTTCCACTGTATAGTCCGTCCCCTGTAGGGAAATGGAGCACCTCAAAAGTTTGGGGCTTTCACCCTTCATCTGTTTTAGCCATAAGAGGGGCTTATGGTCTGTCTGAACAATGAAGTGAGTGCCAAACAAGTATGGCCTCAACTTCTTCAGAGCACAAACCACAGCAAAGGCTTCCCTCTCAATAGCTGACCAACGTTTCTCTCTGGGGGTCAGCCTTCTACTTATAAAAGCTACTGGCTAATCCTGACCCTCTTCATTCAGTTGTGATAACACAGCCCCTACCCCCAACTCAGATGCATCAGTTTAAACAATGAATTGTTTGGAATAGTCAGGACTTTGCAGAATGGGAGCAGTGCACATGGCCTGCTTTAGGTCATCAAATGCCTTTTGACAGCTAACTGCCCGCTGCACTTTCTTAGGCATTTTCTTAGAGGTCAGGTCATTTAAAGGGGTCACTATGGATCCATATCCTTTAACAAACCTCCTGTAGTACCCAGTCAGGCCCAAGAAAGCTCTGACCTGAGTCTGGGTAGTTGGAGCAACCCATTCCATGATGGTCTGGATTTTGCTCTGCAATGGTTGAACCTGACCTCCACCCACAAGGTGGCCCAGGTACACAACCTTACTCTGCCCTATCTGGCACTTAGTGGCCTTGATAGTGAGGCCTGCTTTTTGCAGGGCCTCCAGAACATTTCTCAGGTGGACCAGGTGATCCTCCCAGGTGGAACTGAAGACAGCAATATCATCAAGATAAGCTGCACTATAGTCTTCCAGGCCTGTGAGAACTTTATTCACCAACCTTTGAAATGTGGCAGGTGCATTTTTCAAGCCAAAGGGCATTACCACAAATTGATAGTGCCCACTAGGGGTTGAAAATGCTGTTTTGGGTTTGGCATCCTCAGCTAGTCTGATTTGTCACTAGCCAGCTGTGAGGTCAAATGTACTCAAGAACTTGGCTGAGGCCAAGGTATCAATGAGTTCATCTGCCCTTGGAATAGGATGAGCATCAGTCCTAGTGACTGCATTGAGTCCCCTGTAGTCAACACAGAACCTCATCTCTCTCTTACCACCCTGGGTGTGAGGTTTTGGTACTAAGACTACTGGACTGGCCCAAGGGCTATCTGAGGGCTCAATTACTCCCAATTCCAACATCTTCTGGACCTTGGTCCTGATGCAGTCCCTGACATGGTCAGGTTGCCTGTAAATCTTATTTTTAACAGGCAGACTCTCAACTGTGTCCACTTCATGGGTACACCAGGTAGTCTGACTAGGAGTTAGTGAAAACATGTGCCTGTATTGATTGAGGACCTTCCTGCAAACAGTCTGTTGCTGTTCAGTGAGGCTGCCTGCCAAGTCTACACCTTCTACTGAACCATCATCAGGGTTCAGTGAGAGGAGTTCAGGGAGTGGGTCACTCTCTTCCTCTTGTCCCTCATCAGTAGCCATGAGCAAGCCCATGTCTGCCCTGTCAACATATATCTTGAGCCTGTTCACATGGAACACCCTGTGGAGGTCCAACAGGTAGGTGACCTCTCCCTTCTGCTCAATTATGGTCTGGGGTCCACTTCACTTGTCCTGGAGCGCTGCTGGGGCCACAGGCTCCAACACCCATACCTTCTGTCCTGGCTGGTACACAGTCAGAACAGCCTTTTGGTCATGCCAGGCCTTTTGTAATTCCTGGCTAGCCTCAAGGTTTTTGGATTCCTTCTTCATGTACTCAGCCATCCTGGAGCGGAGACCAAGTACATAGTCCACTATGTCTTGTTTAGGTGGTTTGAGAGGTAACTCCCATCCCTCCCTAACTAAACACAAGGGACCCCTAACTGGATGTCCAAACAGAAGTTCAAAACGGCTGTAGCCAACCCCCTTCTGAGGAACCTCTCTGTAGGCAAAGAGAAGGCATGGCAAAAGGACACCCCATTTTCGCCTAAGCTTTTCTGGGAGACCTTTGATCATGCCTGTCAGGGTTTGGTTGAACCTTTCAACCAACCCATTGCATTGTGGGTGATAGGGTATGGTGAATTTGTAATTCACTTCACACTCCTTCCACATAGCAGTGATATAACTGGACATGAAGTTTGCACCTCTGTCAGTCAAAACCTCCTTAGGGAAACCCACTCTGGAAAAAATTCCCAGGAGGGCCCTGGAAACCACAGGAGCTGTGGTGGTTTTAAGGGGTATAGCTTCTGGATACCTAGTGGCATGGTCCACCACCACTAGAATAAACCTGTGCCCAGATGCAGTTGGAGGATCCATGGGACCAACAATGTCAATCCCAACCCTCTCAAAGGGAACCCCCACCACAGGTAGTGGTATCAGGGGGGCCTTTGTGGTACCACCTGCCTTACCACTGGCTTGACAGGTGGTACAGGAATGACAAAACTCCTCCGTGTCCTCTGACATATGAGGCAAGTGAAAGTGAGGGACAAGCCTGTCCCAAGTCTTGCTCTGGCCTAGGTGTCCTGCTAAAGGGATATCATGTGCCAGTGTCAGTAGGAAACCTTCAACCTTCAGAGGTATGACCAACCTCCTGGTAGCACCAGGCTTGGGGTCTCTACCCTCTGAGTAAAGGAGTCCTTTATCCCAGTAGATCCTGTGGGACCCACTGGCACTCCCAGCAGCCTCAGCAGCAGCTTGCTGTCTGAGGGGTTCAAGAGAGGGGCAGCTGTGCTGCTCCTGGCTCAGTGCTGCCTTGGAAGGGCCCCCTGTCCCCAAGAACTCAACCTGGTCAGGTTCAAGTTCCTCTGAGACAGTTCATTCACAGGGACTGGGATCATCTTCCTCAGGAGACTGATCCTCACTCTGAGCCTGGGGGAAGAAACTGCCTTACCCCTACTGCTCCTTCTCTTGGAAGGCACCTGGTCCATTATTCCAGGATCCAGGGCCTGTTCAGTGGAAGACATTTTTGCCTGTGACCTGGTCACAGCAAACACATCTGCAGAGATGCCCAACATTGCTGCATGTGTCCTGAGTTTGACTTCAGCTCAGGCTGAAGTTTCCAAATCATTGCCCAACAAGCATTCCACAGGGAGGTCTGAGCTAACCACAACCTTCTTAGGGCCAGTTACCCCTCCCCAGCTGAAATTAACAACTGCCAAGGAATGGTCTGTCCTGACATTGTTAGCATTGGTCACTTGGTACATCTCACCAAGTATGATCTGGTCAGGGCTCACAAGATCCCTAGTCACCATTGTGACACTGGCTCCTGTATGCCATGGCCTCCTTACCATTTATTAAGGGCTGTTGTCTGTATTTGCCCAGGTTACTGGGACTAACAAATAGGGAGGCAATATCCATGCCTCCATCACAGACTAAAACAGCCTGAGCTGGAGTTCTGACTAGGCCAGAACCCATCTCAGAACCCAGGGTTAACCCTTCTATACCCTTGTTCCCTGTACCACCACTTGGAGCTGAACTAGGGGGAACAGTTGCCTTAGGGGCAGTGGTGGTAGTAGGAGGATCCTTGGCACTGGCACAATTGTCATCCCTAGGCCAATGTGTCTTTTCCTTACACAGGAAACACCAAGGCTTCTTTCTGCCTTTTCCCTTGTTGGATAGTGACCCACCCTCAGATGTAGGTTTTTGGGGCCCTGAAGACGACTTCTGGTCTTTACCCTTCTCCCCACCCTTATCTGTAGGTTTAGCATTCTGCTTTTTCTGGTCACCACCTTGGTTCTGCTTTTTCTACTTCTCCCTGGTTCTGACCCACCTATCTGCCTTCTTTCCCAATTCTTGGGGAGAAGTCAGATCAGAGTCAACCAGTATTGATGCAACAACTGATTTTGGCAATTCTTAAGAATCTGCTCCCTCATAATCAAATTGTACAATCCCTTGAAATCATTCACTTTGCTGCCAAGTAACCAGCCTTCCAGAGCCTTAGTAGCACAATTGACAAAGTCTACCCAGTCCTGAGTCTGTGCCTTCTGGGTGTCTCTGAACTTAATCCTGTATTGTCCAGTGGTTAAGCCAAACCCATCAATGAGAGCACTCTTCAGGACTGAATAATTGTCAGCATCCTCTTCTCTAACAGTGAGGAGCTTATCTCTACCTTTGTCAGCAAAGGAGAGCCACAAGATAGCTGCCCACTGCTCTTGTGGGATCCTCTGTACTTTACAGGCCCTCTCCAAAGCAGTTATCCATTTGTGGATGTCATCCCCACCATGGTAGGGAGGGACTATTTTGCTCAGGTTCCTATGATCATAAGTATACTCCTTAATCCTAGGGACACTGTTGCTGCCACCATGGGAATCTAGTCCCAATCTCTTCTTAGCCTTCTGGAGCTCTAGGGATTCCCTATTCTGTTCCAATTGCTCTTGCCTGAGCCTCCTAAGCTTGACTTTCTCAAGCTCTAGAAATTGGCACTCTCTGTCATAAAAACTGTCTCTCTTATGAGATATGGAGGTCCCTATAGAAGTTCCTGAATGGTGAGATTCAGCAGAGGGAGATCTAGATCTCCTTGGTAAACTCTGCACTCTTCCTGGAGGAGTGAAGAGAGGGACACTAGGGTCTTCTCCCCCACCTCCTAGAAGATCTAAGTTGTCCAGGTGGGAATCATTTTGATCCTCCTGGTCAGGGTTTGATTCTAGGTCAAAGAAGGTTTCACTTCCTGGCCTGTCCTCATTCTCTGCCTCGCCCACTCTTTCTACCTCATCTGACTCTGGGGCCTTCCTAAGGTCATCCAATAGTAACACCTCAATGAGACGTTGGGTGTTTGCATTTCTCCCTGTCTTCAGCTTCCTAGAAACACACATGGCCTTCAATTCCTGGAATGTAAGACCATTGTACCTAGAAGGCAGAGAGCCACTGGCTTCTCCTCTAAAAGACATACCAAGTGTGGTATGGTGTATGCACCTACCTAACCTAGTAGAAACTAAACTCTCTTAGGTTGGAGAAAGGTCGTGCTAGACCCTTGACTTACCCAACCCCAAGTTCAATAGAACTTACTTATTCTAATCTTGAAGTATTATATGTGCCTATTACTTTAGTGGTTTTCAGGTAATCACTCAATGAGATTTATCTGGTAAAACAATAGCAAGCTTGAATCCCAACCGCTGTACACCAATGTGAGAAGTTGGCCTGGTATATGCTGTCCACTAATTAAAGTGAGCACCCTGTACCAGTCCAAACGACCCTTATGATGTCAAAGGTCAAAGATAACCTTTAGAAAGCTATCCTAGTGGTAGCTGTGTAGAGCAGCCTTCAGGCTTAATCTTGAAGGAATGTAAAGCAGCTTGTTTTACCAGAACATCACCTCCTGAATGACCAAATGAAAGGAGAACCACACAGTAGTTATATAAAAACATGTATTTATTGATATAACACTCTCTACTATCCTCTACACAAGGATAGAACACAAAGCACACAATATGAGATCAATAGAACAATTGTAAGTAGCACAATACACAGTGGGCTCCAGGGGGAGACCAAACCATATACTAAAATAGTGGTATAACAGTCACAACTGAGATCAAGACAAGTTCTGGAGCATGTAGAATCGCTGGGACCCCAAGGAACCACCCAAGGTGAGTAGATAGGGACCCCACGGAGCCGGGTGCAGTGTGGGAACACGACCGCGGGCTCCGTACAATTCTATGAGGAAGTTGAGGTTACACTTTTAATGTTTAAGGACCCTTCTTGGAGGACTTCGAGCAAACCTGTTGGAACTTAAGAGTTTGAAGAGCCACCCCACCCGTGGATACCGTAGTACCCGAGTTACCTATCCCAGGGGAGCCGGGTGCATAGGTCTGGAGTGGCGTCGGAAACTGCTGTCGTTCTCAATGGAGAGCTGCAAAGAAGTACTGCTGCCGTGAAGGTGAAAAAGGTCTGGTGGAATCCAAGCCTGGATTCGAGGAAGATGGAACCTGAAAGCAGAGGGGACAGAGTCTGGGTCACTTCAGAGTGACCAGGGGCTTGGTAGACGAATGCCCACCGATGTCGGGTGCTTCAGCTGCGAAGAAGGGATGCTTGACTCTGCAGCCACGAGGACCAGGAGACGTTGAGGATGACCAGGAGCTGGAGGTGAGCTGTTCCACGAAGGATGTCGAGTGCTGAGCGGTCGGTGTCCGGCTGGAGCACCAACAAGCCTTGGCAAAAGCAACCCACGTGGGAAGGTCAAGCAGCTTACGGTGTAGACCAGCAAGGTCCAGGGGACTCACCAAGCAATGCAGAGTCAGGGCACATCTGGAGCAACCAGGAAAGCCCAACAGAAATCAAGATGCCCCTCAGGAGGACCCACAGGCCAGATGACCAGGAGTCGCGAGGTGACCTTGAGCAAGATTGCAAAGTACCAGCCCACGGAGCACTCGGTGTGAGGAGGCCAGAGATCTTTGGTGCAAATACTGCTCAGGGTCAGGACTACACAAAGTCCAATGCACAAGCTCAGGAATTGCCAACAAGCATATGCACTTGCAAATGGACGCAGTGCACAGGGGTTCGGGTCACATGGTCCCCACGAGGGATACTGGCCTCAAACTCATGAGAGGGCAGCTCAACCTCAGGGACCTTCAGAAACCCAACTCCTGTGTTGCTGAAATCTTCGGAGTCTGCAGGAGCTCAGGAGCAGCAGACCGGTCAATTGCGCTTAGGTGCCTGCGAAGCAGGGGAGTGACTCCTTCACTCCAAGGGAGATTCTTCAGTTGTCTTTGGGAGCACCACAGGTCCTGCACGGAGTCTGTATGGAGCATGGGCACAGACAAAGCTTTGGACGGAGAGGGAGACAAAGTCGGGCCCAGTCAAAGTCCAGCGAAGTCCAGAGTGTCCAGACGATCGAAGATCAGTTGTTTCTTCTTGCAGAATCTTATCTACATAAAATCTAAAGTCTTACAGCCAGGTAAGCCCTTTTGTACCCACGGGAGAGGGTTGGACAGATTCAGGGAACCTCCTAGGGGAGGGTCAGCACAGAGGGGTGGTTACACCCATGTCCTTTGTCCAGTTTCACGCCAGAGCAGGAGCCAATGGCTCCCAGAACTGGTTTGAGCTGGTCTATGCACAGGGACACAAATGTGCCCCAGATGCAGACTCTCAGGCACTCTGAGTGCACCCACCCATCCCCAATACACTAAATCCTGTCTGGGAGGTGGTCACACCTCCCTGTGACAGGATGCCTATTGTGCTGCCTTCCTCTGCTCCAGCTTGGCTCAGTAGCAGGAGGGCAGAAATGTGTCTCTGGTCAGCAGCATCCATTTTGTGCTGTCCAGGTTGTGAAGGCTGGCACCGGTTAAACCAGTGACCCCACGAAGCTTGCTTCTGAAGGGTGGAATCATACCTCCCACACCAGTTACTGGTGTGTAGGTATGATTCTAAGGTGTTTGATACCAAACACGACATGTTTCTATGCAGCCGTTTTCGAGATAGCATTTACCGCGAGGTTATAATGCACCTCTAGCTATATGTTCGGCTGAGTCACAGACAACCCGGGAGAAGGGTCTCCGAAGGCTGCAAAGGGGCTCTGCTCATGCAGGGCCACCCTCTCACTAAAAACCCAGCACCCTGCCTTCAGGATTGATAAGGCCTGCTATAGGGGTGACTTATAAGTTTTAAGTGTAGTGTCCTATAGATATAGTGAACCTATACCTAAAGTAAGTGGGGCAAGCACCATCTTACACAGGCTGCTGTAGTAGACCTGGAGTTCCATTTTGCATGGCCTCTCATGGGTGGCCTAATACATGCTTCAACCCACGGGAGGCCTCTGGGGTACCTATGCCCTGGGTACATGGGTACCATATAATAGGGACTTATAAGGGTACCCCAGTATCCAATCTGGAGTGTACCAAAGTACATGTATGTCAATTTAAGGGAGAAAGCAGATAGACTGGGGTCCTAATTAGCAGGATCCCAGTCAGACTAGTCAAAAACAGTGACACATCAAGCAAAAAGGGGGGTAACCATAAGAAGCAGATCCTAATTTCCTACACCCTGTACTCATGCAATCACCCAGGCACTACTCCTGTACTCATGCAATCACCGACATACTACCCATATAGTCATGCAATCACTCAAGCACTACTCTTGCAATAAACCATTCTCTTAGGCAGTACACATGCACTCATCCAATTACCCAGGCTTTACTGTTACAGTGATCCTTTTTCTCAGGCACTACCCATGCACTGATATAATCACCCAGACATTATCCTTGGATTTATAAACTCACTCAGGCAGTACTCAGGTATACATCTATTTGTATGTTTCTTTTACATATGATGCTACTAGGAAAAGGTGCAGACAGATGCATGCATGCTTTTATGAATATAGAGAGACTTACAACAGACACATTGAAAAAGTTGCTGCTTTGTATTTAGGTAGGCCCAACACTGTCAGTAGGTGCCGAATAGTGAAGCTGCAGCACACAAGTGTAGTGTAAGACATGTTGGTAGAAGGATTAGTGGTTAGGTTACCTCGTATCAGTCTATCTAAAGGAACACTCCAAGTACGCCTTATAAATTTTGGTGTCTCCTTGAAATGGGAAGTGCAGTTTGTCAAGTTTAAGGGACTTTATGGTCTTATGACTGAGGTATGTCTGTACTTGCACATGTGTTCTCACACGTGTTACGACTATGAAGATGGTAGAGGTATAAAATATAGTTATACATATATTTGTATGTTTCTTTTATATATGATGTTACTAGTAAAAGGTACAGACAAATGCATGCATGCTTTTATGAATATAGAGAGACTTACAACAGACACATTGAAAAAGTTGCTGCTGTTTTGTATTTGACTAGGCCCAACACTCTCAGTAGTTGCTGAATACTGAAGGTGCAGCACAAAAGTGCGGTTTAAGACACTCTCTTAATCACACTCTCATGTCCAGGCTTTCGGCAGCGGGTGTGGGGGGACCAATTTTAAATTGGTTACAGTCATACCTGTCCAACCGCCATCAAGCTGTATCTCTTCCCCCGTTTCTTTCCAAATTCAGAAAAACAATACATGGTGTCCCCCAGGGCTCTTCCCTTAGCCCTATCTTGTTTAATGTTTACATTAAACCTCTGATCTCACTCATAAAAACCTACAATTTTAAACTAATCAACTACGCAGATGACACCCAATTGATTCTGTCATTGAACAATAACCAGGAGGATACTATTGGAAACTTCCAAGCGTGCATTCTTGACATCACTTGACTGGATGAACTCTAATTCATTGAAAATGAATGGAAATAAAACTGAACTCCTTTGCTGCTCCTCCAACAAAATCCCGGTGTCCTTACCACCGAACTTATGGCCGCTACCCATGGAAAAGCCTTTGGGCAATCCTGTGGCGGTGCGAAACCTGGGTGTGACCATCGACCAAGGATTATCTCTGGAAAATCAAGTGAATAGACTTACCGGGACTTGCTTTGCTCTGATCCGGGCTCTTAGGAAGTTATACACTCTGCTCAATCTACCAGCCATATCATTGATCTCTAGAGGGGAAATACTAAGTAGGCTGGACTACTGCAACACCCTGTTGCTTGGAGCCCCTAGTTACCTTCTAAAAAAGTTAGAACGTATCCAGACCATCACCGCTAAACTGACATTGAACAGACCCTGATTCTCATCTGCCACAGATGCCTTGAGGGAGCTTCATTGGATATCTGTCAAGCAGAGAATAGTCTTTAAATCTCACTGTATTGTTCACAAGGCACTACAAAACAAAGGGCCAATACCTCTCCAAAACAAACTAAAAAAGTACACCCCTGGCAGAAACCTCCGTTCTACTACTGGCAACGATGTTCAGGGGCTTAGGTTCAAAAAAGTCAGACAAGGAGGACGTACCTTTACGGTTAATGCGGCCCGGTTATAGAATAGACTTCTAGCCTCCTTACGATCTCAATCTGATTTACAAAAATTCAGGAAGGCACTGAAGACCTGGTTATTTCCCCACTCGTGGCCGCTATTCAGCTTTTCATCTGCTGCATCTTACATAATGGTCTTAGCTCCAGGATACCATTTTTGTTCACAATGCGCTCTATAAATAACCCCATACATTACATTACATTACATTACATGTTGGTAGAAAGATTAGTGTTTCGGCTACCTCGGATCAATCTATGTAAAGGAACACTCCTGTACGCCTTATTAATTTAGGTGTCTTCTTGAAATGGGAAGTGCAGTTTGTCAAGTTTAAAGGACTTTATGTTCTTATGACTGAGGTATGTCTCTACATGCACATGTGTTCTCACATGTGTTATGACTATAAAGATGGTAGAGGTATAAAACAGTGGTATACATCTATTTGTATGTTTCTTTTATATATGATGCCAGTATGAAAAGGTACAGACACATGCATGCTTGTTTTCTGGAATATAGTGCCAATTACATCTCTGTTCGGAAGCACTAGCCATGCACTGATCTAAGGAGGCAGATATTACTTTTGCACTCATTAATTCACTCAGGCACTACCAATGAACTTATACAATCAGCCAAGCAGTACCCCTGCACTCATGCAATCACCCAGGCACTACTCCTGTACTCATGCAATCACTGACATACCACCCATATAGTCATGCAATCACTTAAGCACTACTCTTGCAGTAAACCATTCTCTTAGGCAGTACCCATGCACTCATCCAATGACCCAGGCGTTACTGTTAAAGTGATCCTTTTACTCAGGTGCTACCCATGCAATGATATAATCACCCAGACATTATCCTTGGAGTTATAAACTCATTCAGGCAGTACTCAGGTATACATCTATTTGTATGTTTCTTTTATATATGATGCTACTAGGAAAAGGTACAGACAGATGCATGCATGCTTTTATGAATATAGAGAGACTTACAACAGACACATTGAAAAAAGTTGCTGCTTTGTATTTAGGTAGGCCCAACACTGTCCGTAGTTGCTGAATAGTGAAGCTGCAGCACAAAAGTGTAGTGTAAGACATGGTGGTAGAAGGGTTAGTGATTACGTTACCTCCTATCAGTCTATCTGAAGGAACACTCCAAGTACGCCTTATAAATTTAGGTGTCTCCTTTAAATGGTAAGTGCAGTTTGTCAAGTTTATGGGACTTTATGGTCTTATGACTAAGGTATGTCTGTACTTGCACATGTGTTCTCACACGTGTCATGACTATGAAGGTGGTAGAGGTATAAAACATAGGTATACATATATTTTTATGTTTCTTTTATATATGATGTCACTAGTAAAAGGTACAGACACATGCATGCATGCTTTCATGAATATAGAGAGACTTACAACAGACACATTGAAAAAGTTGCTGCTTTGTATTTGGCTAGGCCCAATACTAGTTGCTGAATAGTGAAGGTGCAGCACAAACTGTGGTTTAAGACATGTTGGTAGAAAGATTAGTGATAAGGTTACCTTGTATCAATATATGTAAAGAAACACTCCAAGTACGCCTTATAAATTTAGGTGTCTTCTTGAAATGGGAAGTGCAGTTTGTCAAGTTTAAGGGACTTTATGATCTTATGACTGAGGTATGTCTCTACTTGCACACGTGTTCTCACACGTGTTATGACTATAAAGATGGTAGAGTTATAAAACAGTGGTATACATCGATGTGTATGTTTCTTTTATATATGATGCCAGTAGGAAAAGGTACAGGCACATGCATGCTTGTTTTCTGGAATATAGGGACAGTTACATCTCTGTTCTGAAGCTCTAGCCATGCACTGATCTAAGGAGGTAAATATTACTCTTGGACTCATGAATTCACTCAGGCGCTCCCATGCAGTTATGCTATCAAGGAGTCACTATCTATACACATATCTAATCACTCAGGTATTAACCATACATTTATGCAATCAACCAGGCACTACTATTCCACTCAAACATTCACTCAGGCACTAGCCATTTACTTATGTATTTACTCATGCACTACCCATGCACTCATGCAATGACCCAGGTATTACTCTTACACTTATACTTTCACTCAGGTACTTCTTATACGTTCATCCAATCACTCAGGCTCTACCCCTGTGTGAGAATGTGCCCTCTTTCTGCATGGTTGCCCCCACTTTTTGCTGAATTGCTGATGTGCTGTGACTGAGTGTGCCCAGGGCTCCTGCTAATCAGGTACCCAGGGTCTATGTTCTTTCCCTAAAACTGCATTGAAGCCTAAACCCAATTGGCATCTCGGGCCACAGGTCAGCTCCTGGTAAATGGTACCACAGGTACCCCGGGCACTGTGACCAGAGAAGGCCTCTAAGGGCTGCCGCACATATTGTGCCACCCTTAGAGGTCCTGTACCTTCACACTCACACACTGCCTTTGCAGGCTGCATGTTTTGGTGCAGAACAAAGTGAAGAGTCGACATGGCACACATCCCTGTGTGCCATGCCTACAACCCACTGCCCTGGCATAGGTCAGTCACCCCTCTAGCTGGGTGCACTATGCCAGTGGTGAGGGTACAGGTGCAGAACCCTGTACCCCTACAGTGTCTAAACCAATTCTTAGACATTGTAAGTGCAGTAAATGCCATTAAGAGTATATGGTGCTGGGAGTTTGTCATTACGAACTCCACAGCACCATAATGGCTACACTGAAAACTGAGAAGTTTGGTATCAAACATCTCAGCACATTAAACCCACACTGATGCCAGTGTGGGATTTAATGAAAAATGCACACAGAGGGCATCTTAGAGATGCCCCCTGAAAACTAACCTACCACTAGTGTCCAGGTTGAGTGGCTGCGTTCAGCTGCCACCACCAGACATGTTTCTGGACCCCTGGGTCAAGAGCCTGCTGCTCTTGGGGGCCTGAAACAATGCACATCCTGGGACGAGATGCCAAGCCTCCTCCCCCAGGATGGGCAGGGTTCATGAAGGGGAAGCTTCAAAGGCTTGCTGCCTTTGTGAGCTTCCCCAGGCCACTTGCTGCTTTCAGCAACTGGTCCCCACTAGTTCTGACCCCCACTTTAGGCGAGAGAACCGGCATGAAAAACACATGAGGAAGAGAGGTGTGCCCACCTCTGCCAACTCCACCCCGCAGGTAGGGGAGGCGAGGTGAAGCACAACTCTCAGTCCCCACCATCTTGCAGATGGGGGGACTCAGCCAACCAGGGAAAGGCTTATTCCCCCCTCTCACTGGAGGGTGGCATCATAGGGGGTGTACCCACCCCAGGGAAGGGACCCATTGATCCCACCCTTTTTACCTATCTGTAATGCCCCTAAATCTAGTATTTAGGGGCAGCCCTGAACCTTGCTTCTGCAGACCAGAAGAACCTACAAGAAAAGAAGAAGAAGGACCGAACAGCTGTGCGGAAGCTAACAAGAGGAAGACGCCCTCTGACTTGGCCCCAGCCCTACCGGCCTGTCTCCACCTCGAACCTGCTCCTGCGAAATCCCGGTGTGTCCTGCAGCCAGCAACCTTGAAAACCCCGGAGGACCTGCCTGCCTTCAACCACAAAGACTATGTCTCCCTTGAACCCCAAATTTGTTCATCTCCAACCTCTGGCTCCGGCCGGACACCGCGAATCCGCACCACTCTGCACCCGCCGTCCACGGCCCGAGCTCGAGTGGGCAAACACCACGAGGAGGTCCCCCCAGCGATCCTGACCCGAGATCCAGCGACCCCTGACCTGCCTCAAACCTCTAGCCGATGCCTGCAACCTAAATCCGGAAGGTCCCCCCAACCGCGACCAGGAGCTGTTAAGAAGATCCGACCCTAAAAGGCACCCCTGCACACGACGCCCCATGGCCTTGGGTGGCCAAAACAACGGTGCCTAACCAACCCCCAACTTCCCAACTTACCTCTCGTAGTGGTGGTCACACCCAGAAGACCTTCGTCCCCAAGCCTGCAGTGCCTTTGCAAACCGGAGGTTCCCCATTGCAAACAACAGGGCGCCCGACGTCGAAACAGTACCCTGCACCCGGCCGCCCTAGTGCCGCTGAGGGTGCACCTTTGGTGCTACTTTGTTTCCCCATTTGCCCTGAGCTAAAGTCTAGGAGCTTTGCTCCCACAACCAAGTGGCCTGCTCGTCAGAAGCCATCAACCAGATGCCCACTATCCCCCATTGGATAGCATTGGGCCTCAGCACCCTGTACCCGGCTGCCCTAGTGCCACTGAGGGTGTAATAAGAGTGCATCCCTGACCCTGGGGGACCCCTAAGTCTACCCCCAGAACCTCAACTCCCACTACCAAATACTTACCTTAAAACCGATAACACTATTTTCCTCCATAGGATAACATTGACTGTTTTTCTTGGAAAAGTCTCTAAGTGTGGAGTTTGAAAACCTAAAGAAATTCTTTAAAATTGTACTAATTAACAAAAACGATTTTACTTACCTGTGTACAGGAAATGTCCAGAGTAGTATCCAGGTATACTACTCTGTGTAAGAAAAGTGATCTCAAAAGTAACTTACCTGTAATCTTACTGAAAATCCAATACAAAGTATATGTACTGTATTTACAAAGCATTGCATTTCTCAGAAACAATACTGTAAGACAAAACAAAGTGCATTTACAATTGCAATCCAAACTGTTTTACAAACTGTATATTTACTGCAAAGTACTTATCACTTACCTGTGCCAGGCTTGCTTGGTTCTAGGAAATAAAATAACTAAAAGAATATTTTTATACAAAACAATTGGTCTGAAGTTCAGTCTTTGAGTGTGTGAATTCTTTTGCTGACTGAGTGTGTACAACAAATGCTTAACACTGTCCTCTGATACTGCCTTACTGCTCGACCACACTACCACAAATTGAGAGTGAGGTGCTATCTACTTTTACCTCTGCCTACCTTTTGGGTTACACTGGACTCTGTGCACACTATACCTCACTTTGGTGTAGTATATACAGAGCCAGCTTCCTACACCCTGCACTCATAGAATCACACAGGCAGTATACCAATGCACTCATGGAATCACACAGAAAATTACTCTTGCACTCAACTGTTCACTTAGGCATTAGTCATGCACTGATCCATTCTCTCAGGCAGTACCCAAGCACTCATTCAATGACCCAGGCACTAGAGTTAGACTAATCCTTTCACTCAGACACTAGCTATGGACTCATCCATTCACACAAGCAGTACCCATACACTCATACAATGACCCAGGCATTACCCTTGCATTCTTACTTTCTCTCAGGTATTTCCCATACACTCATACTATCACCCAGGCACTACCCCTGCAGTCATAGAATCACTCAGGCTGCACCCATGTGCTCACATAGAAAACTAGTCTTGCACTCATTCATTCATTCAGGCACTACTCATGCGCTCATCCATTCTCTCAGGCAGTATCCATGCACTCATCCAATGACCCAGGCACTAGAGTTGAACTAATCCAGTCACTCAGACACTACCCATGCACTTATCCGTTCTCTGAGGTAGTACCCATGCACTTGTGCAATGACTGAGGCACTAGAGTTGGACTAATCCATTCTCTCAGGCACTACTCATGCAATCATCCATTCTCTCAAGCACTGCCCATACACTCATGCAATGACCCATGCAGTGACCTTGCACTGATGTAATCACCCAGGCACTACTCTTGTACTGAACTATTCTCTCAGGACATACCAATGCACTCATCCAATCATGCAGCCATTACTCTTACAGTCATCCTTTTACTCAGGCAGTACCCATGCACTCATACAGTTAAGGAGGTACTACCTATACACACATCCAATCAATCAGGCATTACATACGCAATTTTGCAATCACTCAGGCACTACTTTTGCACTCAAGGATTCACTCAGAAAATACCCATGCACTCATCCATTCCATCAGGTACTACTGATGCACTCATACAATGACCCATGGATTACTTTTGCAGTCATGAATTCACTCAGGCAGTACCAATGCAGTTATCCAATCAGCCAGGCAGTACCCCTGCACTCATGCAATCAAACAGGCACTACTCCTGTACTCATGTAGTCACCGATATACTACCCATATACCCATACAATCACTCAAGCACTACTCCTGCAGTAAACCATTTTCTTAGGCAGTACCCATGCACTCACCCAATGACCCAGGCGTTACTGTTACAGTCATACTTTTACTCAGGCAATACCCATGCACTGATGTAATCACCCAGACTTTACCTTTGGAGTCACAAACTCACTAAGGCAGTACTCAGGTATACATCTATTTGTATGTTTCTTTTATACATGATGTCACAAGATATTGTGGACTATGTGCTTGGCCTAAGGTCCAGAATGACTGAGTACATGGAAAAGGCATCCAAGAATCTTGAGGCCAGCCAGTAGCCTCAGAAGTACTGGTATGACCAAAAAGCTGCACTGGTTGAATTTCAAACTGGGAAGAAGGTGTGGGTTTTAAAGCCAGTGGAACCAAGGGCTCTCTAGGACAGATGGAGTGGCCTTTACCCTAACCTAGGAAAGAAGAATAAGGTCACCTACTTGGTTGACCTGGGCACAAGCAGGACATCCAAAAGGGTTATCCATGTGGTGTAATAATAATAACTTTATTGCATGATTTGTTAAACCTTTGCAATGCTCGACAGTAACGAAGATTCATTACATTATTTAAAATAAGTGATAAAAGAACTTGCAATACTAATAAAAAAAGAAAAAGACAAACGTCATTTTGATATATAAAACATTTTTGCAGTGCACTATCTGCGACCTGCTGTAGATTACGTTCAGTTAAGAAACGGCAGTCACAAATAGGCTAAGAGGTCTAGGTCCTGGGCTGACTGGCTTGTAAGCATCTCACCTCCTCTAGCTTTTTTGAGAAACAATCCAAAAACCTGACCAAGGCGCAATTGAGCAAAGTATTCGAGGGGTCGAAGCAGGCCAGCATGGCTCCTCTGCAAGATCTAATGTCCTTTTCGATCCAGCCCCTTCGTAATAGAGTTCTTCTATCCTCTAAGAGATTAGGGCACAGGCATAGCACGTGAATTATGTCTTCCCTATGCTGACCGCAGAGCCGACACGTATCCTGGGCACCCTCTCTTTTCCATTTCGGGAGGTGACAGGTCATAGGAATCACCCCCATTTTCAGCTTTAAGAGCTGGAGCTTGGTGCGTGCGTTAAACGTAATCGTTAAGTAGATCTGGGGTTTCAACTGTGAATAAGTACATAGGGTCATCTAACCATGGTTCCGTGCCTAGAGGCAGGCCCTATCTTCTACTGAGGAGATTCGTTTTGCACTGAGTTTTGCTAGCCTCTTGAGTTCATTTTGGCTTACATGTAGGGCCCAGAGGTTACTCAGGCCGAGAGAGCTAAGGCCTCGGGACAGATAGAGGTGCCCCGCCGGCCAAAGGCTTGTATTCAACTGGGACCATAGATAACGGGCCAAGCTGCCTTCCTTGGACACCCTATGTTTATGGCAGCTTATTAGAAAAGTCGCCATATGGCCCAATGACTGGCTCCAGCCGGACACCGCGAATCAGCACCACTCTGCACCCGCCGTCCTCGGCCCGAGCTCGAGTGGGCAAACACCACGAGGAGGTCCCCCGGCGATGCTAACCCAAGATCCATTGACCCCTGACCTGCTTCAAACCTCCAGCCGATGCTTGCAGCCTAAATCCAGAAGGTCCCCCCAACCGCGACCAGGAGCTGGTAAGAAGATCCGACCCTAAAAGGCACCCCTGCACCCGACGCCCCACGGCCTTGAGTGGCCAAAACGATGGTGCCTAACCAACCCCCAACTTCCCAACTTACCCTTCGAAGTGTTGGTCGCACCCAGAAGACCTTCGTCCCCAAACCTGCAGTGCCTTTGCAAACCGGAGGTTCCCCATTGCAAACAACAGGGCGCCCGACGTCGAAACAGTACCCTGCACCCGGCCGCGCTAGTGCCGCTGAGGGTGCACCTTTGGTGCTACTTTGTTTCCCCATTTGCCCTGAGCTAAAGTCTAGGAGCTTTGCTCTCACAGCCAAGTGGCCTGATGGTCAGCAGCCACCAACCGGAGGCCCCCTATCCCCCATTGGATAACATTGGGCCTCAGCACTCTGCACCCGGCTACCCTAGTGCCGCTGAGGGTGTAACAAGAGTGCATTCCTGGCCCTGGGGGAACCCTGAGTCTACCCCCAGAACCTCAACTCCCACTACCAAATACTTACCTTAAAACCGGTAACACTATTTTCCTCCATAGGATAACATTGACTGTTTTTCTTAGAAACGTTTCTAAGTGTGGAGTTTGAAACCCTAAAGAAATTCTTTAAAATTGTACTAATTAACAAAAACGATTTTACTTACCTGTTTACAGGAAATGTCCCAGAGTAGTATCCAGGTATACTACTCTGTGTAAGAAAAGTAATCTCAAAAGTAACTTACCTGTAATCTTACTGAAAATCCTATACAAAGTATATGTACTGTATTTACAAAGCATTGCATTTCTCAGAAACAATACTGTAAGTCAAAACAAAGTGCATTTACAATTGCAATCCAAACTGTGTTACAAACTGTATATTTACTGCAAAATACTTATCACTTACCTGTGCCAGGCTTGCTTGGTTCTAGGAAATAAAATAACTAAAATAATATTTTTATACAAAAACAATTGGTCTGAAGTTCAGTCTTTGAGTGTGTGAATTCATTTGCTGACTGAGTGTGTACATCAAATGCTTAACACTGTCCTCTGATACTGCCTTACTGCTCGACCACACTACCACAAATAGAGAGTGAGGTTCTCTCTACTTTTACCTCTGCCTACCTTTTGGGTTACACTGGACTCTGTGCACACTATATCTCACTTTGGTGTAGTATATACAGAGCCAGCTTCCTACACCCTGCACTCATAGAATCACACAGAAAATTACTCTTGCACTCAACTGTTCACTTAGGCATTAGTCATGCACTGATCCATTCTCTCAGGCAGTACCCAAGCATTCATTCAATGACCCAGGCATTAGAGTTAGACTAATCCTTTCACTCAGTGTTAGAAGGTGGTTCTGACCAACTGAGCCGCCCGGATTTTTCGCTTTTTGAGCACCTAATTGTTGAGCTTTTACTGTGGGAGAGCCTCATAAGGTGGGACTCACCCACAGTGAACTCATGATGAAAGAGACTGCATGTGGATTTTACTGGTTTCCCCCTAGCTTGACTAGGCCACTGCACTGCAGCTGGAGTAAGGGGCACCGGGCTGGTTACATGCAGACACATGTGTACATGTGTCTGCACATGTATAGGGTCTGTGCAGGGGAGATTCCTGGCGTGCGCAGCCAAGGAGCAGGTGCAGATAGACTGGTGTGGCAGGACTTATGCAGAATTGGGTGGTGACATGGAATAGGCTTTATACCGTGGGAAGAAACATGCCAGGGAAAGTCAGTGTGTTTTACTGTTTTTCACTTCATTATTCCCCTATGGGGATGTGGAGCCCATGGGCTAGTTTCACTTTCCTAAGGCCTACAAATTCCAGACATGCACTAAAGTCCACTGTAACTGGTGTGAGAAGAAGTATTCTGCAGAGTCCAAAGTCATATTTGTACTGCTTTTGGGTCATCCAGAAATGTCATATTTCTCTGAGTCAGCTCATAACCAGGGCCTGGCTGGGGGATGGCCCTGGCAGGCTGGATTAATGACCTTTTCTCCAACAGCGAATGCCTCCTCTCCAAGAAGAGAAGATGGGTGGAGCTACAGGCTAATCCATCAGCAGCTGTCACCTTGTGCCAGGCACCAAGCTGCACAAGGGAGAAGGCAGCGCGGGGGGAAGGGGCTTTCAGAGACCATGTGGCAGGAGACCCCTGGACGACGCCATCTTGAACCAACCCAGAGGCCTGGGCAGGAAGGAGGGAGCAGGGGCAGTGAAGTGATGTGTCACTGTTTGATAGGACAAACAGAGACTTTCTGCCAGCCCCCTCCCTATTCTTTAAAAAGTGTTTGCAAAGGAAGAGAAGCTCTCTCTGGGGTGTGGTCTGCCAAAGCAGAGGGTGCTGGAGCCTGGCGCAATGGGCAGTTGGAAGGAGGAACCCCCTGACTGTCCCAGGATCCTGAACAGTGCCAGGAGAGGAGTCCAGACCAGTAAGCAGAAGCCTGGGCCTCTGCACAAGAAGAAGAGCTGCGCAGGAGGAGAGCCAGGTGAAAGGCTGGCGCAGGGAGCCAGTGAAGACCGCTCCCGGCTGAGTGCACCCTCTTGGAGACAAGAAGGGTGAAGGAAAGCGCTCCCAGTGGCTGGGGAGCGCCACCAGGAGCAAGAAGAGGCAAAAAGGGTGCAGATTGGTACCCTGGGGGCCGAGATACGCCCCCCAGAAGGTAGGCAACCTTTGACCTCTGCCAGGACCGACGACGAAGCACGTGGGGCTCTGCCGCCGGTCCAAGATGAGCCCCTGTGGTGGGTCAGGTCCCCGGGGCACCCCCCACAAGAAGAAAAGTCAGGGAGCGCCATCGCGCTCCCCGTGAAAAATGCCCCCAAGGGGGTGCCAGGAGCACACCCTGGCCCACTCCGAAACTAAAGGCAGGGGAGCGCCATCGTGCCTCCCTGGGAATGGGGAGAGGGGCCCGGGACCCCAACTCCGGGCCCCGCCAAAGCCGGGGAGCGCCGTCATGCTCCCCGTGAAAATGACTGTGCCGTGGAGGATGGTGCTGAAAGGGAGGGGGGGCGTGCCGTTGCGCAGCCCCCCTCGCGGCTAGAAGTAAAGCTGGGGAACGCCGTTGCTCTCCCCATGAAAATCGCCCCATCGAAGACCAGTTGGGGAGCACCGTCACGCTCCCTGTGAAGATGACCCCAAGCGGGGTGCCTGGAGCCCACCCTGGCCCCCGCAGACGTTGGATGGAGGGGAGCGCGGTCGCGCTCCCCTCGAAGATGTTCGGGGGCCCGGGACCCCATCTCTGGGCCCCGAGTGCTGGAAGGAGGGGGGAGTGCCGCTGCATGCCCCTCTGCAGCAGGAAGGAGGGGGGAGTGCCGTCGCACTCCCCCGAGGCCTCGCTGGGCCAGCAGCAGTCTCCGTGTCCGCCCGCTGGTGGGGCAGACCAGAAGGGACGCGCCAGCTCCAGCGGCCGCACACGAGGGTGTGGGCCGGGCGTAGAGCTGGCAGGAGCGGCCGGGGGTGGGCTCCCCGAGCCGCACAGAAGTCCTTGGGCAGCACGGGGTCTGGGTGAGACCGGGCCCCCAACACTTGGAAGGCGCTAGGGGCCTGGGTGGGACCGGGTCCCCGAAAATAAGCAGATTGGCCGGGGGTGGGCTCCCCGGGCCGTACTACTCACCTGGGGGTCTGGGTGGGACCGGACCCTCCAACACAGCACCGATGCGGCCGGAGGCCCACATCGCGGCTCTCCCCGAAGCAGTGGGAGAGCCGCTGCTCTAATATTCAAGAACGCCCATAATGCCTTGCAGGCCTGGACTGGCCTGCAAGGGAAAAAAACAGCGTTTTCTCGGGTTGTGGTGGCCCCAGGAGGACGGGGTCACCACCAAGTGAGTGCAGGGTACAGGGGGAGCTGCAGAAGCAATGCAGTCTCCCCCAGCACAACGCGAAGAAGTCCCTCCCTAAGTCTCAGGTGGACTAAAAAGAATAACCCCTAAAGGGCTCAGCCAGGAGTCATCTGCATCCCCATGGCTGGAACTTTTGTTCTACAGCTGGAGATGCCTTAGGGACTGCTTCAAGGGGTGAAGGGCTGAGTTGGGGATGTTTGGAGAAGGGCATCCCCTGGAGGTGAAGAGATGTAATTGCCCCAGAACTGCATTTACTAACGTTATTTCTTTTAGAGGGACTGAAAGTCACATGTGTATTGTGAAGTAACTGTGTAAGGTGAGGTCATAAGCCAAATGGGGTTATGTTGCTCAACATTCCTGCTAGGGTGTCTGGCTATATATGCTTAATCCTGTGATTTCATCTGTGATGCCTTTAGGGGCTGTAATTGCAATGCATTATAATGATCAGCAAATGTGATGAGTACTGTCATTCTAAAGTGATGCTTAAACACGTATTCTTGCTGCTGCGCTTAGATGAAGAACAACCCAGACTCTTAGCCACTAAAGATGTAGAGGTGTATACGGTATGGTCAGTATGACATATTCAGTCAGGGTTATGTGTCACCAGGGCAGGTGTGCCTAGTTTAAATGCTGGTTGAGGTAATGGGGTGGGTCGCCACTGGGATGGTGCCAGTGCGCAGGGCCCTCGCTCCATGTTATGTTCGACTAACTGCATTAGGGGGCAAGATGATGTGCATACATGGGAGTGGTGGTACTAGATCCCACCCCCCCCTGCGGGAGGGGTGGAGATATTATGCAATGTCACAAAGTAATTCCAACAGCTCTGGAAAACAATTATTTGACAAGTGCTCCCATGCAAACAAATCATAGAGCGCCTCAAAATTACCCACTTTGCTACCCTTCACCCAACCATCCAAAGCTCTGCAAAAGAAAGACACATGTGGTAGACTCCAGTTTTCTGCAATTCCTAAACCTTTGTCTGTATAGCTCTGGGGTCAAACCAAATCTGGACATTAGGGCTCCCTTCATGTAGGTATAGGACATCTGCTCCTCTGTAGGTAAATCTAACAAAGTGTCCCGCCCTTCACTAACAAAGCGGCCCCACAACCCCGCTCCCCAATCCTTCTCAGGGACTCAGTGGGCCAACATTGCAGCTTCATAAGCCCTAAACCATTGACCAATATCCTCATTTTTGTGGAAATCTTTAACTACTTCTTTGGGGATGTAGGCTCTTGTTTCTACAGGCACTGGTGGTGCACTGCCACCAGAGGGAGGAACCTCTAAACTTTTGGCCATGAGTTCCAATTCCCTCAATCCTCACTCATGCTCAAAATGCATTCTCTTTTCCTCTAAGGCTAACTTCTTCATTTCTAATTCCATCCCAAGCTCTATTTTCTTGCTCTCTATGTCTTTCTGACCATCCATTTTGAGCTTAGCTAGATCCAACTTGTGCATCCTCTCCCTCGCTCTGTCCTCCAGCTCTCCTGGGGACAAACCCTTGGAAGAAACACTGCTGCCCGCCCTGGAAGGTGCTTTCTCCCCGGTTGGGCCCACTGGCCCCTCAAGCTGCCCATATAAATTCTCTGCCTCCATCACTGGCTCCTCAGGATGCTCACTGGCATTCCTAGATTCTACCCAGGCCCTCAGCTCCTTTAGTATTCCTCCTTCCTGGTGAGGCCTTTCACAGAGATTTTAAATTTCCTGCACAAAGCTTTGAGATTAGGCACAGTGTAAGTATCAATTCTCTCTTCTTCCAATACGATGTCTACAGATGCTATGGATGCTGACTTGCTCATGGTAGAAAAGACTGAAGTTCTCAGGAATCAAAAATAGAAAAGAAGTTCCAAGGAAAAAACTCTACCAAAATGTATGTGGTTGCGTTATGGTCTGCACTCACTAGTAGTGTACACCATTCACTGTATATGAGTCACAAATGCAAGTCCAAATCCTCACCGCTGCCCACCAATGTTAGATTTGGGGGTCTCTAGTTGGCAGAGGTAGGTACCTTTGACCAAATAGGGACCCTTGCATCTAGTCAGGGTAAGGGGCTACACTCCTAAAATAACCCCTGCTTGGTAGCTTGGCACGAGCAGGCAGGCTTATCTCAGAGGCAGTGTGTAAAGCATTTGTGAACACATACAGTAATACAGTGACAACACTACAGATGGACACCACACAGGTTGTATTATAAAAATAAGTCTTTTATATAGACTTAACACAAGACCAAACGACAAAAATCCACAATACTGTACTCAAGATATACTTAAAAATAGGTTGTTCACTTAAAATCAGTCTCTCGCAACCGATAACTCCAACGTGAGTTATCGCAACGTCGTGACAGGAGAAATCCCAAAGTACGGCGCCGACCGCGAGGTACGCGGCGTCGGGCCCGGAGTCAAACAGACCCCCAAAGAACAGTACCTTGGAAAAGCGATGAAGAACAAAGACAGCTCACGGTGTCGGGGAGGTGCAGCTTCGTTGGCGCTGCGCGGCATCGGTTCCTTACAACCCCAGGGGAGGTGTAGACTCGGTTCCTTACTGCAGCGCAGGGGAGGTGAGACGAAGGTTCCTTACTACGTCGGGGAGGTGACGTCACGATGGCGCTGAAACCACGGTTCCTTACGATGTCGAGCTGTTGATGGATTCTCGGTCACCCACGTCGAGGATCGGCTCCGCGATGTCGATGTCAGCTTTGGAGTCGATGCGGCCCAGCAGCCGGTATCGGGACCACGACACAAGTCGGAGCAGCGCTCACGGCTTCGGGCAGGTTACGGCATCGCTCGCTGGCGTCGATGTGGCACGGCGGCCAGCGTCGGGTCTACGGTGCAAGCCAGAGCAGCGCTCATGGCTTCGGTGCAGAAGACGGCGTCGCTTGCTGGTGTCGGGGTTGCAATTTCCTTCTGCAGCAGCTAAAACCGCAGTTCTAGATGCAGGCAAGCAGAAGGAGTGAAGTCTTGTATCCCTGAGACTTCAGGCAGGAGGCAAGCTCAAGTTCAAGCCCTTGGAGATCTTCCTCAAGATGATGAAAGCACACTCAGTCCTTTTTCTCCTTTCTTTGGCAATGAAGCAACCACTGCAGGCCAACCCCCAACAACACGCAGCATAGGGGTAGTCTCCTCCTTCAGTTTCCCGGTTCTTCTCCTCAGCAAAGGTTCGTCTTGATTCCCAGAAGTGATCTAAAGTTCTGGGGTCTGGGTCCCCTCTTTTATACACCAAAATCCTTTGTCTCTGAAGGCAGAGAGTGTCTGTGCCTAGTCCAAACCAGTTCCGTGCAGTCTTGGAGCACTTTGTATACAGGACTCCTTCTCTTCCTTTGACAGTGTAGGCCAGGGACATCAGACGCACCACAGGAGGTGGAGCCAGCATTGTGGAAGGCAGGCCCAGCCCTATTCAGGTCCCAGGTGCTCCCCTCCCACCACTCTTCATGCAGATGGGTCTATTCAGCCCTGTGCTGACTCACCCTGTCTCCTGGAATCCCCCAGCCCCTGTCACTCACAAACCAGACAAGGAATACACAACCTAGCAGAGGCAGGCTTGGACAGTTAGGCAAGAAAATACCTACTTTCTAAAAGTGGTATTTTCAAACCCAGAATGTTAAAACCAACTTCACTAAAAGACGTATTTTATCATTCTGAGCTCAGGCATACCAAACTCGAATTTCTACCTAATTCCCTGAGTCAGTTAGGATTATAAGAGGTTATAATCAAACTGCCCATTCTGGCCTATGGGGAACAGGTAGCCTTGCAATAGTGAAAAACGAAAATGGCTGTAATTCACTATCAGGACATGCCACACATCAGGGCATGTCCTACCTTTTACCTACAATGCACCCTGCCCTTGGGCCTACCTTAGGGGTGACTAATATGCAGAAAAGGGAAGGTTTAGGGACTGGCAAGTAAGTGGGTGCACTTGCCCAGTCAACATGGCAGTACCAGACTACACACAGGCTCTGCAATGGCAGGCCTGAAACACACTTTACAAGCTGCTCCGGTGGGTGGCACAATCAGTGTTGCAAGCCCACCAGCAGCATATGATTTCCAAGACCTGGGCACACGCAGTGCACTGTACTAGGGTCTGACAAGTAAACCAAACAAGCCAATCATGGAGTCACTAATCCATACATCAATTTACCATAGGGAGCACTTGCACTGTGGCACTGAACAGCAGTGGCACAGTGCCCAAAAGCATCCTAAAACCAGCAAAAACATAAGAGGCAACAGCAAAAAATGGAAGGGAGACCCACGCCAATGGTGCCAGGTCTAACACGTGTCCCCTCCAGCTGAAATGTGGGGAGAACTACCCTACCTCCTGGGAGTTCTCATCACTAAGGTGGACAAATCTGGACAGACCATCATCATTGGCGTGTTCTGTACCAGGGCGGTGTTCCACCATGAAGTCCATCCCCTGTAGGAAAATGGACCACCTCAACAGCTTTGGATTATCACCCCTCATCTGCATCAACCATCTGAGGGGCCTGTGGTCTGTCTGAACCCGGAAGTGAGTCCCAAACAAGTATGGTCTCAACTTCTTCAGTGCCCAGACCACAGCAAATGCCTCACGCTCAATTGCACTCCACCTCTGTTCCCGTGGAAGTAACCTCCTACTGATGAAGGCTACAGGTTGGTCTAGGCCCTCCTCATTAATCTGTGACAGAACAGCCCCCACACCATGATCTGAAGCGTCTGTTTGAACAATAAACTCTTCTGAGAAGTTGGGTTCCACGAGCACGGGTGCCGTGCACATGGCAGTCTTAAGGGCATCAAAAGCTCTCTGACAGGTGTCAGTCCAAATCACTCTCTTGGGCTGCTTCCTGGAAGTCAGCTCTGTCAAGGGGGCAACAATGCTGCCATACCCCTTGACAAACCTCCTGTAATACCCGGTGAGTCCTAAAAAGGCTCTCACCTCTGTCTGGGTCTTGGGGGGTTCCCAAGCCAGGATGGTCTCAATCTTGGGCTGTAGGGGCACCACCTGGCCGCTCCCAACCTGGTGTCCCAAGTACACCACGGAACCCTGCCTGATCTGGCACTTACTCGCCTTGATCGTGAGGCCTGCTCTCCGCAGCGCCATCAACACTTCCCAGAGGTGGTGCAGATGTTCTTCCCAACTGGCGCTGAATACTGCAATGTCATCCAGGTAGGCGGCACTGAACTCTACCAGTCCAGCCAACACCTGGTTGACCAACCTCTGAAAGGTAGCAGGGGCATTCTTCATCCCAAAGGGCATAACCCGGAATTGGTTGTGCCCATCTGGTGTGGAGAATGCTGACCTCTCTCTTGCCCCATCAGTCAAGGCGATCTGTCAGTACCCAGACGTTAAGTCAAAAGTGCTGAGGTACCGGGCAGCCCCTCACCGATCAATGAGCTCATCAGCTCTGGGGATGGGGTGCGCGTCAGTCCTGGTGACTGAATTGAGCCCTCGGTAGTCCACACAGAACTGCAGTTCTGGCGTGACACCCGGTGCGGCAGCCTTTGGGACCAAGACCACTGGGCTGGCCCAAGGACTGTTAGAGGTCTCAATCACCCCCAATGCAAGCATCTTGGAGACTTCCTCCTTGATGCAAGCTCTCACCCTGTCAGTCACCCTGTAAGTTTTGTACTTAACAGGAGGACTGTCCCCAGTGTCCACATCATGGATGCGCCAATCAATGACACTGGGAATCAGGGAGAACAGGTCAGAAAACTGTCCCAGCAACTGGTGACAGTCATTCTGTTGCTCAGGGGTCAGGGTGGAAGAGAGGTTCACACCATCCACTGACCCATCTCGCTCTGTTGCAGACAGGAGGTCAGGAAGAGGCTCAGTCTCCTCCTCCATTCCAGCATCTGTTGCTAGGAGCATGCCCACTACGGACCTATCTAAGTGGGGCTTCAGGCGGTTGACATGCAGGACCCGCAAGGGGTTCCTGGGAGACCGCAAGTCCACCAAGTAGGTAACCGGACTTTTGCGCTCCACCATCTCAAATGGTCCGGTCCACTTATCCTGGAGCACACAGGGCTCCACTGGGGCCATGACCCACACTTTCTGACCAGGCTAAAGCTCAACCAAAGTGGCATTCTGGTCGCACCACCGCTTCATCTCCTCCTGGCTGGCTTCCAGATTCACCTCAGCGAGTTGTCTGAATCGCCTAGTCTGGTCCCTGAAGGCCAGCATGTAGCTATATACATCCTGGGGAGGTTTCCTGGGGGATTGCTCCCAGCCTTCCTTGACCAAACTCAAAGGTCCTCTCACTGGGTGACCATAGAGAAGTTCAAAGGGGCTGAACCCTAGGGACTTCTGTGGCACCTCACGGTATGCAAAGAGAAGGCATGGTAAGAGGACATCCCACTTACGCCTCATGGGTTCCTCAAGACCCATAATCATGCCTTTGAGTGTCCGGTTGAATCTCTCAGCCAGCCTATTACCTTGGGGGTGGTAAGGAGTGGTGAACTTGTATGTTACACCACACTCCTGCCACAGGGACTTCATATACTTGGAAATGAAGTTTGTACCTCGGTCTGACACCGCCTCTCTGGGGAACCCCACGCGGGAGAAAATCCCCATCAGTGCACGTCCCACCACGGGGGCCGTCACTGTCCTGAGAGGGCTGGCTTCTGGGTACTGGGTGGCGGTCCACCAAGACCAGGATCAACCTGTTGCCCATGGCTGTCTTGGGATCCAGAGGCCCCACAATGTCAATGCCCACCCTTTCAAAGGGGGTGCTGACCACAGGGAATGGCTGGAGAGGAGCCTTGTGCTTCCTCCCACTCTTTCCACTTGCCTGGCAAGTCTGACAGGTCCTGCAATGAGTGCCTGAACTCATGCGCATTTGGGGCCAATAAAAGTGGGTGACAAGCCTTTCAAAGGTCTTGTCCTGCCCCAAATGTCCTGCTAAAGGCACATCATGAGCCAGCCCCAGTAGGAAGGCTCTGAAGCGCTGGGGTACCACCTGCACACGGGCTGACCCAGGCTCAGCAACCTTAGGCTCACTATACAAGAGACCATTCTCCCAGTAGATCCAATGTGATCCAGACTGATCACCTGCTGCCTGGTTTGCAGCCTGCTGCCGCAAACCCACAAGAGAAGGGCACTTGTTCTGCTCCTCACAGAACTCTTCCCTGGAGGGACCTCCTTCTTGCTGCCAATGGGTCAGCTCAGGCAGGTCTCCCAGTTCAGCAATCTCTTCCCCTGTAGGCTCCAGGGCATCCCCCTCAGGGTCTGCCTTCTCCTGGACCGTGGGAATCTCAGGGGCCAGTTTCCCGTGCTCCCTACCTCTTCTCTATAAGACAGGCACCTGGGCCATTTTCTCAGGCTCCAGGTCCTCTTGAACACCCTTACTGGCTGCCATCGACCGAGTGGTCACGCAGGCCCACTCAGGCAAACCCAACATCTCTAAATGAGCTCTTCGCTCCACCTTAGCCCAAGGGGAGCGCTCCAAATCGTTACCCAACAGACAATCAACAGGCATGGCTGGCCTCACAGCTACTTGAAGAGTCCATGAGACCCCCCCACTCAAAGGGAACCTGTGCCACCTTGCAGTGGCTCTCTGTGTTGTCAGCGGCAACAACTGGGTAAAATGCATTGGGGACTACCTGCTCTTCAGAAACCAGCCGACAACTGACAGCTGTCACACTGGCTCCGGTGTCTCTAAGAGCTTCCACCCTCTTGCCATTGATGGTCACCCACTGCCTGTAATTTTTAGTGTTATCAGGCAGCTGGGTCCTGGGGACTACCTCACAGTCTCCTAAAGAGACATGGGACATCTCTGCGGGACCCCACCCACCGTGGGCACCCATCTCCTCCCCCAGGGCTACACTAGCCAACTGCCGGGGTGGTGCACCAGTGGGTGCTGTCTTCCCATACAAGGGACATCTAGCATCATAAGAACAGTGGCCTACTAGACCACACTTAAAACAGGTCTTGGGCCCCTTGTGAACAGGCTTATCTGTCGGGGCCACTGCCTTCTTCTCAGGGTGAGGCTGGGAACCTTTCCCTTGGTTCCCTTGGGGATTACTTTGGGGCCCTTTCTGGAACTCCGTCTGTTTACCCTTGCCCCCCCACTCTTCTGCTGGGGACCCTGCCCACCTTTGGCGAAGTCTCCCACATGACCCTTCTGGACCCGGGTACTCACCCAGCGGTCCGGTGGGCAGTCAAAATATCGAAATTTAAATATTGATATACCATAATATCGATATTTAAATATCGAAGGGACAGAATATCGATGGGACAGAATATCGATGGACAGAATATCGACCCTAAGGTAAGTAATATCGAATTACTTTATATCGATGTTAATAATATCGAAGTTAGTAATATCGAAATCAAATATATCGATGTTACTAATATCGATGTTACTAATATCGATATTTGTATTATTGTTATGTATTTTGTGATGTTTTTAATATGTATGTGTTATATGTGTTTTTGTTAAGTGTTTTAATTGTTTAGAAATAAATGTATACAATTTTTATATGTTAATAAATTAATTTTTTTAAGTTATTTTTTTTGTACTGTAGCGGGTTGTGGGTTTATAGGGGAATAGGGTGGGAAGTAATTTAATTATACTAAATTAATTATTAATTTTTAGGAATTATGAATTAATTTTAAATATTTTTTGCATTTAAGTTCTGTAGCGGGTTGTGGGTTTATAGGGGAATAGGGTGGGAAGTAATTTAATTGTAATTAAGTTATAATTAATTTTAATTAATTGGTATTGTTAATTATATTATTGTCAATTAATTAATAATTGGTAATTAATTTTTATTAATTGGTTATTAATTTTTATTAATTGATTAATTGATTATCATGTAATTTAAATGTAATTAAGTTATAATTTATTTTAATTAATTGTTATTGATAATTATATAATTGTAAATTAATCAATAATTGGTAATTAATTTTAATTTATTGGTGATTAATTTTTATTAATTGATTAATTAATCATGTAATTTAAATGCAATTAATTTATAATTTATTTTAATTAATTGGTATTGATAATTATATTATTGTTAATTAATTGATAATTGGTAATCAATTATTAATTGGTAATTAATTTTTAATAATTAGTTTTTCAGTTTTATTAATTGATTAATTGATCATTATGTTAAGTGTATTTTATCATTGAAGTGTGTTGTGCGTTTATAGGGGAATACTTTTGGAAGTAATTGAAATCTAATTAAGTAATTATTAAATTTAGTTTTGGGTATTGATAATTAATTTATTGGATATTAATTATTAATAGGTAATTTAAAAAATTACAAATTTGTAGTTCTAAAAATTAATTTATTGTTCTTTTATCATTAATTGGTAATTAAATATTATTAAATATTATTTATTGATAAATTTAATTAATATATTAAGAATTATTTATTAATTGATAATTAATGTTTAATTATAATTATTATTGGTATAAAAAATCATTTAATTGTTCAATATTAGTTAATTGGTAATTAAGTTTTAATAATTTATATGTTTTTTGTTATTAGAAATATTTTATTGTTCAATATTTATTATTTAGTAATTAATATTGATTAATTATTATTTATTGGTATTTATTATTAATTTATTGTTAATACATTTTCTCTTGGTAATTATGTTTTTAATAAATATTTATTGGTATTGGTAAATAGTTTAGAGTTATTTTATAATTCATTAATTATTTAAAAAAATTAATTTATTTATAAGTATGTTATTTACTTCTACGCTATCCAACACTTTCCCTACTGTTGCACTCTCTGGAGTGGGAATAGTAATTTTTACCCCTACGCTATCCAACACTTTCCCTACTGTTGCACTCACTGGAGTGGGAATAGTAATTTCTACCCCTACGCTATCCAACACTTTCCCTACTGTTGCACTCTCTGGAGTTGGAATAGTAATTTTTACCCCTACGCTATCCAACACTTTCCCTACTGTTGCACTCACTGGAGTGGGAATAGTAATTTTTACCCCTACGCTATCCAACACTTTCCCTACTGTTGCACTCCCTGGAGTGGGAATAGTAATTTTTACCCCTACGCTATCCAACACTTTCCCTACTGTTGCACTCTCTGGAGTTGGAATAGTAATTTTTACCCCTACGCTATCCAACACTTTCCCTACTGTTGCACTCCCTGGAGTGGGAATAGTAATTTTTACCCCTACGCTATCCAACACTTTCCCTACTGTTGCACTCCCTGGAGTGGGAATAGTAATTTCTACCCCTACGCTATCCAACACTTTCCCTACTGTTGCACTCACTGGAGTGGGAATAGTAATTTTACCCCTACGCTATCCAACACTTTCCCTACTGTTGCACTCCCTGGAGTGGGAATAGTAATTTTACCCCTACGCTATCCAACACTTTCCCTACTGTTGCACTCTCTGGAGTTGGAATAGTAATTTTTACCCCTACGCTATCCAACACTTTCCCTACTGTTGCACTCCCTGGAGTGGGAATAGTAATTTCTACTCCTACGCTATCCAACACTTTCCCTACTGTTGCACTCCCTGGAGTGGGAATAGTAATTTTTACCCCTACGCTATCCAACACTTTCCCTACTGTTGCACTCCCTGGAGTGGGAATAGTAATTTCTACCCCTACGCTATCCAACACTTTCCCTACTGTTGCACTCTCTGGAGTGGGAATAGTAATTTTTACCCCTACGCTATCCAACACTTTCCCTACTGTTGCACTCTCTGGAGTGGGAATAGTAATTTTTACCCCTACGCTATCCAATATTTTTCTTAGTGTTGTTTTTTTGGGACTTGTAATAGTAGTTTTATTCCCTACGCTATTTAATATTTTTTGAATTATTTTAGTTAATATAGTATATCATTAATTTTAAAAATATTAAAAGTAAATTTAATGTTTTTTAATTTGTTATACATAATTATTTAATTTTTATTTATGTTATTGTTTTATGTGTATAGATGTATTTGTAATTTATAATATTTTTTAATAATTTATAATTTATTAAAATAATTATTGAAACTTATTATTAAGTAAGTATATATATTATATATTATTTGTATATGTTTAATTAATGTTTTATTTAATTATATATGTTACTTATTAATTTTAAATATTATCAAATATTTTTAACTATGTTTATTTTAATTATAAGTATTTTTTAGTTTACTTTACATATTATTTTTAACAACAAAAAAAACGATATTTTTTATAACGATATTTTTGACATCGATATTTTTTTCTCGATATTTTTGTACTTACCATGTTGTAGATAGGATGTCGATATTCTTGACATCGATATTTTTGTTGCGATATTTTTGTAGGTCGATTTTTTGACCTTCGATATTTTGTCAGTGATTCAGCGGTCCGCCTCCTCAGCAAGCTTCCTAGGGTTAGTCAGCTTGCTATCAATAAGGTGCTGGCGTAGCTCTGGAAAACAATTATTTGACAAGTGCTCCCATGCAAACAAATCATAGAGCGCCTCAAAATTATCCACTTTGCTACCCTTCACCCAACCATCCAAAGCTCTGCAAAAGAAAGACACATGTGGTAGACTCCAGTTTTCTGCAATTCCTAAACCTTTGTCTGTATAACTCTGGGGTCAAACCAAATCTGGACACTAGGGCTCCTTTCATGTACGTATAGGACATCTGCTCCTCTGTAGGTAAATCTAACAAAGTGTCCCGCCCTTCACTAACAAAGCGGCCCCACAACCCCGCTCCCCAATCCTTCTCAGGGACCCAGTGGGCCAACATTGCAGCTTCATAAGCCCTAAACCATTGACCAATATCCTCATTTTTGTGGAAATCTTTAACTACTTCTTTGGGGATGTAGGCTCTTGTTTCTACAGGCACTGGTGGTGCACTGCCACCAGAGGGAGGAACCTCTACACTTTTGGCCATGAGTTCCAATTCCCTCAATCCTCTCTCATGCTCAAAATGCATTCTCTTTTCCTCTAAGGCTAACTTCTTCATTTCTAATTCCATCCCAAGCTCTATTTTCTTGCTCTCTATGTCTTTCTGACCATCCATTTTGAGCTTAGCTAGCTCCAACTTGTGCATCCTCTCCCTCGCTCTGTCCTCCAGCTCTCCTGGGGACAAACCCTTGGAAGAAACACTGCTGCCTGCCCTGGAAGGTGCTTTCTCCCCGGTTGGGCCCACTGGCCTCTCAAGCTGCCCATCTAAATTCTCTGCCTCCATCACTGGCTCCTCAGGATGCTCACTGGCATTCCTAGATTCTACCCAGGCCCTCAGCTCCTTTAGTATTCCTCCTTCCTGGTGAGGCCTTTTACAGAGATTTTAAATTTCCTGCACAAAGCTTTGAGATTAGGCACAGTGTAAGTATCAATTCTCTCTTCTTCCAATACGATGTCTACAGATGCTATGGATGCTGACTTGCTCATGGTAGAAAAGACTGGCAGTTCTCAGGAAACAAAAATAGAAAAGAAGTTCCAAGGAAAAAACTCTACCAAAATGTATGTGGTTGCGTTATGGTCTGCACTCACTAGTAGTGTACACCAATCACTGTATATGAGTCACAAATGCAAGTCCAAATCCTCACCGCTGCCCACCAATGTTAGATTTGGGGGTCTCTAGTTGGCAGAGGTAGGTACCTTTGACCAAATAGGGACCCTTGCATCTAGTCAGGGTAAGGGGCTACACTCCTAAAATAACCCCTGCTCACCCCCTTGGTAGCTTGGCACGAGCAGGCAGGCTTATCTCAGAGGCAGTGTGTAAAGCATTTGTGAACACATAAAGTAATACAGTGACAACACTACAGATGGACACCACACAGGTTGTATTATAAAAATAAGTATTTTATATAGACTTAACACAAGACCAAATGACAAAAATCCACAATACTGTACTCAAGATATACTTAAGAATAGGTTGTTCACTTAAAATCAGTATCTAGCAACCGATAACTCCAACGTGAGTTATCGCGACGTCGTGACAGGAGAAATCCCAAAGTACGGCGCCGACTGCGAGGTGCGCGGCGTCGGGCCCGGAGTCAAACAGACCCCCAAAGAACAGTACCTTTTAAAAGCGATGAAGAACAAAGACAGCTCACGGCGTCAGGGAGGTGCGGCTTCGTTGGCGCTGCGCGGCGTCGGTTCCTTAAGGCCCCAGGGGAGGTGTAGACTCGGTTCCTTACTGCAGTGCAGGGGAGGTGAGGCGACGGTTCCTTACTGCGTTGGGGAGGTAACGTCACGATGGCGCCAAAACCATGGTTCCTTACGATGTTGAGATGTCAATGGATTCTCGGTCACCCACGTCGAGGATCGGTTCCGCGATGTCGATGTCAGCTTTGGAGTCGATGCGGCCCAGCAGCCGGCGTCGGGACCACAGCACAAGTCGGAGCAGCGCTCACGGCTTCGGGCAGGGTACGGCGTCGCTCGCTGGTGTCGATGTGGCACGGCGGCCGGCGTTGGGTCTACGGTGCAAGCCGGAGCAGCGCTCACGGCTTCGGTGCAGAAGACGACGTTGCTCACCGGCGTTGGGGTTGCAATTTCTTTCTGCAGCAGCTAAAACCGCAGTTCTAGATGCAGGCAAGCAGAAGGGGTGAAGTCTTGTATCCCTGAGACTTCAGGCAGGAGGCAAGCTCAAGTTCAAGCCCTTGAAGATCTTCCTCAAGATGATGAAAGCACACTCAGTCCTTTTTCTCCTTTCTTTGGCAATGAAGCAACCACTGCAGGCCAACCCCCAACAACACACAGCATAGGTGTAGTCTCCTCCTTCAGTTTCCCGGTTCTTCTCCTCAGCAAAGGTTCGTCTTGATTCCCAGAAGTGATCTAAAGTTCTGGGGTCTGGGTCCCCTCTTTTATACACCAAAATCCTTTGTCTCTGAAGGCAGAGAGTGTCTGTGCCTAGTCCAAACCAGTTATGTGCAGTCCTGGAGCAGTTTGTTTACAGGACTCCTTCTCTTCCTTTGACAGTGTAGGCCAGGGACAGCAGACGCACCACAGGAGGTGGAGCCAGCATTGTGGAAGGCAGGCCCAGCCCTATTCAGGTCCCAGGTGCTCCCCTCCCACCACTCTTCATGCAGATGGGTCTATTCAGCCCTGTGCTAACTCACCCTGTCTCCTGGAATCCCCCAGCCCCTGTCACTCACAAACCAGACAAGGAATACACAACCTAGCAGAGGAAGGCTTGGACAGTTAGGCAAGAAATACCTACTTTCTAAAAGTGGTATTTTCAAACCCAGAATGTTAAAACCAACTTCACTAAAAGATGTATTTTATCATTCTGAGCTCAGGCATACTAAACTCGAATTTCTACCTAATTCCCTGAGTCAGTTAGGATTATAAGAGGTTATAATCAAACTGCCCATTCTGGCCTATGGGGAACAGGTAGCCTTGCAATAGTGAAAAACGAAAATGGCTGTAATTCACTATCAGGACATACCACACACAGCAGGGCATGTCCTACCTTTTACCTACAATGCACCCTGCCCTTGGGCCTACCTTAGGGGTGACTAATATGTATAAAAGGGAAGGTTTAGGGACTGGCAAGTGGGTGCACTTGCCCAGTCAACATGGCAGTACCAGACTGCACACAGGCTCTGCAATGGCAGGCCTGAGACACACTTTACAAGCTGCTCCGGTGGGTGGCACAATCAGTGCTGCAAGCCCACCAGCAGCATATGATTTACAAGCCCTGGGCACACGCAGTGCACTGTACTAGGGTCTGACAAGTAAACCAAACAAGCCAATCATGGAGTCACTAATCCATACATCAATTTACCATAGGGAGCACTTGCACTGTGGAACTGAACAGCAGTGGTACAGTGCCCAAAAGCATCTAAAACCAGCAAAAAACATAAGAGGCAACAGCAAAAAATGGAAGGGAGACCCACGCCAATGATGCCAGGTCTAACATAAAGCAAAGTACAGACTGGACAATCAATTATTGAGTGTTATTCCTGCGCACCTGTAAATGGCGATTACTAGCCCACACCACCTCCCTTGAGTAAGCCTCAGACTGCTCTGCAACGCTACCCTCTGAGAGTCAGGCGCTACAATTGGGTGTTTGGTTCCCAGTGAAGGACAAATGTAGTCATGTTATTTGTGCAGGCCTCACAGATACTGCCTCGTTTTCCAACACTCAGACACTACCTATGGACTCAACCATTCACACAAGCAGCACCCATACACTCATACAATGACCCAGGCATTACCCTTGCATTCTTACTTTCTCTCAGGTATTTTCCATACACTCGTGTGGACTCCAGACTGGTGGCCGGCTGACCTCGGCTCATGCCCCATACCCACTGAGAAAGCCAGAAATCTGGGAGTGTTAATGGACAATAAGCTGGCACTAGGTGACCAAATACGTTGTTACCTCGGCCTGTTTTTAGGTACTAAAGATCATAAAAAAGATTAAGTTCTAGCTCAATGACAATGGCCTCAAAACAGTAATCTCGGCACTCATTATGTCTCGGCTGGATTACTGCAACGGACTCTACATGAATGCTCAAAAACAATATATTAACAAGCTTCAGATGGTTCAGAATGCGGCAGCCAGACTGCTCTCAGGGACCTCAAAGTTTGCCTCTGTAAAGGAAGAGATCAAACGGCTGCACTGGCTCCCTGTCAGACACAGAATACGCTTCAAAGCGCTGTGCACTGTTTTTAAAGCCCTTAATGGCAAAGGCCCGGACTATTTGCAACGAAAAATTCAGTGGTACATCCCAAGGAGAGCGCTACGATCAATAGGGGTGAAGAAAGTCACAATCAGCATTTTTAAAAAAGCAGGCTGGGGAGGCAGAAGCTTTATTAACAGTGCGTCCAAATCTTGGAACGAGCTTCCTTTCCAACTGAGGAACGCTACAGACCTCCTCTCCTTCAGGAAGGGGCTCAAAACCTGGCTTTTTAACCAATAAGCCTTCTGGCCACCTTTTTTTAGCAGGCAGTGCATAGCGCCAGGACACCCTAGGGTAACAGCGCGCTCTACAAATTTGATTAACATAACATAACATAACTCATACAATCACCCAGGCACTACCCCTGCAGTCATAGAATAACTCAGGCTGTACCCATGCGTTCACACAGAAAACTAGTCTTGTACTCATTCATTCATTCAGGCACTACTCATGCGCTCATCCATTCTCTCAGGCAGTACCCATGCACTCATCCAATGACCCAGGCACTAGAGTTGGACTAATCCAGTCACTCAGACACTACCCATGCACTTATCTGTTCTCTGAGGTAGTACCCAAGTACTTGTGCAATGACTGAGGCACTAGAGTTGGACTAATCCATTCTCTCAGGCACTACTCATGCAATCATCCATTCTCTCAAGCACTGCCCATACACTCATGCAGTTAACCATGCAGTAGCCTCGCACTGATGTAATCACCCAGGCACTACTCTTGCACTGAACTATTCTCTCAGGGCATACCAATGCACTCATCCAATCATGCAGCCATTACTCTTACAGTCATCCTTTTACTCAGGCAGTACCCATGCACTCATACAGTTAAGGAGGTACTACCTATACACACATCCAATCAATCAGGCATTACGTACGCAATTTTGCAATCACTCAGGCACTACTTTTGCACTCAAGGATTCACTCAGAAAATACCCATGCACTCATCCATTCCATCAGGTACTACTGATGCACTCATACAATGACCCATGGATTACTTTTGCAGTCATGAATTCACTCAGGCAGTACCAATGCAGTTATCCAATCAGCCAGGCAGTACCCCTGCACTCATGCAATCAAACAGGCACTACTCCTGTACTCATGTAGTCACCGATATACTACCCATATACCCATACAATTACTCAAGCACTACTCCTGCAGTAAACCATTCTCTTAGGCAGTACCCATGCACTCACCCAATGACCCAGGCGTTACTGTTACAGTCATACTTTTACTCAGGCAATACCCATGCACTGATGTAATCACCCAGACTTTACCTTTGGAGTCATAAACTCACTAAGGCAGTACTCAGGTATACATCTATTTGTATGTTTCTTTTATACATGATATCACTAGGAAAAGGAACAGACACATGCATGTATGCTTTTATGAATGTAGAGAGATTTACAACAGACACATTGAAAACGATGCTGCTTTGTATTTAGCTAGGCCCAACACTCTCAGTAGTTGCTAAATAGTGAAGCTGCAGCACAAAAGTATGGTTTAAGACATGTTGGTAGAAGGATTAGTGATTAGGTTACCTCGTATCAGTCTATGTAAGGGAACAGGCCAAGTACGCCTTATAAATGTAGGTGTCTTCTTGAAATGGGAAGTGCAGTTTGTCAAGTTTAAGGGACTTTATGGTCTTATGACTGAGGTATGTCTCTACTTGTACATGTGTTCTCACACGTGTTATGACTATGAAGATGGTAGAGGTATAAAAGATAGGTATAATATATTTGTATATTTCTTATATATATGATGTCACTAGGAAAAGGCACAGACACATGCATGCTTGTTTCTGGAATATAGTGACAGTTACATCTCTGTTCTGAAGCACTAGCCATGCACTGATCTAAGGAGGTAGATATTACTCTTGGACTCATGAATTCACTGAGGCGCTCCCATGCGGTTATGCCATTAAAGGGGGCACTACCTATACACATATCTAATCACTCAGGCATTAACCATACATTCATGCAATCACCCAGGCACTAGTATTCCACTCAAACATTCACTCAGGCACTACCCATGTACTTATCTATTCACTCAGGCACTACGCATGCACTCATGCAATGACCAAGGTATTACTCTTATACTCATACTTTCACTGAGTACTTCTTATACACTCATCCAATCAGCCAGGCACTTCCCCTGCACTTATGTAATCACGTAGGCACTACTCTTGCACTGAACTATTCTCTCAGGTACTACCCATGCACTCATCCAATGAACCAGCCATTACTCTTACAGTCATCTTTTTATTCAGGCAGTACTCATGCACTCATACAGTTCAGGAGGAACTACCTATACACACATCCAATCAATCAGGCATTACCCACGCAATTTTGCAATCACCCAGGCACTACATTTGCACTCAATGATTCATTCAGACAATACCTATGCACTCATCGATTCCATCAAGTACTACTGATGCACTCATATAATGACCCATTGATTACTCTTGCAGGTATTATTGTACTCAAGCACTAGCCATGCATTGATCTAAAGAGGCAGATATTACTCTTGCACTCATGAATTCACTCAGGCACTACCATTGCACTTACCCAATCACCCAGGCAGTACCCTTGCACTCATGCAATCACCCAGGCACTACTCCTGTACTCATGCAATCACTGACATACTAGCTATATACTCATACAATCACTCAAGCACTACTCTTGCAATAAACCATTCTCTAGGGCAGTACCCATGCACTCATCCAATGACGTAGGCGTTACTGTTACAGTCATCCTTTTACTCAGGTACTACCCATGCACTGATGTAATCACCCAGACATTAACCTTGGAGTCATAAACTCACTCAGACAGTACTCAGGTATACATCTATCTGTATGTTTCCTTTATATATGATGCCATTAGGAAAAGGTACAGACACATGCATGCTTGCTTTCTGGAATATAGTGAGACTTATAACAGACATATTGAAAAACTTGTTGCTTTGTTTTTTGGCTTGGTCCAAGACTCTCAGTAGTTGGTCAATTGTGAAGCTGCAGCACAAAAGTGAGGTTTAAGACATTCTGGTAGAGGGATTAGTGATTAGGTTACCTCGTATCAGTCTATGGAATGAACACTTCAAGTAAGCCTTATAAATGTAGGTGTCTGCTTGAAATGGGAAGTGCAGTTTGTCAAGTTTAAGAGACTTTATAGTTTTATGACTGAGGTATGTCTCTACTTGCACATGTATTCTCACACGTGTTATGCCTAAGAGGATGGTACAGGTATAAAACACAGGTATACGTCTATTTGTATGTTTCTTTTATATATGATGCTACTAGCAAAAGGTGCAGACACATGCATGCATTCTTTCAGGAATATAATGAGACTTTCAACAGACACATGCGAAGGGTTGCTGCTTTGTATTTGGCTAGGCCCAACACTCTCAGTAGTTGTTGAATAGTGAAGCTGCAGCACAAAAGTGAGGTTTAAGATATGTTGGTAGAGGAATTAGTGATTAGGTAACTCGGATTAGTCTGTGAAAAAGTACACTTGAAGTACACCTTATAAATGTAGGTGTGTCTTTGAAATGGGAAGTACAGTCTGACAAGTTTAAAGGACTTCATAGTCTTGTGAGTGAGGTATGTGTCTACTTGCACATGTATTCTCATATGTGTTAGCATCTGAAGATGGTACATGTGTGTAACACATATATATATATTTGTATGTTTCTATTATGTGTGATGGCATCAGCAAAAGGTAGAGACGCATATTTGCATGTTTTCTATAACATGGTGAGACTTATAACAGTAACATTGCAAAGATTGCTGTTTTGCATTTCGGAAGTTCTCTTGGTTCTTTCTGGACTTCTGTTCACTGTTTCTGCACCTCTTTTGCTTCTTTCTTCATTTATCTTGCCTCTTTGTGCATCTGTCTTATCTCTTTGTGTTCTTCTATTGATTAATTCTGCACTTCTCTTGTTTCTTTCAGCACCTCTTTTGTTTCTTTGCGCAACCCTCTAATGTCTATCTGCACCGTTTTTCCTCTTTCTGCACCTCTCTTATCTGTTTGTGCACCTCTCTTGCCTCTTTTTGCACGTATCTTGAGTCTTTCTGCATCTTCTTTTACCTGTTTCGGTACCTCTCTTGTCAATTTGAGCAGCTGTCTTGCTTTTTTCTGTATGTGTCTTGCTTGTTTCTGCATTTCTGTTACTTTTTTCTGTACCTTTTTGCCTCTATGTCCTCCTGTCTTCCTTTTTTCTGCACCTCTGTTTCTTCTTTTAGTTTTGCTCTTGTCTCTTTCATCATTGTTCTTTCCTCTTTGTGGAGCTCTGTTGCTTTTTTGTGTACCTCTCTTGCCTCTTTTTGCATTCCTTTTGCCCCTTTTTTGTACCTATTCACTCATTTTTTGCACGACTCCTACCTTTTTAAGTGTTTTCTGTCTTTCTACACTTGTGTTGCGTGTTTTTGTAATTTTCTTGCTTCTATCTGTACTTTTCTTGCTTGTTTCTCTTTTTATTTTGACTATTTTTGCATCTCTTTTAGTTCTTTCTATACCTGAGTTGCTTGATTCTGCAACTCACTTTCTACTTTCTGCACATTTATTCCTCTTTCTACAGTTGTCTTGTTTGTTTCTGCACTTTTGTTGCTTTTTTTGAACATCAGTTGCTTCTTTATACACTTTTGTTGCTTTTTTCTGTTCCTCTCAAACTTCTTTCTGCACCTCTTTGGCTTTTTTGTACCAGTCTTTCCTGTATTGCACTTATTTTGCCTCCTTGCACGTCTCCAGCCTGTTTCTGCATCTCTCTTTCATATTTGTGCACCTTTGTTGTATCTTTGTGGACCACTGTTGTCTCTTTCTGCACCTCTGTGACTTCATTGTGCATTTCTGATATTTTTCAGTAGCTGTGTTGTTGTTTGTGTATTTCTTTTTGCTGTTTCTAAACCTTTCTTTTTTCTGTCTTTCTTTCTATGTCAGCACCCTTTCTTCTCTTTCTGCAGTTGTCTTGCTTGTTTTTAACTTTTCTTTTCTCATTTGTTATAAATGCAATAGCAATGCAATTGTAATTATTTGCTTACTAGTTATTTTCAATATTGAGATGTTATTAATTTAAATTGTTAATTGATGAAACAAACTATTCTTTGTTTTTTAGAAAATAATTTTGTTTGGATTATAAATTGAAGATGGCAAGAAAACATGATAAGAGAAGAGAACAAAGAAAACAGAAGTACATAAACAAAACTAAAAGAAGTGCACTAGAAAAAGATCAAAATATTACTCAAGTCTGTTCTGGTAAGAGTACTAAACAATTTATTAAAACAGTTGTAGAGAGATTAAAGAAAGACAATAGTAATGAAAGGAAAAAGGAAATTTTTACAACAAATCACAAGCAAATAAAGATATGTAATGGAAACAAATATTTATTTTTGGAAAAACAACACGTCACAAAAAGACGAAAATAATTTAAAAAAATACGCGTCCGAATGTTTTGAAGTAGAGTAATTCAAAATGTATTGAAAGATTGTAAAAAGTATAGAAGAAGATCAGCAGCGTATAAGAAGAAGCAACAAATTGAAAGTGTAATAGATACGGCTTTTGAAGAAAGCTATTTTCAACAGAACCCATTAGTTCATGCAGTTGATACTAGTGGTCGATGCTATGAGATGAGATAGTTGTCCCATTCCAAAAAAAAAGATGATTCTTAGGAATGTGGAAGAAGTAATAGCTGAAGAGGTTCAAGGGAGGCGTACACAAGCTCCGGTATATAATTGGGATTGTAGTAGTATTTGACAGGAATCTATTGATATATTACAAAAAAGTTTACGAGCATATGCCAAAAAAAGTCTTAAACAGAAGATTAAGATGTTACAAGGACTATATGCATGTAAAGTAGAAAAATATACTAACTTGCAGGGTCATTCTCTGGCTTGTCTTTCAAGAAAAGTATGTCAAAGTACTTTTCATCATTTAAGAATGTTAGCAGTACACCACTCAGAAATGCGGAAGTTAGTAAGGAGACTCTACAATGTAAAAAGTCCTGCATTATGTTTAAGTGAAATGTATGTGATGATATACAGTTTCGTTTTTTTGGTTCACAAGGGGAGTGTAGAGAAAGTGAGAGCTTGATTACTGTAGGTGTTAAAGAAGAGGTGGAAGATATTAGTATTGACGAGTTTGCAGAAGAAATTACAAAGTTTAAGACAGTTTCATCTGAAAAACCAAACTATGGGACTGATTACGATTGCGGAAGCCCGTTACCGTCAGCCATGCGGTGGCGGTTCTTCCGCAACCGTACCGCGATATACCCCCTGCCACATTACGATGGCGGAGGGAATCGCGCTCGGACCGTGGCGGACGCAAAGACCGTCCGCCACTGGCCCGCCAAAAGCAATCTTACAGATTGCCTGGCGGATGGTCCTTAGAGCATGAAATGGTGGCGGTGCCTAGCAGGCACCGTCCACCAAATCATGATGCTGGCTACAGCCAGCCTTTCCATGTCAGCGATACCGCCATGGAAAGGATGGTGGGGATTAGTTATGGGGACCCGTTGCGGGCCCCCCTTGTGTTGGGGGGAGGTGTGGGTACACTGGGGGTACCCATGGTACCCCTCTACATTTCACAGCACTACGTGGCAGGCACCGTGTGGTGCCTGCTACATGGTGCAGTGAAATGCACATCCTGCCTTTTTGGCATCGCGGCCGGTGCTGCAGTCAGCAGCACCCGCCGCAATGTTAAATGGCAGGATGAGACTGCCATGGTGGCGGTTGCATCCTGATTTGGTGTGCGGGACCGCCGCATGTATGGCAGACGGTCTCGGTCTCCACCAGGATGGCGGACGGACTCCAGTCCATCTGCCATCTTAATGACCCCCTTAGTTTGTATTTGTTGTCGACGTACTCACTATAGAAGTCAAACTAGGAATGTTGATTTATATTTCAAAAGTGAAAAGGAAAACAATGATAAGTGGCAGCAATTTGGTGCTTATTTGTTGGTAGAAGGTCGGTTTGAATTGGCTACTGATCAACGTATTTGTAAATATTGTTACAAGAAATTAGAAGAGAACAAAATGCCAGTGAGAGCAGTACATAACAACTTAGAGTTGGTAGCTATTCCTCCGGAACTGGCAGATTTGAATACATATGAGTCCATTCTTATTCAATCTGTGCACTCATTTCAGGCTATAGTTAGTATGGAGCCTAAAACGGGTAAGCTGCCTCCAACAGATTTGCAAAGAGGTCTGAAAGGAAGAGTTGTGTACTTACCTTTAGATTTTAAGAAAAATGTTGAAACTGTTGGTGTAGACATGGGAGGAAAATGAGCCAGTAGTTATTCTAGTAAATGGTGTACCAACAAAGAGTCGAAAAATATGGCAAAAGTTTGTAGATGTTAATAAACTTCAAAAGGCTACATTATATCTGGTACAGAATAATATTTATTATAAGAATGTAAATGTTGATGAAGAGGTAATATGCTTAGAAGATGAAACAGAAATGTCAAGGGACCAAATAGAAAAAGTGGACAAGTCCAGGAGTGAAGAGATTTATGAACATCATACTATACATCATCTGCATTCTAAAGAAGTGATAGGAAACAGTATTGAATTATTTCAAATGAAGGAAGCAAAGGGAACTGCCATGAGTGTATGGGAAAAAAGTTTATAAGCTCGTAGTTTTCCACAGCTGTTCCCCACTGGAGAGGGTGGACGATTTGATGAGCGAGCTGTACGGATTCCAGCTTCAGAATACCGCTCGACAAGATTGTACTCTGAAGATCCAAGATTTCGACAGTGCATTCCATATATACTTCATCTTCTATTTGAAAGTGATTTGTCTGCACTTTCATATGCAGCGAACTACATATTAAAAACAGGAGTTCATCTTCAGCATGTTTCTGCAAAAGAATCCAAGGACAAAGTTCAACAAAGAGATGAAAATTTAGAATCACAGTTAATTAATTTGAAAGTGTGTCAACGTGGTACCGATGAGTATTGGTATCATCGTCATGGAGAACTTAAATGTATGTTAAGAAACTTAGGTTCTCCTACATGGTTTGTAACACTTAGCTGTGCTGAATATGCGTGGGACGATTTACTTGGATTTCTACGAGAAGCAAATTCAAATGTAAAAAATATTGAATTGAAGACACCTGGAGAACTCTGTTCCTTGGATCCTGTAATTGTCTGCAGGTATTTTAACCATAGGTTTCAAAGCATGATGTCATTTATCTGCAATAAAAATACTCCTCTTCTTGGAGACGTTACTGATTTATTTTGGTGAAAAGAGTACTAAGCCAGAGGTGCTCCTCATATACACATGCTGTTTTGGATCAAGAATGCTCCAAACTTTGGAACTGATACTGATGAAAGTGTTTTGTCTTTCATCAAAAAGTATGTTACCTGTGTGTCACAGGCCCCCTGGATTTTGTGCATCTACAGGAGAAGAGAACCCGAAATGAGGGGGAGGAGACCAGAATGTACGGTATGGAGGTTCTTTTATTGGGTTAAAGATGATCCAAACAAGAAACAGCAGCTGCCACTTTCCACTAGGGCCGAGGAGGAAGGAGGAGACAAAAAGCAACGAAAACAGTCTCTGCTGTCCGTGGGGTTTCTGGTGGCGGGACGGCTTTGGCTTGGTTTCAGCTCCAGCAGCAAACGTCCGATTGGTTTATGGAAGAAAACAAATAAAACCAGGGGTCAGTGGGCTGTACAATGGAGCCGCGTTATATCAAGGAAGGGGTTGTGCGAGGGGTCACCCAGACTGCCACCACATGTGCTCAGTGTAGAAAACGGTGCCCACCCTCACAAGCCTACCCGTTCCCTCCCCGTGTAAAAGAAAGTCCCCGCAGACGCCGACGTACCTGTTCCAGCCACACTCCTCCTAGAGCGTGGCGGGGCGACGCATGGTAACGTTGGCCTCCTGGCGTCGGATCCTTCTCCGGCATCTTCTCCTGGACTTCAGGACCTCCGGATATTTCGGAACCCGGCAGCAGCTCCTCTGGTCTTCTTCCTCGTTCGTCTTCTTCTGTTCGATCTCCGGCTTGCCCACTTCCTGGTTCTCATTCCTTCCCTTTAGCCACGGTGAGGCCTCCTGATAGGCGGAGAGGGTCCGACGTCCCGCCTCCAGACACGTCCTCCGGCAGGTCCCAATCAGTATTAAAAGGGCCAGGCCATTCCTGTATACGGAGGAGGGTTAAAGCGTCAACGTCTGGCGTGGCTTGTGGGACCCACTCTCCAGGGATACCATGACACTGTGCCATTCCAAGAGATGGAAGAGAAAACAGCTTGAGACAACAAGTTTTATGGTTTCAAAGTCATCGATGTGGAAAATACTGTTGACGGAAATACAAGAGTAAAGGGAAATTTTATACAAAATGTCGTTTTGGATTCCCACGTCCAATAATTTCTAAAGGAAGAGTAAATAGTTTTATGTCAGCAGTAAGGCATACAATAACTCCTAAATCTCCGAAGAATACTTACAACTTAAAAAGAACCGATGATTCAAAGTATATTAATGACTACAATCCAGTGATTTTGGAAATGTGGAATGCAAACATGGATATTCAATATGTTGCAGATAATTCAATTGCTGTTGCTCGCTATGTTACATCATATATAACCAAATCTGAAAAGACAGAGATGAAAGAAATGTGGGAAGAAATTTCACAAGAAAAGAGTCTTAGCAAGAAATTGTACAGCTTTAGCTTGAAGATGCTTTCCCATGGAGAGATTGGATCCTATGAATGTTTGGATCGCTTGAGCTCTGCTAGTTTATATTCAAAGTCAAGAGGAATTCTTTGGGTAAGTTTAGGTCTTGCCTCCACATGAAATAGAGTATTGAAAACATTACAAGAAATTGAATACTTAGCACTGAATGCACCAGAAAGTACAGATATTGTTAAAACTAATATGTTGGACACATACTATCCCAAAGGGAGTCCACATCTGGAAAACCTATGTCTGTATGAAATACTTCAACATTACAGCTTTAAAAGAAATGTTACAGAAAATATAAAAGAAGAAAAATATGCAGTAATTGGAAGTGACGAATGTTTGGTAAAACATGCCAAAGGAAATCTTATTAACCACAGAAAACTCAGTTGCGAAAGTCCAGATAAGAGGGAATTTTTCTATTTAGCACTAATGCAACTGTTCAAGTCTTGGCGTAGTGAAACGGAATTACTTGGAGATTTTGACTGCTATGAAGATTCTTTTAATGCATGTAAAGATAGCTTTCAATGCATAATTTTCCCTACATATGTACAAATGTTAAATGATGAGATTGAACAAAAAAGTACTATTGCAGCTGAAATAGCTAGAGACAGTTCTCAAGATAGTCAAAGTTCTGCTCCACTAAGTCAAGATCCACTGAGAAAATCCATTATCAAAAATGAAGCAGCAATATCCATGAATGAGGTAGAAACTGCAATGCAACAAGCACAACAGGATATTGTTCCGTTGGAAAAGTTAGAAGAACAACTGAGGGGCCGATTCCGATCTCGGTCGGAGGCGCACCTAACACCATTCGGTCGGGAAAAAAGCCATGCGAATGCCTGTTTCCCGACCGATCCGCACATCATACCGAACGAGCAAGTACGATGCGCACCACAGCATAGATTCCGACCCAGTCGTACTCACCCAATCCAGGTCCTGTTCCCCGACCGAGCCGGATCCGGAAACGCAGAATCGAGTCGCACGGAAGCCAAAATGCAGCCCCGTCCGGCCGGACAAGTACGATGCGCTTCCCGTACGCGCCGAACCCATCGCTACGCACGGCACGTCAAAGCATCCGGTAGAGCTGTACATAAGCTCCGATTCGTGCCACAACACGATCCACGGCTACGAGACGAACACGCCAGCGACGAGGACGAGGCGAAGCAACGAGAAAGACGAACGAGACGAACCAACCATGAATGCCATCGTTCCGATCCTACCAATATTCTACATCTACTACCGGAACAGGCACGGACGCGTACGGCGCAGAAGGTAAGTCTGACACCATCCACTAAAGCAAACTACACGTACCCGACATAGCACACACATACAGAGGGATGCAGAAATTACTTACACCAGCAACAGCAGCACCATAGGGGCGGGATGGCCATCACCAATGCCACATATACACACAGGGGCCCGGATGCCCACCACCACTACCACCCCTACCCAGGGGGGGCCAGATGCCTGCCACTACTACCACCCTTACCCAGGGGGTGCCAGATGCCTACCACTACTACCACCCTTACCCAGGGGGTGCCAGATGCCTACCACTACTACCACCTTTACCCATGGGGGCCTGGATGCCTGTCACTACTACCACCCTTACCCAGGGGGTGCCAGGTGCCTACCACTACTACCACCTCTACCCATGGGGGGCTGGATGCCTGTCACTACTACCACCCTTACCCAGGGGGTACCAGATGCCTACCACTACTACCACCTCTACCCATGGGGGCCTGGATGCCTGTCACTACTACCACCCTTACCCAGGGGGTGCCAGATGCCTACCACTACTACCACCCTTACCCAGGGGGTGCCAGGTGCCTACCACTACTACCATCCTTACCCAGGGGGTGCCAGGTGCCTACCACTACTACCACCTCTACCCATGGGGGGCTGGATGCCTGTCACTACTACCACCCTTACCCGGGGGGGCTGGATGCCTGTCACTACTACCACCCTTACCCAGGGGGTGCCAGATGCCTACCACTACTACCACCCTTACCCAGGGGGTGCCAGGTGCCTACCACTACTACCACCCTTACCCAGGGGTGCCAGGTGCCTACCACTACTACCACCTCTACCCATGGGGGCTGGATGCCTGTCACTACAACCACCCTTACCCATGGGGGGCTGGATGCCTGTCACTACTACCACCCTTACCCGGGGGGATGGATGCCTGTCACTACTACCACCCTCACCCAGGGGGTGCCAGATGCCTACCACTACTAACACCTCTACCCATGGGGGGCTGGATGCCTGTCACTACTACCACCCTTACCCATGGGGGGCTGGATGCCTGTCACTACTACCACCCTTACCCAGGGGGGGCGGGTTGCCTGTCACTACTACCACCCTCACCCAGGGGGTGCCAGATGCCTACCACTACTACCACCTCTACCCATGGGGGCTGGATGCCTGTCACTACTACCACCCTTACCCAGGGGGGCTGGATGCCTACCACTACTACCACCCTCACCCAGGGGTGCCAGATGCCTACCACTACTACCACCTCTACCCATGGGGGGCTGGATGCCTACCACTACTACCACCCTTAACCAGGGGGGCTGGATGCCTGTCACTACTACCACCCTTACCCAGGGGGTACCAGATGCCTACCACTACTACCACCCTTACCCAGGGGGTACCAGATGCCTACCACTACTACCACCCTTACCCAAGGGGTGCAAGGTGCCTACCACTACTACCACCCTTACCCAGGGGGTGCCAGGTGCCTACCACTACTACCACCTCTACCCATGGGGGGCTGGATGCCTACCACCAACAACACCCCCACTCACAGGATGGCAAATACATGCCACAAGAAGCACACACCAACATAAAGAATGCAACACAAAGACATCCCCCCAACACCATGACAAGTGTGTGTAGACTGTGTCAAATGCCTACAACACTGAACATGACTGTGAACATACAATGTGACCCCCTATCACAAGTGCCACACATAAATGTGTGTGTCCACCACAATGCAAGCAGGCCATGACCATTGTGGCAATGTGGTCCAAACCCCCATCATCACATTGACCAAAATGTAAGTGTGGGGTCCATAGCTGAAGCACATTTTGAACATTGTGGCAATGGGGTCCAAACCCCCATCATCACAGTGCCCAAAATGTAAGTGTGGGATCCATAGCTGAAGCACATTTTGAACATTGTGGCAATGGGGTCCAAACCCCCATCATCACAGTGCCCAAAATGTAAGTGTGGGGTCCATAGCTGAAGCACATTTTGAACATTGTGGCAATGGGGTCCAAACCCCCATCATCACAGTGCCCAAAATGTAAGTGTGGGGTCCATAGCTGAAGCACATTTTGAAGATTGTGGCAATGGGGTCCAAACCCCCATCATCACAGTGCCCAAAATGTAAGTGTGGGGTCCATAGCTGAAGCACATTTTGAAGATTGTGGCAATGGGGTCCAAACCCCCATCATCACAGTGCCCAAAATGTAAGTGTGGGGTCCATAGCTGAAGCACATTTTGAACATTGTGGCAATGGGGGGTCCAAACCCCCATCATCACAGTGACCAAAATGTAAGTGTTGACAAAGAAAAAGCTGCAACTGCCAAACTGCATGGATGATTCCTGGTCACAGAACAACAAACACATCAGTGGCAAAGTAGTGCTTGTGTCCCATAGCAACATAGATTGGGGGAGGCAAACAGTGCAGTGCAAATAAGACATACCTTTGGCCATGTGCAGACAAACATCACCCATGGTGGCTGACACTGTCAACATTCATCAATGACACAATGACAGAAGTGACCATCAGAATGCAGACCCACATATTTGCACCAATGGGCACACAAATTCAGATACCCTGTGGAGACTGTAGATGTGAGGTGAACAGATACCATACCATGGCAGCAATGGGACACACAAACAATGATCATTGTGCTGACTGATGACCTAGGAGTCCCAGGGACAGCAGGGCAAACACACCAAACAACATACAGCCAATGGCACACCTAAGATATGCCAATGCAGTGGTGCAGATGCACATACACAAACAGGCAGACCCACACTGCACATCAAACACAACAGGTGAGGGGGGTACCAGTGTCCCCAGGCAACCACACAACACATGAGGAGGCCTGAATACCAATTACACAGATGTGCATACAGAGCCACACAAAGGTAACTCATGGATCCAAATCCCCTATGTGGGCAATCAGGCATTGTCAGATGAGAGGGAGCACAAATCACACATGTCACACAAGCATGTAGGAACAGCAACTGACACAGCAAGACACAGAGACACCACAGCACTACCCCCAGGGCCCCCACAATGTGGTGACCCTGGGCTGCATTACAATCCCACTGTGATGACAAAGCTAGATGTCGTTCACACTGTGAACCACAGTCATGTGTCCTGAGCAACAAACTACCATCACACCTACACAAGCACAAATCAATCAGCACGGCCTGTCAGCCAAGGCCAACATGGAGGCAGGGGTCTAGCCGGGCAACAACTCTCATCTGCACACACTCAACACCACACACCTCGACCTCCAACAATGTGCAGCAGTGAAGCTCACATGCACTGGTGACATTGCACATGCACCCATGACAATCCCAGGGGGGGTGGTGGGAACCAAGGTGCAGAAACACATCACACATGGCCACTCAACCAGACTCCTGAATGTCTGACATACTGCACACTACGCTGTACATGGCCATGACGGCAATACCACACCAACCAATGGGATCCCAGCCACAGTCACACACCAATGAAGAAGCCAAGGTCACCCACAAAGAACACACATAGACAACTACCAACATTGCAGCCCTGACCCTGAGGAGTGCCAGCAGTCACACACACAACGTGTCACAACCAATGAAAGCTAACACAAACCAGAAATCACATGACAGGTGTAAACAACAAGTGCCAAAGGGAATCCTGACTGTGACCCATCTGCGTCTGCCCACAAACTCAGCCCTGACAGCAAACACACCTATGGGTGACACCCTGATGACCAGTAATGTGCCATGCACCCACATCACAGAGAACCCAGGGAGAAGACTTTGGGGGAACATAGCTCAACTCAGCAGGCATCACAAACAGGAACATCATTAGGGATCCTAGCATGCACATCAAAATGGAAGTGAACACACAGACATGCTCATACAACACACACCTTGGGCACAGGCGATGTCACAGGAGTACACACTGCCATGAGGGGACTCCACTCCTGTGTGAGGAAAGCTGTGCCATATGTCGCATCAGTAGGGCTCCATCATGTCAGCACAACACTTGGTCACACAGTCAACAATTAGCACCAAATGAAGGCTCCCGTCACATCAGCCTGGTCATGGGAGTGTCAACGAAATCATCAGCACAGATCCAACACACATGTATAGCAAGTTGCACTGACAACACAGATGAGTCCTTCCCCATTGATGCCCAAACCTGCATGTCCAGTGGAGATGGCCACACGGTCAGGGAAGTAGACTAATTGAACAATGGCAAACACAACAGATGTGCAGGGGTGGAATCCACAGATGTGACATTGCTAATGTAAGTAGGGAATCCCATTGCCAAATATTGAAGACATGACACCCTGAGATGCAGCTAAGGATGACATGGATACACCACAGGATAGGACACTGTCCCCCTGGACCACATGGGTTCCTGCACAGTAACACTTCATTGTCATGTGACCAAATATCACCATCACTGCAGCAAGGGCATGGTTAGCATCATCAACATCATGTACATCAGAAGCAAACGCACTACAGAACAGAAAGTTGCTTTATTCAGCATCTATGGCATCAAAAGTAGAAGTCAGGTAGAAAACAAACAAAGGCCAATGGCCAGTCCATCATTGAAGTCAAAAGTGGGTGACAGTGGCAGATGCCACCCTACGCATGCCTGCACTGACAAAGACCACGGACAATCCCCTAGGAGGGGAATACGGGGGGGCAGGCCAGGCACCGCAGGGACAGGATCAGGGCTCACCAGGAGGAGGCAGGGAAGGGGTGGTGGGTGCTGGAGAGCCACTGACAACTGCAGTGGAGGTGTCTGACATGGTGTGTGCCGGCACAACTGGGGGGCATGACTCAGATGTTGTGGGTGCCGGCACGACTGCAGTGGACCCTGCAGATGGAGTGGACAGGTCCGCCACTGCAGTGCCCAAGTCAGACAGGGTGATAGTGGACTCCACTGCAGTGCCTACCTCCAGGGGAGGAGAATGGGGATCAGGTAAGGTGGGCAGGACAGAGGGGAAGACACCCTCACCACATCAGTGGTACAGACAAGCGCAGCGGGGGTGTGGGGCCGGAAGAGCAAGTGGCAGGGGGAGAAGGCCTGATCCTTCTGGGGATGGTGTATCTGTGGGTGGGGGAACCTGGGGCAGGGTGTGGTGGGGGCACCTGTGGAGTGGGGGCCTGAGGGATGGAGGAAGGAGAGTTGGTGCCTGAGCTGCAGGGCGGTGGTGGGGTCTTGCTCTTCCGGGACCGGGGGGACTTGCGGGTGGGGGCGTCAGTCGGTCTGCGCCTGGGGGAGGGTGTCCGGGGGCCAGGGGCACTCCGCTCCGTGTGGGTGGGCTTCCTCTTCCCCCTGAATGCTGGATCAGCTGGATCGGAGGGGAAGAGGCCAAGGTCACAGAGAAAGAGCCGCTGTGTCTTTGGGGTTGCAGGTGAGGCAAGGGAGGGGTCTTTGGAGGGAGAGGCAACTGAGGACTGGGCAGTGCTTGTGGATGCGTGTGTTTGTGCCTGTGCCCCATCCCCTGTGAGTGTGGTTTCAGTCCCCTGACGGTGCGTGCGTGTGAGTCTTGTTTGTGGCGTGTGTGTCTGTGTGCTGCATGTGTCTGTGCTGGTGTGTGCCTGTGCCAGTGTGTGTGTGCTTGGGACAGGTAAGGTGCTGGGGAGTGTGGATGGGGAAGAGGCAGGAGGGGTGAGGGACTGTCGGAGGAGGGACACTGCTGCCGTCAGGGAGGAGTCCATGGACCTATTGCCCCTCTGTAGGTCAGACATGCCCGATGAGATGCCCTCCATGAATGACACCAGCTGAGTCAACAGACTGGTGTGTGCATGGAGGACACTCAGCATCGCTGTCTGTCCTACATGGAGCTGGCGGAGGAGGTACACAGACTCCTCACTCAGGGCAGCAGGGGACACAGGGGCAGGGGGTGCGGTGCCTGGCCCGAAGGAGACACGCTCCCGAACATGGGAGCCTCCACGGACCTCGGGAATGGGAGCCGACGGGAGGGCAGTGGTGGTGGTGGTGGCGGGGACAGCAACACTAGCTGGGGTGTGGTGGCTGCTGACACCCACCTCCATAAGGGAGTCATCGTCCGAGCTGCTGTGGTCCTCAGCTGAGGTGGATGGTGCTGAGGACTCCTCGGTGTGGCTCCCCTCACCCTCCGTGCCACTGGGTCCCTCCGACCACTCCTCGGCTGCTGACCCAGTCTGGCTCTGCGGCTCCTCCTGGTCCGTGGAGCTGTCCCCTCCTGTGGCCGTGGATGTATCTGCAATCAATAGGGAAACAGACAGACATCAGTCACCTGCACTGAATGCACACACCACAGTAAGTACAGCACATTACAGAGCAAGCCCTGGCATCCTTAGTTGAACATTGCTAAAACTGCACAAACAGAACAGGAGAAGTCAATTGTCAGTCTGATGGTCAACCATGGCACTCACATCCCACCTGGCCTTGCACCCATCTGTCTGGTGTCTGTTGGATGGCAATACCCCAGTGTGGACACATGCACCACCTACACAGTATTTGGACAGTGCAGAGAACCCGGTGAAGCATGTGGACATGCACACATCACAACTCTTGCCACTGAGTCAGTACAGGTGTCCGGATGAAAGGGATGCCCAGAGTCAAATAGGAAATGCATGTCATGCATACCAGCGACAGACACCATGATGCACCCATGTCCTGATAGCCATTGCCACAATGGTGTGCATGTAGCACATGTCACTCCCCTGCAGGATCACTAATAGAAAGTCACATGCTATGGCACAGCCATGCCTGCTAAGTCATACATCACTGTCTCCAGTCACATGGGCAGGGCAGCCAGACAACAACACTCTGCACTGTGTCACAATAGTAGGTCATGGGGAATGCAAGTCCTGGAGCTGAACAAGTGCACATGTACAACCCACACACACCACATCATCTGAACCCTCATCTGTCCAGGTCATACCCATTGGACATATGGGAGACCTGTAACACTACCCTCTGCACCTGAGCACCTCACAATCTGCTGTGAATGGGAAACAGCTGCCTGAACTTCACATTCGCATACCCCAGTCTGCACGGTCAGGTGATCAAACACCTATGTGTCACACAAGTATCATCTCCTATGGTCACATCTCCGGTGGCATGCGGAGCCCCAACCGAGAAACACCCCAGCAGACCTGACAACGAAGCCACAGCACACTGACACAGAGGCAGACACCTGAGGGGACAAATCACTGAGCAAAACATGTCAGCTGATACATGGCAGTGGGAGTACAGAGTGTATTGTATGGCCTGAAGTAGGCATGACTGTCCTGCCCCACATGAATGAGGGATGAGCCCTGGACAGTAGGCAGCTGGCTAAGTATGTGTGACACATGTTATATACACACTCCTGGGGCCCAAACATTGTTCCCACCCGCAGCATGGGTGTGTGCCAGATACCCCAGGCACATGTGGTGGATCAGCTCAGCAATTGGACCACATATCAAAGTAACACGCAGAACACATGTCAGAACACAGGCATTATGTAAGCAATGGACCCACCCATGATGCCCACCACAGAGTCAGGGAAACAGATGCTGTCCCCCACCTTGAGTCAAGCAAACTGCAAGGACACAGTACCCAAGTGACACAATACCCTGACTGTAAGGGCCAGACCTGGGTATCAGATGAGGAGTGGGCAGTGCACAATAGAGGGACATGGGTCCTGGACCACAAGACTGATGTACTGTGGAAGTTTAACCAGGCCAGAGGAGAGCACATAGCATGGCAGACATAGTTCACAATGCAGACATGGACTCACCCCTCCTTGCTGCTCTCTGGCCTTCAGCTGCCCATCCAGATCAGGGAAGACCACCGCCAGGATCCTCAGCATGTGGGGGTCAGGGTCCGGTGTCCGCCCCTCCTGCGAGGAGGCGACAGCTTCAGCTGGACCCGTGCGATCCTCCGGGTCCAGCCCCGAAGGTCCTGCCACCTCTTCTGGCAGTTGCGGATCCGGCGCTTGTAGACCCCCACGGATCTCACTGCCCGGACGATGGTCAGCCATATCTTCTGCTTCTGGTGGGCATCAACCTGTGAGGATGACAAAGTGAGAATGCCATTACTACACATGCAACATATCCGTGCATTACACAGTTGGATATACATGTCTCAATCACAGGGGCACATGATGTACACAGGCAGTGCAACGATGGCCATGGACAGTATGCCAGCAGTTACTACATGGTATCATTGCCTGGGCAGTAAAACCTTGTTTAAATGCACTGTCACTGCACTATTCCTGTCCAGTGCATGTAACTACACACTATGGGGGGTGACAACTACTCAGTGAGCCTGCTAGCCAGTGGCGTGCAGACTGTTAGCCTTGCTAGTCAGACAACATGCACATTTAGAAAGGCAGTGGACAGAACACTCACCTGCTCCCCTGGTTTCCCATACAGCTTGCTGTACTGTGGAAGGAGGCTGTCCAGCAGGGCCTGGTTCTCCTCAGTGCTGAAGGCTGGGGCTCTCTCCACAGTACGTGCCATTGCAGGGTCCAGAGGGGGCAGAGACAGCAGCAGTGTAGTGGCAGATGTCGTCCTGGAGCATGTAGTGCAGGCAAGTGAGCTCTCAGGGGAACAGCCAGCATTATATGTGTGCTGCAGAGGCAGATACTGTCCCATGTGTCCAAAGTGATAGGTCCAAGTCGTTTGCATCTTCTGAATCTGACCAATCCATGGAATAGCACCACTTACACACGCCCACAGCATCCTTCAAATGTTCAACTTCAGGACACCCATGAATTTGCAACATTGTTGTGGGTGACCAACTGAATTTACAGCATCAGACTCGTTCTAAATTTGAAAACGCGTCCGTTGCCAGGCCAGGCCATAGCCAATGGGTGCGCACCGATCGGTCCATTGCTGTTCAACGCGTACCTAGGATACAACGCATACCCGCACACATTGAATGCAATGGGCCGGCCGGGCACACCGATCGGTCCATTGCTGTTCAATGCGTCCCTAGGATACAAGGCGTACCCGCACACATTGAATGCAATGTGCCGGCCGGGCACACCGATCGGTCCATTGCTGTTCAACGCGTACCTAGGATACAACGCGTACCCGCACACATTGAATGCAATGGGCCGGCCGGGCACACCGATCGGTCCATTGCCGTTCAACGTGTACACAGGTTATAACGCGCACCCGCACACATTGAATGCAATGGGCCGGCCGGGCACACCGATCGGTCCATTGCTGTTCAACGAGTACCTAGGATACAACGCGTACCCGCACACATTGAATGCAATGGGCCGGCCGGGCACACCGATCGGTCCATTGCTGTTCAACGCGTACCTAGGATACAAGGCGTACCCGCACACATTGAATGCAATGGGCCGGCCGGGCACACCGATCGGTCCATTGCTGTTCAATGCGTACCTAGGATACAAGGCGTACCCGCACACATTGAATGCAATGGGCCGGCCGGGAACACCAATCGGTCCATTGCTGTTCAACGCGTCCCTGTACAAGTCACTGGCATATGTCACCATGCCTGTCACAGGTGAACATATGCCAGCCACATATACTTCCCAGGGAGTGAGGGGCACACCTACAACACCACAGCCTGTCCATACTGTATCCTAAGGCATGTAAGGCTGCATTACCTATTCCGTGTATGGGGGTGAACATGTTGTTCTGTGGGTGTCACTTGGGGGCAGCAACCCCCAGGCTGTGCACGTGTGCATGGGGACAGAATCCTTGGTGTTTCGTGTACATGACCACTGTGATGTGCAACTGTTCATATCTGAGCATGTGCCATGGTCACATTTCACGGTGGTGTATGTGTGTGTCATGTCACATACCCCCTGAGTCCCATGTGGGACGGTATGTTTAACCCAGGGTGACCCATTGGCACAATAGTGATGGTCCTCCACAGTCTGTGTGCATGTTGTGTTTACAATGTCTCTGATTTCATGTGCACAATGGGAGACAGTCTCCACATCCACGTTGTTTGTGCATGGACTTTGATGTTGTGCGTGTGTGTGTCACAGACGTCCATGTCGGTCCTGCCGATGCAACAGGGACCACTACCTGTGGGGGTCATAGTTGTTTTGCTGTGGTGAATACATGATACACCATGTCATGCCAGTGTCCATGTGGCAATACAGGGTCCATGGGAATCTACCTGTTGTTGAGCTGTGATGCCTGGGGCACATCTGTCCTCACATGTCAGTGTGGGGTGTGTTTGTAACGTGGCAGCAGTAGATGGGAGCTGTGACACGGCCTCATGATATCCAATGGCACAACCTGGGACTTATTGATGCCACTTGTTGAACTGTGATGTTAGATGTTGGCCATGTATGTGCCATACATGTCCTTACGGAACTGCACACATCATGTACTTGTGCCTCATTATGATGTATCATGTGATATTGAGTGTGTTCAATGCCACTGATGTGGGGTGATTGACAATCTTGCTTTCTTCACCTATGCACTGCAGGGCACCAGCTGTCCTTAGACCATTCCCTGACCTGGCAACGATGGTGGAACGGGACAGCATCCGACGGTACCGCTTCACCAGGCAGCTGATTGAGGATTTGGCAGTGCGCTTGGCCCCACATTTGCAACCTGGCCGGCTGTACCCTACAGCGCTGACCCCCAAGGTGAAGGTGATGGCAGCCCTACACTTCTTTGCCACTGGTACCTTCCAACACCCTGTGGCATCTGCTGGTGGGATGTCACAGACCATGTTCAGCCGTGTGCTCCGCAATGTCTTGGAGGCTATGTTGATATACCTGAACCGGTACATCTATTTCCCTAGACTGCAACGACTCACTGACGTGAAGAGTGACTTCTATGCCCTGGGGAGGATGCCGCATGTCATTGGCTCCATTGATGGGACACATGTGGCTTTGGTACCACCACAAGCACATGAGCAGGCATACAGGAACCGCAAACACTACCACTTGGTCAATGCACTGGTGGTCTGTCTTGCAGATATGACCATCTCACACGTGTGTGCCCGTTTCCCTGGTTCAGCACACGATGCCTACGTGATGAGGAGTAGTCGCATCCCGAGGATGATGGCACAGATGCAGAACTAGCGTGCCTGGCTTGTTGGTGTGTACTTACTTCGTACCATTGTGTGTGTTCTGATCTGTGGTATTCCACCCACTTTTCCAAATCAGCTAATGTGCACTTGTCTGTCCGTAGGTGACTCCGGATACCCCAACATGCCGTGGTTGCTGACACCCCTCAGGAACCCTGTGACACCAGCTCAGATGCGCTACAACGAGGCACATGGTCGGACCAGGAGAGTGATTGAGCGGACCTTTGGTCTCCTGAAGAGCCGCTTCCACTGCCTGGACAAGACAGGAGGGTCCCTCCCATATGCCCCAGCAAAGGTGTGCAAGATTGTCATCGTGTGCTGCATGCTACACAACCTGGCAGTGAGGAAGGAGTTGCCTCTCATCCTGGATGACGATGACCAACATCCGCCACCTGTGGAGGATCCTGGCCTGGACCACGATGCCAGTGATGATGATGATGATGGTGATGTCCGCACACAGCTCATCACCAACTTCTTCAGCTGAATGTGAGTATCCCGAGATGTCATGTCAATGATGTGAGTTTGCATGATATGTGTTGGTGGTGCTCTGGTGCTGTTTGAGTGTGTCCATGGGCTACATGACTGTATGCGTGTAGCGATGTGTCCTTACAGGTAGTCTGTACTCCCCAACAGTGTTGACATGCTAACTTGGTTCTGGGTGGGTATCTTGTGACATGTATTGGGCATGAGTATTGCAGTTCTGTCTCGTTCTTCAGTGCTTTTGACTGTGTGTCATTTCTGTCCTTCACAGGGTACTTTCAGAGTCGTTTGGTCAACTGTGATCCCCGACACCGTGATTGTACTTCCAGGGTGGTAGCTGTCGTGTCCCTACAGGTGATGTGCGCCACACCCATGGACTTCCTTCCTTCTACACTTGTTGACTGTGTGCCCGCTGCCAGGTGGGATTACCTTGCATCTGTAGTGGTTATGACATGTTGCAACTGTGTAATAAACCTGTGCTTCACTTTGTGATGTGCGTTGTCTGTGGTCACACATTTGACTGACATTTGCTTACTGCACCAGTGGGCTAGTTGACTAAGACTGTGAATGGGTGTTGTGTCTGTGCATTGCACCGTATTTCCTGGCAACATCAGTGTCGGCAATGAGTCAGATGGCCTAGGTGTGTATGTGTTGTGTAGCCCCGGTGGTGTGTCTCCCTCATATGTGTCACGTTGCCATGACTCACATGCCTGTGTTGTACTTGCTGTGGCAGTTAGCATGCACAGTGTAATTTTGCTGGTCATCATCTCCATGACAGAGACCGCGTTGGAATCACGACAGAGGCAGGTATGGTGTATTAGTGTGTTTATTGTCATACATGTGTGTGAATAGTGCACAGGATGGTGAGTGCTGTACATTTTGATTGCAATCCAAAGTTCCTAGATTAATTGGAAGTCCTGGTAGCAAAAATGTCCTGTATCAGGTCCACAGTCATCTGAGACATTGGTCCAACTTGTACTCCCCATGTCATGTGGGGGAGTTGTGTTGCAGTGAACAGGGTGAACAGTTTGCGCACAAAGGTGATTATCCAGAACAGGTTTTGGCTTCCTGGGGGTTGCACATGGCCATCGGCCTCTCACTTGCCCCTCCTCGGACGACCCCTCTTCTTTGGGGGGACCCTCAAGTGCAGGCTGCTGCGGTGCAGGGAACTCTCCGCCAGAGTCATCCTCCCTCCCTGTGGCAGTTGCAGTTGTTTCAGCACCAGATGTTGTGGGCACACAGGGAGGTGTTGACTGGTTGCTGCTCATCTGGCGGAGGCATTGTAACATGTCCCTATGCACCGCCGTCATCTCTTGCAGTGTGTCCCACTTGGACTCCATGCGGGACATGTGTGAGTCCAAGCGGGCATGATGGACAGCCTGCTGCTGTTTAATATCCCTGAGGAGCCCCACTACCTGGCTGAGCTCTCCGGTGCTGGACTGGTACACATCGGCTATGCGTGCCAGTTGTGGGTCATCATGCAGTCCAGACCCCTCTGCGAGCAGCGACCCATGTCTCCCACCCCTCCCACCACCCCTGGCGACATGTGCAGTACCTGAGGTGGCAGGCACAGGTGACCCTGGGCCCCCTTGGGGGTTGTTGGTGGTGTTGGTGTCCATGGCCCCACGTTGGTCCAGGGTCCCTGTGCTGGTGGTGCTCCTTGGTGTGTCCATGTCGGCAGGGGTGGTATGTGTGTTGACAGTCGTTGGAGGGGTGGGTGCAGGGGGTGCAGCTGGTGCTCCTGCTGGTGCTGCATGATGACTTGCTCCGGAGGTGCCAGGTTGGTCTTCTTCATCCGAGGAGGGCAGAGGCTGTTCCACACCAGTGAGCTCCATATCCTCTTGGGCCTGGGACGGGGACTCCTCGGCGTTTGCTGCTCTGTCCCCATCATCACCTGTTTTTGGGAGACACACAGAATGTATGTTATGTTTCTACAGGCATCATTGGTTGACACACCTGACAGTTGGGACTGTGCCTCTGGGTGCGGGCCTGTACATTGCATTGTCCTAAGTTGTCACAGTCAGGGGTTGATATTGGTGTAGCACATTGTCCTGCATTATTTGGGCCTTTCTATGTGTATGTTGGGGTGTGTACATGGTCTACATTGGTTGTATTTGGTTGACATCCGGACCTCCTTCCCTCCCAGCCAGATATCCCACCATGGAAGGTGCTTCCATTGCAGGGAGTGCAAGTTGTCTTTCAGGATGTCAGTCAGTGGTGTCCTGCTGTTGGTTGTTGCACAGTTGCCAGCAGGGCCTTGTGCTCCCCACAGCAGTAGCCAGTGTCAGCCATCTTGTCAGTTGTTTTCCACTCCCTGTGATGTGCGCATGGTTCATGGTGGTGTTGATGGGACAGTTGTGGGGGTGACCAATATCTGTGACTACCACTCCCATCATGCTATTGCCTCCATCCCACTTCCCAGCATGCCCATACTTACTTGCTTTTGGGTGGACTTCAGTGTGTGTGAGTGTGGGAGCAATGGCAAGATGGCTGACAGTGGTGTCCTGCTGTTGGTTGGTGGGCAGTTCCCAGCATGGCCTTGTGCTCCCCACAACAGAGCACCAGTGTCAGACATCTGTGATGGGGCATTTCACTCTCTGTGGGGTGTGCTTGCTTGAGTGTGAGCTTGCTGGGTCATGTGACTGGGGGATGTTGGGCTGTGACTACCACTCCCATCATGCTATTGCCTCCACCCCCCTTCCCAGTATGCCCATGGTTCCTTCCCTTTGACTCTGCTTCCCTGTGGGGTTGTGTGCCTGTGCTGACAAGATGGCTGACAGTGTTATCCTGGGCTTAGTTCTGCTACAGGTCCCATGTGTGTCCCTGTGCTTCACTCAGCATGACCCAGGGTGGTGGTTCTTTGTGGGATCTTCATTTGGTATGTGAGGCATTGCATTCTCCCAGGTGCTACCATACTTTCACTCAGGTACTTGCCATGCACTCATAGAATGACCCAAGTACTACCCCTACAGTTATTCAATCAGCAAGCAACAACCTATGTACTAATGCAATCATTCAATCAATCAATCAATCTATCAATTAATCAATCATATAATTTGTAAAGCGCACTACTCACCCATGAGGGTCTCAAGGCGCTGGGGTGGGGAATGCTGCTACTGCTCGAAAAGCCAGGTCTTGAGGAGTTTTCTGAAGGTCAGCAGGTCTTGGGTCTGCCGTAGGTGGATGGGGAGGGTGTTCTAGGTCTTGGCGGCAAGGTGGGAGAACGATCTGCCACCGGAGGTCGCTCTTCGGAAGCGGGGGACAGTGGCGAGGGCGAGGTCGGCGGAGCGGAGCTGGCGGGTGAGGGTGTAGAAACTGAGTCATCTGTTGAGGTACGTTGGTCCGGTGTTGTGGAGTGCCTTGTGTGCGTGGGTGAGGAGTTTGAAGGTTATCCTCTTGTTGACCGGGAGCCAGTGCAGGTCTCTCAGGTGGGGTGTGATGTGGCTGCAGCGAGGGATGTCGAGGATCAGGCGTGCAGAGGCTTTCTGGATGCGTTGGAGCTGTCTCAGGAGTTTGGCCGAGGCTCCTGCATAGAGGTTGTTTCCGTAATCCAACCTGCTGCTGACGAGGGCGTGGGTGACCGTTCTTCTCATTTCAGTGAGGATCCACTTGTAGATCCTGCGGAGCATGCGGAGGGTGTTGAAGCAGGCAGAGGAGACGGTGTTGACCTGTTTAGTCATGGGGAGGGTGGAGTCGAGGATGACCCCTAGGTTGAGTGCATGGTCGGTGGGTGTTGGGGCGGTTCCCAGTGTGGTCGGCCACCAGGAGTCATCCCAGGCCGAAGAGGTGGATCCGAGGATGAGGACCTCCGTCTTGTCCGAGTTCAGCTTCAGTCGCCTATTCCTCATCCATTCAGTGACGGCCTTCATTCCTTCGTGAAGGTTGGTTTTGGCGGTGTGGGGGTCCTTGGTGAGGGAGAGGATCAGCTGGGTGTCATCGGCATAGGAGATGATGTTGAGGTCGTGCCGACGGGCGACGTGGGCGAGCGGTGCCATGTAGATGTTAAACAGAGTTGGGCTGAGGGAAGAGCCCTGGGGTACGCCGCAGATGATCTTGGTGGCTTCAGAGCGGAAGGGTGGAAGGCGGACGCTCTGTGTTCTGCCGGAGAGGAAGGAGGTGGTCCAGTCCAGGGCCTTCTCTTGGATCCCGGCGCTGTGGAGGCGTGTTCGTAGTGTGTGGTGGCAGACCGTGTCGAAGGCAGCTGACAGGTCCAGGAGGATGAGGGCCGCCGTTTCTCCATTGTCCAGCAGGGACTTGATGTCATCGGTGGCGGCGATGAGGGCAGTCTCGGTGCTGTGGTTGCTGCGGAACCCGGACTGGGAAGGGTCCAGGATGTTGATCTCCTCGAGGTAGCGGGTCAGTTGTTTGTTGACGGTCTTCTCGATGACCTTTGCCGGGAACAGGAGGAGGGAGATGGGCCGGAAGTTCTTGAGGTCCTTGGGGTCCGCCTTGGGTTTCTTGAGTAAGGCGTTGATCTCAGCGTGCTTCCAGCTCTCCGGGAAGGTTGCTGTCTCGAAGGAGGTGTTGATGACTTTCCGGAGATGGGGTGCGATGGCTGTGCTGGCTTTGTTGAAGATGTGGTGTGGGCATGGGTCTGACGAAGATCTGGAGTGGATGGTGTTCATGATCTTGATGGTGTCGTCGTCGTTGATGTTGGTCCAGGAGAGCAGGCGGTTGGTGCGGATGGTGGTCGTGGGGGCGGAGGTCTCAGTGGTTGTCGGGGCGGTCGTGGCGTTGAAGCTGTCATGGATGTCTGCGATCTTGCGGTGGAAGAAGGTGGCCAGCGAGTCGCACAGGTCTTGCGAGGGTGGGACGTCGTTGGTGTTAGAGCTGGGGTTGGAGAGTTCCTTCACGATGTTGAAGAGCTCTTTGCTGTTTTGCGTGTTGTTGTCTAGGCGGTCTTTGAAGGAGGCCCTTTTGGCGGATCTGATGAGGTGATGGTGTCTGCGGGTGGCGTTCTTGTGGGCTGCGTGGCTGTCCGGTGTTCGTTCATGGAGCCAGATCTTCTCCAGCTTTCGGCAGGTTTGCTTGGAGGCCCGGAGGTCTTCAGTGAACCAGCTGGCTTTCTTGTTGGTGTGACTGTTGGAGGGTTTCTTGATCGGGGCGAGGGTGTTGGCGCAGACGTTGATCCACTGTCTGAGATTGCGGGCGGCGGTGTCGGGGTCGGTGGGGTCGGCGGGTGGGCTCTGGGCGAGGGTGGTGGTTAGCTGATCTTCGGTGACTTTGCTCCAGCAGCGGTGGGGCATCTGTTGGGTGCGGTGGTGCGTGGTGGGTTTCTTGAAGGTGAAGTGGATGCAGAGATGGTCGGTCCAGTGGAGTTCGGTGGTGTGGTTGAAGGAGACGTGGGGGCTTGCGGAGAAGATGGGGTCAAGCGTGTGACCGGCGGAGTGGGTGGGTGTTGTGATGAGTTGTCTGAGTCCAAGGTTGGCTAGGTTGTCGATCAGGGTGGTGGAGTTGGTGTCGTTATTGTTCTTGAGGTGGAAGTTCAGGTCCCCGAGGAGGATGTAGTCCGTGGAGGTGAGGGCGTGTGTGCTGACAAAGTCGGCGATGGAGTCACTGAACTGTGGTCGGGGTCCGGGGGTCTGTAGACAAGGGTTCCTCTGAGGGTGGTGTTGGGATCGGTGTGGATCTGGAAGTGCAGGTGTTCGGCGGTGCTGAGGGTGTCGTCGGTGTTGGTCGAGACTCTGAGAGTGTTCCTGTGGATGATGGCGATTCCTCCTCCTGCTCCGTTGGTGCGGTCCCTGCGGGTGATCTTGTAGCCTTCCGGGATGGCTATGGCTATGTCGGGTGCCGAGGCGGGGTTCAGCCAGGTCTCCGTCAGGAAGGCGATGTCTGGGGAGGTTGAGTCGAGTAGGTCCCAGAGTTCAATGGCGTGTTTGCGGGCAGAGCGGGTGTTGAGAAGGATGCATCTGAGGTGGTTGGGTTCTTTCCTGGTCGGCAGCATGGTGGGGCGGATGCTTGTGAAGCTGCAGTTCCGGCAGGTGAAAGCTCCGTGGGTGTGCTTTGGGGCGGCCAGGAAGCAGGTGTGTGATCGTCTGGTGTTGAGTGCATGGAGGGTTCTGGTATCGTATCGGTGTCGGGCGTCGTGGCGTTCACGGGGTCCTGGCGCTGGGCACGGTCCAGGTGCGAACGGGCGCAGACAGGCTTGCCTTAGGCGCGTCCGATGCGCGCGGCCGCTGTGCGGCCTCCATATGAGGGGATGTGGGAGGGAGGAGCAGCTGGGAGGCGGGAGCGGGGCGGCGAATGGGATTGCAGGGGGGCGGGGCCGCAGGGACGCAGCGGCGGGAAAAACGGACGGGGGCCGCGGGAGAACTGGGCACAGGAAGGAAAAACAAGTTTAGGCAAGAAAACAAGTACAGGCACAGAGGAATAAAAACAAGTCTGGGCAAGAGAGCAAGTTAGGCACAGGGGAATAAAAATAAGTCTGGGCAAGAAAGCAAGTTAGGCACAGGGGAATAAAAACAAGTCTGGGCAAGAAAGCAAGTTAGGCACAGGGGGATAAAAACAAGTCTGGGCAAGAAAGCAAGTTAGGCACAGGGGAATAAAAACAAGTCTGGGCAAGAAAGCAAGTTAGGCACAGGGGGATAAAAACATGTCTGGGCAAGAAAGCAAGTTAGGCACAGGGGGATAAAAACAAGTCTGGGCAAGAAAGCAAGTTAGGCACAGGGGGATAAAAACAAGTCTGGGCAAGAAAGCAAGTTAGTTAGGCACAGGGGAAAAATACAGGATTAGGCAAAACAATGCAGGCAGAGCCGTGCAGCAGCGTGGGGAGCGACCTGCCTGCAAGCAGGGTCAGAGGTTCAGGCACTACTGTTGCACTGAACGATTCACTCAGGCACTACACATGCACTCATCTATTCACTCAGGCACTAAGCATGCAGTCATCCAATGACCCAGCCATTACTCTTGCAGTCATTCTTTTACTCAGGTACTACTCACAAACTGATGTAAGTACCCAGTTATTACCTTTGCACTCAGGCACTACCCATGCAGTCTTCCAATCATCCAGGCAGTACCCCTGCACTTTTGTAATCACTCAGGCACTGCCCATGTACTCATGAAATCACTCAGGCACTACTCTTGCACCACTCAACCATTCACTCAGGCACAATCCATGTACTCGTCCATTCACTCAGGCACTACCTATACACTCATGCAATGACCCAGGCACTATCCTTGCACTCATCAATTCACTGAGGCACTACTCATACACTCATCGAATCACCCAGGTACTACTTCTCAAGTTATGCAATCAGCCAGGCACTACTCATGCACACATCCAATCACCCAGGGACTGCCCCTGCACTCATGCAATCTCTCAGGTACTACCTATCCACTCATTCAATTACCTAGGCATTACCCTTGCATCCATCCTTCCACTCAGGCAGTACCCATACACTCATCCAATAACCCAGGCAGTACTACTCCACTCATGCAAACACTCAGGCACTACTGTTACACTCATCCATTCCCTCAAACACTACTATGCACTCATCCATTCACTCAGCCACTACACATGCACTCATCTATTCACTCAGGCACTAACCATGCAGTCATCAAATCACCCAGGCAGTACTTCTCCCGTTATGCAATCACCCAGGCACTACCCAAGTACTTATCTATTCTCTGAAGCACAACTCTTGCACTAATAGGAAGACACAGTCATTACCCTTGCATGGTTTCTTTTACACGGGCACTAGCTATGCACTCATCCAATCACCTAGACAGTACCTGTGCTCTCATGCAATCACTCAGATACTACCCACAGAGTCATCAAATCACCCAGGCACTATTTTTGCATTCAACTACTGACCCAGGCAGTACTCATGCACTCATCCATTCACTCACACACTACTGCTACACTCATGCAATCACCCAGGCACTACCTATGCTCTCATTCAATCATTCAGGCACTACTGTAGAACTCATCCATTCCCGCAAATACTACCCATGCACTCATTCACTCACTGAGACACTACTTATACACAATTCTAACATTAATCAAACACACATTCATACAATCAATCACTTTCATTACGTACACTTTTTCTATTTTTTTGCCAGTTTAGGTGGTTATATTAGAACCTTTTTTTTATAGAACAATGTTATTTTTTTTGTATTTTCTGAACATTTGTTTTGGGTGTTTTTCATTTTTTTAAAACAAAAAATAAAAGTAAAAGCGTCCAACTCTGTTGTTTCTGTTTAACATAGAAACAAAGGCAATAAAACAAACAAAAACAAAATTTGCATTTGTGATCTCTGAGGAGTGTCTTGATAGTGTCGATAGACAGTTCACCCATACACAGCATTGTAAGATAGTGGCGGCAGTGGATGGCACCATCTGCCAACTCAGGAACTATCAGGGTGTTACGGTCTGACCTTGTCCCTTACCTTCTTGTCCCGTGTGCATGGTCTCTCCCTGACTCACGAAGAGTTTGTGCTGTTTTCTTTCTGCTTGCTGCTCCACTTGGGGATCTTTCTTCTGTTTCTTTTCCGCGTGCTGCGTTTTGCTTTCTTTTTTGCAGCGCAGCCACGTTGGGTTCAGAGGGTGGTGACGGGGAGTATTTTAGAACCGCCTCCCTGCTCCTCCGTGCTTGGGTTCGCTTCCGGTTCCTGCCCCGGAAGGATTCTGTCCGTCAGCGTTTGCTGGCGCCTTGTTGTTTTCACGGTGCTGCTGAAGTTGGACTGGACTATCTCTACGGCTTTTTTGTGTAGCCATTAGTTCCAGCTGGTGCAATATGACGTCCTCTCTTTTTTCCTGCTTGGGATTGAGACTTGCAGTACGCCATTGGGTTTGCGAGGTGCCCGATAACCTTGTTGCCTGTTAACCTTGTTTTTTCCCAGTGCACTGGCGGATTGTATTGGAATGGACTTCCTCCAGACATTCTGATTATACTTGAGATTAGGGGCAGGTTTTTTGCACGGTTTGCTTTCTCCCGCATTTCAAGCACCCCTTAGTTTTCTTTGTTGGAGTATTGATTGGCTACCATAAAACGGATTGGGTTTTCACCTTATTTCTGCCTTGGACACATCGTTGAGGAAAAATACCTATTTGGATTCAGTGGAGTCCAGTTCCTAATACAAGAGAGGGTGAGCAAGGGACCTTCTTATGTTGCTTGTGTCTTGTGTATTACGCTATCTTGCCTTTTGGGGTATTTCTCACTGATGTTTGTTCTTTTTATTTCTACACACACACACTGGTTGGATTTGGCATGAGGGTGAGTGAAGGTTCAGAGTTAAAAATTTTATTAACAAGAGATTTCACAAAAATTAAATGCACGTTAATAACTGAGAGGATGAAAATCTGAACCAAAGACTTACAGCTCATTAGCTATAAAGCAGAAGCAAGGCATCAACCTCTTTACAGGCCATTCACACACCTTTCATACGTGACACACACAAGACTATTCACACTGCCAGCACATTACAACACTCACATCAATGGACAATGTAGAAACAATGTACATCCTGGCAGAGGAAGACAGAAAAGGCAAATATTACTTCACAACCATCTGTTCCTCAAGTACACACATATACTGGTTGGATTTGGCATGAGGGTGAGTGAAGGTTCAGAGCTTAAATTTTATTAATGAATGATTTCACAAAAATTAAATGCACCATTAATAACTGAGAGGATGAAAACCTGAACCAATGACTCACAGCTCGTGAGCTGTAAAGCAGCGGCAAGGCACCAACCTCTTTACAGGCCATTCACACACTTTTCATATGTGACACACACAAGACTATTCACACTGACAGCACATTACAACACTCACATCAACAGACAATGTAGAGACCATGTACATCGTGGCAGAGAAAGACAGAAAAGACAAATATTACTTCACAACCATCTGTTCCTCAAGTACGCACACATACTGGTTGGATTTGGCATGAGGGTGAGTGAAGGTTCAGAGCGTAAAATTTTATTAATAAATGATTTCACAAAAATGAAATGCACTGTTAATTGAAAGGTCAAAAACCTGAACCAGTGACTCACAGCTTGTGAGCTGTAAAGCCGCGGCAAGGAACCAACCTCTTTACAGGCCATTCACACACCTTTCAAACGTGACACACAAGACCATTCACACCACCAGCCACAGGCCCAGCACATTACAACATTCACATCAACAGACAGCGCCATTCAAGGGCCCATCCCTTTCATACGCCCACATGACTGACACAACAATCACACCGGCTGGCGGTTGACGAATTGTTGGCACTCACGTTTGGCTAGCAGTGTATGTAGTGACCAGCAGCAAGTCTCTACTCACACACCGCCAGACAAGTGCCAGTCCACGCACACCACCAGCCAAATGGCAGTTCATGCACACCACCAGCCAAGTGCCAGCCCACGCACACGGCAAGCCAAGCACAAGTCCACGCACACCGCCAGCCAAACACCACTCCATGCACACCACCAGTCAAGCGTCAGTCCACGCACACTGCCAGCCAAGCGGCAGTCAACACATATTACCAGCCAAGCACCAGTCCACACACATCACCAGCCAAATGCCAGTCAACACACAATGCCAGCCTAACGCCAGTCCACGCACACTACCAGCTAAACGCCAGTCCACGCACACTACAAGCCAAGCACTAGTCCACGCACACTGCCATCAAATTGTTTTATACAAAAAAGAAAACACAAACCAATTGGCAGTAGATACAAAACTATAACTGCAAACACAACAGCTCTAACTAAATACATCACACTAATGCCAACCGTGAAATCCAAACAAAAAATATACGATACAGACCAGTCAGTTTACTTTTACGCTCACGGATGTAGCCAAAAACTCTGTTGCGTGTGGTACACTTGAAAACATGTGGGCACACACAGCCCTAGCTTAGAAGGACAATCGGGGCAGTAAATAGGAATCTCCTTCCGGATACCTCTTTGGGCACAGACTTTACATTTCTTAGCGGGAAATTCGTTTTTTGACCGTGGGAGGAATGTGAAGAGGAAAGTGGTGATCTTTCAATCTAGCCACATCTTCCACCACTGCTTCTCTAGGAACTCTTTCCTGTTCCACTACAACAAGGCTGCCTATCAGAAACTGCTGAAACTGAACAAATGTCATCTTTGACTGACTCCGGAGAGCAATCTTTAAATACAACAAAAGCATTGGATGTTGCTAATTGGAGTAAATGGATAGCCAACTTCTTATACCAAGCATACGCCTTACGAAGAGCAGTGTAAGGTTCCAACCTCTGATGTACTCTATCTACAGAATCCATGTGCTTATTGTAGTCTAAAATGCACACAGGTTTACAAACTTAAACAACCTGACCCCAAACAGTCACAGGTGAAGTACTTTCATCATGGATGGTAGTCAGCATGTCGACATCTCTCCTGTCAGAAAATTTCACAGCTAAAAGTTAATTGTTACGCAAGGCACTGCACTGTCCCTTGTCAAGTGTTTTACAAACAAGCTCTTTTGGGTAACCTTTATGGTTTGAGCAGATTGTACCACAAGCAACAGTGTCCACTTTGAACAATTCCCTGAACAATTGCACACTAGTGTAAACGTTATCTAAGTATAAATGGTAATCTTTGTTAAAAAGTCTTCTACCAAGTTCCCACACAATCTACTCCCTAACTCTAAAAGTAGATGGACAACCAGGGGGGTCAATACTGAAATCCCTACTGGTGTACACCCTGAAATTATAGACATATCCAGTACTACTCTCAGACAGCATATACATCTTATTTCCATAACGTGCCCTTTTGCTAGGAATGTACTACCTAAAAACCAATCAGGCCTTGAACATATCCAAAGACTCATCCACAGCTATTTCTTTTCCTGTAACATAGATCTCTGAAAATCGATCTACAAAGTGATCAAGGACAGGCCAAACCTTAAAAGATGGTCACAATCAGGGTGATCTTGAACGCAACACTAAAGCATTATTAACAAAATTCAGCATCCAAAGAAGAAGCAAATACCGATTATGACTCATGGTTGCAGGAGATATAGCCGTTGCAATCAAGGGACTAGTAGGCCAATTTGAAGACAGCAACGGCTTCCTTATCAGACCCATCAAAAAAGTTAAACCCAAGAACTTCTTCAACTCATCAGATTTGTGGGAGTCCACCGGGTAGCTTTACAGTGGGGCTTAAGTCTGGCACTGTTGTCCCTCAAATACTGTTCTGCATACAAATTAGTCTGCTCAATAATCTCATCCAAAAATACATTGTCCATAAACAACTGAGAAAAATGTATAGGCAAAAATAATTCAGTATTCACTCTACACCCTGCAACACCACCAAAGGCAGGCAACACCACTGCACCATGTTTGGGCTCAACCCAGAGTCCAGCACTTCCAATGGGAAGACTTTCAGGCTCAGGCTGAAATCCAGATGCCTGTTCCTGCACTATTAGCACAGCAGTGTATTCCCCTAAAAGCGGCGCTTCATCCGCACTGAGGTGGCTTCATCATCAGATTATTCCTCTTGGACAAAAAATTCACTGCCAGAATCCTGGCCTTCCTCCATTGCCTCAGATGCAGAGTCAGTTCATAGTCATGGTCAGAAGCAGTGCTTAATTTGAGCCAGTGCTTTCCGGTGCTAAGCACCGGCACCTAATTGGTTTCCGGTGCTCGGCACCAGCACCTAATTTTCAACACCATACTTAGAGCAGTCTACCACATGGTGGCTGTTAGAAATGGGATCTCTGGTTGGCTAAGGCTTGCGCCAAAGCCAGGCAGAGACCACCACTGTAGTCAGGACAAGGGAGTTACACGCCGAAGATAACCCCTGCTTTCCCCCTTGGTAGCTTGGCACGAGCAGTCAGGCTTATCCCGGAGGCAATGTATAAAGCGTTTGCGCAACACACACACCGCAACAACATACCAGGCACACCACAAAAGGAACTCCACACAAGGTTATATCAAAAATAGCCTTTGTATTATCATAAACACATTAGAATAGTAATCACACAATATACACTGTGCCAACTGGCACTAGGCAATATTTACAGGGGATTATATACACAGGACAGGGCCAATTGGGCCACTGTCAGAACCATCACAAAGTGAACTTAGCAAATGTAGAACATATCATAAACGTAGAACACAACCAGTAATTACTGGCAAACACTGTTCTGAGCATCATCCTGTAACATAAACCATATTATGCACAGTATCACATTTAGGCGTAAAATACATTCTGCGCCAACCTCACCAGCATAAACACATTATGCAATCATCTCATAAGTCTAAATGCCTTAGACAATAACCTCCTAAGCATAACTCACAGTAGAGAATAATCTCACTAGCATAAACCACAGTATGCAAATAACCTCATACATAAACCACATTAGAGGCATCAATCATGGTGCATAACTCTCAGGACATGAATCACATTTCCTAGCACCACATAAATCACATTAGGGTCTGGCGCCCTACATACCTAACAGCCCCCCTGGCCAACTGGCCTTCTCAATGGGGCTCAAATGCCCTATGTCCAAAATGTCAGGGCTGCTGCCAAGGCAGGGAATCCATTGTGCGTCATTGCGCTGGGGCAGAGGAGTGTATCTCACTCCTATCTCATTCACAATAATGCCCCCAAAGAACTGTAGCCTAAACGTAGCAGCTGACGCTACTTGCCGTGCAGCTGTGATCATCGTGGTAGGCATGGCACTCACTGTGCCTTCTGGGCCCCCACTGGGGCTCTCTCAACCAATGTGCGCCATCGTGGCAGCTGCCCGCGCTGGTGCGGTGCAGCTGGGAACAGAAATTAGCCCTGGCACCACTGTGCCTCCTCTGTCCCACTCAGGGACTCTACAACCAAAAATGCCCCCAAGTTGTAGCTGCCCGCTACGGCGGTGCAGCTGTGCAGAAACAGAGAGCACGGGTCCCTCTGGGCCCTTGCAACACAAAGATGCCCCCTCGTTGGAGTGGCCCGCAACGGCGGTCCGCTCATGGAAATTAGGAATTGCCACTGGCCTCGATCGGCCCAAACATGGGAGAGGTCCTCACTCACCGGGGCTCAGGGCAGGACTCCTCCGGTCTCCTCTCGGGCATCAGGACCGGCACTCCGCTCTTCTCCCCTGCTGGAGAGGCTGAATCCTGCTCTCTTCGCACGGTCCCTCCTTACTTCACCTGGGCCCCCTCCTGGGACCCGGGACTTTGCCTCTGGGCTCGTGGAGGCGGTGTAGGCTCCCGTCCTCCTTTAGGCATGCAGCCAAGCTTCCGGCCGCACTTCCTTTGGCAGGTCCCACCCACAGTCAGACGCGGGTGCCTGACTTCCTGTTTTCCGCGTTCTCGGCGACTCGGGCCGCGCGGTGACTTCTCTCTTCGGCAACCGCGGGGTGGGCACCCGCTGTCACAGGGGCATAAGCGGGGTGGGCACCCGCGTTCAACAAAGCATGTAAGAGGGGTGGGCACCCACCAATGACTCCAATTGCGGCATCAAAGCGGGGTGGGTACCCGTGAGCAGGCAAAACGTGGGGTGGGCACCCGCCGTTTCCCGCATCACGGGGTAATCCCTCTGCCGGGATTCCCTCTCAAAAGGGGGCTGCAGCGCCACGCTGCACAGCCCAGTCTCTCCTGTTCCTCACGGGGAAATTAAAATAAAGCGCTCACAGAGTGCTAGACGCAGACAAAGTCCTGCAGGTCCTGTAACATCAAAAGCAAAGTAAAAGAGGTCCAAGCAGGAAATTCTCCCGGGTTCAAGGGGCATAGCTGGGCCCAGGGAGTTAGCCCCCCAGGGCGGTTCCTCCTGGGCCCCAGCAGCAGCAAGCCCCCAAGTTAGGAACAGCACACCATCACAGAACTGAACAATTTCATGGGGTCACAGCCCCTATATTTATACCAACATTTCCTTTGTCTGTTGTGCAGGGCATGGGGGAACCAGATGCAACTGGTTCAGGGTGGATTTGGAGCACTTTGTTTTCCAAGCTCCTCCTCCCCTTTGTCAGGTGGGGGCTAGGTGATCAGACACACCACAGGGGGCGGAGCCAGCATTGTACAGGCTGGGCACAGTCCTATTCAGAGTCAGGGGATTACTCCTCCCACTACTCCCAGCACAGATGTCCCATCAACCTAGCGCTGACTCACCATGCCCCTCCTGGAGCCACACACACCTCCCAGCCCCTGTCACTCACAAGCCAGACATGCAATTCACATCAGGCAGGCAGACACATAGCACACAGAAATGCCAACTTCTAAAAGTGGCATTTCTAAAATAGTCATAATAAATCTGCGCACACCATTGCGCAGCATTTATTATGATAATTCCATACATACTAAACTCGACCACTCTGCTCCTCCCATACCATGAATTACCACTGACACACACTGATCAGGGAATCCCCAATGCATTCCTATGGGAGGGCAGGACAATCTCACCAATGTAACACAGAGAGCGCACACACTTTACACTGGACCACAGTGCTAAAGTGCCCAGAGGCCTAAAACCAAAATGTCAGAGAAAAGGAAAAAGTTTAGGGGTGAACCTGCTAAAAAGGGCCAAGTCCAACAGTGGCACTGCTCATCTAATTTAGAGATCAGCAGAACAATGGTTGTTTAGGAATACAATATACATTAGAATTGCTAATGCCTGCCTCCACAGCCATTCCTTTAGCTTTGGGGACCTGGAATAATCTGAACTGTCCCATTTACATGCAAGAGAGATGGTTAGTAGTTGTTTTGGCAGTGATGACAAGGGCGATGGGTGGTGCGAGCTGCACTGGCCTCCCAGTCAGAGCCCTGGCACTTAATATTTTACAAATTAAGCACTGGTCAGAAGAAGATTTGAAAAGCATACCAACAACCTGCTGAGCAGTCATCCTGGCTAGCCATAATCCTAACTAAGAAAAGTAACTTGACAAACACGTCAACAATACCCAACACTGTATAAAATAAGTAATAAACAAAATGTGGCTTTATCATACAGAAAGTAAAACTACTGGGATATAGTATCTAGAAGGAAAAGTCAATCAATACAAAGCACACAAAGACCTATCTACTCTAAAATGATACCACACACTTGCCAGAGACAGCAACACTGAGGATCAACTGTACTTATTAGGCACAGACACAGTAAGCACTAAACAAGTCTCACAGGAAGGAAAGGAAAAAAAAACAACATTACACACAAGGCAGTAAACAACGTGCACAAATCAATATGTTACTTTGAAAGACAAGCACACAAAAAGCTAACAAAATAAATTATACAAACAAGCGAAGGATACACATTAGATGAAAAGATTACAAAATGAGTGGTTTACCAACCACAACTCCACAAACTGCAGATCTGCTAAAGCTGCACCCGCAAACATGATTCACCAACAAGACAAAGGAAATGATTGGCCCTACAATATAAAAAGAAAAAAAAATTAAAACACAAATTAAAATAACAAAATATCAAAAAACACTGATATTCCCCTGAAAGGAGGCGTGGCACTAACAGATGGAAGTAAACCATACCCCAGAAGCAGATTTCCCACCACATACGTAACCTTATCATCAAAAGAAGATGTGTAAGTGTTGTAAATTACACAGTCACAAAGTGCGATGTGAGAGTTACATATGATCTGAGCTATAAACACTAACAAAGTGCTCCAAAAGCTTTCGCTCTGTTATTACACTTTCACAACTCAGGAGGAAGAGTGGGAGGGTGGGAGCTATTTCCAGCCCTCTCTGTGAATTGAGTGTGCAGAGTGGTATTGCGTAATGTCATTGCTATCTTTGGCCTAATAAAAAATACTCCAGCTGTAGTAGGGCCCTGGCTTCACCTCCTGGTGCAGGGCGGACTGTGCTTTATGGCAGGCATGGAGGGAGGGAGGGATGGTCTCGGCTGCAGCTCTGGCCTCGTATAGTGCCCCTGCTATTACTAGTGAGCAAGAGGCACCGAGGTGGTGGTATTGGTATTGGTGGTGGTGGTATTGGTGGTGGTGGTATTGGTGGTGCTGGTATTGGTGGTGGTGGCATCGGTGGTGGTATTGGTATTGGTATTGGTGGTGGTATTGGTATTGGTGGTGGTGGTATTGGTATTGGTGGTGGTGGTAATGGTATTGGTGGTGGTACTGGTATTGGTGGTGGTATTGGTGGTGGTGGTACTGGTATTAATGGTGATGGTATTGGTGGTGGCAGTATTGGTATTGGTGGTGGTGGTGGTATTGGTATTTGTGGTGGTGGTATTTGTATTGATGGTGGTATTGGTATTAGTGGTGGTGGTACTGGTATTGGTGGTGGTGGTATTGGTGGTGGTATTGGTGACTGTGGTATTGGTGGTGGTATTGGTGGCAGTGGTGGTGGTATTGGTGGTGATATTAGTATTGGTGGTGGTACTGGTACTGGTGGTATTGGTGGTTGTGGTGGTATTGGTGGTGGTGGTATTGGTGGTGGTATTGGTGGTGGTAGTGGTGGTGGTAGTGATATTGGTGGTGGTATTGGTGATGGTATTGGTGGTGGTGGTATTGGTGATGGTATTGGTGGTGGTGGTATTGGTGGTGGTGGTATTGGTGGTGATGGTGGTATTGGTGGTGGTGGTGGTGATGGTATTGGTGGTGGTATTGGTATTGGTGGTGGTGGTATTGGTGGTGGTAGAATTAGTGGTGGTGGTATTGGTGGTATTGGTGGTGGTGGTATTGGTGGTGGTGTTGGTATTTCTTGGTGGTGGCATTGGTGTTGGTGGTGGTGGTGGTATTTGTGGTGGTATTGGTGGCTGTGGTATTGGTGGTAGTATTGATGGTGGTGGTGGTATTGGTGGTGGTATTAGCGGTGGTGGTGATATTGGTGGTGGTGGTATTGGTGGTGGTGGTATTGGTGGTGGTATTGTTGGTGGTGGTGGTATTAGTGGTGGTATTGGTGGTGGTGGTGGTATTGGTGGTGATGATGGTTTGGTGGTGGTGGTGATGGTATTGGTGGTGGTGGTATTGATGGTGGTATTGGTGGTGGTGGTATTGATGGTGGTGATATTGGTGGTGATATTGGTGGTGGTATTGGTTGTGGTATTAGTGGTGGTATTGGTGGTGGTGGTGGTATTGGTGGTGATGGTGGTATTGGTGGTGGTGGTGGTATTGGTGGTGGTGGTGATGGTATTGGTGGTGGTGGTATTGGTGGTGGTGGTATTGGTATTGGTGGTGGTGGTATTGGTGGTGGTAGTGGTATTGGTGATGGTGGAATTGGTGGTGATGGTATTGGTGGTGGTATTGGTGGTGGTGGTATTGGTGGTGGTGTTGGTATTTCTTGGTGGTGGTATTGGTGTTGGTGAAATTGGTGGTGGTATTGGTGGTGGTGGTATTGGTGGTGGTGGTATTGGTGGTGGTATTGGTGGCTGTGATATTGGTGGTGGTGCTGGTGGTGGTATTGACGGTGGTGGTGGTAATGAAGGGCAGATACGGAGTGTAGTGTTGGATTGGGGCTTGAACAAGCTGGAAGGACATACAGACAGCGTCTGTAAGGGAGCGAGAGGAGAGCCGTAGAGAAGGTAGAAAACACGCGAATCTGAAAGACAGAAGAAATAGAAGGACTTTACCAGTAAGAATAAACAATGGGGGGTTCATATACTCTAGCCTAAGTTGTTGTCCTGAAGGGTATAGAAGACAATGATGATACACTCACTATGGGATCACAGTGGGGGAAGAATTAGTTCCATTCAGATGTGTAAAGATATGTTGATCCCGAAGGCCTAGTTGTTCTCCAAAAAACGAAGAAAAAAGAACTCTGTTCAATGTAGTGCAATAGCCTCTTGCACCACTATGTAAACCAAGATGAAGGGGAATATGCTAATCTCACCCTACACGGGTGGAATAGCAAAACGCTGTTCCTCCGGGAACGGGTTGTTAACAGTACTGAATCAAAGTGCTGGCGCTTGTTCCTGAATCCCAACACGATACTCCAATTCAACTACTTTTACGTTGGAGGCGGTGCTGCCGGCTCCGGCCTTGCGCCTCTACAAAAGAACCAAAAGAAAGAAAAAGAAATATCACCCATCCACACTCGGCTTTGAAGCTGAGATGCAAGTTTAGCGGCTCCTGCCGCTTTGAATTCTGTTCGCGGCTTCGGCCGCGTTGCTGAATGTTTAGCGACTCCTGCCGCTTTAAACTTTTGATTCGCGGCTTCTGCCGCGTTGTGGTAAGGGTTGGGCGGCTCCTGCCGCTTTGAATTCCTTTCGCGGCTTCGGCCGCGTAGCAGAAATGTTTAGCGACTCCTGCCGCTTTGAACTGTTTGATTTGCGGCTTCTGCCGCGTTGTGGGAAACTTCGGGCGGCTCCTGCCGCTTTGAATTCCTTTCGCGGCTTCGGCCGCGTAGCAGAAATGTTTAGCGGCTCCTGCCGCTTTGAACTGTTTGATTTGCGGCTTCTGCCGCGTTGTGGGAAACTTCGGGCGGCTCCTGCCACTTTGAATTCCTTTGGCGGCTTCGGCCGCGTAACAGAAATGTTTAGCGGCTCCTGCCGCTTTGAACTGTTTGATTCGCGGCTTCTACCGCGTTGTGGGAAACTTCGGGCGGCTCCTGCCGCTTTGAATTCCTCCTACAAAAAAAAAGGGTGGGAGATAGGGAAAGAAAGGAGGCACGCTCCAGCGTCCTCACAAGGGATGAGTCTGGGGGTATGACGAATAGAGAGGCACACTCCTGTGTCCTCTTGAGTCTGGAATGAAGTACACGTCAATAAAGCTAAGCACCTGTGTCATGCACTGAAGGCTCTTATGTAGCCACAACCCCCTATCACCTGACTGGCTGCTATCAATGACAGGGGACAGGGAAGAAAGAAAGATAAAAAGGCAGAAGGTGGTATTTGGAACAGGGTGTGAAAGGGGAAAGTGGTAACAGATTACAAGTGAACAGGGGAGCCATTTTGAGAACACGTGCTGAACACGAGTGCTCCAGCTACAAGATGGTTTCACTGAAAATAGAGATGTTTGGTATCAAACATCTTGTATTAATAGGCCCACGTTGAATCAAGTGATGGGTTTTATAATGCAAGCCCCCAGAGGGCACCTTAGAGGTGACCTGAAAACTTACTGACTAATAGTGTATTGACTGACTGGTATAGACCAGCCTGCCACCACAGACAGGTTACTGACCCCCTGCAGGTGAGAGCCCGTGCTCTCTGAGGGCAGAAACAATGCCTGCTCTGCCCAGAGGTGTTGTCACTTCCTCCAAGCAGGATGGCTAAGTAATCAGCATATCAAGGCAGGAGGTTTCAAAAGCCTCGGCTGCCTTTGATATGCGACCCAAGGCTTCCCTAGACAGGAGAAATGCCACCCTCTGACCCTGCCCATTTGGCACCAGGACAGGTAGGAAAATTAGCCAGTCAGGAGGCATGTTGCTCCATCAAGCTAGTTCTACCCCTAAGGTGGGCTACCTGATGTGAACACAAAATTTAGAATTCCACCATCTTGGTTTTGGCAGAATTAGGCCCACTTGGTCAGTGTTATGCCCACTTCCCACAGGAAGTGGTCATATAGAGGGTGTAGACACCCTAAAGGTATGTTGCCCATTGGCTACTGTCACTCACCTTAACTGCCCTAAATTGAGGATTTAGGAGGCACCCCTGATGCCAGGAACTCAGATTCAACGGACCCCAAAGAAGAGGACCAAGAAGAGCAGAGTGACAACGAGAACTGAAGACTGCTGTGGACTTTTGGTGCAAAACCCTGCTTGCCTGCACCAGTCTCGACAATCGTAACTGAGTGAATCTTCCTGCAGCTGTGCAACTACCAAGAACCCCGGTAGACTGCTAGCCCTTTGCAAATTGCCAGCAATCTCCCTTGGAGTAGAAGAGCTACACCCCTGCAATCCGCAGGCACCGAAGAAGCAGAGTCCGGTGTACCAAGTTGACGCTCCCCAGCCAGCCCGATGCAGCAGATCCCCAGGAAGATGTACCTGTGCTCCTGAAGGTCAGATCTGTCCCCCCACTGAGTGAGAGGTCACCAGGACCAACCAGAGCCGCATAGGACCAATAACTGGGGTACTGGAGCCCGTGCAGCAGCCAAGGCCTGTTTAAGTCCAGTCAGGACTCTGATAGCAGTGAGATTGAGCAGCCGTAGAGACCCACTTCCAGAGTTGCCCAGCAGTCCTGATTTTTGCACACTCAACTGGCGAGACCAATGACTGCAAGGCCCTGAGCCCAGCCGACCTTTCAGCTCTGCACCTGAGTGCCCCAGCCCAGATACCAATGAACTGGCTGTGGCCCCTTGTTCCCAGGCCCCTTGTGACCCAACCCCCGCCCCATTGGGAGCTCCCAAACTTGACCCTAAGTCCCCCTCTGCAGCCTGTTTCTAGGTGGCCCCCTTCTTTTCACTGGCATAGTGCGCAAAGCTACCAACCCGACCAGCACCTCTGCACCCTGACGCACCAGGGCAGGCAACGAGTAACTGCTGGTGGTTCTTTGAACCTTGGCCCTCTACGACCCTAAGTCCCGTAAATAGCTGTATGCAACATATGTCATTTCTCCTATAGGGAAGCATTGCTGCGTAAAGACACATTTAAGTGAACATTTTACTTACCTGTAAAAATCAATATTTAAAAAAGTACTTACTTGATAATAAAGTTCTTGGTATCAAACTTTAAATAAAAATACTACTTATTTTTCTAAATTGGTCTTGGATTTATTCTTGAGTGTATCTCAATTATTGCCTCTGTGAGTATAACAAATGCTTAGCACTACCCTCTGATAAGCCTAAACTGCTCGCCCACACTACCACAAAAGAGATCATTTAGTAATATAAATTTTGCCTCTGTAAACCAATAGGGGTTGCTTGGACTCTACCTTGTTTTGCTACACTATATAAAAAGCCAGCTTCCTACAGAGACCACTATCTATCTTGGGGGTACTTATCCCCTAACTCATTGCCAGTTGTAGTGTCCTCCCCAACCTGGGTACCTGCCAATGACAACACCAAACAGGGAGCTTAGTATTACACATCTTTATTTGTCTGCGTGTAATTGCAAACTTAACATTCTAAAACAGCCTTCTTTACATTCCGTTCTGACACGTTGATGGAGCGGAAAATCTCACTGTAATCTCTCCTTGCAAAAGTACCATTACCTTTGTTGTTCCGCTCAAGGCGATGGATCTTTTCCACCGTGTTATGATCAAGAGGACACCTACATAAACATGAGCATATCAAATGCAAATAAATATTTTAGTCAATAATGAGAGTTATAAGTAGTTTTAAAGGGTTTTATTTTCCAATCAAAATATAAGTTTCTCTGACTCTTTATTCATTAGTCAGATATCAATCAGGTTACAGAATTGATAATAGAAAAAAAGAATTAATACAGAGCATAAAGGAAGGAATCCCTATTCTAAGAAACAAAATGAGGTATAAATTATGTCAGTCAGAACTCATGAAGAGTTCATGAAATATAAGCAAAAGTGAGCTTAGCATGAAGCTAAATCAATAATTAATAATTGCAAAATCTCCCATAAAGAGAAATAAAGCATAGGGCAAATAAGTCTTGGAAAAGCCTGTTAGTCAAAGCATAAAGCTTGGGGTTTTTAGCAAACAGCTTGCATCTAAATCTGCCCTCAATCCCTTACAGCTGATTCTCTCTCCTCTTGTTCAGTGCCATCTCCCTCTGAGCCTGCCTGCTTTCTCTCCCCAGAGTCTGCCCCACCACCTCCTTTCTCTGCAGAACTCAAAACAATCTGTAAGTGTCTGCAAAGATCCTGCTAAAAAGAGAGCCCCCACACCTCAGCTAGTAACCCGTATATAGTTCAGCAAAATGTTTCAAAACATGTGACTTCGTCCTCCATCCAATTGAAGTGCAGAAAAAAATCGACACCCCTCGGCTGACTTCACATCACCAATCAGGCGTGTTCTTGTGACACATTTGACTTTTACTCTAATGATTTCATCTCCTAATTTCCTGCTAAAGAAACAATTTATTTCAATGAAACAGAAAACATTTATTCCAACAAGATATTATTATTTTACGCAGGAAACTGTGAATACGTTTTATAATAATGTGAAGAAAATGTGTGTTTTGCAGTTTTACTCTAGCTATAAAATGAAAGAGGCTTTGTTTAAACAACTGAATACTGATAAAAGCAAGTTACAGGCTGTAAATTATAAGAAGCTTCTCTCACGAAGAAAAGGAAAGGGCAAACATTACATTCTTATCTCAAAGACAGTGCTGAAGCTTCCCAGAGCAAAAACTAAATCACAAGCTGTATTTCAGCTTTTCTATAATGTAAAATGCGTGTTAATTCAGTACAAATATATGCTATTTTGCAAGTTCAAAACACATTTTGCAAATTAAATCTACATTCTATAGTGAGATTAAATCTAAACTAAACACATTTAAATCAACCATGAATTAATTGTGCATGGTTTTACCTGATTCATAAAATGGAAAACATCTAACAAGGCCTCATGTTTTCACTTTTCCAGCACCAAATGTCTGCGTGTCAGCTAAGGCCTCATGTTTTCATTTTTTCCAGCACCAAATGTCTTTGTGCCACTTTTAAATGCAGTTTTATGCCTGAAGCTCAAGGCTCAACGCGTAAATATCACCTATAGATTTAAGCATTACTAATGACAAAAGCTGTCATTAGTAATGCTTAAATCTATAGGTGATATTTACGCGCTCTCAATCCCACCCTTTGATGATTTCCAAATCATTAGAAAACCAAAAGAGGGTCCCTCCAAAAGGAGATAGGGAAACAGAGCGTAACCTCTTTGGAGGACAGGGGAAGAAAATATTCTTTTTAAATAACCCCTCACCCACCATGGTTGCCCCATGGTGGCATGCTTCATCAAAGGGTTCATCCCTGCCCTACTAAGGACAGGGGAGTGCTGCTTCATAAGGAAACGCGGGAGCACTTTGTAAGGATGTTCCTATACATGCTTCTTGGAGGACGAGTCTACCTCTCTAACCTCTACCCTCCCCCATTGGTCTATAGATTTCCAAATCATCACACCTCAAATGATTTGCAAATCATCACAAATATTTCATTTCACATGTGACATTTGTTCAAAGAGCACTCTTATCATTAGTTAAGTCAAATATTTGTTTTTCTCTACCTCAAATATTGCTACTCATCTTTAGTGTATCTAGACATGGTCATTTCATTAGCAGACTTAATTTCTATCAGGTATATAAAGAAACCCCTACCAAACTAGTATGTTCAGTATCACTTGTTATTACAAAAAGCTGAGCACATAACAATTTTACATCTATTTCTAAGGCAACACAAGTTTAGTCTGTAATCAGATCATATATAGCCAGGCTCAAAAGTTCAGTGCAGAGTGCTGTAAGTAGCTTCTTGGAACAGTTAGTTTTCTGTAAAATAAGTAACTAAAATAATAAAAGTTCCAAAAGAACCAGTTCTTTTTTTCTTCTTTTCTTTCATCATTCAATTATTGTTTTCTTTTCAGCTCTTGATAATTCTCAGTTATTGTTTCAGTATTTCTTGGTTCTTTTTGTCTCAAGCTTGCAATCAAGGTGGCTCAAGTCTCGCATCACACTGTTCATCCAATGTGGCATTCTGTACATTTTCCTCGCAATATGACCACTCAGGTGCTGAATAGCTCTGACAGAGCACTATCAATCCTTTGGACTTTTTCAATCTAAGCCTTCCACTTTCGTCTTCACTTTATTCAGATTCAGACGTTTCAGCTATGGGTGCAAATGATTTTTCAGGGGACCACTGCAGACTTTTTGGATACCCCCTTTGCTTTTTTTCCACCTCCACTCGTGGGCCCACAGCACTAATTCCTTCTTCAGAGGGTGGACCTGACTCATTCACCCTTTTTACACCGCTTTCATCAGAGCCAGTTTCCACATTTTGCTTTTCCAGTTTCACTCCAGTTTGTCCATGGGCCCCTCCTTTCTCTCTGCAGAACTCCAAAAAAGCTGTGTGTTTCTGCAAGCGTCCTGCTAAAAAATAAGGAAAAGCCCCACCTCTCAGCTAGTAACCAGTATTTCTAACAAAAAAACGTGACTTAGTCTTCATACTTTGTCAAATTGGAGTTTCAGAACACATCGACATCCCATGGGCTGACTGGACACGTCATCAATCAGGCGAGTTCTTGTAACACATTTGAATCTTGTGCTAAATGACTTCATCTCCTAACATCCTGAAACAATGACATTTTCTCCAACAAAAAATTATTAATTATGCGGAAACAGAGAATACATATTATAAGAAAAATGTGTACTTTGCAGTTTTCACTCTACGTTATGAAGTGAATAAAGCTTTGTTTAAACAACTGCATACTGATAAAAGTAAGCCACAGTAAATTATAAGAAAGGTCTTTTCATGAAGACGGAAGAAACGGAGGAAATTCCATTCTTATCTCAAGGACGGACAGTGAGCCTTCCAAAGCAAACTAAATCACGAGCTGTGTATTTCAGCTTTTCTTCTTCACTTTAAAATGCGTGTTAATTCAGATGCTACTTTAAAAGTTCAAAACACATTTTCCAAATTAAATGTACATTCTATAGTGAGGTCAAATCTAAACTAAACATATTCAACAAACCATGAATTAATTAATTGAGCATGGTTTTACATTATTCATTAGACTGAAAGCATCTGAGCAAGCCTCATTCATTGTTTTCACTTTGCATGCACCGAATGTCTGCGTGCCACTTTTTAAAATGCAGTTGATGTCTGAAACTCAAGGTAGCTTTTGTCATTTAGCAATGCCTAAATCTATAGGTGAAATCTGAGCGCCATCAATTCACCCTTTGATGATAAACAAATCATGATACCTTAAATGATTTCTATATCATCACACTTATTTCATAGGTGACATTTGATCAAAGAGCACACTCATCATTAGTTGAGTCAAATATATGTTTTTCTCTAACTAAAATATTACTACTTATCTTTAGTGTATATAGAAATGGTAATTTCATTAGCACACTTAATTTCACACAGGTATATAAGGAAACCCCTACTAAGATTAGTATGTTCATTATCACTTGCTATTACAAAAGCTGAGCACATAACAATTTTACAAGTTTTGTCTGTAATCAGATCATATATAGCTAAGCTCAAAACTTTAGTGCAGAGTTCTGTAAGTAGCTTCTTGGAACAGTTAATTTTCCTTAAAATAAGTAACTAAAATAATAAAAGATCCAACAGAACAGTCCTCTTTTTCTTTTTCTTTTTTGTCTTCTTTCATCATTCAATGATTGTTTTCTTTTCAGCTCCTGGCAGTTCTCAATTATTTATTTTCAGCATTTCTTGACTCTTTTTTTTCTCAAGCTTGCAATCAAGGTGGCTCATATAGTTCAAGCCTCGCATTACACAGTTCATTCAATGTGGCATTTTGTACTTTTTCCATGAAATTTGACCACTCAGGCGCTGAAAAACTCTGACAGAGCACTATCAATTCTTTGCACGTTTTCAATCCAAACCTTCCACTTTTATGTTCACCTTGTTCAGATTCAGATGTTTCAGCTATGGGTGCAAATGATTTTTCAAGGGACACGGTAGACGTTTTTGATACCTTTTCAGCCAGCTTTTTTCTACCTCCACTCGTAGGCCCACAGCACTAATTCCTTCTTCAGAGGCTGTACCTGACTCATTCACCCTTTTTACACCGCTTTCATCTGAGCCAGTTTCCACATTTTGCTTTTCCAGTATCACTCCAGTTTGCTCTAGTGCTGCTTCAGACTCTGTGTTTTCCCTGACAGCTTGACTGACCCTCTTCTGTGGACTTTTGACCACTGCTGGCATCTCTTCTTGAAGAGGAGCTGTTTTGTCAAGGGGATACGGGACTCTACGTGCATGAGAGGCATGCATCCAATTTGGAAAGCCACCACACTTCACAACAGTCATTGCCAGGATCACTTGGAACAGGCCTTTCCATCTTGGTTCCAACCAAATCTTCAGATTGTGCATTTTGTTCACAACATCATCTCTCAGATCAAAGTTTTGGCACTGTCCACTATGCAGATCTTGTGTAGCAGCTGCAATCTGGTGAGAAACAGCAAGCTCCACATCAGTCAATCCTTCACAGCAATTGTTTTTCTTTTCATCTGTGGTTTTCACAAGTGCATTTGCATATACATATTCAAGCCACTTCAGTGATGCTGAGACACAGTCTTTGGCAAAGTGAAACTCTGTGGTGTCTTTGTGTTGCTTTATTATGCTTGAAACTTCAGGCAGATAGCTACAATCCAATCTTTGTCCAATCTGTGGTTCTGCACACATCATCTTTGAGACCTCATTATGATCTGATTTCAGAGAAACTGGCAATCTATACCTGGGCATCAGTTTTTGCAATAACACGTTTGGTACAATGCAGTTGTCATTTTTCTCAAAATCTGTTCTGATACAACCTTGTTGTTCTGCCTCTGAAACATTTTCTTGTACCTCCTTTAATTTTTTCCCAAGTGTAAGTTATTAACATCAACATTAGATAGACAGTATCCTTCTCAGATTCACATGTGAAAATTCCATTGAATGTATAGGCTAACAGGATACAGTACTGTGCAACTGAATTAGCATTTCTCTCTCATATGACAATAGTGACTCCCATTTGAGCAGTTATACTGCATGTTATGGTAAGGGCAATCAATTTTGAATTTTGGACTGAGGTAACTACGGAAAGCCATGAAACTTTGACAACATAATGTATAGGGAACACAGCATGTGCTACTCCTAATGTGCCATTGTTACTTCTCAAACATGGGCCATCCACAAAATGGACATTGTTGGGCTCAATCAGGGCTTCATCATTAAAGTCTAACCTTGGCTTCAGGCATAAATTCATGACACCTAGATATTCAGTTTCAGTTTCATTACAATTTCATTTGCTGGCAGTATTCTCAATACATTTGAATTTAGACATGTTCTGATCACAGTATTTTCTAGTAGCAACTCCACAAAGTAAGGAACCATTTCAGTTACTGGACATTCCATCATTATATTCTCACTCTTTTTGTGACTGACATCTACCACAGCTACTAAGTTAAGGCAGCTGGGCATTTCTGTGACGATGGGGTCAAGGGTCATTGGGAAATACGTCACAGACTTTTGAGCATCTTCATGTTTTTGAACAGGCACTGAGAGAGCGCAGCCCTCCCTCTCACTGCAAATTGGTTTATTTTCTTTCAAATAAACTTGCATCCCTAGTGCTGGGGCGCAACACTTTTTCTCTTTCAACTCTAGGAATGCTTTTGTGCAATTGTTATCCAATGGAAGCGGATCAGACACATCCTTGTGTGTCAGCCTCAGTAAAGGCTTAGCCACTAGGGAAAGGTTTGGTAACCACTGTCTTCAGCAGCCAACCATTCCCAAAAACATCCTGACTTCTTTCTTAATTTGAGGTTGTTAGAAAAGGGGGTCTCTAGTTGGCAAGTGCTTGCACCTTTGTCCAAGTAGGGACCCTTCTTACTAGTCAGGATAAGGGAGTTACACTCCTAAAATAACCCCTGCTCACCCCCTTGGTAGCTTGGCACGAGCAGTCAGGTTTATCTTAGAGGCAGTGTGTAAAGCATTTGCACATAACCAACAGTAATACAGTGTAAGCACTACAAACGGACACCACACCAGTTTAGAAAAATATCCTATATTTTTATATACTTAAAACAAGACCAATACGATAGAAATCCATAGTACAGTACTTTAAAAATCTTCAGTTATCACAGTGTCCTTAAAAACAGTTCCTTGATGTCGATAGCTCTGTCCAGGGCTATCACGGCGTCGTGAACAAACAAATCCAAGCAGTTCTGGCTGACCGCGGCGTCGCGGGTCAGCTACGGTGTCGGGAAGACCCGCAAACAGTACCTTTCAGAAATGCAGGGCGTCGATGACCTCGCGGTGAGCTTCCGAACACACGGCGTCTGCAGGCGTCGGTTCCGGAGGTCGGTACAAGCGTCATCGGGGCCCTCGAAGTCACAAGCGTTGCAGATCGATCTCCTCTCTGTTGAAGTCAGGAGCGCTGGCGTCGGCCGGCGTCGGGTGCTGTGGTGCGAAGTGCAGCGGTGCGGCGTGCGGTGCCCTCAGGTCGCGGTGCGAGCAGCGGCTCGGTGGCGGCGTCGGATGGCGTCATCAGGGAGACCAGGGTCGCGGTGTGAGATGAAGGCGGTGCTCGTCACGGTGCTGGCAGGTCACGGTGCAGCAGCGGCGTCGTCGTTGCTGAAGCGCTGTCGTCGGCTGACGAACGGAGTCGATGGCACCGGCGTCGGTGGGCCAAGGCTGCGGTGCGGGATGAGGGCGGTGCGTCGTGTAACTTACAAGCGGTGCCCCTGAACCACGGTGCAAGCAGCGGCATCGAGTCCGGCGTGGAGCGGCGTCGTCAGGGATACCACGGCATCGTCGTGAAGCGAGGTGGTGCGGAGTGTGGTGCCCACAGGTCGCGGTGCGAGCAGCGGCTCGGTGGCGGCGTCAGCAGGCATCGTAGGTGAGACCAGGGTCGCGGTGCGGCGTTGCGGCGGTGCCCTCTGCGGTGCCTTCAGGACACGGAGTCGGCAGCGGCGTCGTAGAAGGCGTCGGGCTTGAAGTCTTTGCTGTTCCTGAGACTTCTTGAACAGGGGGCAAGCTCTACCTCAAGCCCTTGGAGACACTCACAAAGTAGATTGCAGAAAGTTCAGTCCAGTCCTTTCACTGCCCAAGACAGAAGCAGCCACTGCAGGCCAACACAGCAAAGCACACAGCAAAGTGGTAGTTCCTCCTCACAGCTTCTCCAGCTCTTCTTCTTGGCAGTCTTCTTGATCCAAAAGAGTTCCCTTGAAGTCTTTTCTATCCCTGAGACTTCCAACAGGAGGCAAGCTCTACTTCAAGCCCTTGGAGAAAACTCTAACAGCAGGATGATGAAAGCACAGTCCAGTCCTTTCCCTACCCAAGACAGAAGCAACCACTGCAGGCCAACCCCACAACACGCAGCATAGGGGCAGTACTCCTCCTCCAGCATTCCCGGTCCTTCTTCCTGGCAGGTTCCTTAGTTCAGAAGTAATCTAAAGTTCTGGGGTTTGGGTCCCCCTTTTTATCCTCAATTTCTCTTTGTTCTCTGAAGGCAGAGAGGCCTTTGCCTAGTCCAAACCAGTTCTGGTCAGTCCTGGAGCACTTTGTTGACAAGACTCCTTCTTTCCTTTCACAGTGCAGGCCAGGGACATCAGACGCACCACAGGAGGTGGAGCCAGCATTGTGGCGGGAAGGCCCAGCCCTATTCAGGTCCCAGGTGCATCTCCTCCCACCCATCTACATGTAGATCTTGCTATTCAGCCCTGTGCTGACTCACCCTGTCTCCTGGCATCCCCCAGCCCCTGTCACTCACACTCCAGACAAGGAATACACAACCTAGCAGAGGCAGGCTTGGATGGTTAGACAAGAAAATACCCACTTTCTAAAAGTGGTATTTTCAAACACAGAATGTTAAAACCAACTTCACTAAAAGATGCATTTTATCATTGTGAGTCCAGGCATACTAAACTCGAATTTCTACCATGTTTCCTGTGTCAGTTAGGATTATAAGCTGTAATAATCAAAACTGCCCATTCTGGCCTATGGGGAACAGGTAGCCTTGCAATAGTGAAAAACGAAATAGGCTGTAATTCACTATCAGGACATGCCACACACACCAGGGCATGTCCTACCTTTCACATACAATGCACCCTGCCCACAGGGGTACCTTGGGCCTACCTTAGGGGTGACTAACATGTAGAAAAGGGAAGGTTTAGGGACTTGCAAGTGTGTGCACTTGCCAAGTCGACATGGCAGCCCCAGGCTGCACAAGGCTCTGCAATGGCAGGCCAGAGTTACACTTTACGGGCTGTTTGCGTGGGTGGCACAATCCAGTGCTGCAGCCCACCAACAGCATTTGATTTATAGGCCCTGGCACTCGCAGTGCACTTTACTAGGGACTGACACATAAATCAAATAGGCCAATCATGGAAACACCAATCCATAACACATTTTACACAGAGAGCATATGCACTTTAGCACTGATTGGCAGTGGGAAAGTGCCCAGAGTCCTAAAACCAACACACACAGGGTCAAAAACAGGAGGCCAAAAAGCAAAAAGTCTGGGGGTAAACCCGCTGAAAAAGCCAAGTCTAACACAACCCCCTCCCAGCCTAAAGCCAGGGTAGACTAATCAATCCCTTGATGGACTTCCCTGCTTGGGGCGATAGAACATAGACCTGGCCCACAACAGCGGGGGCACGTTCTGGTTCTACGCCTTTCCAAACCCAGTTGGATCCCTCTATCCATACTCTCAGGGCCCACTAAGCTGACCCATGGGGTACCTTTCTCTTCACCTGTGAACCCCATCTGTGCAGCACCTAAACTTACTTTGCTCACAGATGTGTCGCAACAGGCCGACAGTGCCCACATGGCCAACACAGTGGTGTGGCCCAGTCCACCCCCGGGGTGTGACTCCTGTCCCCCTCCCAGGGGCAACTCTGTCCACCAGGACAGTAAGCCACAGTGGCTACCGACAGTTGTCAGTGGGGAGACCCAGGCCTTATGCCTCTCAGGGCTCTCTAACCTCTGTGGCATCAGAGAGTGGGGGGCGGTAGCCCCAGGTGCCTGGCACCCTTTGTCCACTCTCCCTCTTGTCAGGCCAGGGATGACATCCTGGCACTGACCCACCAGCCTTTGGTCTGTACCCGGCGGCTGGACAGGAGACTGGGGTAGGCTCTCCCACTCCCGGTCTTCCTCCCAAGGGCTCCGTACCCTCCCACCTGGAGCGGTACCCCCTACCAGAATTGTCAGTGCACCTGTGGCAGGTGCCTTGCACAATTCGCCCACCAGTTCAGGGGTGTTATCCTGCAACTGGTACGCCAGCCTAGGGTCTGCACCCTGAGGCTGGACAGGAGACTGGGGTGGCCTCCCCCACACCCGGTCCTCCTCCCTGGGGCTCCGTACCCTCCCACCTGGAGCGGTACCCCTTTCCAGAATTGTCAGGGCACCTGTGGCAGGTGTCCTGCACAATTCGCCCACCAGTTCAGGAGTGCTATACTGCAACTGGTACACCAGCCTAGGGTCTGTACCCTGAGGCTGGACAGGAGACTGGGGTGGACTCCCCCACACCTGGTCCTCCTCTCTGGGGCTCTGTACCCTCCCACCTGGAGTGGCACCCCCAGAAGACAAACTGGTAGGGGCACTGTTAGCAGTCACCCGTTCCTCCAGGTCAGGGGGGGCACCCTGAACCTGGTCCGCCACCCCAGGGTCTGTACCCTTAGGTGGAACCTGGGCCTGGCAACCCAGGACTTCCGGGGGAGTACACCAACCCCCCCCAAGGGAAACACACCCCTCATGAGTTGTGCCAGAATCCGCCTGGCGCAGGTCTCCAGCCTCCTGTCCACCTGACAGAGCATGAAGATCCCCCAGGCCAGAAGTGGCCTCACCAGGGTCAGTCCTGGGGTGCTCTGACCTCAGATCTGGCAACCCCTGACCTACTGGTCCTTCCAAAATTGTCAGGGAACCTGTGGCAGGTGTCCTGTCCAACTCACCCACCAGTTCAGGACCTCTCTCCAGCAACTGGTCTCCCAACCTAGGGTCTAAACCCTCAAGTTGAACCGGGGTCAGAGGCGAGGACTCCCTCCCTCTGCACCCCCTCCAGAGTTTTGCACCCTCCCACCTGGAGTGGTACCCCTAGAAGACAAACCGGTCAGGACACTGCTTACAGTCGTCCTTCCCTCCAGGTCAGGCAGGACCTGAACCTGGCTTCCCAACCCAGGGACTAAACCCTGTAGCTGAGCACCTGCCCGGCGCACCAGGACTTCCTTGGGAGCACGCATGCCCCCCCTGAGGGTAACACATGACTCATGCGTTGTGTGACAGTCTGTCTGGCGCAGATCTCCCGACCTCTGTCCATCTGACAGTGCGCGAAGATCCCCCAGGACAGAAGTGGTGTCACCATGGTCACTGCTAGGAGGCTCAGCCCTTCTGGCTGGCCCCTGACCCACTGGTTCTCCCACTGGGGAACGCATCCCCCTCTCACCCCTCCATCTGGACTCCTGCACCCTCCCAACTGGAGCGGTGCCACCAGACACCAGAACCACTGGAGCTCCGCTTACAGATGCTCCAGGTTCTCCTGACTCTAGGAGATCCCCCTCAACGGACGGCCTATCAGTACAGCCTAGGCTCCCCACCTGGTGTTCCCTCCTGGAACCACCCAGGCTCTGGGACCGGGTTTCGGGCACCTTGGGCCGCAGTCCCTTCCCACTCCTTCTCCGCGGAGACAGGACGTGAGTCCCTACACCCTTCCCATGACACCAGGACCTAGCTGGGCTACCATGAACCTTTCCCACCACCCTTGGTTGGGAAATACCTAAGCCACTTCCTTCCAGGTCACCCCAGATGCTTCTCCAGACCCTCTGGAATCCACCACAAGGTCTGCCTCCAGTGCAAGCTCCCTGGGGTCAGAAAACTCACACTCCCCTGGGTGTTGGCATTGCTCTGGAAAACAGGGACTTAAAATATGCTCTCCAACAATTGAATCACACAGCCCCACACAGGTGTTAACCAAACTACCCTTCACCCACCCATCCAGTGCCTCAGAAAAGTACCCCACATCATTCTCACAAGACTGGTGAGACAGTGTCTGACTGTTGCTGTCTCTCCACCCATACTCTTCTGGCTGGTCTCCATACTCACTTACCAGGGCTTCTATCATGGGGGAACCCCTCTCCCTGCACCTCTCATCTAGAGTCAGTAGAGTGTCCCTCCCACTACCAGGAATATGATCCCCTGTGCCAGTTCCCCAATCCACCTCAGGGATACTGCGCACCACTGGAGTAACCTCACAGTCCTGAACCCCCTGGTGTATGTCAACCCCCTCCTTGAAGTAGGGCCCCAAATCTGTGCGTGTGTGTACCTCATCCTCAGTACTAGACACTACATTTTTGCTGCCACCATCTGGGCTGGACAAAGCCCTACCAGCTTCCCAATCCAGCTCCAGCTCTCTCATTTTAAGCTCATGATCCAAGATCATCTTCTTTTCCTCCATGGCTATTCTTTTGTCTTCCCTCTCACTTTCTATTCTGAGTTTCTCCAATTCGAACTTCCTTGCTTCCCGCCTGTCCTCCAGCTCCTCTGGGGACAAGCTACTGCTGCCTTGCCTTGAGGGTTCCCCCTCCTCCCAAAAGCACATCCACCTTAGGAACAGGCTCCTCCACCTCTCCATTGAAATCACCAGATTGCCCACTGGCATGTCTGGCTGCTACCCAGGCCCTCAGCGCCTTTTGTAGCTCATCCTTCCTGGTGAGGCCTCTGACCTGGACTTTCAGGTTCTTGCAAATCGATTTTAACTCCTTGACATTGTAGGCTTCCAATCGATCCTCCTCAAAGGCAATTTCTACTGATGCAATTGATGATACTATAGATTCAGGCATGTTGAAGTATCAAGTTCAAACTGACAAGATCAAAACTAGGCCAAAAAGAAAAAGAACCTGTAAGTGGTACGTAATGGTCTGCGATATGGTAGTAGTGCACACCAATCACTGTAAGTCAAGTGCAAACACAAGTCCTATCCTCACCGCTGACAATCAATGTTAGAAATGGGGGTCTCTAGTTGGCAAGGGCTTGCACCTTTGTCCAAGTAGAGACCCTTCTTCCTAGTCAGGATAAGGGAGTTACCCTCCTAAAATAAACCCTGCTCACCCCCTTGGTAGCTTGGCACGAGCAGTCAGGCTTATCTTAGAGGCAGTGTGTAAAGCATTTGCACATAAACAACAGTAATACAGTGTAAACACTACAAACGGACACCACACCAGTTTAGAAAAATATCCTATATTTTTATATACTTAAAACAAGACCAATACGATAAAAATCCACAGTAAGGTACTTTAAAAATCTTCAGTTATCACAGTGTCCTTAAAAACAGTTCGGTGCGTCGTGTAACTTACGAGCGGTGCCCCCGAACCACGGTGCAAGCAGCGGCGTTGAGTCCGGCGTGGAGCGGCGTCGTCGGGGATACCACGGCGTCGTCGTGAAGCGAGGCGGATGCGGAGTGTGGTGCCCACAGGTCGCGGTGCGAGCAGCGGCTCGGTGGTGGTGTCAGCAGGCGACGTCGGTGAGACCAGGGTCGCAGTGCGGCATTGCGGCGGTGCCCTCTGCGGTGCCTTCAGGACACGGAGTCGGCAGCGGCGTCGTAGACGGCGTCGGGCTTGAAGTCTTTGCTGTTCCTGAGACTTCTTGAACAGGGGGCAAGCTCTACCTCAAGCCCTTGGAGACACTCACAAAGCAGATTGCAGAAAGTTCAGTCCAGTCCTTTCACTGCCCAAGACAGAAGCAGCCACTGCAGGCCAATACAGCAAAGCACACAGCAAAGTGGTAGTTCCTCCTCACAGCTTCTCCAGCTCTTCTTCTTGGCAGTCTTCTTGATCCAAAAGAGTTCCCTTGAAGTCTTTTCTATCCCTGAGACTTCCAACAGGAGGCAAGCTCTACTTCAAGCCCTTGGAGAAAACTCTAACAGCAGGATGATGAAAGCACAGTCCAGTCCTTTCCCTACCCAAGACAGAAGCAACCCCTGCAGGCCAACCCCACAACACGCAGCATAGGGGCAGTACTCCTCCTCCAGCTTTCCCGGTCCTTCTTCCTGGCAGTTTCCTTAGTTCAGAAGTAATCTAAAGTTCTGGGGTTTGGGTCCCCCTTTTTATCCTCAATGTCTCTTTGTTCTCTGAAGGCAGAGAGGCCTTTGCCTAGTCCAAACCAGTTCTGGTCAGTCCTGGAGCACTTTGTTGACAAGACTCCTTCTTTCCTTTCACAGTGCAGGCCAGGGACATCAGACGCACCACAGGAGGTGGAGCCAGCATTGTGGAGGGAAGGCCCAGCCCTATTCAGGTCCCAGGTGCATCTCCTCCCACTCATCTACATGTAGATCTGGCTATTCAGCCCTGTGCTGACTCACCCTGTCTCCTGGCATCCCCCAGCCCCTGTCACTCACACTCCAGACAAGGAATACACAACCTAGCAGAGGCAGGCTTGGATGGTTAGACAAGAAAATACCCACTTTCTAAAAGTGGTATTTTCAAACACAGAATGTTAAAACCAACTTTACTAAAAGATGCATTTTATCATTCTGAGTCCAGGCATACTAAACTCAAATTTCTACCATGTTCCCTGGGTCAGTTCGGATCATAGGATATAATAATCAAAACTGCCCATTCTGGCCTATGGGGAACAGGTAGCCTTGCAATAGTAAAAAACGAAATAGGCTGTAATTCACTATCAGGACATGACACACACACCAGGGCATGTCCTACCTTTCACATACAATGCACCCTGCCCACAGGGGTACCTTGGGCCTACCTTAGTGTGACTAACATGTAGAAAAGGGAAGGTTTGGGACTTGCAAGTGTGTGCACTTGCCAAGTCGACATGGCAGCCCCAGGCTGCACACAGGCTCTGCAATGGCAGGCCAGAGTTACACTTGACGGGCTGTTTGCGTGGGTGGCACAATCCAGTGCTGCAGCCCACCAACAGCATTTGATTTATAGGCCCTGGCACTCGCAGTGCACTTTACTAGGGACTGACACATAAATCAAATAGGCCAATCATGGAAACACCAATCCATAACACAATTTAACATGGAGAGCATATGCACTTTAGCACTGATTAGCAGTGGTAAAGTGCCCAGAGTCCTAAAACCAACACACACAGGGTCAAAAACAGGAGGCCAAAAAGCAAAAAGTCGGGGGGTAAACCCGCTGAAAAAGCCAAGTCTAACAGAGTTGGATTCATCTTGTGAATTGCTTCCACTCTCTCTGGTAACACCTTTCTAGCTCCTTTTCCAATTATGTGTCCCAGACATTCATCTTCTTTTTTGACAGTACTCCTGACTATCCTCATGGAATGGCACTATGACATGAATTTGACAAAAATCAATAACAGTAAGCCATTCTTCAGCATATAGAATGTGAAAAATATGTTGGCTGGATTCGGTACCATAGGACAACATGGAACAGTTATGCTGCTAATCTCCTGCACTATTCTGTTCTTTTCATTTAGTTTCTGTAAATCTGCGATCAGAAAGTTACATAAACTTCCAATCAATTCCATCAAAAATCCTTCACTCAGTTTATCTCCAATTATGGGTAAAATTTCTGCAACTGATGGTGTTCTTGAATACATTTCATCTTGTTTTAATTTGACTAAGACTTGTTCTGCACGTTTTATTAATCTGTCATCTTTCTCTGAGAACTCCCTTACTTCTGTGTTTATTATTTCTTTCAAATCAGAAGGTAATTTTTCAACTGTCATTTCTGAAAACAATCCTACAGCTGTCTCTTGTTGGGCCATTTTAAACTGCACATCCTCATCAGCAATCTGATATTTAACACCATCTGGTGTACAGTAATCTGTGCTGTTTGATTTGCAAAACAAATGTTTTCCTGTCAGGCCTACATTGCGTGAGTCACAAACAACAAATTGGTAACCTTTCTCAAATGGGCCTATTTTTGCTGCAACCTTCTCTAAAACTGGGTCTGTAATTTCTCTGTTTAAAACTCCTACAACTAAGTCTGGACCTTCCACTGTTCTCACAATGGACTTGGTAATTTCAGAATTGTTAGGGTTAAAACTCTTATTTTCAAATACAGCAACCTGTTGAAACGGGTTCTGATTTTGTTTCTGGAAAGAATTCACATTTGCTCTGGACAACTGATTTAAATTAATTTGAGCATTTTCGATATTTTGTGGGAGCATCTGAGCTTGAAAAACTCCTGTCATTGGTACCTGTTTCTGAATTGACATTTGCATTTGCTGAGATGACACATTTTGCACCTGCACTTTTCTCTGTGTTTGCGCAAGTCCATTTACTGCATCAGGTTTAAGTCTACATTTCTTCTTCCAATGCTCAAATCTGTTACAAAGATGTCAAAAGGACACTTTCTCCAGCAGTGCGACATCCATACCTGTATTTGCACAAACCAAAACACCTTTACTTCTATTCTGTGAAACACCAAGGGGCATATTAGCAAGGGCCTTATCGCCGCTTTAGCGGCACTTTTTGCCGCTAAAGCGGCGATATTTCTATCGCCCTATTAGCAAGCTGTCGCTAACAGCTGTTAGCGACAGCTTTTAGCGAAAGCGACTATTTTAGTGCCGCTTTGCATGTCAGCGATATATATCGCTAATGACATGCAAAGTAGGCGTTCCCAACTAAAAGCGACTGAAAACAGTCGCAAACACAAATTCCCCCTATTAGCAATGCCCGCGAAGCGATAAAATAATTTGCGCTAACCGCGATTATCGCTGGAATCTAACACCTGCTAAAAACCTGACTTAACCATTATAGTCAATGGGAGGTGGATTGTAAGGTTAAGTCCTCACCTACCTATTAGCAAGCTTTTCATTAGCGCGTAGTATTTATCCCTGGATTTCTTGCGCTATTGGCGCGTTTCCCCGCTATCGCTGGAATTTTTATCGCCTTGGAGATAAGCGTTGATAATAACACGTTATCTCCGCGATGAAATCCAGCGATCGCCGGCGATAAAAAAAACAGCGCTAAGCGCACTTTGCGATGATTATCGTAATTTCTTGGTAATAGCCCCCCAAATCTTCCTTGAGCACCTTTTATTTCTGCTTGTGAAACAACACCTTGTACTCCCTTTCATTCTCTGCAAACAACTGATTCTGAAAACTTTCCTGAGCAAACTCCCTCTGTACCATCATAGGTTTTTCCTAAAACTCTTTCTGCTTCATTCCTTGTCCAGCACTATAGTATCCTTCATCCTTCAGAATCCTATCTATCAGCTTTCTTTGCAAACAAACCAATATTTGTTATACGAGCACACTGCTCTGATCAGAGAACAATAATCCAATAACAAACTGAGTCACAAAGAATCTCATGCCACTGGCATCAGGACATTCTCTCCCACTGTGTTGCGGACTAGACACACACTTTCACAAAACTCATGAACCACTTCTTTTAGCTCATGTGTGGTTCTTTTAATCTTTACCCAATTATCATCTTTTGCTGGCACTCTGCCCTTCAGAAAAGTAATCACTGCTTCCTTTTTCTCCATAATAACAGAAAATGGTGGTGCATTCATGCAAACATTTTTCATTTTCTCCTCATCTGGCCCTTGCACAACAACTTTAGATTCAAACCACAATTCAGTTTGCATAGCAGGGTCAAAGAACATTTTCAAATGAATACACAACTCCTTTGAAATTTCAACAAATCCATCAATTTGTGAGTACCACAGCATAGGCTTGTCTCTCAATTTTGGGAATGTGTTCAGAAATGCTACAAGTTCACTTTTGTTCCGTGGCACATGAACATGCACTATTTCCACTATTTCTCTCAATGAGTAAGCAAAAGCGTCTCCCTCATCCTGCTTATTATTTTCCTCAACAAGGTCTGGTGGTTTCTTTTTTTTATCCAGTTTCCTTGCTAGGACTGGTGGTTTCTTTTTCTTCTCATATTTCAATGATTGGACTGTCTAGGGTAGTTTCGGTTCAATACTCTGTAAATTCTGAGTTTCTGAAATAAACCCTGACATAATTACTCATTCTGCAGCTCTTTGAACTTTTTAAGTAGGGACCATATTAATTAGGACAGTCACAATTTGTCTTGGCACTTTCTGTGCATCTGCAGATTGAAGTATTTTTACTGAGTCAGTCACAATTGAAGCAGTAACACCTGGAGATATCACTGTCAGTACTGAATCAAAAGGTAGTGGGTCACTCTGAAATGTCTGCACAGTTCTCTCAATCTGTATTTCTCTTGGTTCAACAGAAGCAGTAGCCACAGTAGTGCTTACTGGTACAATATTATCAGTATTTTTAGGTGGTGGACCCTCAGTTAATAATGCATCCAACATTTCATCCCCATAATCACTATTTATTTGAAGCTTTTTGTCATCATTAATTCCCATCTCCTGTATCTGATCTTTTACCTTTGTATGCTTTCTTTCCTTGTCTCTTGCTGTTTTTTTCCACATGCTTAAAGCTTCAAATTGTTTAGCTCTAGATGGTGTCTTTATTTCACATAACACTTCCCTTAATCTGTCAATAATTTGCAATTCAAAAGTACCATATTTTGGAAATCTAAAAGGACCCTCTTTTTTAGTAATCTTGCAACATTGGTGAACCCACAAACATGAATGTTGTCCCAAACTGGTAGACACAAAATGCACAGGTGTTCTTTCAGGAGCATCCCCAATTAAAATCAAAATTTTCACATTACCTCCCAACAGTTTCTTAAAGCCTTTAAACAATTTCATTTCTGTAATATTTTAATGCAATTTCTTTTCTCCAATCCTGTCAGTTTCAATTTCAGTCAGTGTAACTCCTGCTACTGAACCTCCCTTTACAAAAATAACCAGCAGTAAATTACAAACCTTTTTCAAAGAAAAAAACATAAGATTAGAAACAACACAAAACAATGCTGATTTGTCTGCTCCACTAAAAAAGAGATAGATTCAATAACTCAAAGAATTATTTTGCTACTAGCAGAAACTCGACCAGCATTACTCCACTCTCAATCAAGTGAAAGACTCTCGGGACTTCTTCAGGTGTACTTTCCAAAGGTACCCAAATAAATCTTCCACAATTACTAACTTCAGTGTTCCCTTTGCAATATTAACAACCTCTTTTGTTGTCTAGTATCACACCAGCAGACAAAACATTTCTCTAGTGTGTACTATCCACACTCTTCCTCTGCCCATGAGGCTAATACATCCCGCGATCTTAGGCAACTCCGTACCCGTTTCTTCCAGACAACATATAACAATAGCACAATATGTTAGTAACCAAAATTATTAATTCTGTCCTATTAAATTACCAATTTAATCAATAAAACCATCAAGTCTAATAAGCAAAATGTCATCAGTCAAAACCTTACTATTTTTTCAACACTACTAATAATACCTTTTAGCACATTAACAACATTTCACAACCCTATTGATACTCGCACCACTCCAGCAATCGCCTTCTCGCATTACCTTCCAGTACCGCTTTGCCAGCCTTCAAGTTCTGAGCATTGGAATCAGGAATCAGGACTTTTTGAGGATCTGGACATTTACCTAACTTTGGGCAATTATTGTGTAGCGCTATTTAGGCATTAACCTAAACTCTGCTCCTTTTGGTCAAGGTGTTTAACCCTAACTCTGCTACCAAACTGATGGAGTGGTAATTTCACAGTAAATTCTCAATGCAAAACAACATTACCTCTTCTTTCGCACTCAAGGCGATGGACCTTTGCCACCATGTTATGACCAAAGGAGACTTTGCATAAACATGAGCAATTTCAAATGCAAATAAATATTTAAGGCAATAATGAGAGTGTGAGTAGTTTTATGGTTTAAATCTTTTTATCGCTGTTTTCCAATCAAAGAACAAAAACAATGCTAACAAACGACCTGGCACAATTCTGGGCTACGCAGAGCCCGGCTATGCGAATATGCAAGCTGGCATCTTATAAAGAAACAAAACTCCCAGCCCACCCACCACCCACCCGACCTCCATTCAACCTTGTTCTGACCTTGGGAGACGTTGTAGAGTCGCTATGCACCATTGCTACTCCGAGGCTGTTGGCACCCCATCCTCTGGTAAACGTACCAGGCGCAGATATCTGGGACATGTGAGCTCATGGAACTCGTGCGTCAATAGGGTCAGAAAGGGAAGCCACACCTCACGAAAGTCTGCGCCTTTTCCAGCAAGTGTAAGAGTTATTTTTTACATTCCCAAGATGAGCCATAAACGAGTCAATCAGCCTGTGTATATGGGGATTTGATGGGTTCCCCAATGTGTAAGGATGTTTTACATGGCAGTACCCAAAGCTATGCCTATCAAACGCGCTCTCCTGGACTTCAGTGGGTAAGCCAATGGATCTGGAACTCCCAGCAGAATGTGTGCAGGAAATCTAAGTAGCTGAGTCTCGTGGTGTTTATCAATATCGTCTAGTAATTGGGTCCCGTAGTTTTGAATTTGAGGACATTCCCATAGTAGGTGTACCAGCGTGCCTCGCTTGCCGCAGTTCCTCCAACAATCTGCGCTAGCTGTCGGGTTGATCTTATGTACTCTCTCTGGTGTGTAGTACCAGTAGGTTGCTACTTTTGTGAGCATGTCTGTCAGGGCCATGTTGCTGGCAGTGTGGCGTGCTCTGTGACAGATGCCTTCCCACTCTTTGTTGCTCAGGGCTCTCCCTATGTCCTTTTCCCATCTACCTCACCCTGCATTGTATGCGTATGTGTTTCGTGTGTTCAGCAACTTGTATAAGTCGGAGATCAGTCCCTTGTCCGAGGTCTTTAACAGAAGCCATCTCTCATAGAGAGTGAGGTGACGTGCGGCGTCTCTGTTTTGTGGCTGCGTTACCCAATGTCTAAGTTGTAAGTACCTTAAACGCTCTGTTTCTGGGATGCCATAGTCTGTCTTGATTTGTTGGAATGAGAGTACCCCCTCAACATTAAAAAAGTGACCCATGGCGTGACGCTCGGAGTGATGCCACAACGCAAACTTTGTCTCACCCACTCCTGGCTCAAAGTCCGGGTTGTCGAATAATGGGGTCATAGGCGACGGGAACGTCGTGAGATTGTGTTTAATGTTGGTCTGGTCCCATGTCGTCATTGTTGTCCATGTGATGTCGGACAAGTAAAGGCTCCGTGGTCTGTGTGCCTTCTTTAAAAAGAGGATTTTCCTCAGTGACGTACCCGCTACAGCCCTGACTTGGAATAACCAGTGTTTTCCTGATTCAGTATGACTCCATTCCACTAAGTGCCTTAACTGGGCTTCTTGATAATACAGCTGGAGGTCGGGAATTCCCAGCCCACCCTCGTTAGGCAGTAGGAAGCTAAGGTTCTTTTTCATCCTAGGTTTGTGGCCCTGCCATATGAATTGTATGACCTCCGTTTGTAGTTTGGGAATCATGCCTGGTGGTGGACGTAGTGGAAGTGTCTGAAACAAATGTAGAATTTTAGGGAGGATCATCATCTTAATAGCTGCTACCCTGCCCAGCCAAGAGATCGGGTGGCATTTCCACCTTCGTATATCAGCACGATCTTGCCTGAGTAAATTGGTAGTGGCGGTAGTATGTGTAGATGTAGCTATTTGAATTCCCAGGTAAGGAATTGTGTCATGGGACCACTGAAATGGATGTTTTCCCTTGAGGCGTTCCACCATCTGAGGGGAGAGAGATTAAGAGCCACTGATTTCCCTACGTTAACTTTGAATCCGGATGCCCTGCCGAAACATTCCAATTCTGTGAGGAAGGCCCCCAATGACGTATCAGGTGCATTAAGGGTCACTAAGACGTCATCCGCATAGAGACTTATGGTATGTTTATCCCCCCCAAATGGGACTCCAAGTATCTGTGGATGTGTCCGTACTCTATGTGCCAGCGGCTCCATGTATAATGCAAATATTAGGGGTGACAGAGGACATCCCTGTCTTGTGCCCTGGGCTATCTGGAGTGGGGCTGACCTAAGACCATTGACTCTCATAGTTGCTGTGGGATAGTGGTAACAGTTTAAAATCTGAGTGCGGAATCATTCCCCAAGGCCAAAATGGGACAAGACTTGTTCAAGATAGGGCCAGTGTACTCTGTCAAATGCTTTTTCAGCGTCTATTGTCCTCATCATATAATTGCCGGGGAATCTGGAAGCCTTGTCTACTATATGTAAGACCCTCCTGGTAGTGTCACTGGTCTGTCTCTGGGGGATGAAGCCAGCCTGATCGGGGTCGACTAAGGCTGGCATATATCGACTCAGTCTGTGTGCCAGTATACCTGTAAATAGCTTTAAGTCTATGTTGAGCAACTAGATGGGCCGGTATGAGCTACAGTGTGTTTTGTCTTTCCCGGGTTTGGGGATGACCGTTCTAACAGCCTCGAGCATGGGGGCTGGGATTGCGCCTGGTTTAGAGAAGGAATTAAAAAGCCTGGTCAGTATGGGGGCGATCTCTGGGGAGAAAGTTTTGTAGAAGGACGCTGAGAAGCCATCAGAGCCTGGTGATTTGGCCAACTTTATCCGTGATATTGCAGAAATCACTTCTTCAATGCGGATTTCCTCCAAGATTGCAGCTTGACCTGAAGTCAGTTTGGGTGTTTGCACATCTTGGCGGTATCTATCGCTCTCTGTGTCATCTAGCGTTTGTCCCGCATATAGCCGCTCATAAAAGTCTTGGAATGTCTTGGCTATCTCGGCATCAACTGTCACTGGGTCTCCCTCTTGATTGATAATCGTTTGGATGCTCTGCTGCTGCCGGCTCTCCCGGAGCCTATGTGCCAAGCGCCGTCTTCATTTATCCCCCCCACATAGAAGGAGTGGCGCAGCCTGAGGACTGCGTGTTCCGCTCTGTCCAAGTCTAACGCCGCTAATTGTGCACGTAATACTGAGAGTTGTCACCACACCCTGGGAGCCCCAGTCCTCTGATGTATGCATTCTAGTTCCCTGACCTGTAGGGATAAGCTCTCTCTCTTCTCCCTCCTCAACTTATTGTCTGCCGCCGATATCGCTATAAATTCGCCGTGTACCACTGTTTTAAGGGCTCCCCACAGGGTATGTATGCCGATCTCTGGGGTATGGTGACATGTAGTCCTCCATTGTACGTTTAATTTGTTCCACTACCTCTTTGCGCTGGAGTAAAGTAATCGCCACTGTCTGCAGGGATGGGTCTGAGACGGGAGCGACAACACTGTCACCACCGCCGCGTGATCTGAAAGTGTAGCTGTGAGTATTTCAGCATGGGCTGTTAAAGTGTATAATTCTCTAGTACCCAGTAGGTAATCCAGCCTGGCTTACGTTTTGTGGGCGTTAGAGTAGTAGGAGTATTCCTTTGCATGGGTGTGAGACGCCCTCCAGATATCAATTAGACCTAGTTCCCGCAGTCGAGAATGCCCCTCCTTGGACAATGCGCCTACTTACCCATGTCGTTGTGCTGACCCGCCTGTAGTGTTATCAAATACTAAGTTAAGGTCTCCCCCTAAAAGTATATTAAGTTCATCCGTGGCAATGACCTCTGACAATGCGGTGTGTAAAACCCCTCCTGACCCACGTTAGGGGCATAAATCGTTCCCACTGTTAGTCCCTGGCCTCCGACTAAAAACGATTTGTAAGTAGCCTGCCTTTGATCTCTGACTCTTTCTGAACCACCCTACCCTTGAAGGCCCTAGATACCAAGATGGCCACCCCCGCCGTTTTAGTTGAGTTAGAGGAGAACAACTGAATGGGGAACGCCCTTGCGTTAAGCCTGTAACAATCCCTGGCTAAGAGATGAGTTTCTTGCAACAGGCAGATATCTGCCTTTGTCTGTTCCAAATATGATAGTACAGCGGGTCGCTTAATCGGGTTATTAAGTCCCCTCACATTAAGTGAGAGAATTTTGAGATCAGAGGATTGCATTCTTAAGGCATAAACTAGCCCTTAGCCTGAACCTTCTTCTGCCCCAGCATTTTCCACTGGGCTGCAACAGTGTCTCTTGTGATCTCAAGTGTATTTGTAATGTGCTTTGTATGTGAGTTGCATGGTGAATGGAGGCCCCCAACCCTATCCCCAAAATAAAGAAATAACAAAAAAGGAGAACTGTGAGCGTGTGGGGAGTGCAGGCCGGATACACAGACGCGGAGGCTGGATGTAATGTGCAATTTTAGGTGTTTTATTGAAGACAACAGGCGATTTCGATGGTATATCGTGACTCGGTTCCTTTTTCTTGGTAGGCGGTTCCTCTCGTTCCGGTTCACTTCCTATGGCCTCTACGATGGGTGGGTCTCCTCCTGGGTTGGCATCTGACGGTGGGGAGGCTCTCCGGAGGCTCATACATGGGGAGACACAAAAAGGAGTCGTCAGCTGTTGTCCTCTAGTCTAATTTGGGGAGTTAAGCTATCCGTCACCACACCCAGTCGGTGAGAAGAAAAACAGGAGGCGTAACACACAGGGTCTGTGTGTCGGGGTGAAGACAGGACAAGACGTGACCAAAGGGTTTACCGTGACCGTTACAGAAGGTTATTTAAGGAAGGGGGCATGAAGAAAGGTGTCTGTGCAAGGACGTGAGGGTTTACAGGTACTTCAGGACTTGTGCGTGTTTCGTGCTGTACACCCGAAACCTCCCAAACCCACCCCTGGTATAGAACCACCTCCCGCCTCCCATATTCCCGTGTTCCCTTTCTCTCTCTCTTTGAGACTCACCGGCTCCGCCGCAACTCTCCTGAGTTGCAGCCGCTCTCCAGCATCCTCCGGTGGACTCCACCACTCCTCGCTCCACTCTTCTTCTCGTTCGGTTTCGTCTGCTTCGTCCGCTCGGCTCCTCTTCTCTTCTCGGTCCTGGCTCTCCGGTTTCTCTTCTTCTTCCCCAGTCGACGACGCACCTTCGCTTTTCCTTCCTCTATGTAGCGGACCTGAGGTACCGTTTCCGGGGTTAGTTCCGCCTCCTACCGCCGATCCCTGCGTCGGGATTGGTTCCTGTAAGAACACATGACAAGGGGGCGGGGTTAGCCCTGACGGCGTAGCTCTCTGTTCGACTGGGCATCGTGGAAAGAGTGGAATGTCTCTGGAATGGTAGCCCAGAGGATCAGGTAAGGGACTGTCCTCTATGTATGCCGTCTCACAAGAACAAAATAAGAAACCCATAATAACATGAACTGGTTTACCCAACTCGAAGATCAAAGTCAGTCCAGTGACCACACGGGGCCACTCGGGAAGGAATATAGGGTCCATATTGTGGCCAAGTTCTCGCCGCTCCCCCCCGCCACCCGCTAATGGAAGGCTTCATGAGAAGCCCCCGCTGGATGTGCTTAATTGTCCTCAGCCTTCGCCAGCGCAAATGGGATAGATTCCAAGGCCTCTTGCTGTCCGGTTGCGATTTCTGCTGGATCTGGTTTGTTCGGGCTCCGACGGCGACCCTGTCTCCGCCAACGCGGTTGCTGCTCCCCACGGGCGGGGGATCCCCGGTCTCTGTTTCCATGCTCTCCAGGAGGTTCCAATCCCAGCAGCCGGCACGCCTCCATCAGCGAACGCAGCTGCCGGAGCCTGCCCTCCCATTGGAAGATAAGTCGAAAGGGGTGACCCAAGAATACGCAATGTTCTGGTTTCACAGGTAAGTAGTCACTGGGCAAAAGTCTCTTCGCTTTTGCAACGTTAACGAGGCCAGGTCTTGAAATAGTGTAGGGGTTTGATCTCGGAATTAAATGGGTTGCACTGCCCCTGCTTTGCGTAATATTTCTTCCTTAGTTTGAAAATCATGCACACAGACTAGAATGTCTGCCGGAGGGGCTTTGTCCAAGTGGGGAGCTCCCACTCTATGTGCTCTGTCCAGCTTGAGAGTAGTGTACTGGGGGTTACCGAGTATGTGGTTGAAGAGGTCTCTCACAAACCCAAAGAGACCGCTTCCCTCAGCTTTCGTTGCCACTCCTCAGATCCGGACGTTGTTCCTTCGGGAACGATTCTCAAGATCCTCCAAATGTGATTGTAAATCTATATGTTGTTCTTGAAGACGGATGATATCTTGTCTCATGGCTTCTGTCTCCTCCTCCCGGTTGTCCCCTTTGTCTTCCAGCGCTGCCACTCTGTCTCCAAGCGCATCCGTGTCTCTTCTGATCTCCTTCATTTCTAAGGTCAGGTCCTTCTTGACTGTTTGGAAATCTTCCCTTAGCAACAGAAAAAGTGACTCCAGAAACGCCCGGGTCACCGGCCCTTCCACTGTGTTAGTCACCGAGGCGTGCGGCGCTTCTCCTGGGGGCTGCTGTTCTCTCATTGCACCGTCCTTGGGCCGCAGGAGCATTTCCTTAAGGGAGCGGTCCTTCTTCACCCTGCCAGTGAACATTGTTATTCACTTTCACCCACTGAGGCTGCGTTGGGTCCTCGCTACTTCACCCCTCGTGCCGGGGATTCTCTGCCCCTGATGCTTCTAGAGCCTTAACCCTTGGGAAGGGCCCGGTTCCTGGGCCACACTCGCCTCTGTAGTGGTAGTGAGATGGAGGGATGGGTCAGCTCGGCCTCCTATCTCAGGTCCTGTGTTGCTCCACTATTTTCATCATGTGCGCCGATCGCGCTCCCCCTGCATTTGATCCGCTCTCAGCTGTAGCCCCCGGCCCCAGGCGCATGTCAGTTACGGCTTCAGGGGCCTCCTAGTGATCTCCGCTGGGACCGCTGTGGGTATGCTCATCTACCCTGTGAGTCTAAGCCCCTCTTGCAGCTGAGGACTAGATAGGACCAGTTATGGCGTGTCTTGTGTGTCAGGCGGGGCGCCCCCTCGATCCCTCCACTGACTGTCTTATGGGCCTACACGGCAGTACCCTTGTGCCTCACTTAGGTGCTCCTCTCTGTCTGGGACCCAGACTTCCGGATGCCCACCAGCAAACTCTCTGCACTCCAGGCCCTGCTGAATCTCTGCCGCTTCGGTCCCTCCGCCTGACTTGCGCTCTCCTCCGCAGGCAGCCGCGGCCACCCAGGGGCCCCGCCGATATGCTGCTCACCTTAGGCTCAGGCACGGTGCTGTCTCATCGAGCCAGTGTGGCAGGGGCACCCCTTGGGGTCCACATTGCTTGGGCGGCTTCGCAGGTCCGCGGCTGGGCCACCCTCTATGCTCCGGCGGTGTTTTGGTCCAGTTGCACTGCCTTTCGGGCTCTCCGAGTATAGCTGACCGGGGGTCCGCCATATGTGCCTTGCCACCTCCTCTGAAGAGCCCTCCATGCAACGCCCCCGGCGATCACTGAGATTCCCGTGGTGGGGCATCACTTCCGGCGCTTCTGCGGCCTTGCGGTCCGAGGCCCGCAGTCTTCGACCGCATCTTCGCTGGCCGCCGTCTCCGGGCTCCACAGCACCAGGCTCCTGTGCACCGGGAGCTGGTCGTGTCTTCGGCGCTTTGAGGACTATGTATCGCTGAGGAAAGTGCTTTAGTTTGGCAGGGGGTGGGAGAGACAGCGAGGAGCGTCTCACCTCGCCGCCATCTTGGCTGCGCCCCCGTGAGTAGTTTTAAAAGGATTTATTTTCTAATCAAATTTAAGGTTCTCTGACTCTTTATTCATTAGTCAAATATCAATCAGGTTACAGAATTGAAAATAGGAAAAAATAGCATTAATACAGAACAGTTATAGATTGCATACAAAGAGCTCCATAAAGGAAGAAATCCCTATTTCTATTGAAAATGAGGCATAAATGTCAGTCAGAACTCTTAAAGAGTTCAGGAAATATAATGCAAGAGTGAGTTTTACAAAGCTAAATCAATCATTAATAATTGCAAAGTCTCCCATAAAGAGAAATAAATGCATAGGACAAATAAGTCTTTTTAAAGCCAGTTAGTCAAAGCATAAAACTTAGGGTTTTAGCATCTAAATCTGCCCTCGTTCACTCAGCTGATTCTCTCTCTTCGCGCTGTTCATCTCTGTCTGCCTCTCTGTGTCTCCCACAGAAGCTGCCCATGGGCCCCTCCTTTCTCTCTCCAGAACTCCAAAAAAGCTGTGTGTTTCTGCAAGCGTCCTGCTACAAAATAAGGAAAAGCCCCACACCTCTAAGCTAGCAACCAGTATTTCTAACAAAAACATGTGACTTGGTCTTCGTACTTTGTCAAATTGGAGTTTCAGAACACATCGACACCCCATGGGCTGACTGGACACGTCATCAATCAGGAGTGTTCTTGTAACACATTTGAGTCTTCTGCTAAATGACTTAATCTCCTTACATCCTGAAACAATTAAATTTTCTCCAACAAAAAAGTATTAATAAAGCAGAAACAGAGAATACATATTATAATGTGTGCTTTGCAGTTTTCACTCTTCGTTATGAAGTGAATAAAGCTTTGTTTAAACAACTGCATACTGATAAAAGTAAGCCACAGTAAATTATAAGAAAGGTCTTTTCATGAAGACTGGAGAAACAGGGAGGAAATGCCATTCTTATCTCAAGGGCGGACAGTGAGCCTTCCAAAGCAAACTAAATCACGAGCTGTGTATTTCAGCTTTTCTTCTTCACTTTAAAATGTGTGTTAATTCAGATGCTACTTTAAAAGTTCAAAACACATGTTCCAAATTAAATGTACATTCTATAGTGAGGTCAAATCTAAACTAAACACATTCAAACAACCATGAATTAATTAATTGAGCCTGGTTTTGCATGATTTATTAGACTGAAAGCATCCGAGCAGGCCTCATTCATTGATTTCACTTTTCATGCACCGAATGTCTGCGTGCAACCTTTTTAAATGCAGTTTATGTCTGAAACTCAAGGCAGCTTTGTCATTTAGTAATGCCTAAATCTATAGGCGAAATCTGAGCGCCATCAATTCACCCTTTGATGATAAACAAATCATGATACCTCAAATGATTTCTATATCATCACACTTATTTCATTTCACAGGTGACATTTGATCAAAGAGCACACTCACCATTAGTTGAGTCAAATATATGTTTTTCTCTAACTAAAATATTACTTCTCATCTTTAGTGTATATAGACATGGTAAGTTCATTAGCACACTTAATTTCACACAGGTATATAAGGAAACCCCTACTAAAATTAGTATGTTCATTATCACTTGTCATTACAAAAGCTGAGCACATAACAATTTTACCTCTATTTCTAAGGCAACACAAGTTTTGTCTGTAATCAGATCATATATAGCTAAGCTCAAAACTTTAGTGCAGAGTTCTGTAAGTAGCTTCTTGGAACGGTTAATTTTCCCTAAAATAAGTAACTAAAATAATAAAAGATCCAACAGAACAGTTCTCTTTTCTTTTCTTTTTCTCTTCTTTCATCATTCAATGATTGTTTTCTTTTCAGCTCTTGACAGTTATTTAGTTTCAGCATTTCTTGGCTCTTTTTTTTTCTCAAGCTTGCAATCAAGGTGGCTCATACAGTTCAAGCCTCGCATTACACAGTTTATTCAATGTTGCATTTTGTACTTTTTCCATGCAATTTGACCACTCAGGTGCTGAAAAACTCTGACAGAGCACCATCAATTCTATGCACGTTTTCAATCCAAACCTTCCACTTTTAACTTCACCTTGTTCAGATTCAGACGTTTCAGCTATGGGTGCAAATGATTTTTCAAGGGACCACGGTAGACGTTTTTGATACCTTTTCAGCCAGCTTTTTTCTACCTCCACTCGTAGGCCCACAGCACTAAGTCCTTCTTCAGAGGCTGCACCAGACTCATTCACCCTTTTTACACCGCTTTCATCTGAGCCAGTTTCCACATTTTGCTTTTCCAGTATCACTCCAGATTGCTCTAGTGCTGCTTCAGACTCAGTGTGTTTCCTTACAGCTTGACTGACCCTCTTTTGTTGCCTTTTGACCACGGCTGGCATCTCTTCTGAAAGAGGAGCTGTTTTATCAAGGGGACACTGGACCCTATGTGTATGAGAGGCATGCACCCAGTTTGGAAGGCCACCAACTTCACAGCAGTCATTGCCAGGATCACTTGGAACAGGCCTTTTCATCTTGGTTCCAACCAAATCTTCAGATTGTGCTTTTTGTTCACAACACCATCTCTCAGATCAAAGCTGTGGCACCATCCACTATGCAGATCTTGTGTAGCAGCTGCAATCTGGTGAGAAACTGCACGCTCCACATCAGCCAATCCTTCGCAGCAATGGCTTGTCTTCTCATCTGTGGTTTTCACAAGTGCATTTGCATGTACATATTCAAGCCACTTCAGTGATGTTGAGAAATGGACTTTTGCAAAGCAAGACTCTTTTGTGTCTGTGTGTTGCTTTATTTTGCTTGAAACTTCAGGCAGATAGCTACAATGCAATCTTTTTTTTTTAAACTTGTCTTTATTAAAGTCATTGCACAGGGATCACATTGCATATCTATCATATACATATTGCAGTGCGTCATTGACAGACCTTCATGAACAAAATACTGCTTGCAGGTACATCATTCTGTGCGCATGGAACATTCAAAAGTAGTAATAAATCTTTTATTTTCAGCTATCGAGCTATTAAAAGCTTACAGACATAAAATACAGTATCAATATCAATAAAACATCATATACATTCATTTCTCAGTGTGTTAAAAAGAACAAAACAATCATGTATAGATAAAAGAAGAAAACTTCATGATCATTTGATTCATACATTAAAAAAACCATGCTAAGTGCATAAAACCCAATAACAGTATTAAAAACTCAAAACAGGAAGAAAAAAAGAGATGACAACGGGTGGGCCTACCAGGACTTTTTCCTACAGATTAGATATTAAATATCAGGATTGGCAGTTATCTAGGGCCTTCTTCCTTTGATTCCAGGCACAGAACAGGTAGCGCGATACCGCAAAGGCTAGTATTTCCCTAGTGTCACTCTTCAGAAGCCTTGTTGCCGCCCTGCAGTGTCTCACTCCGATGGATTTAAGTGCCGCTACCAACTATTTCTTGCGTGCATTTCTATATAGGGGACAGAGGAAGATAAAGTGATCTTCTGATTCCACTGTATTGGGGCAATTTGGGCACTATTTCAATTTTGAGTGTGCCTTGTCCCATTTCGAGGCGTAGGTTCTCAAGGGAAGTACCCCACACCTGAATTGCACATATAGACATTTGGAATAAAAAGGGTGTATTCGGTCCATATATGGCTCGAAGCTGGGTGCGCACGTGTGGCAGATGAACTGTCCAGTTAGACTACTATCCTGGTATAACTTTCATGTTTGCAACAAAGCTGCCTATCAGAACTGATGTTTTGCTTCTTAAGCATCATTTTTAGTAATCAGCTCCGGAGAGGTCCATACCCATACCTATTCTTTATGATGTATCTTTTATAGCCTTCAACCAGGGGGTACTCTGGTCCCTATCAAGAGCCAGAAGATCTTTTACACAGTTCCTATAGATTACCAGTTCTTTGGTGGACCAAAGTCTGATCCAGTATAACAAGGGTTTAATTAAGATTGTTAGATGCATTGGGTTAAGGGCTAGATCAAATCTCAACGGGGTAATAGGTGAGCTTGGGGGGAGTTTGAAGAGGGCCCTAATAAACTTATTTTCAATCTTCGTAAAATTCTCTGGTGTGGCATAGCCCCATATCTCAGCTCCATAATGTTACAGCTGAGGCTCTATGTACAGCAATGACTGGGGACAGAGCACTTACTGAGGCAGCTCTATATTTCCTTCCAATAGCAGAGATTTTCAGTTGGAGGATGGCTTTACTTTTTTCCAACTGAGGACCCCAGGTCTGATTATCACTTAGCCTAACACCCAGGTTATCGAAATGATTAACTTTTTTGAGAGGGACCCCCTTTATGGTCACATTTCCTCTATACGTTTTATGAGGATTTATGGTCATAACTTTGGACTTGTTAGGGTTTCATTCTAGGCCTCTTTTCTCACAGAAGGTGATGAAGGCATTTAATTCTGCTTGCAGCCCCTTTGGTGTTTATGAGATTAGCAGTGTATCGTCCGCGAACATCAAAATGGGGGTGGGCAGGCCGCTATTTTAGAGGCATCATGTTTACATTCCATCAGCTTCCTTACTGAACCATTGATATGCAAACTGAAGAGTGTGGGAGCAAGGATATACCCTTGTCTTACCCCTTGCTTGATCTCAATCCTATCTGTCAGGTCCCCTTCGCTATTCCACCTGACCTTTGCATACGTACTTGCATGTAGGACTTTCAATGGTCTTAGCAGGTCTAGGGGGATGCCATACCCGTCTAGAACTTCCCATAAGGTTTCCCTTGGGACCAGATCGAACGCCGCTCTCAAGTCAATAAAGGCGACATACAGGTGATCGCGCTTCAAAGTGATGTATTTCCAAGTTATCACCTTGAAGCGGAGGGCCTGGTCCAGAGTGCTAATCTTTTATCTAAACCCTGCTTGCGCCTCTTCTAGGATGTTTTTCTGGTCTATCCATTCATTTAATTTGAACAGCACCTGCCTGCAAAAGATTTTCTGTGTGTTGTCTAGCAAGCTTAAAGGTCTGTAATTAGAGGGGTTAGTTCTTTCTCCCTTTTTGTATATTGGTACAATAATCGCTCCAAACCATGTTGGAGGTATTGGGTTGCTTTTAAAATGCTGTTAAATACAGCATTCAGATACGGGGTCCATATGTCTGGTTGGGACACAAAAAGGTCGCCTGGTATGCCGTCCATTCCTGGGGCTTTTTCTTTATTCATTTGATTTACTGCACAATAGGTTTCAGCAAAGGGTAAAACGAAGGTGAACTTTTGCAGCAGGGGATTCGCTGCTCTCCAGGTGGGTTACAGTTCCTGCATGAAAACTATTTCCCCGAGGGAGGGCTTACTATGTTGTTTTGATTCTGGTTGCCGTTGTACAAACCACTAAAGTGTGAGACGCATGTTTCAGGTTTTATTACTAATTCTAAATGGTTAGCGTTGGAGGAATTGAGGATAGTAGTTTCCAGAAATTCTTGTGGTCACCCTTCTCTAGGGCTTCTGTAATTAACAGCGGTTGGTGCTCTTCCCACTTCCTTTTGGCTCTATATAGTGCAGTTTTACACCTGGTTCTAGCAGTTATGATTTCAAGTCTTGAGCCTTTTTAATCACTCTCAGTAGGAGGGATTTTTCCAGACGGCAGGTATACCAAGAGGGGGTTTTCTTTTGGGGGGCACCTCTCCTCTGTTCCGACATGAAACATGGGCTAAATAAGTCCATGAGTTCACAATGAATGGAGACAAAATGTATATTACCAGTGTTTTCAAGGTCTACCTGGGAAAGTTTGTGCACAAAGAGGTTGTATAAACGTGTCATAGTTTTTATGTCCGTCACTAGAGCTGCCCATTTGATGTTCCTTAGGTTATTTGTTGTTCCTATTGAAGGCATGGTCACTACAGATACTAATTTTTCATCAGTGAAAGGTGTCATGGAGGAGGTTACACTTAAGGCCTGGTGGTCGCAATCCGGTCTAGGGACAACCTTCATGTCATGTAAGTCTCCCCATAGATCGCTATCCACTAATATATAGTCAATTCGAGAGGTACTCAGGCCTCTTTTAAAGGTGGGACGTGGGGGGCAATCAGATTTCGTATTTCCATTTACAATTCTCAGGCCGTGATCAACAATTAGGTCTGTCTATTGGGCGCATACTTTTGTTGTTTTTGTTATTTGCTTGTAATTATGCGGGGGTGTTGAAGATGTTCTTGTAACTGTCTTATCAGTAATTCCCAAAGGGTTACACACAGCATTTGTGGGAAGTCGGGTGTTGGTGTCTCCTGCTACAATCTTTAGGGCTTTCTGGTTAAACTGTCCCATCAGTTAATCTAATTTGGCTGCTGTGGTGGATTGGACATTTGGGGAGACAGACATGATGTACATGTTCACCAGGGCTATGTATCTTGGACCTGTTTGGGTTGTAATTTTAATTTCAATAGCAAGTAGATCTCTAGAATTGGTTGGGACTAGTCTTGCTACGGGGAACAAGTCCAGACTTAGCCAGATTATTAACCCTTAGTTGCCCACGTTTCTTGGAGAAGTATAATGTGGTGCGAGTCAACAAATGCACCCACTCAGGGTCTTGAGGTTTTGGAGTTTGGACTTAATTCCTGCAACATTCCATGATAACATGTTTAAACTATCAACCTCTATCAGATTTTGGGCCCTCGAGGTGGAACAAATAGATTCTTCCTGTAATGGCAAATGAACTTCTCTATCATCACAAATATCAGTAGTACTATTTACCCGACGGATCAATGTGTATAGCGATATTCATTAAAGTTCTTAACAATTGAGATATAGAAGACAAATGATCAAATGCATAACAATAAAATAAAGGAACCTAGGCAGCGACTGGTGGCTGAACCCCAACTCGTGTATAAGGTATATAAATGATCTAGGGCTTGGCCTTCATGGGCGGCTGGTATATTGTGCTTTACATTTGGGTGAGGGGGCTATTCCCGTTTCCTGTGCTAGGTACAGATGGTGTGTGGTTCTGGGTTCGTGTAGAGTCAATCTCACTTTTATTCTGATCTATCACTGGCAACATTCCTTCCAGCATGAACCCCCACTTCATTAGGTCTCCCTCTGCATTCTCATCCATTCGCACTGCCCTTTGACGACACTCCTCTGCCACGCCCCACTCCCGCACGTCCGCCCTCCATTTATCTAATGTGGGGGAGCAGTGTGGGTCCAGTGCATTGCAATTCGGTGTTTAGCCAGGACTGGGCCCAGGGATACGAACTTATGTCGCATTCGAGATACAATGCTGTAGGAGAGTAGGATCTGCTTCTTATAGTTACCCCCACTTTTTGCTGATGTTTCACTGTTTTCAACTTAGTCTGACTGGGATCCTGCTATTCAGGACCCCAGTCTATCTGCTTTCTCCTCTAAATTGATTGCATGTACTTTAGGTACACTCCAGATTGGATTCTGGGGTACCCTTATAAGTCCCTGGTATATGTTACCCCAGAGGCCTCCCAGGGGCTGCAGCATGTATTATGCCACCCCTGAGAGACCATTCAAAATGACACCACAGGTCTGCTACTGCAGCCTGTATAAGGTGGTGCATGCACCCCTTACTTAGATATAGGTTCACTATATCTATCCTAATCACTGCACATATAAACCTATCAGTCACCCCTATTTTATTTTTAAAGTTTTATATAGCGCTAGCTAGACCCGTAGGTATTAGAGCGCTTTACATACACACTGCAAAAACCAAAGGAAATTGCATTACATAGTAGGAAGGCAGTAAGGAAGCAAAAACAGAGATAAAAAATACAACATGAACAATAGATAAACAGTGCAGCGGAGGGAGAGAAAACAAACGAAGGTGGTTAACACAGTCCGGTCACCACTATCCTTGAATGTCAAGAGAGAGAGGAGTCAACTCGGATAATGAAGTCCAGGTTAGTTGACGTTGGTCAGGAAAATATTTGTTAAGGAGATGGAGTTTCAGGTCCCTTTTGAAACAGGAGAAGGAGGGGTTGCATCTGAGTACTCTAGGGAGAGCGTTCCATATCCTGGGAGCATTGCCAGAAAACGATCGGTATTGGGTGGTTTTCTTTTTCAGTTTCGGAGGGATAAGAAGGAGTGAGTTAGAACTTCTCAGCTTTCTGGATTGACCTGCTCTTACCAGTTTGTTGTTCAGGTAGTTGGGGGCCGGAGAGTGAAGGGTTTTGTGTGTGATGCAGGCCAGCTTGTAAATACACCTCCCTTCCATGGGAAGCCAGTTGAGGGAGTTGAGAGCTGGAGTGATGTGTTCAAATCTTTTCACTCCAGATATGAGTCGAGCGGCCATGTTCAGCACTGCCCTTAGTGGGGCTAGGTGAGCTTTTGGCGTCCCTGTAAGGATGGCGTTCCCGTAGTGGACTTTAGAGAGAACTAGGGATTGAACTACTGTCTTGAGGTCATCCTGGGGAAGAAAAGGTTTCAATTTCTTGAGGTGTTTTAGTGAGAAAAGAGCACCTTTTGCAGAGTTTTTGATGTGGGCCTCCATTGATAAGTTCTTGTCAAGGGTGATGCCTAGAGACTTAACTGAGTCGGATAGGACGAGGGGGCAGTTTAGGGCAACCAGATTCTTGAGCCACTCTTGGATTGATCGATGGTTGCTTTTTGGAGAGAATAGGATTAGTTCCGTTTTATCTGGGTTGAGCTTTAAGTGGTTAGCGTTGAACCAAGTTTGGATCTCGGTTAGAGTGACATTGAGGTGTCGGATGTCGTTGGGAGACTTGATTTTGAAATAGATTTGGGTGTCATCAGCGTAGAGGTGGTAGTTCACTCCCGCTTTTTTCAAGATGATTGTGAGGGGCTCCATGAAGAGATTGAAGAGGGACGGGGAGAGGATCGAGCCTTGCGGGACCCAAGTGTGACTTTTGTTGGCTTAGAGAGACATAAGTTGATTTTAATTTGTGCGAGCGGTGTTGAAGGAAGGAAGTGAACCATTTTAGTACTGTGCCATTAATGCCGGAGCGCTTCGACAAGGTCTCCAGAAGAGCTGGATGATTTACAGTGTCGAATGCCGCAGATAGGTCAATAAGGATGAGAAGGCAGGCATCACCTTCATCTAAAGCCTTGTGAATATCGTCAGCGATGTTGAGCATAGCTGTTTCAGTGCTACAGCCTTTCCTGAATCCTGATTGAAAGGTGTCGAGGAGGTTGAACTCATCAATGTGTTTGTTGAGTTGGTGGAGAACGCATTTCTCCAATGTTTTCGCAAGGAACGGGAGGTTGGAGATAGGTCTGAGGTTGTTAAGATCATTAGGGTTGGCCCCTGGTTTCTTGAGAATGGGTGTGATTTGTCCTAGTTGGAGGGAGTCTGGGACACAGCCTGAGATGAGAGGCGTTGATGATTTTTGTCCAGAAAGGGGAAATGGTGTGGTTGAGTTCTTTTATAATTGTGGATGGGAGGGGGTCCATAGTGTGGGAGGAAGGTTTTAGGGTAGAAATTATCCTGAAGACCTCGTTTTCCGACATTAGCTCAAAGTCGGACCAATGCGCATTGTTTTTTAGCTGGAGGCAGACCTGATTGTCCTTGGTAAGAACTCTTTCTGATTGGTCAAGGGTGGTTAATGGGGGGCAGGTTAAGAGGGAAGGAGTGTTTGCGGTTTGGAGGAAGGATTGATCAATTTTTGAGACTTTATTAGAGAAGAAGGTGGCAATTTCTTCACATCGCTCTTTGGATGCTTTGATTTCGTTAGAGGGAGTGCAGTTTGTTTGGCTTTTGACAATGTTGAAGAGTTCTCTCGGTCTGTTTTTCACCAGATCTAGTTGGTTGCGGAAGAAAGACGCCTTTTCACTGAAAATGTGTTTTTTGTATGCCTGCCGAGCAGATCTAAGTTGCGCTAGGTGCAAGGTCGAGGGGTTTAGTCTCCAAGACCTTTCCGTTTGTCTGAGTTGACGCCTTTCGTTATTCAGATCCACATTGAACCAGGGTTTAGATTTGGTTCGCCTCATTTGTTTGAGTTTGAGTGGAGCTACTTGGTCTAAAACCTCTGTCATTTTTGAGTTAAAGTGTGTAGTGAGGTCATCGGCCGTCCATGATGAGGGTTGGAGTTGTAGATGGGCATGAATCCTGGATTCAAGTTCGGGTAAAGGGACTTCTTTGATGTTTCTGGTCCAGTGCTTAGGTTTGTCATCACGAATAGGTTGGTGTCTGACAAGTGCATCAATCTTGAACAGAATGAGGTGGTGGTCTGACCAGTCAATGGGAGAAATCGCTCTCAGAGAGACCAGTTCATTGTTGGTAATGATCGCATCCAGTGTTGCACCTTTGATGTGAGTTGGTTCATTGCAGAGTTGTTTGAGATTGTATATTTCAAGTAGGTTGGATAGGTTCTGGACAGTGGAGTCTTCTGGGTCATTCCAGTGGATGTTGAGGTCACCCAGGAACACGTCTTTTGTGTCTGTCATGGAGAAACGTGTTATTAGGTCTGTTAGTTCTTCGGGGAAAAGGGTACGATCTCCAGGAGGATGGTAGATGGTGTGGAATTTGATGGGAGAGGTGCCCTTGGAAGTGAGTTCGACACCCAGGTATTCAAACGATAGGTATTCTGCAGGTTTAAGTTTGGTAATCTGTATTCCCGCTTTGTGAATGATGGCTAGTCCCCACCCAGTTTTGATTGGCCTGTCTTGTCTGATGATGTTGTACCCTGGAGGGGTGAGAATGTCAAGAATGGGGGTGGAGTGGACATTGAGCCAGGATTCTGTGAGGAAAGCGATGTCAATTTCTTCAGCGAGTAGAGCTTCAGCAATGTCTGTGGCGTGTTGTACTGCTGATCTGCAGTTTAGGAGCATGCAAGAGAGAGGCGGGGAGCCTTGATGGTGGGGGAGCTAGGTGGATAGAGGAGTATTGAGCAGGAGGTCTAGGCGAGTGGACAGTTTTAGGGATTCTGTTAGTGCCAACAATAACAGGGATGGGGAAAGGGCTGACTTCTGGCTCAGTGCGAGGTAAGAGTCGTTGATCACATCAGGTTTCAGTACCGAAAGGGGGTGGCGATCCCAGTTGGGTCGAAGTGCCTGACTCGTTGACGGACTGGAGGGTTGGGGGGTGCTCTGTGGGGCCATGGGAGAGGCATTGAGAGGGGTATGAGCAAATCTACCCGGGGAGAGGGAGCACAGTGGCTTGGTCCTGTTGAGAAGGTCTTGTTGTAAGTATAGGAGATCGGCAGCAAGGGAGTTAATTTTCTGCTCCATTCTGTTCAGTTGCTGTGTTATTGAGCTGAAAAAGTTTAAGGTTTTTGGCAGGGGTCGAGAATGACTTGGGTCTATGGAGGGAGAGTGAACAGGGGTCAGGGATTGGACAGAATCAGTGGGATTAGGAGAGGGGAGAGGTTGGACGCGGGGAGCCGGATTAGTAATGCTCCCATTCAAGGAGTTCAGAGGAGGAGCAGAGGGTCTACTGTCCAAGTGAGGAGGGAGAGAAATTCTAGGTAGGAAGTCAGAGTTCCGTGGAATGTCAATGAGATTAGCGGTGGAGGCAGGTTGTTTATGTGGGTGTGCAACGGTGGACGGGGAGTGGGCAGTGATAATAGGGGGGAAAGTGTCTGCTGGATTGATGAAGACGTTGGACATGGGGAAGTCACGGGGGTTGTCAGTGAGGTAAGCGGTGGAGACAGGTTGTGCCTGTGGATGAGGGATATCGGAAGGGGAGTGTGCAGTGGTCGGGGGAAAAGGGTCGGGGGGAAAAGGGTCTGTGTTGTAGGAAGGGGTAGTTTGAGAGGGAGGGTTCAGATTATCAGAGGTCGAGAGGGGAGTGCCTGTGGGGATTTCAGTCGTGGGAGGGCTGAGGGTGAAGTCCGAGCTGACAAGATCGAGATCAGCTTTGTGGTGTTTGTTAATTGTGATTTTGTTGTTCCTGGTGTGATCAGTTGATGTAATAATGGTGGGTGTTTGGCAGCGGAGAGTAATGATGGGGGTAGTGTGATTGTAGTGAGTGATGGTGGATGTCCATGAGTTGAAGAGAGGTTCTTCAGGGCAGGGAGTTTGGATCAGTTCCACGTTATTAGTAAGGGTGGTGGGGGATAGGGGAGATAGGGTTTGGTGGCTCAGTTGAGTTAACGAGGAAAGAAGTGTGGGGAAGTGGCGGTCAAAAGTGGTGAGGTGCGGGTCGGTGGCCTGTATGAGAATGGTTCCAGTTCTGTAGATGGAAATGGTGAGTTCCCCTTTGAAGGTCGGAGAGATAGTGGTGGAGATTTTTTTCACCATAGGGAATGATTACTGATTTGGCGACTTTAAGGTGAAGAGAGAAGGTGTTTTTCCATTTAGTCGGGCGATTAGTGTAAAAAATGAAGTTAGTTTTCGTGTTGCCGTTGGTCGCTGTGTGGTAGTTATCTACAATGAGTGTTTCCGGGTGTTGTTTTAGAGTACTGTGCTTGAAGTTCTTTTGACAATGGTCAAAGGCCTATGGCAGGCCTTATCAATCCTGAAGGCAGGGGCCTGGGTTTTATGTGAGAGGATGCCCATGCATGAGCAGAGCCCCTCTGCAGCCTTCGGAACCTATTCTCCGGGGTTGTTGGTGATACAGCCAACCATATATACTTAAGTGCATTATAACCTCGCGGTAAATGCTAACTTTAAAATGGCTGCATGGAAACATGTCGTGTTTGGTGTCAAACACCTTGGAATCATACCTCCACACCAGTAACTGGTGTGGGAGGTATGATTCCACTGTCACAACTTGCTCCCTGCATTCCCGTGTCCACCACCAGGGGGCTGAATTGTGGGACACTCCAGTGTCATAATAAGCTACTGGACCCTCCCCTTCATGCATATTCTAACTTCCAGCCATTTGGACACTATTGGGGAATTGACATCCATTCCCAATGCATGCCAGGTTTTGTGGAAGCCATCCTGCTCATGCCTGAAACTCCATTACCCAGAATTCCCTGCTCACTGCTTTGTCTCCACCCCTGCAGGCCAAGGATGGGTGGAGGAATTCAGTTCACCTGTGGCTGGCTGCTGCTAGCCTGCTCACACCTGCTGCATGTGATTACTGTGAGCTCTTTTAAGCCCCAGCTCCCTTCAGCCCAGGGTTGGTCATTGTAGCTGTTTACCGGTGAGACCGATCCTTGTTTCCAGTGCTCCCTGAGCTTTTGCTTCCAGTGTTTACTGAGCTTTAGTTCTGCCTTTTTCCTGACCTGCTGCTGTTTTCCTTGTTCCTGAATTAGCACTGCTTACAGTGCTACCTTGACCCCTGAGCCTTAGTATTCCTTGTTCCTGAACTGCAGCAGTTTCCCTTCTCCTAAATTAGCACTGCTTGCAGTGCTACCTTGTTTCCTGAGTTCCTGAGCTATAGCTATTTCTTGTAGCTGAATTTAGCACTGCCTGCAGTGCTACCTGGTTTCCTGAGTTCCTGAGCTATAGCTATTCCTTGTACCTGAATTAGCACTGCCTGCAGTGCTACCTGGTTTCCAGAGTTCCTGAGCTATGGTTATTAGTTCCTGTTCCTGGGCTTCAGCTATTTCTTGTTCCTGATTTGCACTGCTTGCAGTGCTCTCTTGGCTCCTTGTTTCCTGAGCTGTAGCTATTTTCCTGTTTCCTGAACTAGCACTGCCTGCAGTGCTACCTTGATTCCTGAGCCTTAACATTTCCTTGTTACTGACCTGCAGTGCTACTTTGACTCCTGAGCTTTTGCTCAATTCTTGCCCCAGCACTGCCTCCTATGCTACTTTGTTTTCTTGATTCTTGAACCTGCACTATTCTAGTATACCCTTGTAGCCTCCCCTTCTGTATATCCTTTTCCAGTCCCTGCCTTTCTTCCCATTTCCTTGGTTCCAGTTCTAGTTTGCTATCTTTCTATTTCTGCTGTATTGCATCTGTTGCCTTGTATGTTTGTTACCTGCTTTCTGCCAAGTGTGCCCTGTGATTTCCTTCCTTTCCTGTTAAGCACTCCTCCTTGCTAGCTCCTTGTCTATTGTGCTTGTGTTTAGTTCTACCCCTTTGCTGTTACTGCCTTGCGTGTTCCTGTTTGATCGCCAGGATCCGTGGGCACAGCTGACTACCTAGGTGGTGTTTCTTGTTCACTGTGAGTATTGTCTTTGAGTTACTGTTATAACATCACCATAGGTATAAGCTCCACAGACCCTGCCTTTGCATACATATCCTATATGTGGGCATTTCCAGTCAGTATCTGTAACAGCAATTGTGGGTGAGGAACTTACTGAGCTTCAGTCTTACCGTGTGGAGCTCCTGAGTGCTTTACCCCACATTCCTTTTATTGTTAATGTTGTATTATATATATGTCTTGCACGTCCGTCTTGGGAATAGTTAGTCTGAATACTAAATTGCCTTGTGAGTGCCCTTCCTTTCTGAGTCTTAGCCATCTTGTACAGGCTTCCCCTTTGGATCCCTTTTTCTCCTCTGACTCCTTGTGTGATCCTGGGCAGCGCTGTACTACTCTTTCTGTGCACGGTACGTTTTCTACCCAGTCCCCAGTCCTTGCTCAAGTCCCTGACTGTGTTCCCGACATAGTCCCGGACAGTCCCTGACATCCACCCTCCTAGAGGGAGAAATATGACAACACCGGTACACCCGGTACCAGCTTCACAGAAGCCTGGCATCACAAAATGGATGCTGCCAGCCACAGACACGAGTCTGCCCTCCTGCTACTGGACGAAACTCCGGCAGGGGAAGGCTTGACAATAGGTTTCCTGTCACAGGGAGGTGTGACCACCTCCCAGACAGGCTTTAGTGTATTGGGGCTGGGTGGGTGCACTCTCAGAGTGCTTTGATGTCTGCACCGGGGGCACATTTGGTGTCCTCGTGCATAGTCCAGCTCAAACCGGTTGCAGGGGCTATCAGCCCCTGCTCTGGCATGAAACTGGACAAAGGACATGGGTGTAGCCACCCCTCTGTCCTGACCCTCCCATAGGTGGGTCCCCAGAGTTTGTCCCACCCCTTCCTTGGGTATAAAGTAGGAACCCCTGGCTACAGGACTTTAGATATTACCTGGACTAAACTCTGCTACAGAAACCAAGTATCCTTCGACCATCTACGCTTTGCTGGACGACTGAAGAATCTCCCTTGGAGTAAAGGAGTTACTCCCCTGCTGAGCAGGCACCTAAACGCATCTGACCGGTTTCCATCTACGAAGCTCCGCAAGGACTCTGAAGATTTCTGCAATACAGGAGGTGGGTTCCCGAGGTCTCCGAGGTTGATCTGCGCTCTCAGCAATTCTGAGGCTCGTATCCCTCGTGGGGACCGTGAAACCCGTACCCCTGGGCACCGTGTACATTTACAGTAGCATATGCTTTTCGGCGATCCCTGAAGCTGTGCTTTGGGCTACTTGTAGTCCTGACCCCGAGCAGTAATTCCACTGAAGATTTCTGGCCTACACTCCACGAGTGTTCCGTGGGCTGGCACTTTATGATTCCTCTCGAGGTCCCTTCGCGATCCCTGGTCCGTTGGCCTGTGGGTCCCTGAGAAGGCAACTTTAACTTTCCGTGGGCTTCCCTGGTTGCTCCAGACGTGCCCTGACTCTTCATCGTTTGGGGAGGTCACAGTCCGGATCCGAGCTGCCCCACGAAGGATGTCGAGTGCTGGGGGATCAGTGTCCGGATTGAACACTGTTGGACTTGGCCCTTTTGGCAGGTTCACCCCTAAACTTTTTGCCTGTTAATGTGACCTGATATTAGTAGTTTTTGGCCTCTGCGCACTTTAGCACTGTGTCCCAGTGTAAAGTGCGTGCGCACTCTGAGTGCGTGTGGTGAGATTGTCCTGCCCTCCCATAGGAATGCATGGGGGATATGTGTGTCCATGTAAATTCCTGGTGGGAGAGGAGTGCAGGGGCGAGTTTAGTATGGGCGAACTCGTGAGAATAAATGCTGCGCAATGGTGTGCACAGATTTATTGTGACTAGTGGAGAAGTGCCACTTTTAGAAGTTGGCATTTATGTGTGCTCTGTGTCTGCCTGCCTGATGTGGAGTGCATGTCTGGCTTTAGAGTCCCAGAGAGGGGCTCAGGGGGCACCTCGGTGCCCGTGCTCATTTTCACAGCTGCCCAGCAATTAGTGGGCAGCTGCCATGTTTAGGCTTGTGCAATTGCGCACTCTTATTTCGCTGCTTTTTGCAGCCAGCCCTGACATTCTGGACGTTGGGCATTTGAGTCCCTGGGAGAGGCCAGTTGGCCCAGGGCCAGTTTCAGTGTGTGCGCCCCCGATTGGGGTACACTGTGTTCATGCTAATTATTGCCTAATGTGATTCATGCCTGACATGATTTAGGCATCCTATCTTTTATGTTACAGGATCTCGTGCTAAGTTCCTAACTTTACCAGTAGTTACTGGTTGTGATTTATATTTGTATTTACTTACCTGTTCTGATAGGTCTGACCAGGGCCCGATTGGCCTGGTCCTGTATATAATTCCCCTGTGAATATTGCCTAGTGCCAGTTGGCACAGTGTATATTATGTGATTATGTTTCTACTGTATTTATGACAAAACAAAGGCTATTTTTTATATAACCTTGTGTGGGGTTCCTTTTGTGGTGTGCCTAGTGTGTTGCTGCTGTGTGAGTGTGTTGCGCAAACGCTTTACACATTGCCTCCGGGATAGGCCTGACTGCTCGTGCCAAGCTACCAAGGGGGTGAGCAGGGGTTATCTTGGGTGTGTAACTCCCTTGCCCTGACTAGAGTGGTGGTTTCTGCCTGGATTTGGCGCAAGCCTTAGCCAACCAGAAATCCCATTTCTAACATTGGTTGTCAGCGGTGAGGATAGGACTTGCGTTTGCGCAGTACCACAGCGACAACTGGTTGCACTACAAACTCTGCATTTAGATAATCACGTGTTTGGGGATTATTGTTTCTGAGTTTTAGTTATTTTATTCTTCTCCTAAAAGTGTCATTTGTAAATTGTGTACTCTTGCTTTAGCTCAGAAACCTAGGTCTCCTGGGTAGCACGTGTCCCTGAGCATCCTGCCAAAATGGAGTCTGCTTTTAATTTTTGTGGTCTCTTTAGATACAGTATGTGGGAGTTGGTGGAGTTCTGTAAGGAGAGAGACATAGCAGTGTGTGGGTCAGACACCCAGTCAAAACTTAGGGACAACCTGATCCAATGGCAAAAGGATGAATGGGACTGTGAGCGCAATGAGGAGAAGAGGGCCCTGGCCGCACGCCAAGAGGGTGGTGGGTCTGAGGGGAGCCCTGAGGAGTCTGAAGAGGAGGAAGAAGGTGACAGGACAGGGACGCCAGTAGATAGTGAGGACCCCATGGATAGGGAGTCCCTTGCTGGGTCCAGTGTCGGGGGCAGTGTCCCATCCCTTTTCCTGTCCCCAGAGGAGTGGGTGGATAGGAGGGAAGAAAGGGAGCATCAGCTGGCTTTGGAGAAGCTCAGGTTAGAGCATGCCAGGGAGATAGCGCAGCTGAGTGTGTAGGAGAAAAAGCTAGAGACCGAGAGGGTCTTAGCGCAGGAGAGGATGGCGGAAGCTGAGAGGACCTTCGCCAGGGAGAAATTAGCTCTGGAGGGTAGGTTATCCCCTGAGAGTAGTTTCAATTGTCTGGATTCACCAGTGAGGGTGGGATCCAGTGGTGGCAGCAATATGGAGTCCAGTGCAGGAAGTCCCATTCCTAGTTCCCAGAATATGGTACTTGGCTCCCAGGAAGAGGAGTACAGGTTGAAGTTCAGGGGCAGTAGGAAACTGTCTCACCAGTCTTGGGGGAAGTTTGTGGTTGAATGTAATGATGCACTGATTGACTGGGTAAAGTGTACCATGGAACAGGATTTTGAAGGACTGTTCAATCTGGTTATTAGAGAGCACCTGCTCAGTTGTTGTTTTCAGGGTTGCGCCAACACCTGTTGGAGTGTGGGCACCCTGATCCATGGGATCTTGCATGGGAAGCAGACCTCTGGGAAAGTGCCCGAGGTTCTGAAGAGGCAGTGGGGAGTGATTCCGAAAGTAGTGGCTTAGGTTTCTTCCAGTCCTGTATTGGGGAAGAGGTTCAGAGTAGCCCAGCTAGGTCCCAGTGTAGTGGGAGGGGTGTAGGGGCTCACGTCCTGTCTCAGTGGAGTAGGAGTGAGTGTGGGACTGAGTGTCCCCAGGTGCTCGAAACCCAGTCTCAGAACCTGGATGGTTTCTTCAGGGAACACCAGGTTGGGAGCCTAGGCTGTCCTGTTAGTCCATTTGAGGAGGATCTCCTAGTGTCTGGAGGACCTGGAGCATCTGTAAATAGAGCTCCAGTGGTTCTGGTGTCTGGCGGTGCCGCTCCAGTTGGGAGGGTACAGAAGTCCAGAGAGAGGGGTGACATGGGGTTGTGTTCCCCAGTGGAAGAGCCAGTGGGTCAGGGACCAGCCAGAAAGGCTGAGTCTCATAGAAGTGACCATGGTGACACCACTTCTGTCATGGGGGATCTCTGCGCACTGTCAGATGGACAGGGGTCGGGAGGTCTGCGCCAGGCAGACTGTCACACAACACATGAGTCATGTGTTACCCTCGGGGGGCTACTGTGTGAGTCCCCAGAAGTCCTGGAGTGCCAGGCAAGTACTCCGCCGAAGGGTTCAGCCCCAAGGTTGGGAGGCCAGGTTCAGGATCTGCCTGACCTGGAGGGAAGGACGTCTGTAACCAGTGTCCTGACCGGTTCATCTTCCAGGGGTACCACTCCAGTTGGGAGGGTGCAGAACTCTAGAAGGGGGTGCAGAGGGTGGGAGTCCTCGCCTCTGACCCCGGTGCAACCGGAGGGGTTAAACCCTGGGTTGGGAGACCAGTTCTTGGAGAGAGGTCCTGAACTGGTGGGAGAGTTGTGTTCTGAGGGTGCCTCTCCAAGGAGGAGAGTGTGGAACCCTAGAAGAAGAGGTAGGGGGAGGAGAGCCTCGCCCGTGACTTTTGGTCAGCCTGAGGGCGCGGACCCTAGGCTGGAGGATCAGTGGCAGTCTAGAACTGCCCTGATGAGGGGAAGAGTGGAGAATGGCTACTATGTGCCAGGGGTTACTACCCCCCACTCTGCGGATGGGCAAGGACCAGTGGCATCTGGGTGGCCTAGGACCTGGTCCTGGCCACGGACAGCTAGGGAGTACCCGTGGGGTAGCCCAGTTGCTCCGGACAGCTTTTTCAGAAGGAACGACATGGGTTCACCGTGGCGTAGAACAGGAGGGTGTCCCTGCAGTTGCGGGCCTGCGTCCGTGTTCTATCGCCCCAAGCAGGGAAGCCCATCACAGTGGTGATTGGTCTGCCCTGCGTTTTGGCTGGAAGGGGGTTGTGTTGGACTTGGCCCTTTTGGCAGGTTCACCCCTAAACTTTTTGCCTGTTAATGTGACCTGATATTAGTAGTTTTTGGCCTCTGCGCACTTTAGCACTGTGTCCCAGTGTAAAGTGCGTGCGCACTCTGAGTGCGTGTGGTGAGATTGTCCTGCCCTCCCATAGGAATGCATGGGGGATATGTGTGTCCATGATAATTCCTGGTGTGAGAGGAGTGCAGGGGCGAGTTTAGTATGTGCGAACTCGTTAGAATAAATGCTGCGCAATGGTGTGCGCAGATTTATTGTGACTAGTGGAGAAGTGCCACTTTTAGAAGTTGGCATTTATGTGTGCTCTGTGTCTGCCTGCCTGATGTGGAGTGCATGTCTGGCTTTAGAGTCCCAGAGAGGGGCTCAGGGGGCACCTCGGTGCCCGTGCTCATTTTCACAGCTGCCCAGCAATTAGTGGGCAGCTGCCACGTTTAGGCTTGTGCAATTGCGCACTCTTATTTCGCTGCTTTTTGCAGCCAGCCCTGACATTCTGGACGTTGGGCATTTGAGCCCCTGGGACAGGCCAGTTGGCCCAGGGCCAGTTTCAGTGTGTGCGCCCCCAATTGGGGTACACTGTGTTCATGCTAATTATTGCCTAATGTGATTCATGCCTGACATGATTTAGGCATCCTATCTTTTATGTTAGAGGATCTCGTGCTAAGTTCCTAACTTTACCAGTAGTTACTGGTTGAGTTTTAATTTTTGTATTTACTTACCTGTTCTGATGGGTCTGACCAGGGCCCGATTGGCCTGGTCCTGTATATAATTCCCCTGTGAATATTGCCTAGTGCCAGTTGGCACAGTGTATATTATGTAATTATGTTTCTACTGTATTTATGACAATACAAAGGCTATTTTTTATATAACCTTGTGTGGGGTTCCTTTTGTGGTGTGCCTAGTGTGTTGCTGCTGTGTGAGTGTGTTGCGCAAACGCTTTACACATTGCCTCCGGGATAGGCCTGACTGCTCGTGCCAAGCTACCAAGGGGGTGAGCAGGGGTTATCTTGGGTGTGTAACTCCCTTGCCCTGACTAGAGTGGTGGTTTCTGCCTGGCTTTGGCGCAAGCCTTAGCCAACCAGAAATCCCATTTCTAACAAACACCAACAAGCCTTGGCAACTGCAACCCACGCGGTCAGAGGAAAGATGCTTCTGCGAGGACCAGCAAGGTCCTGGGGACTCACCAAGCGATGGAGAGTCAGGGCACATCTGGAGCAACCAAGGAAGCCCACGGAAAGTTAAAGTTGCCTTCTCAGGGACCCACAGGCCAACGGACCAGGGATCGAGAAGGGACCTCGAGAGGAATCACAAAGTGCCAGCCCACGGAACACTCGTGGAGTGTAGGCCAGTAATCTTCGGTGGAATTACTGCTCGGGGTCAGGACTACAAGTAGCCCAAAGCACAGCTTCAGGGATCGCCGAAAAGCATATGCTACTGCAAATGTACACGGTGCCCAGGGGTACGGGTTTCACGGTCCCCACGAGGGATACGGGCCTCAGAATTGCTGAGAGCGCAGATCGACCTCGGAGACCTCGGGAACCCACCTCCTGTATTGCAGAAATCTTTCGAGTCCTTCTGGAGCTTCGTAGATGCAAACCGGTCAGATGCGTTTAGGTGCCTGCTCAGCATGGGAGTAACTCCTTTACTCCAAGGGAGATTCTTCAGTTGTCCAGCAAAGCGTAGATCGTCGAAGGTTACTTGGATTCTGTAGCAGAGTTTAGTCCAGGTGATATCTAAAGTCCTGTAGCCAGGGGTTCCTACTTTATACCCAAGGAAGGGGTGGGACAAACTCTGGGGACCCACCTATGGGAGGGTCAGGACAGAGGGGTGGCTACACCCATGTCCTTTGTCCAGTTTCGCGCCAGAGCAGGAGCAAATGGGTCCTGCAACCGGTTTGAGCTGAACTATGCACAGGGACACCAAATGTGCCCCCAGTGCAGACATCAAAGCACTCTGAGAGTGCACCCACCCAGCCCCAATACACTAAAGCCTGTCTGGGAGGTGGTCTCACCTCCCTGTGACAGGAAACCTATTGTCAAGCCTTCCCCTGCCGGAGTTTCGTTCAGCAGCAGGAGGGCAGACTCGTGTCTGTGGCTAGCAGCATCCATTTTGTGATGCCAGGGTTCTGTGAAGCTGGTACCGGGTGTACTGGTGTTGTCATATTTCTCCCTCTAGGAGGGTGGAATCATACCTCCACACCAGTTACTGGTGTGGAGGTATGATTCCAAGGTGTTTGACACCAAACACGACATGTTTCCATGCAGCCATTTTAAAATTAGCATTCACCGCGAGGTTATAATGCACTTAAGTATATATGGTTGGCTGTATCACAAACAACCCCGGAGAATAGGTTCCGAAGGCTGCAGAGGGGCTCTGTTCATGCATGGGCACCCTCTCACATAAAACCCAGCATCCTGCCTTCAGGATTGGTAAGGCCTGCCATAGGTGTGACTGATAGGCTTATATGTGCAGTTATTAGGATAGATATAGTGAACCTATATCTAAGTAAGGGGTGTATGCACCACCTTACACAGGCTGCAGTAGCAGACCTGTGGTGTCATTTTAAATGGCCTCTCAGGGGTGGCATAATACATGCTGCAGCCCCTGGGAGGCCTCTGGGGTACCTATGCCCTGGGTACATAGTATACCATATACCAGGGACTTATAAGGGTACCCCAGAATCCAATCTGGAGTGTACCTAAAGTACATGCAATCAATTTAGAGGAGAAAGCAGATAGACTGGGGTCCTGAATAGCAGGATCCCAGTCAGACTAAGTCGAAAACAGTGAAACATCAGCAAAAAGTGGGGGTAACTATAAGAAGCAGATCCTACTCTCCTACACCTTACAATATTTTTCAATAGCAAATCCGCAAAGTAAGGGACCATTTTAGTTACTGGGCATTCCATCATTATATTCTCACTCTTTTTGTGACTGACATCAACCGCAGCTACTAAGTTAAGGCAGCTGGGCATTTCTGTGACAATGGGGTCAAGGGATATTGGGAAATACTTCACAGACTTTTGAACATCTTCATGTTTTTGAATAGGCACTGAGAGAGCGCAGCCCTCCCTCTCACTGCAAATTGGTGTATATTCTTTTAAATAAACTGGCATCCCTAGTGCCAGGGCATGACACATTTTCTCTTTCAACTCTAGGAATGCTTTTGTGCAATTGTTGTCTAATGGAAGGGTGATCAGACACATCCTTGAGTGTCAGCCTCAGTAAAGGCTTAGCCACTAGGGAAAGGTTTGGTATCCACTGTCTACAGCAGCCAACCATTCTCTCTGGTGACACCTTTCTAGCTCCTTTTCCAATTATGTGTCCCAGATATTGATCTTCTTTTTGACAACACTCCTGACTATTCTCATGCAATGGCACTGTGATATAAACCTGAGAAAAATCAACAGTAAGCCATTCTTCAGTACATGGAATGGAAAAAAATATGTTGGCTGTATTCGGTACCATAGGACAACATGGAACAATTATGCTGTTAATCTCTTGCACTATTCTGTTCTTCTCATTTAGTTTCTGTAAACCTGTGATCAGAGAGTTACATGAACTTCCAATAAATTCCCTCAAAAATCCTTTACTCAGTTTATCTCCAATTATGGGTGAAATTCCTGCAACTGCCTCTTGTATTACTTTGTATGATAGTGTTCTTGAATACATGTAATCTGGTTTTAATTTGGCTAAAACTAGTTCTACATGTTTTATTAATCTGACATCTTTCTCTGTGAACTCCCATACTTCAGGGTTTACTATTTCTTTCAAATCAGAGGGTAATTTTGCAACTGTCATTTCTGAAAACAATCTTACAGCTGTCGCTGGTTGGGCCATTTTAAACTGTAAATCCTCATCAGGAATCTGATATTTAACATCATCCAGGGTACAGTAAATTGTGCTATTTAATTTGTAATATAAATGTTTTCCTGTCAGGCCTACAGTGCTTGAGTCACAAACAACAAATTGGTAACTTCCCTCAAACTAACCTACTTTCGCTGCAACCTTCTCTAAAACTGGGTTTGTAATCTGTCTGTTTAAAACTCCTACAACTTGGGCATTCTTTCCGAAGTGGGGTAAGTCTGGAGATTCCACTGTTCTCACAATGGATCTGGTAATATCAGAAATGTTGGGGCTAAACTCTCATTTTCAAATACAGCAAACTCTTGACTTGGGTTCGGATTTTGATTCTGAAAAGAATTCATATTTGCTTTGGACAACTGATTTAAATTAACTTTAGGGTTTCCCATATTTTGTGGGAACATCTGGGCTTGGAGAACTCGTGTCATTGGTACCTGTTTCTGAATTGAGATTTGCTGAACTGGCACATTTTGCACCTGCATTTCTCCCTGTGTTTGCGCATTTCCATTTACTGCATCAGGTTTAAGTCTATACTTCCTCTTCCAATGCTCAATTCCGTTAAAGAGATGGGAAAAGGTCACTTTCTCCAGCATTGAAACATCCATACCTGAATTTGCACCAACCAAAACACCTCCACCACTAGCCTGTGAAACACCAAATCTTCCTTGAGCACCTTTTACTCCTGCTTGTGGAACAACACCCTGTAACTCACCTTTATTCCCTGCAAACAACTGATTTTGAGATTTTCTCTGAGCAAACTCCCTGTGTACCATCATCGGTTTTTCCTTAAACTCTTTCTGCTTCATTCCTTGTTCAGCACTACAGTACCCTTCGTCCTTCAGAATCCCATCTATCAACTTTCTTTGACAACAAACCACTCTTTGCTGCATGTGCACACTGATCTGATCAGAGAGCATTAATCCAAAAACAAACTGAGACACAAAGAATCTCACTGGCATCATAATATTCTCTCCCACTGTGTTGTTGAAACTATTGGCACACTCTTTCACAAAACTCATTAACCGATTCTTTTCGTTCTTGTGAGGGTCTTTTAATCTGTACCCAATTAATGACTCCAATCATGACTCCTGGTGCCTGATCCCAAAATGGCGGCATTATCGTCCTCTCACCGGCTGAACCCCCGTGCAGTAAATGGGAAAGATCTAACCATTAGATCCCCGATCCCTCAGGATAATGCAACAGCCCCCTGTAAGTGAAACTGCTTCACACCCGAGCCGCCTCAACAATCGGGAGTCGGTGATCTCGGGGCTTGGCGCCTGACCCCAATATGGCCGCACAAACCTTCACCTTCATGACTGCCATGCAAAGTCTGTATCTGCCCATTGCCTGACCCTTGATACCGCTCCTTTCAACGGCCTCCTAGGAGTCACCCTCAGCCTAATGCTCCGGAGAGTCAACGACCAGCCCTAGAGCAATAGCACGAATCTCTCTAGTACTCGTACTTTACCCTCAAAGGACGGCTCTGGAAACTCTAGCCCACCCTTCCTTATAGGGTACCTGCCCCCGTCCCACCTAGTCACTATGCCATCCGCCACGTCAGCCTACTCCAACCCCGCCTCTGCGAACCACTTAAAACCGCACGGCCCGAACTCCTTCTCGATCAGTTTCCCCCCTAACCTCTCACCCAAAGCGAAAAAAAACTTTAAACAAAAACTGATCAGACAACATCCTGAATCACTATTCGCGGACATCTATCACTGCGCCTCCAAAGGACAAGTAAAAATGGATCTCATCTTCCACACTGAAAGACCCGAAATATGGAACTCCATCCTCAGATCGCAACTCAACATCTCCAAAATGACTAACACTTCCCATAGCTGCAAACTGACTTTCTCAGCCCCTAACCACACCAGGCGAAATGGGAACACCACTGCGACCATCTACTCCAATGGCACAGTCCTGATACAAGCCAACAATGACAATCTAGAAACCTTTGACACCCTCTTCCCATCCCTCCGGACTTCCCCCTCCCACACACTCCTCCCCTGCCCGCCCATCCTCCTCTCCCTGAAGAACCCGACCCGCCAACAGAACTCACCCATCATTCCGGTGCACCCTAGTAATAACACCTGCCTCCCACCGCGAGACACCACCCCCAACACTACCAGAGAGAACAAGACCCCTCTACCCCCTTCCGGTAACCACACTCACCCGACCCCCGCCCTCCATCCCTCCCAACCCACTTCGAACGACCTCAACACACAGTACGTGACTCCCAACCCCCTCCCCAGTCCCTCATGCAATTTAACACCAACGCTCCAACTTGGCCCCCGCCTCCATGCACCCTCGACCCCGCCTAGATCCCACACGGACAGCTCACTCACAAAAGGGCAACTTAACAACGTTAGGCTCTCCCCCCCAGGTTTAACTTTCCCACCCAGAACACCCACACCGACATAGAAACTGGGCAGAGGCTCACCCTGCTTCAAAGCCAGATAACAACCATAATCCAGGGTCTTAGTGAAATCCTTACCAACCTCGCCACACCCCTAAAGCCACACCGTTTCCCTTCCTTCCCTTCTCTCTCTCAACAGAGGGTTTCCAAGGCTCCCCACTTGAAAGGGATCTCTACCCCCCTCTCCAATCAGACACAGAGACCGAAAAGAACTAGAGATGAAACGTCTGTGAGTGAAGTGGCAGCTCTCGCTTCCTCGTACGACAATCCTATTACTGCCACCCTCCAATCCAAAATACAGGTGATCACCGGACTGGGAAGAGAACAGGCACCTCCGAAATCATCTAGACCCCCGGCCCCGGTTTCGGAGGTGCCTGTTCATCCCCACGGTCCCCCGAACGAAAAAACCCACAACAGAGACGTCCCACACAAACTGCATGCTCATAAACTGCAGATCAGCCACCAAGCATGCCAGAGAGCTAGCGGAATCCATCCTCACCCACGACATAGACATAGCATTCATCACCGCGACATGGCTAAATGACTCCTCATTTCCACTCATGGATACTCTTGTCCCTCCCTGGCTTTGTAATCACCAACAAAGATAGAAAAGATCAAAGAGGTGGAGGCATAGCAATCATCCACAAAAACAATATTTCCGTGACGGAAATAGACTCCTTCAACTACAACACCTTTGAGTGCCTAACCGCCAACATCAACACTAGCAACAACAAAACACTTATCTGCCACCTTATTTACCACCCTCCAGGCAACACCACCACATTCACTGAACACCTGTCCGACCTGATTGCCCACTGCTCTCTCCGAGACACGAGCAACCTTATTCTGGGCGACCTCAATCTACACTGGAATGAAGAAAACAACCTGCTAATCCAGAACCTGAAGGAGCTGCTTCACAGCAACAACCTTACCCAACACTGCTTAGAGGAAACCCACAACAAAGGAGCAATCCTAGACGCCATTATCGCCCAGCACGACACTGTCACGATAGACCGCACCCTGCCCGTGGACTGGTCCGACCACCACTTAATCCTTTTCCACCTCACTCAGCCGATCACACATAAACCCCCCATCCAAGACCCTCCGAAATGGACTAGAAACTTCACTCAGATTAACATGACTGACCTAGAGGGAAGGGTTAACTCTCTCCTCACTGCCTCCACGGATGATCTATCCACAACAGAACTCACCTCCCACTACAACACAAACATGACATCCATTCTAGATCAAGTAGCCCCCTTGAAACTAAAAAAAACCAGGAACATTCCATCCAGATCTTGGTTCAACACGGACATTAACAACGAAAGAAGACAACTAAGAGCTACAGAAAGACTATGGAGGAGCAACCCCTCCTCAAGCCTACTCGAACAACTCAAAGCAACCCAAAGGAAATACAAAAAACACATCAGCAGCGAAAAATCCACCTTCTTCTGCGCCGCCCTGGACAACGCAAAAACAGGCCCAACGAACTGTTCAAAATCATCAGGCAACAAAACTCCAAACTCCCGGAATCCTCCCTACAGGCCTCCAAGGACTTGTGTGAAAACCTCGCCAACTTCTTCGAAGAAAAAATCACCAAGATTGAGCTCTCACTGGACATCAACGTCAACCCCGTCTGCAAAAGCCTGCCCCCAGTGACAGTAGATAGCACGCCCATGCACCCCACAAAAACCTGGAAGTCCTTCAACCCCATCCCGGAAACCGAGATCTTCAAACTGATCTCCACCTCCAAACCAGCCTCTCACATCTTTGACCCGATACCCACCCAACTGACCAAAAAACTGAAATTCTCCATAACCCCGTTCTGGTGCAAGATCATAAACAGCTCCCTGAGAACCGGCATCATACCTGAATCCCTCAAAGTTGGCCAAGTCACGCCACTACTAAAAAAACCAGGCCTTGACTCCAAGGAACTGAATAACTTCAGACCTGTCTCCAATCTCCCCCTCCTATCCAAAATCCTTGAAAAATGCGTCCTCCAACAACTGACTCAGCACATGGATAGCATCAACCTTCTTGACCCCCACCAATCGGGTTTCAGAAAAGGCTATAGCACCGAGACCGTGATCCTTAACATCACAGACGACATCCACAAATCCCTCGATACCGACCAATGTTGCCTCCTCATTCTCCTAGACCTATAGGCAGCCTTTGACACGGTTGATCACCAACTTCTCATCAAGGCTTTACAAGAAAGGGTAGGTGCTGATGAGGTGGTTTTATGCTGGTTCTCCTCCTTCTTACACAGCCGCTCACAAAGGATAAAAATAAAAAACTTCACCTCCGACCTACACCCCGTCAACAGGGGCGACCCCCAAGGTTCAGTGCTCTCACCTCAACTGTTCAACATATATGCTAACATTCCTTTCCACCTCTATGCAGATGACACCCAGATCTATCTAGAAATCTCCTCCATAGATGACATTCACAGACTAAATGTCACTCTAAAAGAAATCCAACATTGGCTGTCGCTTAACCACTTAAAGCTCAACCAAGACAAAACCGAAATACTCCTCATCTCCAACAAAGAAGAGAACCCTCATATTTCAGAATGGCTAAAAGCTTTGGATGCTCTTAACGGCAATCACACTCTGACCCACTCCGTTATTATTAGGAATCACCCTAGACTCAAAACTCGACATGACCAAACACATCAAGAACTCCGCAAAGTGTGCCTTTGTCAACCTGAAGCTACTTAACAAAATAAAACCATTCATCCCAACCAACGACCTCAAACAAGCCACCCAATAACTGGTGCTATCCAGACTCGACTATGGGAATGCCACCCTCACTGGTACAACAAAATCTCACCTAGCTCCCCTCAAAACTACTCTCAATGCAGCAGCTAGAATGGTCACTGGAATCAGGAAATACGACCACATTTCACCAGCACTCAGAGAACTAAAATGGCTCCCAGTCGAACTGCGTGCCAGTTTCAGAACTGCTTACCTCACACACAAAGCCCTGCACACAGGAAAACCTGAGTATTTGGCTCCTAAACTCAAGAGGGCTGGTCAGACAAGGAACCTCAGGAGCTCCAGCACCCTACTACTCATCCCTATGAAAACACGCAAACAAAATACTGCCGCACGGTCCTTCACCGGAAACGCGCCCAAAATCTGGAACGCTATCCCAGTCGGTATAAGGACTATCTCGTCCTTCACAAAATTTAAAAAACACCTAAAAGTCCTTTTCCTCAACCGATCCCTCCCGAATGGATAGCCGCCATCTAAACACAAATCCCTGCTCGTCGTCTCTCCCAGACATTGTAGCTCTAAGGCTTACCTCCTCCCTGCTATTTGACCCCTAACTGCTCCCCCCCAAGTGGTTCAACCCCAAGACAACGTGCACTCTATGAGGTTATCTCAGGACTCACGGACTACCTCAATGCTGCTCAGCACACTTGGACTTCCGAACCTATCTGTAGAATACTGCTTTATTGTAGCAACCCCAAGACAACATGCACTCTATGAGATTATCTCAGGACTCACGTACTACCTCAATGCTGCTCAGCACACTTGGACTACCGAACCTATATGTAGAATACTGCTTTATTGTATGTATCTTGCTCAAAAACTGTTGTCAAGCGCTCCGATACCCTCGGGTCAGGCTAGTGCTATATAAAACTCCTTAATAAATAAATAAATTAATTAATATCTTTTGGTGGAAATCGGGCCTTCAGAAAAATAATCACTGCTTCATTTTCATCCATAACAACTACAGAAGATGGTGCATTAATGCAAACATGTTTTATTGTCTCCTCACCTGACCCTTGCACAACAACTTTACATTCAAGCCACAATCCAGTTTGAATTGTAGTGTCAAAGAACATTTTCAAATGAATACACAACACCTTTGAAATTTCAACAAATCCATCAACTTGTGGGTACCACAGCATAGGCTTGTCTCTCTACTTTGGGAATGTGTTCACAAATGCTGCAAGTTCACCTTTGTTTCATGGTACATGAACATGCACTTCTCCCACTATTTCTCTCAATGGGTAAGCTGAAGCTTCTCCCGCATCCTGTTTATTATTTTCCTCAACTAGGTCTGGTGGTTTCTTTTTCTTCTCCTGTTTCCCTGCAGGTCTGGTGGTTTCTTTTTCTTCTCATGTTTCCTTGCCCACTTGTCTCCTAATTTCTCCAACCTATTGCATTAAAAAATATATTTCACCATTTCTGTAATGTGTAATCGCATTCCTGAAGAACGCATTGTCTCATTTGCTTCATCATCCATATGTACCCTGAAACTTTTCTGAAATGGAAAACGTCCTGAAACATTCATTTAATCTTTTTGGGCCAAATCAGTCAGTCTATCATATGTAGTTACTGAACATATTGTAATTTCCTTACGGAAATGTATTCTTTTTCCTGACATTGGTTCACAATCTCATGATCTAAACATTCCCCAAATTTCTTCATGTTCAATTTTTAAATTTGAAACATCAAGTGGTCTCTCTTTTTCGGGGTCTGGGTTAATTTGTTCCACCATGCTCTCTATCTTTTTAATCCCTGCAGCTTCCTTAAAACATGGTTGAAAAATCCCATCTTCAAATATATTTGTTTCCCTGGGCTGTTGGTGTTGTAAAGACAATTTTCTCCCATCTTTCAATGCTTGAACTGTCTGGGGTAGTTTCTGTTCAATAATCTGTGAATTCTGAGATGTTGAGATAAACCCTGATGTAATTACGCCTTCTACAGCTCTTTGAGCTTTTTGAGTTGGGACCATGTTAGACTTGGCTTTTTCAGTGGGTTTAACCCTGGACTTTTTGCTTTTTGGCCTCCTGTTTTTCACCATGTTTTGTTGGTTTTGGAACTCTGGGCACTTTTACCACAGCTATTCAGTGCTAAAGTGCATATGCTCTCCCATTAAATTGTTATTATTGATTTGGTGTTTCCATGATTGGCATATTTGATTTACTGGTAGGTCCCTAGTAAAGTGCACTGAGAGTGCCAGGGCCTGTAAATCAAATGCTACTAGTGGGCCTGCAGCACTGATTGTGCCACCCACATGAGTAGCCCTGAAAAGGTATCTCAGACCTGCTACTGCAGGGTCTGCACGCAGTTTGTAACTGCCATGTCGACCTGGCAAGTGCACACACTTGCCAGGCCCTAATCTTCCCTTTTCTTACAGATAAGTCACCCCTAAAGTAGGCCCAAGGTACCCCTGTGGGCAGGGTGCTGTGTATGTTAAAGGTAGGACATGCACTGGTGTGTGTGACATGTCCTGGTAGTGAATTACACTACCAGGACAATTTTTCACTATTGAAAGGCTATCTGTCCCATAGTATAGAATGGGAGTTTATTTATAACATCTTATAAATATAACTTCCCATTGGGACTAGATAGAAAGATGGAGTTTAGTATGCCTGAACTCAGAATATAATAATGCATCTTTTGGTAAAGATGATTTTTATATTTTGTGTTTAAAAATGCCACTTTTAGAAAGTGGGTATTTTCTTGCTTAGCCATCCTGTGTGCCTCTACTGGGTTTGTGGATTGACTGTCTGGCTTTGGAGTGACAGGGGCTGGGAGTGCGCATTCTCTCAGACAGCCACTGGGGGGGGTGTTGATGTGTGGCCTGCCTTTCCTGAATGAGTCAAGGCTGGGCTGAATAGACCTGGGCTGCATTCAGAGTAGTGGGAGGAGTTTTCACTAGCACCTGAATAGGCCTGGTCTGCATTTAGAGTGGTGGGAGGAGATTTCCCTTGCACCTGAATAGGCCCTGTCTGCCTTGGACAATGCTATCTCCACCTCCTGCCGGGAAGCTGGACCAGAGAGGACACAACTGGTTTTGGCTGAGCACAGAGCCTCTCTGCACCAAGAGCACAAAGGAATTTGCTGTATAAATTTTGGGGCCCAGACCCCAGCATTTTAGATTACTGCTGAACTAAGGAACCTGCCAGGAAGAAGGGCTGGAAAAACTGCCAGGAGGAACTGCCACTTTGCTGCGTGCTCTGCTGTGTTGGCCTGCTGCTTGCTGCTTCTGTCTTGGTCAAGGAAAGGACTGGAGTGTACTTTCATCATCCTGCTGTTAGAGTTTTCTCCAAGGGCTTGAAGTAGAGCTTGCCTCCTATTGGATGTTTCAGGGATAGAAAAGACTTCAGAGAGAACTCGCTGGAATCAAGGAACCTGCCAAGAAGAAGAGCTGGAAGAGCTACCAGGAGGAGTACTGCCCCTTTGCTGTGTTGTTGCTTTGTTGGGTTGGCCTGCAGTTGCTGCTTCTGCCTTGGGCAGTGAAAGGACTGGACTGAACTGCCTTTACTTGTGCTAAGTATCTCCAAGGGCTTGAAGTAGAGCTTGCCTCCTGTTCTGAAGTTTCAGGGACTGCAAAGACTTCACCAACCTCTGGGTACCGCTTCAGAAACCGATGTTTTAGTTGCCACAGAGAAGGGAAGAGGAACCGACTCTTTCACCGACTCTGTCGCTAGCTCAGTGTCCTGAAGGTACTGCAGAAGGCACCCCACATCTCGCACCGCAACCCTGGTCTCACCGACGACACCAACTGCCGCCGCCACCGAGCCGCTATTTGCACCGTGACCTGGGGGCACCGCAGTCCGCACCACCTCGCTTCACTTCTTTGCCGTGGTCTCCCCGACACCGTCGCTGCCTGCTGACTTCGACACCCGTGACCGCATCGTGGCTGGGGGCACAGCTCGTAAGTCTCACAACGCACCGCCTCATCCCACACAGCAGTCTGGCGCCAGCTCACACTAACCGGCTCTGTCGCTTGCACACAACCTGCCAGCACTGCATCGAGCACCGCCTTGCCCCGCACCGTAAGCCTTGGTCTCACCGACGCCGTCTGGACGATCATCACCGAGCCGCTGCCTGCACTGCAGTTTAGTATTAGAACAGTGGTCCTTAAACAGAACAGTGTGGTCATCAGGATAAATACATTTTTTTCCCTGCCATCAAGCCTTGAACCACACAGCATAACGTGCATCGCCACTTGCTGCCCTGGAACTGATAATTTACAGTTTAATCACCAGGTTTTTCATTCTTAGAACATCCTATTTAATCGGCCTCCACCACTGAGTGTAATTGTGGCTTAACCTTCCGCAAGCCCCTTGAGGCAATCTCTAATTATTCAGGCTTGTATTTTTAACTGTCCTGATGATGATCCTATTATTTCTTAAAGAGGATCGAAACGTCGTCGACCAATGTAAACAGTTTGCACATTAATCAAATCTGATAAAAAAAAGTGTATTTACTGTTTCCTCAAGCTTGTTAGAAATTGTGTTCAATATTCCACAAGCTACCCTGTATTGCCTGATATGTTCCTGTCCTAAGTGTACTTGTCATGTTTCTATGTAGGATGCAGGAATGTGTCCCACTGTATTGATGTGTTTATTTTTGGTTTTTGACATTTTTGAATTATTAAATTGAATGTCCGGCTGGACACTCGTACTATAGCACTGATTGGAGTCTATATTTATCCTGATGACCACACTGTTCTGTTTAAGGACCACTGTTCTAATACTAAACTGTTACCCAAGGTCCTTATCTACCTTTTGGGTTCCCTTGTGTTTGTGAAAAAATGCTGCCTGCACTGCATCATAAGGGCACCGCACCCTGCACCGCTTCCATTTTGCAACACAACCGCAACAGTTGCCCCGACCAACTCGCACCAACGTGTCAGTCGCAATGAAAAAGTCTGTCAATGCTGTTCACAAGTCTGTCAATGCTTTAGATGGCCCGTACCGACGCAGTCGGCTGGAACTGTTAGACTCTGTTGTTTTCAGCATCGCTGTTGCCCCGGATGGAGCTACCGACTCGGAAGAACTGTGTTTTTGAGATATTTCTGCAATTTTAAGGATATCTTGCAAAGTATATATTTTTAAGTACTATATGTTGGATTCTTATTGTTTTGGTCTTGTTTTGGATATATAAAAATATTGGATATTTTTCTAAACTGGTGCGGTGTCCTTTTGTAGTGCTTTCACTGTATTACTGTTGGTTATGTGCAAATGCTTTACACACTGCCTCTGAGATAAGCCTGACTGCTCGTGCCAAGCTACCAATGGGGTGAGCAGGGGTTATTTTAGGAGTGTAACTCCCTTACCCTGACTAGGAAGAAGGGTCCCTACTTGGACAAAGTTACCTACCTCTACCAACTAGAGATCCCATTTCTAACAGACCATATTAATTAGGACAGTCAAAATGTGTCTAGTTTGCAGTATTTTTTTCTGAATAAGTGACAATTGGAGCAGTAACACCTGGAGATATCACTGTCAGTATTGCATCAACAGGTGGTGTGGCAATCTGAAGTGTCTATAAAGTTCTCTCAATCTGTGTTTCTCTTGATTCAACAGAAGCAGTAGCCACTGTAGTACTTACTGGTTCACTATAATCAGTATTTGTAGTGGGGACCACATGAGGTGATGAACACTCAGTTAATAATACATCCAATATTTCTTCTCCTAAATCACTATTTGTCGTTGTTGTCCTAAATCGCTTTTTGTCAACCTTAATTCCCTTGTCCTGTATCTGATCCTTTATCTTTTTGTCCTCTCTTTCCTTGTCTCTTGCTGTCTTTTCCCATATGCTTAAGGCTTCACATTGTTGGCTCTAGATGGTGTCTTTATTTCACATAACATTTCCCTTAACCTGTCAATAATTTGCAATTCAAAAGTACCATATTTTGGAAAACTCAAAGGACCATCTTTCTCAGTAATCTTGCACCACTGGCAAACCCACAAACATGAATTTTATCCCTAATTTGTAGACCTAAATTGGACAGGCGCATCACCAACCAAAATCGCATTTTTCACATTACCTCCCAACAATTTCTTTAAGCCTTTAAACAATTTAATTTCTGCAATAGTTCAATGCAATATTTTAATTCAATTATGTAAATGCCAAAAATTCTTTCCTCCAATCCTGCCACAGTTTTTAATTCTTGAAGACTTTCAGCCAATCTCACTACGGTAATCACACAACAGAACTTTCACAGCATAGCACACGCTGGTGTTTGTCAACTCCCTCACAACAACTGCCCCTCCTTTACAATTTCAGTTTTTTCTTCTTTCTCAACACAATTTAACACAAAACATACATTGAACACAAAACATAAAACAACTTTGTCTACTCCACTAAAAAATTATAGATCCTCACACAATCAGAAATTTCAATCACTCCCAGTAAAATCTTGACCAGCGCGATTTCACCCTTTGGGTAAAAATCCTTAGAATTCCTCCTGGTGTACTCTAGAAGAAACCCCAATAATTTGAACTCGTCACACTTTCAAAAGTTCCCTTCTTGTGGCACTGGCAACGACGTCTCATGCACAGCACCCACATAACAGTAGACAAACACACTTAGTGTATGCCACACTAAGACCCACCCGTAGGTGCATATCCCGGCAGAAAATCTCACTGTGATCTCTCCTTGCAAAAATACCATTGCCCTTGTTGTTCCGTTCAAGGCGACGGATCTTTTCCACTGTGTTATGACCAAGAGGACACCTAAACATGAGCATATCAAATGCAAATAAATATTTTAGTCAATAATGAGAGTTGTGAGTAGTTTTAAAGGGATTTATTTTCCAATAAAAAGTTAAGTTTCTCTGACTCTTCTTTCATTAGTCAGATATCAATCAGGTTACAGAATAGATAATAGAAAAAATAGACTCAAAACAGAGCATATCATAAATTGCATACAGCGTGCTTCATAAAGGAAGGAATCCCTATTCTAAGAAAAAAATGAGGCATAAATGATTTCAGTCAGTACTCATGAAGAGTTCAAGAAATATAAGCAAGAGTGAGTTTAGCATGAAGCAAAATCAATAATTAATAATTGCAAAATCTCCCATAAACAGAAATAAAGCATAGGGCAAATAAGTCTTGGCACCACCAGTTAGTCAAAGCATAAAGATTGGGGTTTTTAGCAAAAAGCTTGCATCTAAATCTGCCCTCGTTCCCTTACAGCTGATTCTCCCTCCTCTCGTTCAGCTCCATCTCCCTCTGAGCCTGCCTGCTCTCTCTCCCCCAGAGTCTGCCCCCACCACCTCCTTTCTCTGCAGAACTAAAAAAAATCTGTAAGTGTCTGCAAACATCCTGCTAAAAAGAGAGCCCCCACACCTCAGCTAGGAACGCGTATATAGTTCAGCAAAATGTTTCAAAACATCTGACTTTCAGTCTTCGTCCTCCATCCAATTTAAGTGCAGAAAAACATCGACACCCCTCGGCTGACTGCCCACATCATCAATCAGGCGAGTTCTTGTGACACATTTGAATTTTACTCTTAATGATTTAATCTCCTAATTTCCAGCTAAAGAAAAAATGTATGTCTACTATACAGAAAACATTTATTCTAACAAGAAATTATTATACTAGGCCGGAAACTGTGAAAACCTTTTACAATAATGTGAAGAAAATGTGTGCTTTGCAGTTTTACTCTAGGTATGAAATGAATGAGGCTTTGTTTAAACAACTGAATACTGATAAAAGCAAGTTACAGGCTGTAAATTATAAGAAGCTTCTTTCTTTCACAGAGAAAAGGAAAGGGCAAACATACCATTCTTATCTCAAGGAAAGTGCTGAAGCTTCCAAAAGCAAAAAATAAATCACGAGTTGTATTTTAGATTTTCTACAATTTGTGTTAATTCAGTACAAATATATGCTATTTTGCAAGTTCAAAACACATTTTGCAAATTAAATCTACATTCTATAGTGAGGTCAAATCTAAACTAAACACATTTAAATCAACCATGAATTAATTGTGCTGCATGGTTTTACATGATTCATAAAATGGAAAACATCTGACCAAGCCTCATGTTTTCACTTTTCCAGCACCAAATATCTGCGTGCCATTTTCAAATGCAGTTTTATGCCTGAACCTCAAGGCAGCTTTTGTCATTAGTAATGCTTAAATCTATAGGTGATATTTACACGCTCTCAACCTCACAGTTCTACCGAGTCCATCAGGAGGCAAAAGTCTTCCATCATTTCTAGCAAGACACTGGAAGCCACTCAACTCTACGGCATGCCATAACACTCCACTCTACTGCACTTTACGACACTCCATGCCACTCTCTTTTACCGCACTAACCTGTAGCCACAGCAGCCACGCTGGTGTACAACATGGCTAAGATATGGTGGCAAAGTCAATAGCTCTTGCATAGGCGAGCCCTATTGGCTTTGCCAATGCTTGTTTTAACTTTCAGTTTTACTGCACTGAGGCTGTGCTGCTGTGCAACATAACCAAACACTGACAAAGCCAATCAGTTTCCTCTGGTAGGTAAGATCTAATAGCTTTGTCAATGCTTGTTGTCATTACCCGTGTTACCAGGCGCTTAGAGCTGCTTTTGGCCTGTCGAGTAAGGTAGGATAGATGCCTGACAACTGTGTTTGCTGGCACAGCGTTTCTTTTTTCAGGCAAAGACGGGGCAGAAATCGGATTACTGCCGATTCTCTTTTATTTATAATCGCCCTACAATATTTTAAAGAGCATTCCTTACGAACCGCTGCCTAGTGTAAGGGCTTCGATATGATAAGGACGTTTGACGGATATGTATTTTGAGCGTTTCCAGAGCTCTTCTACGGGGAGTGCCCCACGGGGACTGGATGGATAAATCGTGCACGTTCTAGTTTTTCCTTAGTCGCGCGTTTGGCGCATTTCCGGTCTTTATAAATTGCCGTGTTCTACCGCCATCTTTCTTTTCTCCATTTTGTTGCAGTCATGAAGTAAGTAGCTTGTCACGTTGTTGCTCCGCTGATTATTTTGTTGGCCGGCCGAACCATGCTTAATCACTTATTTTATTTTGCCTTTTTTATTTTTACGTAGGGTAGAACTGTGCAGTTTCAGTGGTTACAAAATTTATCCTGGACACGGTCGGCGCTATGCCAGGATCGATGGAAAGGTGAGTAGTCTGGTCTAGAAAAGTACACCGTTATTTGTGTATCCATTATAACTAACAACGTCTCGCTCTCCTTTTATCGGCTATTGAAGATGTAGGTAGGCTTGCGGTTCCTGGAATCTGGGTTCTTTTACGCTTTTCAAAGTCGAGCTGCGAGGACCCCCGCCTGTTGAATTTAGGCATGCAGTTGTTGGGAGGCTGATTTCTGGATCACCGGCGTAGCGTAATTTTGTGTATTGTTTAACGTCGCAGTTAAAGCTGCGACCTTTTTCCATTGCCTGCTGTTAGTATTATAGACCCTGACTCGTTGTATTGAAAATACTTTGTCTCAACGAAATTCATGGCTTCCGTATTAAGTGAGCAGATCCTTGATTAGCGTTGGGGGTTGCAAGTGTCTCATCGTAACATTCATATTTCCTTGTTTATTTAGATTACATTTATGCTAACTGTGGTGTAATTCTATTCGTTAGTGTTGTATGTATATTGCAACACAGCCAATAGCAAGAGATGTGAAATGAATGTTGTGGTACTAGAATCATTAAAATACGGTGGTTCATACTTTTGTATCCTAGAACAGTGGTTGCTAACCTTTTGACTTGCGTGGACCCCCACTTGCTAATAATTAATGGGACCTGTGGATCCTCACTGAATAACTACTGGAATCCAGGGACCCCGCCCGATCCAAGCATTTTTGATAATTTGAACTGTAAAATACAGAAACAAGCATTCATTGAACAGTTACACAAATTATGAAATTTTATTTAATTTGGACAAATATAAACAGATCGCACTTTTAATGAAACGGCTGGAGCTTTTCTAAATTCAATTGAGGCCACTCGCCCATGCTATATTCTGTTAGATTCACTTGCATGGCTTCCGCTTATCAGGATTCTAACTTATTTCTTGTCTCCAGTTTCCAATCCTTTCACGTTTACGGCACATTTGTCAAATTTTTACATTTAGTTATTTATATACTGTTATTTAATTTTCTAAGCAGTTGCTTATCCCCTTACGCGGGCTTTATGGACCCCAGGTTAAAAATCACTGGGTTAGAGTATTTTCATTCATTAAATGTGCAGTGGTGCTTTTTGGGGGTCGGGGGACTTAACTTGTTTATATGAAGCATATTCCATAGTGGGTTGCAGTTTGTGTTCATGGTAATGAAGGGTTGTCTTTGATATGCACGTAGTTGAGTCAAAACTGCCAAGTGTGGATAGATCAGTCTTCGGGGATGTAACAATATTGCAAGCTTTGTGGCCAGTGTTATAAGTAGGTCTAGTAAAGCTTATACATTAGCTGGAGTAGGGGTTAGCTGCAAATATCCCCAAGATGTAAAATGACTTATGTGTAAGGATAGTTCTGGTTACAAAGAATACACAAACTTGCATCAAAGTTGCACATGGTAGGTCACCTTATTTTGTGCAGTGCCAATATTTATCTGGCTGGAGTTCTAGTTTGTGTAAAAGCACTAGTGCTGTAGGACCTGTGAAGCCTTAAGAATCTGCACTGAACTAAAGTGCTCCAGTTTTGCAGCGGTATGTAAGTTAAATGTACACTGACGTGCCTCATGGGATAGGTGGGGGGGGGGCTTTGTGTTGGCCATGGCTCGTTCCATATGTCTTCTAATGGGCAGGGTAGGTGTTGGGAGACTTCATTGGAAGCTAAATGGCCACCTTTGTGAAATTAGTGGAATAACCTTAAGAGGTTTGAGGGATGTTGTCGTCCAGGTTTGGGGTCCGTGGTTTTTATTTTTGGGATTCTGTGAAAGCTTGTGTTAAAGCTTTCAATGAGTGTAATTCACTGAAGCTCATGGGAATGTCCTTAGATATAGACTCAGCTGTTTTTGCTATAAGGCCAGCTTTTTCAGGAGGTTGTGCCCTTCAATATTACTTTCTTCTGAAAGGACCTAAAAATCACTTTAGATACTTTATTCAGTTCTTGTAAAATCTAGATATAGAAGCCCTTCACCTGTGGTTTGGATAATTGAGTGTTCTGTGTCTAACAGAGTATCGAGGGGATTTAGTATGGGGACATCAGTTCTGTTGCCATCATTAGCCATCGGCCTACTTGGCCTATAGGGAAGTAGGTTTGATAGTGGGGGGAAAAAAGCTAGGTGTTAATTTCCCTCGGTTTTTAGTTCTTGCCTGAGGGTGAAAATAATTTTTTGCACAAAAAGCTTAAAGCTGGCTTAGACACTGCACATTAATTACCATTAGTTGGTTTCCATGTCACTTAATTTCCTTGCTTCAGATTGGTCAGTACCTGCTGCTCATTCCTGGTTCCTCCTAGGGCTTAAGTGTTCTTTGCCGTGGTACATGGGCATAACTGCTTCCTCTCTGCAGTTCATGTTCTTTGTGCTGCAGGGTCCTGCGGATAGGTACTTTTTTGGTTTGTTCATTTAAATCCACTTTAAGAGTGCATGTTACCAGTTCCTCCTCTGGTCTGTGATCTTGTCCCCTACCCCTCTACCTTGTGTTGCTGCTTATGCCCTAGAGTTCCATCCCAAACTCTCCCGTCTGCCACAAAACACTTTAAAGCCAAATAGCTCTTGCAGATGCCAGCGCTATTTGCCTCGGTTTTATTTTTATTAGATACTGCTTTTTAGGTAGGGTTTAGCGGCAACGCACATGCGCTGCTTGCTTTGCAAGTCGAGACTGCTGTAGTAGAGCATAGGAGATAAGCTGTGCCCACTGTCTTGCCATATTTTTCATTGGCTTGTCATGGTCTTTCGTAAATGCTGCCTTTGGATTCGTTAGTAGGTTTGTTAGTCCCTCAGTACGGCCTTGTCTTCATTTGTACCCTCCCACTGCGACTGGCCCTTTAATTTCAGTTGTTACACGTGACCTGTTTAGTCTGTAAGCACTATTTACTTAGGCCGACCATGCACTCCTTCAGCTGAAACCGCTTGTTTTTTTTAAGCAGCACGGCTTCCCCATAACACGGCACACGCTTTCGATCACTTTAACTCTGCATTATCTTGTCTGTTTCAATCCCCCCCCCCCTCCCCCATAAAATGGATTTGGAAATGATTGGCGAATTAAGTAATGTTAATTCCAGGTAGCACATCCTGTGCTAATGGGCTGAGGCTGACAACAGCACATCTGTACTAAAGCCACCTGACAGGTTTTTTTCAAAAGCCTGTTTTATTACCACCACCAATAATACCAACTGCGCCGACAATGCCACCACCAAAACAGATACCACCACCACATAGCCACCCTCCCCCCGCTCTTCCCCCGAGCTGCGACGGTGTAATCACATGGTGAAAGGTGTTGGAGCGCTTTTAGTGTTTATAGCTCGGATCATATGTAACTCTCCCATCACACTTTGTGTCTGTGTAATTTACAACACTTACACCTTTTTCACTGCACTATTTATCACTACTTTGAAGACGTTGCAGGCCGGTCTCTTCCTCTGATATTTACTCATGCCTAAACATGTTTTAAAGTTGCTTGCCCTGCAAGTCTAGTGACTCAGTTAATCTACTTGACCTATCTGTAATGTGCTCGACCCACAATATGGTCACTTCTGTGTTTTTAAATTAGCAGCCCCCAAAATCTGTGACCCACCATACTGCTACCAAACAGAAAACTGAATTGGGTCGCTAACTTACTTCACTGAGAGGAACTGTTTCAGAGGTGGAGACTTACCAGGATACCAACAACATAGATGCACGCAACCCCAGATACGGTTGGGTAAAGGCACTTCCCTATTAGTTCTACTACATTTGATAATCTGTGTACACAGATTTTACTGTTACCTACTTAAAACATCTTTTCTTTTTTAGATGGCTAAAAGGCAGTCACCATCTTGAGATTTGAACTGGTGATCTTGCAATTACTGCATGTTTTCATCAGTGACTATTCAATACATTGAAGCCAAAATGAGTTTCATAAGAGCTCGAGGAGCAGTAAATAAAGTAGAGCAAGCACTACGTTTAGTTGTGAAATTGTTACTTGGCTTAGTCCACACCTCAACTACCAGAGTGTGGCCCCATTGAGTCTCATTCATGGCTAAAGCTTACTTTGCTTACACAAAGTACAAACCGTAGTCTCGTTCTCCACATATCAGTTGATCTGGCTCGCTCAGATTAGTTGGGTATCTCCAAGTCTTTTGTGTGGTGTCTCCAAGTAGATGAAAGACATGCAAGCAAGTCTCTCTTCGAAGAAAGCTTGGTATAGAAGTTTTAGACCTGTCTACATTGACAAGCTAGTGCACACTCGACAATCGTAAAATGCACATTTGTAAAAAAGCACAGCTCAGATTCTGCACAGCCCAATCCAGGAATGCAAAGCTCCCACTCCTTCCCTGTACAACTCATTCAAACTGCACACCTTGCATCTGGGACAGCATTGTCCTCTGATACAACTCATACTCTGCATAGTTCACTTGGGCACAACTCCTTGCCTTTGATGGCATGACACTCCACAGAACTGATATTGGCAAGCTTGTCAGTTGCGCAACTCCTATCGCGTTGGCGGTAGGCAAGAAAGCAAATTACTTGGTTATCCTGGAAATCTGGACTGGATTGTGCATTCTTACACCTATGCTAGACACCCCTTTATTAAATCTGAAATGTGGTCTTTCTTAAAAAATAAATTTCTTTAACACCTTCGCTGCGAGCGCAATTCCAGCCAGGTGCTGGACATTCCAATCGCGGGCGTGGTCGTGACGAGCTCAGCTCGTCATGCGCACAGCCCGCCCGCGCAGCATGACTAGCTGAGCTAGTCATGAGCAGGGGAGGGGTTAAGGTAGAGCAGAGCATTATCATCATCATTGGCTTCCACTTGAAGAACGAGTTGAGATCCAGTGGGAGGTAAACGGGCAGAGCACGAAATTTGGTCTAACCCAGGTTGCCGTTTTCCCTGGCTCGCCTATGTCCAGTTTTGCTCTATGCCAATACCGCTTTTGTCCACAACTCCTATTGGGAACAGGTTACATCTTGCCCTGCTCATTTGCACAGATCTGTTAACTCGTCTAGAATTGACCCTGCTCGATTATAAGAGGGAACAAGAGGAGGCTGTTGTAATTGGGTTCAAATGATTCTGGTGTCCCCTGTCTTGGCACGATTTATTAACTATGTACACTGTCATTACCATCAGTTTTAAGAAAACAAGGAGCGAATGAGCTGAAGGGAGAAGATTTGGCTTCATATCCTGTCTGAGGTGCGAAATAATTAAGCAACTAGATGCAAACTGTTTTGCCTGCACGGAGTAACATTTCAGTGGTGCAGCCATCCCATACTCTAATCTAAAATTATCCGGCACTGTAAGTTGAGTTCTACTCCAAAAACGAAGCCACATTTTAAAGGATGAGTCACTAAACAATCCATCCTGCTGATAATGCAGAAAAGGATCTTGAGACTCCTGTGACTATCCTCCAGCCAGGGACATTTTAAGGATTTTGGGGGCCCTGGGCCAAACCTATTTTGGGGACCCTGATCAGAACAGCTTTGAGTTTATATTTCAATTTTAGCTTTCATACCTCTTTAGCCAGGTCACTAACGGTGCACAGGCACTCTGGTCCAAATTCTAAATGTCTTTACACCTAATATTCAGGGATAGTGAGGTATGTTTTCAATATTGTAACACAGCATCAGCTCTCTAATTTTACTCCAAATAATTTCTGTGACATGCTCCCATTTCTCATGTGAGGTCCTGTTTTGATCTAAAATAAAAATTGTGGCTGTTGCATGAAACATACACAACATTTCTCTGCAAAATGTCTGTAATGGACTCCCACATCACCCACAAACGTTATTTAAAACAATATTGTTTAAGAATTATTCACTGTCACCAGGGCAAGACTCTCTGCAGGAAAGAGCTGGCTCTATCCGGGCCCCCTGAAAGGCTTGGGCCCTGGGCCAGAGCCCACTTTGCCCATGCCTTAAAACGTCTCTGCCTCCAGCTGGAGGCAGGCAGTCGAGACAATATCCCTCCTCTGCACATCAGAGATTGGGCTATTTGTCAGGCTATGTATTACCCATTACAAAGCCAGTTAGTTTTATTTGTTGGTTATGCCCACGGTCTGATTTACTTCCCACTTTTTGGGGGACCAAATGATGTACAGTAAATGCACCTGTTCTCTTAACCCTCCCTCTGCCCGGACTTGTAAAGCTTTCTTAAATTTGCAAGCAAGTGTGACGTTCGGCAAGGTAACGTGAGAATAAATCCCAAAGGTTTATGGGTCAGTGTGTTTTATTCTGGCTCTTCACTTACTGGATAGGCTTACTGCAGCCTGATCATAGAAGTTAATCAGGGGCAAGGGAGGCTGTGGAGCAGAGTTGACCCAGTCACACTCCTACCTTTTGCTTCAAACTGAAGCACCAAACAGTCATGGGTGCCAAATGTATTTTATGCTGCTTTGAGAAACTCCATACAGAGTGCCGGACCACAGATGTACACGATAAGCAACACTGACTCTGCTCATTACCTCCAGCTTTATTCTTTAACAGCTGTTCTGAATGAAGCAGTAAAGGCAAGCCCACCTTTCTTCGAAGAGGGCAGGCTGCGCCGCCTGTGCAGAGGAGTTTAAGCCCTTTCCTTTAATCTCAAAACAGCAGGCATCGATTTGTGTAATAGTCCTCTCGACCCAGATGACTAGTAAAGCCCCAGAAAGTTCCCGCCCAGCCCAAAATCTTCTCAGTAAAGCAGGCGAGGGGAGTATTCCGGGCTGCTGCTTCATAGCGATTTTTGTTTCACAGCACCCTGTGCTGCTGTGTAACATGTCTAAACATTGACAGTTAATAGATCTTGCGTAGGTGAAACCTATTAGCTTTGCCAATTTATTGAGTGCAACAAGTTAAATAAGTGCATGTTTGTAGTCCACCCCTCTACCGGTCAGCTTCTCTTGTATGATGCTTGCTCTCTACCACCCAACTCCCACTGTCTGCGGTGTTCTCGCCTACATTAGATCTATTGGCCTTGTCAATGATTTTTTTTAGCTATCTTGCTCTGCAGCAGAGCTGCTGTACAACATGGCTAAAAAAATCATTGACAAGGCCAATAGATCTCGTATAGGCAAGGCTTATTGGCTTTGCCATTGCTTTTTACTGTTGGCTGTAAAATATTTGATCGTTTGTTACAGGTAGAGAGGTGGTGAACATCTTGTTCCTTTAGAAAAAGAATGCACCCAATATTTTGAGGATACTTGTGAGGCTTTGTATGTAAGGGATCAAAGCAAACGCAAGGAAATGATGGACTGAGCTGAACTTTTCAGACACTTAAAAGATCTTTAATGTTTACTTTTAGTGAGCTATGAAATCTGCATGTGCCTTTCAAAATGTATTTTAATTAGTGGTCCTAATTAGGATGCAACCTATGTTAACGTTTTGATTTGCTAATTTGTGGTCATCCTCCAATTCACAACAAGGCAATTAAACAGATTGTGAAAGCTGAAATATGAGAATGGTAATGTGTTGCCTGTGTCCACAAACCTCAAGGAGACATTCTCTGCAGAGGCAATTCATTAGCGAGTGTAAATGGGCAAAACTGATCCTTGGGGACCCCACAGATAGCCCTTTTGTGATCAGGCAATTGCAACAATGTTGTGTGCGCACTACTGGGAGGTACTAGTCACGGGGTTTACTTCATGTGCCATTTCTGAATCCTTGAGTTGAGCAGTAGCTCAGGAAAGTTTTGATTGAGAATACCCCTCAGTATAGTAAAGGTTGGGGACCCTTGCTTATGTATTACACATCCATATCAATACAAATTGAGAACTAATGTTTTTATTCTTTCAAAAGGTTTTCCAATTTTTGAATGCAAAATGCGAGTCTGCGTTCCTCTCAAAGAGGAATCCTCGACAAATAAACTGGACTGTCCTCTACAGGCGGAAGCACAAGAAGGGGCAATCTGTAAGTAAGCTGTAGCCTATTATGTTAGAAAAAGAGAAACCCAATTTAAAGTTGTAATTGTGTTCCTGTGATTCTGGAGATTGACCTAGTTTCAATCGGGACTCACCCTGCCAGAAAAAAATAACTAATTTGTGGCTTGTAAAATGTCTCGGACCATGTGTCTGATGCACAATGGCAAAAAGGCAAGAGATTGCTCCCACCTCCTGAGCAACTTATTCATTTTGAATCATTCAGTCAGCCTGTATCCGCTTCATATGCGCCTCCCTCTTGACCCTTGAAAGCAGTGACTTGAGTTAAAGTGAAAAATTAGACTGCTTTCTGTCACGTTATGAACAGTCTAGTGTTCCTGGCAAACCGCTCTCTAAGTGTCCAACAGAGGTGCCCAGCCCGACTTGGGTGGCTTCAGTCAAAATGGGGTGTATTATATGGTGTGGCTGCATCTTCACCGTGTAGTTTAACCCCTTTAGGCTCAAAGGCTTGGTTGTTAGCAGGAGTTTCTGGTCCTCTGGCAAGTTGACCATTTGGACAGTGCACAGGTACTTCACTTTGAAAGGGTGTTCATTCCCCATCACAGGTAGATGTTAGGTGACACTTGAACAAGCCTCTTTTGTTTCTCCAGGCAGACACCTAAACCAGTTCTCCCCACTGATTGAAGTGGCCACATTTCATTTCCCGAGCCCCACCACTGAGCTGTGCACAAAAGGGAGAAGTTTCTCCATCTTGGTTTTAGGCCGAGGGGCACCATGGTATTTGCAGTGGGGCACACAGGAAATCCTGTGTATAGGATAAGTGGAAACCTCTGAATTCAGTAGCCATCCCCACCCACAAGCTGGTGCCAGGTATAAATGTGGAATCCCTAGTAACCACCTTGGAACACTTCCGGTCCTCCTTCTTAGCTTGGGTCACTTTCTGCAGTTTATCCATTTACTGCAGCATTTCAATATGGTGGGCTTAATCAATTTCAGATGATCTGCTTGACCTAATTGTTGCAGTCTTCGTGTTTTTCCAGGCACTTATCTGGTGATGCTTATCTGATATCAATATTTGAGTCCTTCTCCAATCTGTTTCATGTCTTGGGTATTGTCCTCAGATCTTGTGCTTCACCTGGTCCTTGATTAGATTGGAGCAGTTTCCCTCCAACAGAGTACCTTACATTGCAGGGCTGGTAGAGCATCTAGTCTAAGGCCATCTTGGACTGTTTCAAGGTCCTGTTTACCCATGTCAACCCTAGACACCAAAGGAATCTGATTTAGCTTGTGGCTGTCTTGCTCCGAGTCCAGTTCTTTATTTTGGATATCCTCCATGTGAGGAAATAGGGTGTATTATATGATGTGGTTGTGTGACCTTGCCATGTAATGATTACCAACCCATTTAGCACCTTAGTTTCGTTTGCCGAACCTTTAGCTCAACCCTGAGTAGCTTTGGTTCTGATCAGCAAGGCTTTACACAAAGCAGACCCCCCCGGATTTTGCAGCATTGGGTGGCACATTTTGTGACCAGAAAAGGCCATTTGCAGCCCAAAACCTCAACTCTTTTTGTGATGGGTAAAAAATGTGCCTGCCACAGATACTGATGGCTTGTGCTCAGTCACTGCTGGAGACTGTGCTGTCATAGTTTGTAACATTGCAGAGTCTCCAGCAGCACAATGCTTGGGTGTCTGATGCCAGAGAGCAGATTAGAATATGAAACCTGCTTTTTTCAGCATCGGATAACCAATTTGTGGAGGGCAGCAGAAAAGGTTGCGGGTCTGTATAAACAAATTCTGAAAGGGGGGGGCTAGGGGTTAACGGGAGTCCATGTGGAGCCAAGGGGGAGAAGTTCCTTGGAGGGTGGGGGACAGGAGAGCCTTTTAATAGTCTGCAGGGTCCGGTCTGCAGGGGGCGCACAAACGTGAGGCAGCCTGCAGGCTAGGTCAGGAGGGGGCTAGGTGCATTTCAAAGGCAGGCGAAATGAATTTAACACCTGCTGCCTGCTGGCCTGTTCACCCTCCCTTTACTGGCTCAGTGGCAGCACAGAGCCAGTAAAGAGGGTGCACGCCGGGTTTTCTTTTTTTAAACCTATTTTGCTGACACTTTGGTCAAAATCGTGGCATTTTTACAATGGTGCTCGTTTTGCTTTTTTTGGGGGGGGCAGAGTGAAATTCGGGGGGGTTCTGACAAAGGAACAAGTGCAAAGCATTTAATAGTACCGAAACAATTGAAGAAATTGACAAGACAAAGTATGCCTCTAGTTTCCAAAAATAGACTATTTTTATGTATTTAGTAATCAATGAAAGATACACCAGAGGGTTCCAGAGAGAATTTACAAGGTATAGTAAATTAAAGCTTTTCATTTAACAGCAAACTAGCATTGGTCAATTCATTTGATATTTTGGAGCAAAAAAGTTTGTTCTAGTTGTCATGCAGCTGCTTGTTGTCTCTTTAGTTGACAACTCGGGAGGTGAGCCAGTCGGGGGGGCGGACCAGCAAGGTCCTCTGTCACCTCAGCAGGTGGCGCAGTCTTCAGTCGGTTCCATGGAATTGTATCCTTTGCAGGGCTTTCTTACAGAAGTATCCTGATGCAAGCGATGAAAGCTGCTGAAGATGTTCAAAGGATGCTATGGATGCAATGCAGTTGACTGGGGTCTTGCTGCTACTAATTGGTCCATGAGGAGGGGGGGGTAAAGTTATCCTGGTCACAGGGGCAACCTACCTCAAAGTCCCTTGGTGCTGGCAGTAGCCCAGTTACCACTGGACTACTGGTTGCCCAGTATAGCAGACACAGGCTAATCATTAGTGGGTTGATAGCTTGTTCTATGGAGGTCCTAGCTGCACTCTGGTACTCTTGGGCTTCGTGAAGTCAGTGAAACTTTGTGTTGGGGTCCTGGTCCCTGGGGCAACAGTTGGCAGTTGACAGTGGGTTGATTACTTTGGGCTACAACTTGCCCCAGCAGGCTTCAACTGTGTCCCTGTTCTGCAACCAGTAGGCCAGGTAGCTGGGCTCTGCAGATGACGTATCCAGTATCTGTATCTTTCCTAGATTCACATGCTTGAATCATTCCCTGCTGTCTGACTGAGTCCCACAGTACCATAATCAAGCAGTAATAATCTTATTGGCTAGAATGACTCTGGGCCCTCTGGTTTAATAGCCAATCTTGTCTTTTTAAAAAAAAGGACCGAACTAGAACCAATCAGCTGCTAGCACCCTCTAGAACACTCGCAAGAGCGGCTGAGTCCTTCATGTTCATTGCACGTCGTGTGAGAAGGGAGTCTCTGAGCTCTACTCATATTTAAAAGCTTTAATTGTAAGTTGGTAATATGTCAGAGTAAAGGCCTTTTTCGTCCCTGAAAGACCTGTGGGGAGAACTTCATGTGGATGACCACTTAAAGATTTCCTCTACTGCCTTCATCCCAAGCATGAGGCAAGGCAGTGCAAGATATGCTGCACTTTCTCCTCAAACTTAGGGAGACCAGGAAGATCGGCTACTCACATGGCTTCAAAGGCCAAAATATCATCTGAGCTGTGATTCTTCTGCCAGAAAATCTATCAAGACTTCCCATGTTCCGACAAACCAGGCACACTGAGGGCATAACGCAGTAGTTCCAATCGCCAGATGCCACCACCAGACCTATTTCTGGAGCCCATGGGTCGAGAGCCTGCTGCTCGCGGGGGTCTGAAACAATGCACATCCTAAAGAGGTGCCAATCCTCCCCCCCCCCCACCCCGGATGGGCAGCATCCACAAAGGGAAAGCTTCAAAGGCTTGCTGCCATTGAGCTTCCCCAGGCCTTTTGCTGCTTGCAGCAACTGGCCTCCACCGGTTCTGAACCCCACTTTGGGCAGGAGAATCCGCAGGAAAACCAAGTGAGGAAGGGAGGTGTGCCCACCTTTGCCAACCCCACCCCTCAGGTGGGGGAGGCAAGGTGAAGCACAACTCGGTCCCCACCATCTTGCAGATGAGGGAGGGGGGGGGGGCGGCCCAGCCAATCGGATTGAGGCTGTTTGAAAGTGGATTATTGGTAGGGGCAAATGTAGGTCTGCCACTGGCAAGAAGGACATTAACACAGTATAGGGCTCAGAATAGGTCTTAGAACATTATTCCTAACAAGGCTGCGAGCAGGCGGGCTTAACTTCAAAGTCTGGTATGTAAAGCATTTAAAAACACCAATTCAGTAAATAATTAAGACACAAAATAAAAATCCAAATTAATTTATAAAAATAGGAACTATTATCTTTTTAAAAGACACCAAACGAAAAAAAACCACTGTAGGAACCGGAGGTGATTTTTTTTTTTTTAATTTATTTTTTATTTTTATAAAAGATTAGTCACTTTCTGGTGCTTAGAAACCAACAGTGTCCCTTTTGGTCATTTCGTTGCCTCCGACAGGGATGCATTCCCCTTTAGCAATTGTTCTGAAGGATCTCTCGCCAGTCTTGTGCAGCCCCCTCCAGCAGGCTGGGTCCTGTTAGAACTCCTTCCTGAAGTTCTTGCGGGTCTCAAAGTATCCAACACACAATCCAAGGTTCTGGAATCTCCAAGAGGGTTCTTGAAAGTGAGACGTCAATTCCCACAATCCACTTGGACAAAACCCTTACAAAGCCACTGGTGGTACTCCAGGCTGGGCATTCTTTGTGGTGATGGTCCAGGTGAGCTCTGTTAACCTGTAGCTTGCAGGGAGTCCACTCTTTAGTCCTATTGAAGCAGGTTTGATCCACAGGGCTGTAGTTTCAAATGGTGCAAAAAGATGCAATCTCCAGAGTGCAGGGTTGATGAATGCACATTCAATTCAGCGTGGGCCCTTCGGTTTCTCTTCGGATTCAAAAGCAGGTCTGAGATGCACTGCCCCTCTCAGATACTTATTCAGTGTTCTCGGTCATGCCGGAGGGCACTCCTGTCCAATGAGCTGCAGGGTTCCACCCAAAGGTCTGACCACTTCCTGCAGGGTGTGGCAAAATGCTAACCCAGAAACCACTATTCTTCCAAAATTCAATGTCAGAATTTTCAGCAGGGAGAGAAGAGCTGGCTAAACACACCCCTAGGATGGCTAATCTCCATAGTCTCTCCCCCTTGCATCTGCTCATTCCTTTCTTAAGCCTAGCATCTGCCTTGGGTCAAATAGGAAAGTTGTAAATTGAACTGATGTCTTTAGCTTTTCTTCCCCTTCACCAGAAGAGCATTTACTGACCCGCCCCCTGGCTCTGGCATTCATTCCTATGTCCAGCACCCTCTCCTCCCCGGGAGGCTTCCTAACCCCAGGGGTCATTTATCACCTCTTCAAAGCAGCCAGGCTCACCCACTTATCTCTGACCAATCAGGACAGAGCAGTACAGGGTTGAATTTTGGCTTGCAGACAAATCTTAACTTGTCTGTACATTTTACAATACATTTAACTATACCATATTGGATTTATCATTACCATTCTACAGAGTCCTTTAATCCTAGTTTTATGGCTTTTCTTTCTCCAGTTAACTAATAACCTTTTCCAATGTTGACCTATGGCATGGGATTTGCAATGGGAAAAGTGACTTGGGCCATTTTTCCAGCACCAGGGCTTACAGAAACATATTATAAGTACTCTACATATATCTACAGGACCCCCACTCCAGGAACACCTAGGGGGAACTTTAGGAGTTCTGAATATGTAAACATATTGCAGATCCTCCCTCCACAGTGCTCCTACCACCAAAGTAGATTTTGGGCAGCACTTTATCACAATGTGGGAAGTGAAATGTGCACTTTCACTTTACCCAGGGCATATAAAACTCATTGTATAAGGGTCCACCTTATAGATGCCTGACCTCTCTCCCCTGGGACACCTAGGGGAGACTCTGGGGATACCTAATATGCCCAAACTGTAGGAAAGTGGCTCTGTATATACTGCACCCAAGTAGGGTTCAGGGTGTACAGAGTCCACAGTCCCCAGAGGTTTGACAGAGGCTAAAGTTAGATATAACTTACTCTCCAAAGTGGTAGCTTGGTCGAGCAGTAAGGCAGTATCAGAGGACAGTGTAAAGCATTTGTTGTACACACTCAGTCAGCAAATGAAGCCACACACTCAAGAACTGAACTCTAGGCCAATGGTTTGGGTATAAAAAAATATGCTTGTTTTATTTTTAGAACCAACAATAGGATCAAAATATACTTTTCTCAGTATGAGATGCTTTGGTTAATTACCTAAAAATAGGCAATAGACTTTTTTATGATAATAATCAGTTGATGCAAGAGGCAACACAGGGTCAAATATACTGCAACATTGAGCTCAATGGAAAATTATGATTAATTACAATTGATTACTTTGCAGAGTACTTTTCTAACCACAGGACTGGATCCTGGATTCAGTCCTGGGACACTTCCTGTAAACAGGTAAGAAAAAGCGTTTTGGTTATTGTAGTGATTTTTGAAGAATATTACTGTATTTCAAAAGTTGACACTTAGAAACTTTTCTGGATAAAACTATCAATGTTATCCTATGGAAGGAAATGCAGTTTGCAAGCAAAGCAGGTTTACGTTACTTTTGTAATCCAGTGCTGGGTTCTCTGGTTCAGCACTGGGGTATCGACCTAAAACAGGTAAGTAATTACGTTTGTATCGTTGGCACGATTTTTAAAGAATATTTGTAAAATGCAGAAATCGACACTTGGAAGAAATTTCACAGAAAACCAGTCAATGGATCCCTATGGAAGAAAAGTGAGTTAGCGGTAAGTAACGTTGCGATTAATTTTTAGGGCCAGTGTTGGGCACTCTGCTCCAGCACTGGGGCCCCTTCTAATACTAGGTGAGTATTTTTGTTTTCGTGACTCGGTTGATTTTTGGTGAATATTCTAAAGTTTCAGAACTCCACACTTAGAAGAAATTCCAGGCGGGAGCCAGTCAGTGTTACCCTATGGAAGAAAAGTGAGTTATCGGTCTTTGGGTAAGTACTTGACTGGCAGAGTTAAGGTTCTGGGCATAGACTCAGGGGTCCCCCAGGATCAGGTAAGTACAGTTGTTACACCCTCAGCGGCACAGGGGCGGCCGGGTGCAGAGTGAGTAGGCCCAATGTTATCCTATGGCAGGCGGGGGCCTCGGGTTGGTGGCTGCTGGCAAGCAGGCCACGCGACTGTGGGAGCAGGGCTCCTGGTCACTTGCTCAGGGCAAATGGGGAAGTAGGTTAGGATAGAGGTTGCACTTCCAGGGGCACTCGGGCGGCTGGGTGCAGGGTGCTTTTGAGCCGTCGGGCGCTCAATGTTAACCAATGGAGGTCTTGAAGGGTGGAAAAAGGCTGCAGGCTCGGGGACGGTGATTCTTCAGGGACGACCAACACTTCAGGAGGTAAGTCGGGGTCTTGGAGGATAGGTAGACACCCAGGAGTTGGGCACAGGGGGCCGTGGGGCGCCGGGTGCAGGGGTGTCTTTTGAGGTCGAGAAATCTTACCCACTGCTGGTCGCGGTTGGGGGGGGGTCCCTTGTCCTGAGGCTGCAGGCGTCGTCTGGGTCGTCGAGGAGGGTCCTTGGGCACTGGATTCCAGGTCAGAATCGCCGGGGGGACGTCCTCGAGGTCTTTGGTCACTCAGGCACAGGCTGGACTCGGCGGGTGCGGAGTGTGCAGGTTTCGCAGCTCCGTACCAGTGCCGGGTCTTTGGTAGGTTTTCTTTTGAGCAGTACCACTGCTCGTGGGAGTCCCTGGGTCGAAGGCTGTAGCACAGAAGTCAGGTCCTCCGGGGTTTGTGAGGTTGCTGAGGCCGGGATTCCGCAGGAGCAGGTTCAGAGGTCGACAGGCCGGTAGGGCTGGGGCCAAGTCAGTTGTTGTCGCCTCCTTGTTAGCAGCTGCACGGCTGGTCGTCTTGCTTCAGCTTCTCTTGTTTTCGGATTTGGGAACTGAGGAAGGAAGGTTCAGGGAGCCCCTAAATACTAAATTTAGGGGTGGTTACAGGTAGGTAAGGGCAGGGACCAATGGGTCCCTTCCCTGGGGTGGGTACACCCCCTATTCTGCTCCTCTCCAGTGGGAGGGGGGCAGGAGCCTTTCCCTGGTTGGCTAGGTCCCCCCATCCTCAAGATGGTGGGGACTCGAGTTTGTGCTTCACCTCGCCTCCCCCACCTTAGGGTGGAGTTGGCAGAGGTGGGCACAACCCATTTCCTGCCTCTGGTTTTCCCGCCGGGAGTGGGGGTAGAACCAGTGGGGACCAGTTTGCTGGAAGCAGCAAATGGTCTGGGGAAGCTCAAAAGGCGGCAGGCCTTTGAAGCTCCCCCTGCCCATCCTGGGGGAGGAGGCTTTGGCACCTCGCCCCAGGATGTGCATTGTTTCAGGCCCCTGAGAGCAGAGGCTCTCGACCCAGGGGTCCAGAAACATGTCTGGTGGTGGCAGCCTGGGCAGCCACTCAGTCCGGACACTGGAGGTCGAGTTGGTTTCAGGGGGCATCTCTAAGATGCCCTCTGGAGTGTGTTTTACATTAAATCCCACACTGGCATCAGTGGGGTTTTAATGTGCTGAGAAGTTTGATACCAAACTTCTTAGTCTTCAGTGGGGCCATTATGGTGCTGTGGAGTTCGTAATGACAGACTCCCAGCACCATATACTCTTAATGGCAGCACTGCACTTACAATGCCCAAGAATGGACTTGGGCACTGTAGGGGCACAGGGCTCATGCCTCTATGCCCTCACCACTGGCATAGTGCACCCAGCTAGAGGGGTGGCTGACCTAGGCCAGGGCAGTGGCTTGTAGGCATGGCACACAGGGATGTGTGCCATGTCGACTTCACTTTTGTTCTGCACCAAGACACGCAGCCTGCAAAGGCAGTGTGTGTAAAGGTACAGGGTCCCCAAGGGTGGCACAACGAGTGCTGCAGCCCTTAGGGGCCTTCCCTGGTCACAGTGCCCTGGGTACCCATGGTACCATTTACCAGGGGCTGACCTGTGGCCAGGGATGCCAATTGGGTGTAGGTATCAATGCAATTTTAGGTAAGGAACACAGGCCCTGGGTACCTGGTTGGCAGGAGCCCAGGGCACTCAGTCAAAGCACATCAGCAATTCAGCAAAAAGTGGGGGCATACCATGCAAGAAAGATTGCACTTTCTCACACAAACATTGTAGGTTAACCATTTTTATGTGCCCCAAACACGTCGAATTTGGGCACGATTTACTTTTTGAAAGCAGTCCTGTAGCACAGCCACTTAAAAAAAGACCTCTGGCTTCAGCAGTGCACACATGCAAGTGCAGAAAGGGCTGCTGGCCTCTAAACTGCCATGCCCTATTTTACATGGGGCTGATGGGTAGTTTCAATCCCCCTGCTCTATTATGTACTAGGGCCCTATGGGGTAGGTCATACCAATCCCAGGGGTACCCCAACCCCTGGTGTACCCTAGTGTATGTAGGTGTTTTCACTGTATTCTAAGTTTCTTTCAGCATAGCACTGGCCCTGGGCCTGGTCAGTTACCACCAGTACCAGTCAGCAAAATGTTGGGGGGCACAGGATTACTTTGCAACAGAGGCATATGCCCCCCTCCCACTGGAGGGTGGCATAATGGGGGGTGTACCCACCCTAAGGAAGGGACCCATTGTTCCCAACCTTTACCTACCTGTAACGCCCCTAAATCTAGCATTTGGGTGCACCCCCTGAACCTTGCATCCTCCGACAAGAACCGACCAAGAAAAGGATCGAAGAGCTGTGCTGAAGTTAAGAGGAGGACGCTGACTGACTTGGCCCCAACCCTACTGGCCTGTCCCCACCTCGAACCTGCAGAAGCGAAATCCCGATGTGTCCTGCTGCCAGCAACCTCGAACTCTGAGGACCTGCCCTGTTTTCCACAGAAAAGACTGTCTCCCGTGAGCACTTTATTTGCTCACCCACACACTCTGGCTCCAGCCAAATCTGCGAGTCTGCACCACTCTGCACCTGATGCCCACGGGCTGAGTTCGAGTGGCCCAACACCATGAGGTCTCCCCAGCAATCCTGACCCTAGATCTGGTGATTTGACCTGCCTCAAATCTCCCAGCGAATCCCGCATCCTCTTTCTGGAGGATTCCCCTCAACCACGACCGGAGCTGGTAAGGAAAACCAGACGCCTAAAGACACACTTGCAGCCAAAGTCCCGTGGCCTTGGGTGGCCCAACCGACTGTGTCCCAGCCTCCTCTGGCATCCCAACTTACCTCTCCAACCAGTGGTCATCTCCAGAAGATGTTTGTCCCCAAGCCTGCAATCTTTGTTGAAACCAGAGAATCCACATTGAAATCAACAGGGCACCTGACACCAAACCAGCACCCAGCTGCTACTGTGGGTGGGTGCTAAAACTGATCCCCTTTGTCCTGAGCCTAACACCAGGACTTCTGCTCCCACAACCCTGTGGCCTGCTCGTGAGCAGCCACCAACCGGAGGCCCCCTATCCCCCATTGGATAACATTGGGACTCAGCACTTTGCACCTGGCCGCCCTAGTGCCGCTGAGGGTGCTTTGAGTGCATCCTTGACCCTTGTTCTAACCCCAGAAACTCCACCCCAAAGAATGAGTACTTGCCTGTTAACCGATTACTTCATTCTCTCCATAGGAATACATTGACTGTTTTCCCTTAAAGTTTTAAGTGTGGAGTTGGTTTGTATGAAAACCTGAAACTACAACTGTACAAAACTGATTTTACTTAATTTTCTCTAGGAAATGTCCCAGTGTGATATCTAGCAATATCTCAGAGTAGAAAGTTACTTAAAGTAATCTGAAAAGTAATTTAGACACTTTACCTTGCCTGTATTTCAGTCAATTGCATTTGAACCTACATTCAGTTGTAAAACATTGCATTAGATTTTGCAAAGCATTTATTTCACTTGCCTGTGCCAGGCTTGGTTCTAGACATAAAATAACTTAAATTTTTTTTACAAACCAAATTTGTCGAAGTTTAGTCTTTGAGTGTGACACATCATTCGCTGCCTGAGTGTGTACAATAAATGCTTAACACTACCCTCTGATAAAGCCTTACTGCTCACCCACACTACCACAAATCGAGAGTAAGGTGCGATCTACTTTTACCTCTCCTACCTTGGGGTTCCACTCGACTCAGTGCACAGTACCTCATTTTTGGTATAGTATATACAGAATCAGCTTAAACTGTTCAAAAATGCTTGTTACTTTTCGAATAGTCAGATTACTTGTCTAGTTTGGTATGAATCACACCTAACCGTTTACACAGCTCAGGACTCTTGTAAACAGGTTAACTTTTGTGCAAGCAATAGGTTACTTTTTGTGCAGGACAAGACAAAATTTCATAGAATTTTCATAGAATTTCCAGAGAATCTGCCATTCAGCCCTATGGTGAAAAATGTTAAGTTACAGGTGAGAAACGGTTTTGGAATTTGAGTTTTGGGGGGTAGAACCAAGATTCGGGTTGGCACTTGAGGGGGCAGCACTAGGATGACCGAGTGCTGAGTGCATGGTGCCAATGGGGCTTGGGTGCACCTTTGGGGACTGCTCAGGGGCAGGCCCCTCATTGGCTCCTAGGGTTAAGATCAAGCCAAGTGGGTCCAAGGTCAGCACCAAGTCCACACCACTGGGGAGTTGGGGGTGGCTGGGGGCAGGGTGCTTAGGAGCTGTCAGGAGGTCAATACAATCCTATGGAGGACATCTGTCGCGGAAAACGAATGCAGGTTGGAGCCAGAAGACTGGATGATGAAATTGAAGTTGCTGGACATCAGGACATCGGTCCGACACCTCGGGTCACAGGAGCTGCGGATGCAGGGGCATCCTTTTGTGTTGGGTTCTTCTCACCAGTCGCGGTTGGGAGGGTGGGGGGGCCCTTCTAGGTAAGGCTGCAGGCATCTAGGAGATTGGTGGAGGTTGCCCAACGCTGGATCACAGGTCCGGATCGTCAGGGTGGGGAGGGGGTGTGTGTTTGTGTGTGGAGGGGGGGGGGGGACTTCACTGGTGTTGGACCACTCTAGCTTGGGCTGTGGGCATTAGGTGCAGAGTGGTGAGGACTTGCGGATCTGGCTGTATTTGGAGTCTTGGCTTGGTATTGGACAAGTCCAGTGTCCACAGGAAATGGGAGTTCTTTGGGAAGGTAGGGCAGGTCTCTGGGGTATGCGGCTGGACATGCTTGGTTCAGCTCGCAGGGGTTCAGAGCAGGAGACAGGCCAAATAGCTAGGTTTTCCCACCGCTTCTCGTGACAAATGGGGGGTCCAAACCGGTGGGAGCCAGTTGCTGATATCAGCAAAAGGTTGGGGGCATCTGACAAAGGTGGCAGGCCTTTGAAGCTCCCTCTTTGAGGACCCTGCCTAACCTGGGGGAGAAGTCATGACACCTCTGCCCAGGATCAGCTTTGTTTCCAGACCCAGGTAGTGGAGGTCTCTACCCAGGAGTCCAGAAACCTGTCTGGTGACTGATGGCTGGGAGTCATTCAGGAACCACACTAGTTGGTTGTTTTTCAGGTGGCATCACTAAGATGCCATCTGTGTGCATTTTTCATTTAATCAAACACTGGCATTAATGTGGGTTTAAGGTGCTGGGAAGTTTGATATTAAACTTCCCAGACTACAGTAAAGCCATCATGGAGCAGTGGAGTTTGTGTTGACAAACCCCCAGCCCCTCTTCTCAAAATGGCTATACTGCATTTACAATATCTGTGAATTGCACAAGCACTGTATGTAGGGGCATATTGTTGAGCTGCCTTGTACTGCAAACAAAAGTAACTTAGTGCCTTTCAAGTGGTAGCCTTTTTACTGTTGTCCTGTCTTGCTTAGGCTGTTCTATAAGTTTGTCACACCAAACTAGAAAAGTAATTGCAAAATGAAAGTAATTTGAAGTCTTTTTGAATGGCTTCCAAGCCATTTTTCACCTGCAAAAGTAATCTCCATGTTATTACAAAAACATTGTATGAAAAGTATAACTTACCTGCTACTAAGTAAGTCTTTGTTCTAGAAATAAAACAAAAAAACTTTTTATACAAACAATTGGTCTGGATTCAGTCTGAGTGGCATTTCTTGCCAGAGTGTACAACAAATGCTTAACACTACCCTCTAAGCCTGACTGCTCAACCACACTACCCCAAAAAGAGTAAGGTATTGTCTGCTTTAGCCTTTGCTATACCCATGGGGGTCCACTAGAGTCTGCACACTCTAACTTACTTTGGTATAGTATATACAGAGCCAGTTTCCCCAGACTCCAAGAGCAGCGTATTGAAGAGCTGCCACCACCTGCTACCCCCGTTTCTGCCACACCTTCCCCTGCCAGCTACACCTAGGATGACGTGCGCATCCCATGTCATTACCACCAAGGGAGGACCCTTCATCCACAGGGGGAAGAGGGTGGAATTCTGGACATTCACCACCTCCTTGATGAATGGGATAGCTATGTAGTCCCAACTCCTCTTCTCCCCCCCCCACCCGACAGACCAATTCACCTCCCGAACATATATTGGAGTTTTTCTTAACTGAACGGAGAGAGCTACAACAAGGCTTCACCTTTCAATGTCAGTGAAGCAGTCTGACTGCTTCCTCTGTGATTTCAAAGAGCAGGCGAGGCAATCAGTTTGCTCTATACCAGTAATTGACTACATTTTGCAAGAGGGAGTGAAGATTATGAAAAACACTGCCACTGTACCTGCTGTCCTTTCGCATATCAACAAAGTACAGGGTGCCTGAGGACTCTCCAGCATGCTTGACAGGACGCCCCAATCCGGGTTATCTCAGGTTTTGCAGCGGAGATCAAAAAAACCCCAACTACTCCCATTTCCACACCACCTGATAAGGAAGGATGCAATCTGGATACTATAGAGAAGGTTTTCAGCCATGTCCACAATCACAGTGCATGCAGCCAACTCCTTAGCCATCCTAGGCTATGACTGCCAAATGTGGTCTGACATTGGGTTATCATTCTGGAGGCTAATCGAAAGGAAGCAAACGTTCTGTCAGAGGGTGAGTGGACATTGTCTGAAATCAGACTGCGCCATGGACACTGCATCCACAAGCTTTCGTCAGCTAGCAGGCGCAGCTGTCCTAAGACGCCAAGGATGGCTAAAGGCAACCTCATTTTGACCGGAGGTCCAGTCAAACATTCCAGATATGACTTTCAATGGGGACACTGGGGAGCACAAACTGTAATATTCTTGCCATTAACACCGACACAAATACTGCAGAGTGCTTTGGCATGCTCCCAATATTGCAAAGAGCGTTTCAGAGTAGCGCATGGCCATGGGTTCTCATCATACAAGGGCAGGTACCAGCAGTCATAGCAGCCACAATACAGAACAGGATACCAACAATCGAATAGGCCATACTCTACAGCTGGTTTCTCCAAACAAGTGCCCTGTAGACTACCTCCTGCTCAGAGCTGTGACACTGGTCGCAAACAATGACCATATCTGGTACCAGCTGCAACAGCCTCGCATCCTGTTGGTGCAAAGAAATCATATTATCTCACTTGCAAACCATCACCTCAGTCAAATGGGTGTTGGACCTTATCACTTATGGCCATACCTTGGAAATTACACAAACTGCCACCCACTCCGCCAAAGGGAGCCCCGCCCTCTCCTTCACTTACTGCAGAAAGAAGCTCTTAATGCTATCAAAGGGCAATAGAGAAGGTCCCAACAACACAAAGGATTCTATTCCTGTTTTTCCTCATTTACAAAAAATCAGGGGAGTGGCGACTGATCACAGATCTCTGGAAACTCAACAAGTGCCTCTGAAAGCAAACCTTCCGGGTGTTAACTCTGCGACCTTCATCGTCTCAACAGCAGAGATTTCATGACATCCCTAGACCTGGAAGATGCTTACCTATATATTCCCAAACACCACGAATCTCTGCTTCTCAGTGGCTGGTACCCATTACCAATTGAAAGTCCTACCCTTTGGTCTAAAGTCTGCACATGGCATTTTCCCAAAATGCATGGCACCAGGAGCTGCGGTACTCGTAAAGCAAGGTCATCAAGTATTCCCTTAGACGATTGGCTGCTAAGAACCCCAACGCCAGGACCAGCAACTAAAGCAACAGAAGGTTGCCTCGTTTTGCAAGCTAGGACTGTCAATTGGAAAAAGTCTTCCACCACACCTAGTCAGACCATGACCATGCTGGGAGCCTGTCTGGAGCAGGTTCGAGGTGCTGACTGGCCGGTAGGACTGGGGCCAAGTCAGTGGGCGTCCTCCTTAGTTTCAGCACAGCTTCTTCAGTCCTCTTCTTGTTTGAGGAGGCAATGTTCAGGGGTGCCCCTAAATACTAGATTTAGGAGCGTTTCAGGTTAAGGTCTGGACCAATGGGTCCCTTCCTTGGGGTGGGTACACCCCCTATTATGCCACCGTCCAGTGGGAGGGGGGGCATAAGCCTTTCCCTGGTTGGCTGAGTCTGGCCCCCCCCCCCCAATCTGCAAGATGGCAGGGACGGAGTTGTGCTTAATCTCACCTCCCCCACCTGAGGTGGGGTTGGCAAAAGTGGGCACACCTACTTTACTCTGTTTTCCTGACAATTCTCTCGCCTAAAGTGGGGGTCTGAACCGTGGGGGGGGGGGGGGGCAGTTGCTTGGAGCAACAAATGACTGGAGAAGCTCACAAAGGCAGCAAGCCTTTAAAGCTTCCCCTTCGTTGACCCTGCCCATCCTGAGGGAGGAGGCCTGGCACCTTGTCCCAGGATGTTCATTGTTCCAGACCCTGAAGAGCGGCAGGCGCTCGACCCAAGGGTCCAGAAACATGTCTGGTGGTGGCAGCTGGCGAGCAGCCATTCAGCCAGGACATAGAGGGAAGTTGTTTAATAGGGGGCATCTCTAAGATGCCCTTGAGTGCACATTTAATTAAATCCCACACTGGCATCAGTGTAGGTTTAATGTGCTGAGAAGTTTGATATCAAACTTTCCAGTTGTCAGTAAAGCCAATATGGTGCTATGGAGTTTGTAATGTGAAACTCCCAGCACTATATACTCTTAATGGCATTACTGCACTTACAATGTCTAAGAATGGACTTGGACACTGTAGGGGGTACAGGGCTCATGCACCTGTACCCTCGCCACTGGTATAGTGCACCCAGCTTGAGTGGCTTGACTATGCCAGGGCAGTGCCTTGTAGGCATGGTACACAGGGATGTGTGCCATGTTGACTCTTCACTTTGTTCTGCACCAAAACACTCAGCCTGCAAGGGCAGTGTATGTAAAGGTGCACAGCCTCGAAGGGTGGCACAAGTGCTGCAGCCCTTAGAGGTCTTCCCTGGCCACAGTGCCCTTGGTACCTATGGTACCATTTACAAGGGCCTGACCTGTGGCGAAAGAGTGCCAATTTGGTTTTGTCTTATTGCAGTTTTAGGGAAAGAACATAAGCCCTGGTTACTTGGTGTCATGCCCAGGGTGGCCCAACCAGTGCTGCAGTCCCTGGAGGTGACCCTCTACCATGGGTACAATTTACTAGAGACTTGAAGCTAAGTTAGCTTAGCCAATTGAATAGAGCCAATACGACATAACCAGCTTTTAAGAGTAAGACACGGGCAGAGAGATCTGGTTAGCAGGCCTCAGTGCACTCAGTTTAAAATCGGCAGCATCGGTCCAACTTGGGGGTGACCATAAAAAAGCTTTTCCTTACACCACGCCAGCTCGCTGCTTGGGTATCCAAGTCAAGTTCTGATGCTCAGTCTGCCAATTTAGGAGCAAGGTGTGTATCTAATTGTGTAGTTGGTGCTTCCCAAGTTGCCTTTGATCCCGCCTCATCCTACCAGCAGTTTGACTTTATTTCGGGACGCACAAACTGACCTCCTTTAAGCACATCTTCCAAGCAATGTTCCCTCTAATTTCTTTCCTCTGTGTGCGGCAGTGTAAGGTGTCTGTGCACTGCAGCCAAGGCTGTGTGCGCCAGGAACCAGGCCACACATGTGGGTGCGTCGACCAATGTTCCCTCTAATTTTTAGGTCTCGCCCTGAACCAGCGCTTGCGCTGGTCTCTGGCGAGACCTATAGTAGTGGGGTTTTAAAAGTGCAACCACAGCTTTGTGTGGCATGGCATACAGTGTGCGATTACGCGCACATGCACGAGCTGAGGGCCATCTGGCATTCCTCTCGCTCGGCCAAGCGTGCGCGCCTCGCTTCAATGCCCATCCCTCTCCCCCACCACAGAAACGTCTGCCATGCTTCTGTTGTGACCCTTTTGATGCACGGCATTGGAGGAAAACATGGGCATTTTGTTGTTTTTTCACGTTGAAAGTTTTAACAGACACTTCGAGACTGTTCTTGGCATGATGTCAACCTGCGCCTCAACTTCAAAAAGTTATTTGGTAGCTTTGCAAGGAAAGTTATATCATCAAAGGAATCTGCAAATATACCTTGGCACAGGTGCTTGGTGGTACCCACAATACACATCTGCACCACCACTCCACCACTCAGCATCACACCACCACTCCACCACCTCAGCATCACACCACCACTCCACCCCTCAGCATCACACCACCACTCCACCCCCTCAGCATCACACCACCACTCCACCCCTCAGCATCACACCACCACTCCACCCCCTCAGCATCACACCACCACTCCACCCCCTCAGCATCACACCACCACTCCACCCCCTCAGCATCACACCACCACTCCACCCCTCAGCATCACACCACCACTCCACCCCCTCAGCATCACACCACCACTCCACCCCCTCAGCATCACACCACCACTCCACCCCTCAGCATCACACCACCACTCCACCCCTCAGCATCACACCACCACTCCACCCCCTCAGCATCACACCACCACTCCACCCCCTCGGCATCACACCACCACTCCACCCCTCGGCATCACACCACCACTCCACCCCCTCGGCATCACACCACCACTCCACCCCTCGGCATCACACCACCACTCCACCCCTCGGCATCACACCACCACTCCACCCCCTCGGCATCACACCACCACTCCACCCCTCGGCATCACACCACCACTCCACCCCTCGGCATCACACCACCACTCCACCCCCTCGGCATCACACCACCACTCCACCCCCTCGGCATCACACCACCACTCCACCCCCTCGGCATCACACCACCACTCCACCCCCTCGGCATCACACCACCACTCCACCCCCTCGGCATCACACCACCACTCCACTCCCTCGGCATCACACCACCACTCCCTCAGCATCACACCACCACTCCCTCAGCATCACACCACCACCCCCTCAGCATCACACCACCACCCCCTCAGCAAAGTCAATAGCTCTGCCTAAACACTTATAAGGCCCCAAAGGCGAGACCTATTGGCTATGCCAATGCTTGTTTTTTTTCTGTGTGCGGCAGTGTATGGTCACCTTACAGGGAACAGTGGCTGGTTGGATACATTCTTCAATTCCCGAGAGACATTAAAGAACTGTCACAGCTCTAACTGAGTAAGAAGCAACGCACAAGGCCTGGTCCTCTCACCTGGGTGGTGGCAATGTCCTACTCAACAGCTTCCATCACTCCGCATTCGCTCCATGGCATTGCATCCAATGTGCCACCGCCCATCTCATCACGGGGTTAAATATATAACGCATCACAGCGAGAGTGATGAATCTGCAAATGCTGTCCACCAAAGACTGCATCGACTTTAAGGCTTGGACCTACAAATCAGTAGCAGGTCCACTGATTCACCTGCTTGAAAATCATGACATTGGAAGACTTCAGATCGAGAAATGCAAGAATGAAAACTGGAGACTGTACGCACCAGGACCTCCAAGAAAACCCCTTCTGGATTTCAGGCTCACCACATCACTCTCGAAGTTCAGAAAGGAACTAAAGTCTTTTCTAACCTGTGATCTCCTCATCTGGCATCGATAAGAACCTCCGAGCTCCTCTGAGCCCAACTATGAAGAAACTCTGTCCCACTTAACTCTCCTTCCATCGTACTCTGAATTGCTCCCTAGTCTCCACGTGAACTAAAATGGTTTCACTTTCCTATTACTATGTAATGCACTGCACTGGTTTTCACGTTTTCTTCAATTTTTGGCAGACCTGTTCAGACATAAAATTGATACATATTTTGTGGAGGCGAGGAGTAAGATGAGGTAGACAGTAAAATACCCAACGGTATAAATACAGTTTAAGAGACCATCATATACAAGGGGAAGCATTTCTATAGATCAGGATTTGTTGAAAAGTAGCTCAGAATGTGTAGTAAATGCCTGGAATGTCTTTGCAGCAAAAGTAGCAAAATAATAAACATTGGCAAAGCCAATAGGTCTTGTTTTTACGGCCTTTGCCAAAACCTTTTAGCTATGGTATTCAGCAGCATCAAGATGCTGTGTAATGGAAAGCTAAAAAATGGAAGGTACGATTATGCAGCCATGCTATTTTGTAGGCACGAGTATGTTGCATTGCGCATGCATGCCTTCAAAATGTTTTCTGTTTACAGATCTCAGATGAAATAGTAGATTTAAAAAAAAATAGAATAGATGTAGCACAAAAGTGCTTTTAAGTTGGAAGGGGAGGAGGAGATAGCCTGGGGGAGCAGGAGTGTGGAGGGAAGCAATGGCGAGTGGGGAAGATATCACTTGTGGCAGAAGTGTAGAAGCAAAGTGGTGGAGTAGCACACGAAGATGCGTGAAACACAGAGGGGGAGGAAACACATGGGCAAGAGAGGGCAACATGGAACATAGCAGAATATGGAAGAGAAGTACATGAGGGAGTCGGCTGGAAAACACATGCACTGTCATGGAGTGCTGAACCAAAAAGAAAAATTCAGTTCCCGAAAAGTAGGTGGTTGAAGGAAGTAAAGATGCTATGTTCCAGGGGGAGGGAAAACCGGAAAGGAAGGTAAGCCCACACAAGGAAATTAATAATGAGCAAGCTGATAGTGAAAATAAAGCCAACCAATGGGAAGCAGTGGGCAACGTCTAAGACCACTGCAAGTTTACCATAGGTCTTTTCACAATCCGACAGACTGAGCTGTGTGGTAGGCGAGACCCAAACAATCCCAGATCTGGCGAGAAAGCAAGGTCTGTAGATTTATAGTAGGCAGCCCTTATGTGCGTTAAATACCTACTTTTCTGTGCATCCGCCCCCCTCCGCAGTAGGGTCAGCTGAAAAGTAAAGAATTTGTGACATATTATACAACACATATGAGAGCTTAATGATATTTCAAACAAACGTGTAGATCCAGATGCAAGGAGGGATCCAAGTGAGACAGTAACATTCTCATAGTTTATGGGACCATCTGTGCTTCTGTGTTTATTTATTTGCATGCTGTTGTGGGTTTTGCCAAAGCTCTCCTTAGTGGTTTGTTGGGCACACTAAATTCCTTGCGGTCTCCTCGAAAGCAGGCAGCCATATTGGATCCCTGACAGTGTGGCGCGTGTCCAAGCGGAGAGCCTTGAAAAAGATGGCTGACCATCTTAATGGCGCTGGGTTCAGTGCTTTATTTGAGCTGGTGGTTTCCAGTGTTGGCACCAGCACTTGTCAACACCAGCGCTTGTGACAGTATGCCACAATGTGGCAGTGTCTGGCTAATTTAGAGATGAACACAACAGTTAATTAATAATTCAATATACGTTGTAAACTATTACCTGCCGCTCAAGTCATTCTTAAAGCTTTGGGGGCCTGTAATAGTCCGAATTGTCACACTTGTAGGAGTGTGATGGTTAGTAGTTGTGGTGTTACTATAATTGGCAGCATGGTAGGGGCAATGTGTGATGCAAGCTGAAGTGGCCTCCTGACGAGAGCCCTGGCATTTTTCTTTTTCACAAATTAACTTGAGCATGGCTGGTTTTCGTGATCCAGCGAATAGTTAGTTTCGCGCAATCCTACTTTGGGATAGCAATCATAAATGCAAATTATTTCCAATGAAATGTATGCAAGGTACGTTTTTCTCAGATGTTTTCATTGTGGATATTCTAAAATCCTGGCTGAATGGTACTATCTGGTGGCTTGACCAGCAGAACACAAATTCGCATTAATGGGAATGTTTGAGCTCTAGCCCATCCTAGTGGAGGAGCCCCAGTACTTTATGGTCATGCCTGGCTATGTTGAGAGGTATAAGTTATGTTACACAATTTTTATACAACACATGTCCATCTAGGAGGTTAACAGTGGAGAGCGCTGTGCATGTGATCCTTCTGTCCATGTTGGGTGAAGCAATTATCCCCTTCATTTTACCCTACTCCATAGAACATGCTATTGTCAAGCGTGAGATGGTTGTAAGTGTAGTTATAATGCAGCACATTCAAAATAATTTCGAAAGCAGCATAGTTTTTAATACAGAGAACAATATAATTTTAGCTTTTGTGAGGAAATGTGGGTGGCATTGAGGAAATATATTACCCGAACTGAATGCAGGGTGGTGCTGTCGATGGAGCAGCAGGTGCAGTTGCACTGGGCACAGGACCTGGAGACCCACCTCACCCAAGTATGGCTTCCTTTTGCTACCAAACTGACTGCAAGAGGCCTTTGTTTCTTACTTGTCTGAAGGCACCCTTGTTAGTTCACTGTCTTAAAACCCCAAGGTTTGATTTAACATTTATATGAAGGCGGGATGAAAGCCTGTGATTTCCTGGGTATGTTTAAGGGTGTCTCCCCTCACCAGTCTCCCTCCCACGGCCATTCCTGAAAAACGTCTGAAGTCTACAAGCCTGACATGTTCTTTCAGGTGTTTCTAAAAGCACTCGTCATGCTTGTAGACTTGCTGCATTTCATTTGTTAATAGAGCGTGGCACACAATCTGCCCGCTATATTATCAAAAGAAATGCAGCAAGTCTACAGGCAGGACGTGTGCTTTTAGAAACACCTGAAAGCATATGTCATGCTGGTAGATTTGCTGCCTTTCATTTGTTAATAGGGCACAGCTACGGGGCAGATTGTGTGCCTTTGTTAAAGTAATCATGTTAATTGCAGAGCACACGGGCGCTGTGATTAACATGATTACTTTAAAAAAGCACACAATTTGCCCCAGAGCCTAGTCCTTTTAAACAAAAGAAATTCAGCAGGAGCCACTTGCTGACGAACTTCTGGTGGTCTCCCTCTGCCTTTCGCGCCGCACGCATTTTAAAAGCGGTGGCGCGAACTGTCCTCAGCTGAGTGCGCGCTTCGCCTATTACACTGCGCGCTCTGGGAGACATAGGTGCGCGGGCGCGCACGTTACAGGGAACACTGCTTCCAAGCTATTCTAGCTGTAGAGGCCCATACGGCTTTGTTTTCACTGGTCTATATTTTTGTTGGGGGTGGCTTGTACCACCACCTATAGGTTCTAAGTTGCTGTGATCTGTTCAGCACAGCTTAAGCCACACAACCGGGCAGTACGCTGCTGATCAGATTTCAGTCACCCTGCAATACATTTGAAAACCCAGTTGGCACAGTAGTACTTTGCAGTGACTGCAGCCCCAGGGCATGCTAGCACCCCAGTCCAGCGTCTTAGTAGTAAGGTGATTGATTGATGGGATGACTAAGCAGCCCTAGCCCAAGGGCTGGGATCCTCTTCTAGCTGCTCCAAGTGAATGAACACCACCACTCCTCCAATAGGGTCTCCTTGTGTCTCCAGGTGTAAGGCAGTGATTTCCTACCAACACTTCTGTGGATTATCGCAGGATTGCCTCCACGGCTGTCTGAGGCTCACAATGATGCAGCAGTCTTGGTACAGTCGCAGGCTCACTTGTGAAGTGGTGCGGCTTTCCTGTATTCTGTGTCCTGTATGTCAGTTTGTAATCTTAGACTATGCAGTTCTTTTATGCAGGTTGCATTTAGTTTTTTTGTCGTCTGTTTAGCCAGCTTAAGTCTCTCGGGCATTGGTTTTTACCCAGTGGTAGTACATTTGGATTTCCAAGCACTGCTGTTTTAGTTTGCATGGTGTGAATGATCGCCTCCTTAGCTCTGTCAGACTGCAGTGGCATAACAAAGGTCCCCACAGCCCCTGCGGTGCAGTGGTGACCTGAGCTCCAGGGGGGCCCCCTCAGCAAAGTACCCTGGCCTGAGCTGAGTCTGGAGGTGGGTCCCTCCATGTACTTTGCAGGGGGGTGTGGGGCCCTCAAGTTTTGTTACGCCACTGCCAGACTATAGTCTACAGTAGCTCAGTGAACTGAACCATTTTTTCCAGAACTTAACTGGGGCAAACAATTTCTTTACTGTGGTGGCCCTCTGGGTGTGGGGAGAGCAGAGGCAGCACAAGTCCTCTGAGCCAGCTGCTGGAGCAGGCACACTGCTGGTGGATTGGGCATTCAAACTAGGTGTTTGGGCAAGAAGGCCCACAGGTTTACACTGGCTGGGCTTCTCTTTAGGCAGACTGCTCCTGCAGGACTAGGTGCTTCCTTCTCTCCTCTCGGCTGACGGGTCTCTGGCAGACCCACCGCTTCTGCAGTCTCATGCAGACTTCAGACAATGCCCTAGCCTTTGGGAGAGAATGGCTACAAGCAATACATCCCTGGATCACAGCAGCTCTTGGAGTACTCTGTAGCGTACCCTGTCCTTGGTCAGTTAACTGCAACAAATTGTAAAGGCTGTGGTGCAACTTACGTATATGAATTTCAGAAGGAGTGTGGGTCTGCAATTAAGGAACCAGTTTTGAGTAGCTCATTTGATACCTTGCAATGCAGTCCAAGGCATCCCTGACTTCTCCACACTTAATTGTCTAGACCAGTGGAGTGGTTCGTACCCTTTTGACTTCGGAGGGCCCCAAATTGCAGAAGCAATCAAATACATAGACAAATGTTTAATTTTTTTAGGTTTGTGAATTAAATAAAATCAATGTAATTTTAATGGCAACGTTGTAGCTTTTGAGTTCCATCCCAGCCATCTATACTATTCAGTTTGATGCCAACTTAATTTTCAGCTTCTATTTCATATTCCTTCTCATTTACACGTTTTAGATTTTTCAGTTTTACATTATGCTTTATTTTATATTTATAAAGTTTTGTTCTATCTCACAGCAGAGTGAAATACATTGTGGCGCCACAACCCTGGTCTGGGCAGGCTGCATATCCATGATGAATAGGATAAAGATCACAATACAAATGATACACAGGAAGACACACAACCACATTGGGCCGGCCGCGTTATTATATTGGATGCAGCATTAAAGGCAATCACCTGTCAATAGTCCGCACATGTGGTATATGCAATTATCCCCTGCCCTAACAGAACTAAAGGGAATAAGCATGATTTGAGTCCCCTTGTGCATATAGTGGTGGGGGTCATGGCCATCCGGGCGATAGGCACCAGGGGCCGTTTCTCATCCTGTCCTCTAACCCAGAAAGTGTTGGTGTGGGACTAGGGATAGTTGGGTTGCTTGACATGCCCATTTCTCTAGGGCAGGGTGGCGCTCTATACTAAACGAAAAAACGTTTAACAAATTTCCCACAGGTTTGAGAGCTTCCTGTCCACAACGTGGGGGAGAGGCACACGGTCGCGTAGGGTGGGCATTAACGAATTACCAGTGGTGCGTGCGGGGGGCCTCAGGTCAGCTAAGGAGGGCCACAAATCACTCTGGGCCGAAAAGCTGAAGCGCCCGGAGCTTTAAGGGGGTTGAAGTGTGTGAATTCTATGCATGGAAGATAGTGTATTAATGGCTGCCATACCCGTTGAAACTTTTTATAGGTGTTAGCTAAGCAGCGGGACAGCTGTTCCATTGCCAGCAGGTGCCATACCCTAGCGAACCACTGCTACCGAGAAGGTGATGCCTGCTTCCAAGCACAGGCTATAAGTTGCCTCGCGGCCAGGAGCTAGATTATACTTAAAAAAAAAAAAATTTGTTTAATTTTCTATGCAGTCGTGGGTCCCCATCTCCCTGGCCCACATGTTAAGAACTGCTCATCCACATCACTTGTGGGGCAAAACCTAGGGAACTGCCTGTAGGTTGTGTGGTGCTCCCAAGGAGAACATAACCCATCCTGTTTTATTTTGCCCACGTCTCAAACAGGCAAGATGCAAACTGTTGAGAAATAACTTTTGAACAGTGTTCGGTACCTGCAGGCTAGAAATTATCGCTTGCTTAACACCAGAAGATACAATGTTGAAATGACCATTTTAAAAATTTCCCTGCAGGTTCCAAGCACTCATTGATACAAATCATGGAGGACACTAGGACCAAAAAAATGTTCTTTTAATGGTCTTGAGTTTTTCTTTCATGACAAACTTGGTTGAGTTTTATAGTTGGAAAGTGCCTGGGTCGCCGACAGTTATACAAAGGATACTGAACTGGTAAATACTTGAAAAACCATTTTTAGGAACTGGGTCCTTCAGATCAGCTGGTTCAATGGCAGTTTACCCCCTCCCCAGCCAGCAGTTCCAGGATGATTCCATTGAAACCCCAAATCTAGCACTATCCTGAAGTGCTGAGGGGTGTCCCCTTTATCTGCTTTTTTTGTGCCTCTAGATGACTAACACATCTGGCAAATCAGTTCAGGAAATAAGGGAACCTAATGTCTGCTCATGGAATCTTAAGGGTTTAAGCATTAAAGTCCATGATCTCATAACACATAGGCGGCAATTTCTTGTTATAGCTGTTCAAGAAACCTGGTAAACCTAGATCCCATTTAGTGTACATCTGAAACTTGCCTGTAAAGCAGGTTGGCTGCCCCATAGTGGGCCTTTCTGTCTAGCTCTGGCTCAAACGTATGAGTTTCCCATCCTTTACTAACAGCCTGGCTGCCTAGCAGGACTCTGGAAGACCACCTTAATTTAAACCCCTGTCCAAAGGAAAGCAGGGCAACAACTAATTATGCTAAGATATTAAGAATGTGAATGCAGACCTGATTTTAACAGGACTTGAACCTCAACCTGTTGTATGCCCAAGGAGCAGACCATGCAGGATCGGTATTAACTCCTTCCATGCTCATGACGAAACCATTCAGTCGTGAGCACATGCTCAGAAAATACCTCTGCTGCAGACAGGGATTTCCTTTTTTTTTTTTTTTTTTTTTTTTTTTGCCTGGGGAGGTGGGGAAGAGCTTCCCCCAACCTCCCCAGGCCTATTTTTGAATTTCGTTGCAATGACTATCGCGTGCATGGTGCGCCATCGCAACAAAAACAAACTTAGTTTTTCTCAGTTTCGGTGCTTGTGGGGCTATCTCAGCCCCCCCCAAGCACCGAAAAAGATGGGAGAGGTATCGTTGGAAAGGGGAGAATCTCACTTTCCAATGGTACTCTTCACTAGTGGATCCCTGCTTGGGGATCACCCCAGGAGGGCGATCCCCAAGCAGGGATCCACCCACTAGCACCAGAGGGGGGAGTGGCCCCTCGGGCAAGGGCCTTTGCTCCCCCCCCCATATGTTTGGCCACAAGTCTTTCAGCCCCCCCGGGGGGGGGGGGCAGAGAGCCCACTAGAAACCAGGTATTTTTAGGTCTCGCCTGAGCCAGTGCATGCACCGCTCTGCAAGACATTTTGTAAGTGGCTTTTAAAAGTGCTGCCACATGCTTTTGCTGGCCTGGTGCTTGCGGTTACACGCGCGAGCGCAGCCAGCTTTCAGCGCCCAATCAGGTGCCATCTGTCTTTCCTTTATGGCTTTCCTTTGCCGCGCGCACCACTCGCAGGCACCCTTACAGCGCGCGATATTACTTTCACGGCTGCGTCAGTTTCACGGCTGCGCTGCCAATGCTTGTTTACAGAGCTCTCTTGCACGTTTTGTCCTTCGTAGATCTGTAAGTAACTCATGTTGCTATTACCCAACTCATTGGAGCTTGTTTTATCGACCTCTGAAGGGTGAGCGGGCAAGTCGATGCCTGGGTTTCGCGGATCTGTGTTGGGGAACTATCAATTATTTTTGTTCCTTGAGTCTTAAGTGCTGGTGCTGCTGCGGCAAAGCATGGGTATGCGCTCTCTCCCCTCAGCCCCCCCACTACTTCCTCAGTCTGCCGTGTCCACTCGTCTGTCATTTCTGTTAAACGTAAAATGTTCTTATAAATAAGCGGGTTTGACCTGAATCGCTCTGACGCTGCAAATGCTTGTTTAGTGTGGGATGGCAGTGCCGGCTATGATTAGCTTTTGAAATCACATGGAAAAATATTTTCTCATGTAGTGGTTAATAGGTTTTGGATGCCTGTAAGCAAATACTTAAAAGTGGTCTAGGCTACACTCGCACTATGGCCATGTTATTTTGCTACTAACTTCAGTTACCCTGTACAAGCGTGCATTGATTTTTCTCCACAGGCTTTTCTGTGGACATCTAGCCTGCTGTATTGGGCATGCCTTTTGACTTCAAGAGGCTTTTCAGGGAGAAAGCTACAGTGTGCTTGCTTGAAAATGCATCCTCAACTAAGCAGTTCCACCAACAATATTGTTGCTTTTCTGGGTACAAGCGCTCTCGGCAGGGTCAGTCTCCCCAGTTGGTTCAGACCCTGCAACATACCCACGGCTCCTTTAATGGGATGGGTGGACCGAAGGGTAAAGAGCAGCAGCTCCAGTCTCGCCAATCTTTCTCTGGCACTGCTTCTTTTAAACAGCTCTGCATTAGACTATTTTCTCTGTGGTGATCCACTGGCTTTTAATCTGCATGTGAAGGGAAATGCCCCTTCATCGCCTGTCTCTGGAGAATCAGAAATGAGAGCTTTACGTCAGTGTGACTGACATCTTGCCAGGCTTGAATATCTACACATAGGTCTCTCTGCCATGGTTCTGAACAGGAAATGCACTCTGTCCTACACTCTGTCCTTCCCCCTGTTCCCTGGGGAACATTTTAGTTCTGCTGGCAACAGTACCAGATGTATGCGTTCTCTACCTTTTTGTTTTATGTGTCTTGCAGAAGGTGCAAGGCCAAGCACAATCGATTCCCATCATCCCAGATCGAATGAGTGACAGGATGTTACGCCTATCTTTTGGAGCTCCATGTTCCACACTGTTAGTCTCCCACCTATAACAGATTTGTTTTTTGCAGCAGGATGCTTCCTCTACGTGCTTGGAGGTTGAACTGTGTAAATTCGAGGCCATAAGACGTGGATGTATTTAGCTGCTTGCAAGTCAGTTACAAATGTAGTCTTATGTGGGCCTGCTGGATTAAGTTTGTTCTTTTGTTGTGAGTTGTCATACTTTAACTCCTTTCATGCTTGCCTTTCTGGCGTTCTGTGCTTCAAGTTGCTCAGCAAGATTTAGCAGTCTCTACTCTGCAAGGATGTTTAGCTGGCCTATCTGCATTTGTTTTCTCTACTAGCCTTCTTTAGGTTTTCTTTGGTTGCTTGGGTCTCAAGGTGTCACCATTTGACCTAGTGCACCTTTGTGCTGTTCACCTGCTGATGCTGAAAACCTTTTTGCTAGTAGTAATTATCCCAGCCTGCAGGATTTGCAAGTTACAGGCCCTTTTAGTTTATATAAGGGGGGGACACTAAAGCTTGCTGTAAAAAGGTGCTGCAAAAAGTGCCTCTCGTCTTACTTGAATCAGGCAGCAACACAGGGTCATCTATGTTTACTTGACCTGTTGCGGTTTTGTCATTTACGAGGAATAAGTATGCACAAAGTATGAGTATATAAAGTGGTAAGAGCATATTTAGATTTTGACTGTAACATGGACTTAATTGACCAACACAGTAAATGTACAGTACAACTTCTAATAAATGGTCTTATTGTCCAAACAACCCAGTAGACTGTTAACACCCTCATCACAGCCCTTATGTATACCAGCATGGCATCGTGATAGAACTCTGCAGACTTTTACCACCTCGTCCTACAATGAAAAACATTCAACCATGTCAACCAGCTCTGAAACAACTTAACTTCCTAACCTCTTACCTTTGATCACATCACCAATAATGATTTTAATTTGATCTTCAGTCATCTAGCATTTCAGTGACTATTGGTGTTTTCCAAGGAATCTCTGCTACATGCTTTTTTTCATTAGCAATGAAATAACAAGCATTGGCATAGCCAATAGGTCTTGCCTTTGGGACCTTATAAGTGTTTAGCCATGCAACGGTTGGTGTTGCACCAAGGATATTGTGCTGCATAACTAAATACTTATAAGGTCCCAAAAGCAAGACCTATTGGCTATGCCAATGCTTGTTTTTATTGACTGGGTGAGGGCTGCCCAAAAAGGGCACGGCAATGCCCCCACCCCCCAGAGAAATGTCAGTCTTTCTAATACCCCACCCCAAAAATAATTACCAGCCTTTGTGCCCCTCCCTTATCTTCTCTCTCCCCCCCTCCCCCCCCAACTAGGCCTCAGGATTTTTTTTTATTCCAGTTTGAGGTCAGCCCAGAATGGGCATGCCAATGCCCACACCTCCCCCAAAAAAATGCCAGTCTTTCTGCCCCCCACAAGGGGCGGATGTGGGGCAGTGGCCCCTGATCTGCCCCCGGGGGGGGGGGGGCGGAAAGCCCATTAGGCGCCAGTGATTACGCTAGTTTTTTTATGCGTGGGGGCTGCCCAGAATAGGCATACCAATGCCCCACCCCCCAAAAACATAGCCAGTCTTTCTGCCCCCCCTGGGGGCATATCGGGGCAACCCCAGGTGCCCCCCACCTGGTAGTTTTGTTATAGGTAATTTTGAAGTCTCCACAGTACGATTTGGGCCACTTCCTGTTGCAGCCACTATGCCTAACCACACAAGTGAGGTACCATTTTTATCAGGAAACCTGGGGGAACGCTGGGTGGTAGGAAATTTGTGTTCGCCCGGTGATCCTACAACTTTCCCACACACTTGAGTTTTTTTTTTTTTTTTTCTTCCAACAGTTTGATTTGCATGGGATTCTGGGTAGGGAAATGTTGTGGGACACATGCAAGCCATACCTTGCTGGACTCATGCAAGCCATACCTTGCTGGACTCCCTGGGGTGTCTAGATTTCAGAAATGTGTGGGTTTGGTAGGTTTCCCTAGATGGCCGCCGAGCCCAGGGCCAAAAAATCATGGGACCCCCTTGCAAAACCAGGTTTTGTGAAAGGTAATTTTGATGTCACCAATAGGTTTTGGGCCCTTGCCTGTCGTGGGTACTTGACCTACCCACGCAAGTGAGGTACCATTTTTATCGGGAGACCTGGGGGAACGCTGGGTGGTAGGAAATTTGTGGATCCATGCAGATTCCAGAACTTTCCCACAGAAATTGGAGGGAAAAAAATGTTCAGCTAAATTTGAGCTTTGCGGGGATTCTGGGTAGGGCAATGTTGGGGGACCCACGCAAGCCATACCTTGCTGGTCTCCCCCGGGTGTCTAGTTTTCAGAAATGTGTGGGCTTGGTAGGTTTCCTTGGATGGCCGCCAAGCCCGGGGCCAAAAACTCATGGGACCCCCCTTGCAAAACCCAGTTGTGATGGGTAATTTTGATGTCGCCTCAATAGGTTTTGGGCTGTTTCCTGTCGCGGGCACTAGGCCACCCACACAAGTGAGCTTCCATTTTTTTCGGAAGACTTTGGGGAACGTGGGGTGGCTGCAATCTCGTGGATCCACGCAGATTCCAGAAATTTTCACCACAAATGTGAGGAAAATGTGTATTTTTGGACAATTTTTAGGTTTGCAAGGGTTTCTAGGTAACAGCCTGGTGTGAGAGCCAATCAAGTCACCCCATCCAGGATTCCCCTGGGTGTCTAGTTTTCAAAGATGTATAGGTTTGCTAGGTTTCCCTAGGTGCCGGCAGAGCTAGGGTTCAAAATCTACAGCTAGGCACTTTGCCAAAAAAGGGTCTGTTTTCACTGTGAATGTAGTGTCCATGTTGCGTTTTGGGCAGTGTCCTGTCTGGGCACTAGGCCTAACCACACAAGTGAGGTACCATTTTTCTCGGAAGACTTTGGGGAACGTGGGGTGGGTGGAATTTTGTGGATCCACGCAAGTTCCAGAACTTTCCACCACAAATGTGGAGAAAATGTGGGATTTTTTTTTTACAAATTTTTAGGTTTGCAAGGGTTTCTAGGTAACAAAACCTGGTGAGAGCCAGTCAAGTCACCCCATCCTGGATTCCCCTGTGTCTAGTTTTCAAAAATGTGTTTGCTAGGTTTCCCTAGGTGCCGGCAGAGCTAGGGTTCAAAATCTACAGCTAGGCACTTTGCAAAAAAGGTCAGTTTTCACTGTAAAAATAAAGTGTCCATGTTGCGTTTTGAGCAGTTTCCTGTCGCGGGCACTAGGCCTAACCACACAAGTAAGGTACCATTTTTATCGGGAGACTTGGGGTAACACAGAATTGTAGAGCAACTGTTATTACCTATTGACTTTCGATTCATTTCTGCTTTACAAATGAAAGACAATGTGTAAAATGTCATTTTGAAAAATGACCTATAATTCTCATGCTAGTATGGGTACTCACAATTTCGATAATGTGCAAATATCTACTGTTTCTAAACTCTATTTTGTTCCAATTTCAGAAATACATAGGTCTTTCATACCAGTTTTTCCATGTATATATTTTCCCATTTTAATTGCTATATACCCAGTACATAATAAAAAGCCATTGCAAGACACTGCTCAGTTATTGGCTCTGGGTTCGTCAGGTTGTTGGTGAACCTAAACGTCATATATATCCTCACAACCAGAAAGGTCCAGCTGATGTAACTGTATATTGCTTTCAAACAGCTGTCACAATTCGCAGAAGTTACAGGTGAAAACGTTGGCACAAATGGCTTTTTAAACTCATTTTCACTTTTTCCTATACAACGGTTTCTTTCTATAAAGAAACCTTGAAGGATCTACACAAATGACCCCTTGCTGAATTCAGAATTTTGTCTAATTTTCTAAAATGTATAGCTTTCCAGGATCTTATTGCTTTCATACCCATTTCTACCATTAACTGGAAGGTTGAAAGCACAAAAAATAGCAAAAATAGGCTATATCCCAGTAAAATGCCAAAACTGTGTAAAAAATGTTGGTTTTCCGACAAGTCTGTCCCTAAAAGCTGGGAAAATGGTGATTTCAGCCCCACAAACCCTTTGATACCATTTGTAGGGGGGAAAAACCAGATGCTTTCACTTGCAGCATATTTTTCCCCAAAAAACCCAAATTAGCTGTAATTTGGCTAATTTCTGGGACCCCTCCAGGGAAATCCACAAACCCTGGGTACCTTTAGAATCCCCATGATAGAAATAGACACAAATTTGGTGTGGAGGGGAGAGAGCGCCTACCCATGCGTTGCCGCAGCAGCACCAGCACTTAAGACTCAAGGAACAAAAATAATTGATAGTTCCCCAACACAGATCCGCGAAACCCAGGCATTGACTTGCCCGCTCACCCTTCAGAGGTCGATAAAACAAGCTCCAATGAGTTGGGTAATAGCAACATGAGTTACTTACAGATCTACGAAGGACAAAACGTGCAAGAGAGCTCTGTGGTCAAAGTTACAGGGCATAAGCGCGAACTACCCCAAATAGCCAAAAAAAAAGACTTGGCACAGGGGGGAAAAGGCCTAGCAGCGAAGGGGTTAATGGGGCATTACCAAAACAGTCCTGTTAGACCTGTCAGCCTTAGGGTGATAATCTCCCCCACCCCAAACATTTTACTTTACTCCACCATATTTTTCTGAACTTGTTTTGTTAGGCTATAGGAGTCTGTGCACCTTACCACTGTTAACCAGTGCTAAAGTGCATGTGCTCACTACCTAAAATATGGTAACTTGGTTTCTCCCCAATTGGCATATTTAATTTATCTAATAAAGTAGTGCTACTGGTACTAAACGTACTCTGGGTCTAAGTTGACTACTAGTGGGACTGCAGCACTTATTATGCCACCCACTTAAGTAGCCCTTTAAATCAGTCAGGCCTGCCATTGTTGCCTGTGTAGTTTTAAACTGCCATTTCAAGGTGGCAAAATAAACCCTTTGCTTGACTGTTAGAAGGCGGTTCTGACCATCTGAGCCGCACGGATTTTTCGCTTTTGAACACCTAATTTTTAGCCTTTACTGTGGGAGAGCCTCGTAAGCTGACTCATCCACAGTGAACTCATGATGAATGACTGCGTGGATTTTATCGGTGTGCCCCTTGTGAGAAGGCTGCTGCGCTGCAGCCAGAGTAAGGGGCACCGGACTGGTTACATTCAGACACGTGTACATGTGTGCACACGTAGAGGGGCTGTGCAGGGAGATTCCTGTCGTGCGCAGCCCATGAGCAGGTACAGATGGAATGGTGTGGCAGGAATGCTGCAGAATAGGGTGGTGACATGGAATAGGCTTTATACTATAGGAAGACACATGTAAGGGAAAGTCTGTGCTTACTGTTTTCACTGAAGGAACACTCCATTATTCTCCTATGAAGATGGGGACCCCATGGGTTAGTTTCACTTCCCTAGGGCCTACCAACTCCAGACACGCACCAAAGTACAATAAGTTGTGTAAAGTATTCTGCTGAGTCCAAAGCCATATCTGTACTGCTTATGGGTCATCTAGAAATGTCATTCCTCGGACTCCGCTCGTGACCCGAGCCTGGCTGGGTGTGACCCTGCCAGGCTGGATTAATGAACTTCCTCCCAAAGCTGTACCATCAATGGCCTAGCCCTTCACTGCAAGCATTCCAAGGGCGATGGTCTCCTCTCCAAGAGGGAGAGATGGTGGGTGGAGTTGCAGGTTATCCATCAGCAGCTGTCACCTGGTGCCAGGCACCAAGCTGCTCTGGACCATGAAGGCAGCAAGGGGGGCAGGGGCTTTTCAGAGACCATGAGACCCCTGGACGACGCCAATTTGAACTATCCTAGAGGCCTGTGCAGGAAGGAGGGAGCAGGGGCAGAGGTGATGTCGCTGCAGGATAGGGCCAACGAGCCTTCCTGCCAGCCCCCTCCAAATTCTTTTAAAAGGTCTTGCACAGGAAGAGGAGCTCTCTGGGGTGTGGTCTGCTGAGGAAGACTGGTGCTGGATCCTGACGCCATGGGCAGTTGGAAGGAGGAACCCACTGACTGTCCCAGGACCCTGCATTGCACCTGTGGGGAGTCCAGGACCAGTGAGGAGAAGCCTGGGCCTCTGCGCAAGGAGGATGCCCAGGGGAGCCAGGTGACAGGCTGGTGCAGGGAGCCAGTGAATTCAGCTCCCTGCTGAGTTCATCCTCTTGGGGGCCAGGAGGGCGAAGGAAAGTGCTCCAGATGGTTAGAGCTGGTCATCCGGAGCAAGAAGAGGCCGAAATAGTGAAAATCTGCTGCCTGGGGGCTGAGATACGCCCCCCAAAAGGTAGGCGACCTTTGACTTCAAAGAGGACCAACAACTAAGTTTGGGGCTCCATCGTCCGTCTTGGATGTGCCCCCGGGGTGGGTCAGGTCCCGGGGGCTGCCCCAGAAGAAGAGAAAGTCGGGGAGCGCCATCGCTCTCCCCGTGAAGGTGCCCAGGAGGGGGCCAGTAGCCTACCCTGCCCCTACGAAGAGTAAGTCAGGGAGCGCCGTTGTGCTCCCTGTGAAGTATTCCCCAAGGGGCCCGGGACCCCCAACTCCGGGCCCCACTGGCTGGTGGAAGGAGCCCCCCCGTGCAGGAAGCCTGGATGCACCATCGCGCTGCTCGTGAAGATCTTGGGGCCCGGGACCCCCAACTCCAGGCCCCGGTGTAGGCTGCGAGGGCTGCCACACCCCTGCAGGAGGAAGGCAGTGTGGAGTGCCGTCACTCCCCCGAGGTCGCGCCAGGAGCAGGCAGAACAGAAGTGCCAGCTCCCGGGGCAGCACGCGAGGGTGCTGGCCAGTCGGGAAGCCGGCGGGAGTTGCTGGGGCTGGGCTCCATGAGCAGCTCCCCAACAATCCAGACCAGAGTCGCGTTAATTGGAAACAGATCTTCTCCTGCGGCGGGCACAAGCGCGCACACCACTTCCGGGCTTGTTTTTTTGTAGCTGCCCATACCACTAAAGCTCGTGTGCTGCCCTGTATTACTGAACCGGAGTTGCCAATCTCCTCAAATGCCCTTTAGTTTAAGTACCTGGAAGGAACTCCTGCAGTGGTTTTAAGGTGGACCTGGCATGAGTGTGCGGATTTTCCTTCTCCGAATGCCATGTTTTCCTGCCTTTGTCCTCGCCTCCGCCCACTGCGCACCCAGACACCTGAAGGCAAGACATAATGACCAACAGAGCACCAGCCAGTCTGGAGCACGGCCAGTTTTTTCCTTCTGAACAATCAAAGGCCCGATGCCTCAGCTGAGCTGTAACTGAAAGTGCTCCCATAAACTATGAAGTGCGGCAGAGCAGCACTGCCTGTGGTGTGCACGCTGCTTCTGCAGCCAGCTTGGGGCTCCCAGCGGCGTTAAGGCTGCTGCCAGGGTCACTCACTCAACTGCTACAATGCATTGTGATTCCCCGGGGTGCAGCTTCCACTGCCGGTCAACCTAACGTCATCGTCAGTGACTGACTGGGACTCACAGGAGTCAGGACAGCCTGGATTAGCACTGGAGGCAGGCTGGGCGGCAAACCTGAATTTCCATGACTAACAGCCTGAGCCTGCCTGCTGCTGCCAGCCCTGCAGAGCAGAGTCGCTGCCTGCAATTATGGAGCTCCACCTGCCACGGCTTCAAATCCGGACTCGACTGACTGTCATCTGCGCCAAAGTACTGGGTGTGGTAATTGCAAATGCCAACACCTGTTGATGCTGGGCTCTGTGGTCACTAGTTTAATTCCTAAAGCAGATCTTATTGCTGCACCAGCCCTCATACTACACGAAGGTAAATTAACTCACCACAGGTACCCAGCAGAACGGAAGCCTCTCCGATGCAGACGGCGATTGCAGCCCCTGCGTCGTAACCAGAGCCCTCTAGCGCTTCTCTCGCTGGTCGCTGTCTGTTTATGTAAAGGCTGGAGTTTCGGCCTCCAGGAAGTTCTCACCTCTGAGGCCACTGGCCCAGAGAGCCCATCGATGCCTGCTGCAGCGCCATCCCTGGGACTTGGCTGGTCTCTGGCGTGGAGGTGCTGGTAATTAGTGATAAACTCAGTGACCTGAAACTTCAGAGGTAGTGGGAGTGCCCAGCCTCTTAATCACGAAGGCCCCGGTGCCTGCTTATTGCTGCAGCCAACCGAGTGGGTTAATAATAATTCGAAATAATTGTTTGCTTTTTAGCAGCAGCAGCTGAGCTGCCTCAGTGGCGGTAGTGTTGCAGTAAACTGTAGGTCAGAGTTCTTCTGCCCAGGCATGGCTGCAGGCTCGAGGCTGCCGGCAGGCTGTGACCAAGAGTTTGCCTGAGGCTGCCATGCCCAAAATGCCCAGGGTGCATGCTGCTGTCTGCCCCGGTTACTGGAAGGCTGCTCTTAAGAGTCCACACAGTTGTGTGTGCAGAGCATTGCCAACCCTAACCCAATGTTGGGACACATGCCCCAAAAATGGCTGCTGCAAGAAAACCTTTGTCCTATACCCTTCAAGTTGAGAAGCCATCATGGGCTCTATGGAGAATACCTCCTCTTTGGTCTTTGCCTCTTCTAACCGATCCTGTGTGGGTGGGAGCAACAGGAGTGACTAATGGTACAGAGGATGAGGGTGTCATACATCATCTGCAGACACATCAGTGGGACTTGCATGGCATGGGAAGAGCAGTACCAGAGGGTCTTGCAGCACCATAGGGAAGTGTGCTGCTGCTGCCTGGCTGCCCCTGTCCAAAGTGGAAAAGTTTGCACAGCTTCTGCTTTGGTGCTGCGCTTGTCATGGTTTTTTTAGTTGCTCAGCTTCCGCCCCACCTGCTTTTACCAAGCCTTCACCAGCTGTATTTATGATGTTGACTCAGAAATTATTTTAGTTAAATACTCAGACCCGCCCTGTAAAGCAGCTGTAGAAGGAATGTAATAAACAGTTTTTCCACACACACGCTGGCTGAGCAGCTGTCATTTGCTTAATTGACAGATTCATATGCACACAACAGAAAAATATACAATTATCTTAACCAGTAGTTTCCCTCTTCTGCATTGTAATTCTTTACATGGCTTAACATGTTTTTTTAATGTGATGCGTTCTAGGGCGGAGGTCCTTATGTCCTAATTACACTACTCAATGCAACATAAATACACTCCACATACGACTCCGTACCACATAATCACACGTCACATAATTATATTCTATTCAATGCAACAAATACACTCCACATAACCACTGTGCCACATGTACAAAAAACTAGAAGCGTTTATGTTCTTTTTTTAATCGGGTTGTTCAGTTGTATATAATGTCGTCTTGGTTTGTATAAAGGTAACAAAAATGCTTAACACTTTATTATAACTTTTCAACATGATGCACAGCAGCCACAATGCTCTACAACATAGCCAAAAGTTCTGGCTAAACACAAGGTCCCAAAGACGAGACCTATTGGCTATGCCAGTGCTTGTTATACATACAAGTCACCCCTAGGGTATGTCCTAGACAACCCAGCTTACATCAAGTTTTACGTGTCCTGATAGTGAACGCTATATGTTCGAGCAATGTGTGCTGTAGATACACATGCTTTGTATACTCCTGCCATCTAGTGTTGGGTCCAGATGTTTGCAAGTTTTTCTTCGAAGTCTTTCCTAGTCACGAGGTAAGAGGACTCCTTTCGGTGATAGTGCGCATGGTCATCGACTCCATTGCTGAACTGTTTTTTTTTCCTGCCATCTGGTTTGGACATGCATTGCTGTGCTCCAGTTCGTAACCGTTCTTCGGTTTTGACACGCAATCCTCTCTACCCTCAACAGCGTTTTTTTCGTATGCGTTTTCCACTTCTCAGAGTATCCATTTGGTCAACAATCTACTTTGTGATCGGAAAGCTTCGTGGACTGCCTTCGGGCCTAACTGCGTCAGGGTCACCTTTGTCAATGGAACAGACACCGTTCAAATTCTGCCCTCCATGCCATTCGAAGTGTCCGCGCAGTGACTGTAACTTGGGCTTGTCTCCAGAGCCCATAGACCGACGCTTCTTCGTTTCGATAGAAGAGAATTTCGCGATTGTCTGGCTCTACGTCGTGAAATGCAGCGTCAAAGCATCAAAGACATGCCGGACATCTTCGGTGAAGACTTCGGTTAAGAAGAGGCTTGTGCATCAGTGGCAGAGGAGGAAGAAGCCATCTCCATGCAGGACTCCGATTCGGAGCTCGAGATAGACCTAGATGCTAAAGAACTCCTGCAGGGACAAGGTGACACGCGTATGGAAGACCCCCTTGCTCCACCATTTTAGCCACACAAAAAAGATAAGGCGTCAGCACCACCTCTGCCTTCTGGCCAAGGTCTGCACCGAGACGTTTCTGACGCCCCGCTTCCAAGCCTGGCTCAAACCCAAAGTCAAGCCTTCCAGCTCGGTACAGAGTCAGCAAAAATCCTTGTCTGAACCAAAACACTTGTTCCAAACACAAATCTGGCTTGGAGCTGAAGCTCTCCACGCCAAAAATAAAACAGCCTTTGGAGCCAAAATCTTCCGTACAGAAAGGCCGGCGCCAAACGCCGGCACCGAAAGATGTCCCTTCGGATCTGGATTTAGACATTCCACCGAAAAAGGATCCCAAACAAACTAAATTAACCCTGAAACCGTTATATTCATACTAAACCACCTCAAACACAAACTTACTGATGAGGACACTCAAAAGACCTCTTAAGGAAGTGTTACCAGTCCTTTTCATCCACCATCCGCTCCACCACCCTCTCTACCTTCGGATCCTTCGCAAATCACCTCGCGATTTTCCACAATTTCACCATAATATTGATGGGGTACACTTACCAGTAGATCTATGGACTGATTACATAATTGATCCTCCAGCAGATAAGGACCCAGACCTTTACCCTGCCAAGCCATCGCCTCCAGATGACAATGTATCCTATCAAGAAATTATTGCCAGGGCTGCACATCATGGGGTGGCATTGCACAAAATTATTAGGAAGACTTTGTTCGAGACTTTAGGATCCACACACAGGTCGTCGCAAGCACTTACTATGCTTGAGGGCATGAGACACGCTTACAATTATTAAAGATCCTGTGTGTACGCATCTTGACTCCTAGAGTTGACTAAGCGTAAGGCCTCCCCAACAGAACCAGTATTTATCAATGGCGACTTTAACTTGAATTGGAATGATCCTAAGGACCCTCAGGTCAATGCCATCAGACTTCTTGGCTGATCAAGCCCTTATCCAAGCTTGCTCCCTCCCTACTCATTCGAAAGGCGCCACTCTAGACTGGATCATTGCCAAAGAATCAGCGGTCAAAATTATCTCTATTGACCCTTGTGATTGGTCAGACCACCACGCCATCACCTTCCTCCTGCCCAGCACCCACAAAACATGGACCCCTCAACCCGCAATTCCCAAACAATGTGTTAGAGACACCAAGAACCTCAACCACGAGAAACTGGCCGCGCGTTGAGTCTGACCTCACCCACCCCGGTCGACAACCTAGCGGAACATTACTCATCAACCATATCCAACATTCTCGATGACCTGGCACCACTAAAATTAAAAAAAAAAAACAGATTAAAGACAGAAATCCCTAGTTCAGCGGATCCCTCAACAAGGAGAGGAGATCCCTTCGACAGACTGAACGAATCTGGAAACACCCATCAGCAGCACATCTAAAACTTCTCCGCCAGGCCAGAAACGCCTACAATAAGAATCCTCAACACAAAAAAAGAATTCTTCAGAACTGAACTGGAGAATACCAAAAATCGACCTCGCAAGCTGTTCGACTTGGTCAAACACCAATCCAACAAACTAGCAAACCTCCAAAGGCTCACCTAAACCCCTCATATCAAGCGAGGAATTCTCGTCCTTCTGTAACAAAATCTCTACCCTAGGAAATGAACTTAAATCCGCAACTCACCACCAAAAACAAATTCTGCCAGCTCCACCTCCTCTCTGCGTTGTCCTCCCAAACTTCACCCAAGAACCTTGCGCACTGGTCCAACTTTAGAATCTACGACGAATACTCTATCTCAAATTCTTGCCTCCTTAAAACCAAACAATCACTTTAGTGATCCTCTCCCCTCTAACTGCCTAGCTGCCGCCTCTCAGGCTATCATCCCTTCCTGGACCTCAATCAACGCCTCCCTCCTACAGGGCTCAATTCCTGACTCGCTCAAGGCTGGCCAAGTTGTCCCCATCCTAAAAAAACCCACGCTGGACCCTGCCTCCGCTGAGAACTACAGACCCATATCCAACATCCCACTCCTTGCCAAAGTTCTAGAAAAATGTGTGCAACAGCAGCTAATCCTACACAACAACTTTCACCTACTAGATGACTTCCAATCAGGGTTCAGACCTGGACACAGCACGGAAACCACCCTCCTCCACATTGTGGATGACGCCCTCGACCTAGGCGACACCTTTCTCCTAATTCTTCTAGACCTGTCCTCCGCCTTTGATACGGTTAACCACGAAATTCTCCTAGAACGCCTCAAACTCAGGATGGGGTTGGATGGCACCGTCCTTGAATGGTTTAGATCTTTCCTCCAAAACCGCACAGAGTCCTCATCAACGGTAACCTTTCCACCCCCTCTCCGGTTTTGGTCGTAGTCCCTCAAGGATCAACCCTCTCCCCTACACTCTTCAATCTTTACCTTGAACCTCTCACCGAGGTGCTTCGTGCCGCCAACATGTCCTACCTCGTGTACGCCGACGATACACAGATCTACATAAAAATCTCTTCCCCTGAGGACATTTTCTCCCTGAACGAGGCCTTGAAGCTGACAGTCCATTGGCTTACTGCCAATCCGCTTAAACTCAACGCAAATAAAACTGAACTTCTTCTGATCTCCCCACCCAAAACCAATCCTGACATCCAGGAATGGATCAAGACCATCACAGCACTAAACTGCCCTCCTACTATTGTTGACTCTGCGAAATCCCTTGGAATAACCCTTGACAGCAGCCTGAATATGCGTGGCCATATAAACTCGATGGCCAAAACGGCTAGATTCCACCTGAGTTACCTAAGAAACCTAAAACCTTTCCTCGAAGTTTCCGACCTTAAAACGGCAATCCAGGCACTAGTCATTTCCAGACTAGAATATGGATGCTCTACTCTGGCAGGGCTACCCAAGAGCTCTCTGGCCCCATTGAAAGCCTGCCTCACTGCCGCCAGACTCCTAACGGACACAAAGAAATTCGACCACATCACTCCACCTCCAAAGCTCTGAACTGGCTTCCCCTTCAGGCCAGAATCCAATTTAAAGTGGCCTCCGTTACTCACAAAGCTCTTTACTCCAATTCCCCTACTTTTCTCGCACAAAAACTCTTGGTATCTGGAGGGGCCAGAAACTCCCGATCTGCCAAAGACCTGCTGTTGCAACCAGCACGCTTCCGGAAGAAGAAAACCTACAATCGGGCCTTCTCTGGGGCCGCACCAAGAATTTGGAACTCTCTCTCCCACCCGCCATCAGAAGACTTCCGTCCTTGGCACAATTTAAGGAGGAAAACAAAAAATTCTTAATGGGAAAATACCTCGTCTAAGGAACACTTTACGATCACCTCATCGACATGTTTCACCCTCCACCTCGGCATCCATGGCCTCTATGGATGATGCATCTTTCTGCACTCTGGGCATCCCCCAAGAGCTGAGACTGCGAGCCTTCTTATATACTATATCCACTTTGTTTTTTTTCCCCACATGTAGCTTGGACTCTAGACTGCGTGCTTGTATATTCTATCCACGTGCTTTAAGTCTGTTTTTTTTCCCCCACATGTAACCTGGACTTTAAACTGCGTGCTCCACTTGTATAATGTATTCCCTATCTTTCCCAATTTGACCCCTCCCATCCTTAAGCGTTGTATCCCCACCCCCTTAATCATGTAAAGCGCTCTGATACCCTCACGGGTCTGGTTCACGCTCTATAAAACTAGAAAATAATAAATAAAAATCAAGGGCCATTTGCCGTTAGATTCACTAGTAGTGTCTAATGCCTGTAAGAGGGCCAATTCCCAAACATCAGGGGACGCTCCTACACCAGATAGTCAAAATTAAGACTTCTGGCAAGCGCATAGCTGCTCAAGCTGCCAGTCACTGGCACATTGCAAATACACAAGGCCCTTTAGCCAGGTATGACTGGGCACACTTGGATGAGATGGAGCAATTGCTTCAACATCTCCCAGATGAGCATAAAAGAGCAAGATTTGGTAAAGGGAAAGCTAATTTCCAATTCGTCCATACGGTGTGCTTTAGATGCTGCAGCTAAAGAGGTCAAGACTAGCATTTTACTTGGGAGAGATGCTTGGTTAAGGATCTCCGGATTTAAGCCAGAGGTCCAAGAATTCATTCTAAACGCACCATTTGATAAACTCCTTTTTGGCCCGGACGTCGATCAGGCATTGGGAAAAATGAAGACACTGAAGTGGCCAAATCAATAAGAGCACTCTGAGAAAGTGCCCTCTTTCTGCATGGTTGCCCCCACATTTTGCTGAATTGCTGATGTGCTTTGACCTAGTGTACCCTGGGCTCCTGCTAACCAGGTACCCAGGGCCTATGTTCTTTCCTTAACTGCATGGAAGCCTAAACCCAATTGGCATCTCTGGCCACAGGTCAACATCTGGTAAGTGGTACCACAGGTACCCAGGGCACTGTGACCAGAGAAGGCCTTGAAGGGCTGCAGCACTTATTGTGCCACCCTTAGTGGTCCTGTACCATTGCACTCACACTGCCTTTGCAGGCTGCATGTTTTGGTGCAGAACAAAGTCAAGAGTAGACATGGCGCACATCTCAGTGCGCCATGCCTACAACACACTGCCCTGGCATAGGTGTCTGTCTAGCTAGGTGCACTATACCAGTGGTGAGGGTACAGGTGCATGAAACCTGTACCCCTACAGTGTCTGTCCATTCTTAGACATTGTAAGTGCAGTGCTGCCATTAAGAGTATATGGTGCTGGGAGTTTGTCCTTATGAACTCCACAGCACCATAATGGCTACACTGAAAACTGAAGTTTGGTATCAAACTTCTCAGCACATTAAAACCACACTGATGCCAGTGTGGGATTTAATGAAAAATGCACACAGAGGGCATCTTGGAGATGCCCCCTGAGATCTAACCTACCACTAGTGTCCAGGATGAGTGGCTGCTTTCAGCTGCCACCACCAGACATGTTTCTGGACCCCTGGGTCGAGAGCCTGCTGCTCTCGGGGGGCCTGAAACAATGCACATCCTGGGACAAGGTGCCAAGCCTCCTCCAGGATGGGCAGGGTTCACGAAGGGGAAGATTCAAAGGCTTGCCGCCTTTGTGAGCTTCCCCAGGCCACTTGCTGCTTTCAGCAACTGGTCCCCACTGGTTCTGACCCCCCACTTTGGGCGGGAGACCCGGCGGGAAAAACAAGTGAGGAAGAGAGGTGTGCCCACATCTGCCAACTCCAACACTCTGGTGGGGGAGGCAAGGTGAAGCACAACTCTGTCCCTGCCATCTTGCAGATGGGGGGGGGGGGGGGAGAGAAATCAGCTAACCAGTGAAAGGCTTATGCCCCCTCCCACTGGAGGGTGGCATGAAGGGTGTACCCACCCCAGGGAAGGGACCCATTGGTCTCAACCTTTTTAAAGCCCTTAAATCTAGTATTTAGGGTCGCCCCTGAACCTTGCTTCGTCAGACCAGAAGAAACTACAAGAAAAGGACCGAACAGCTGTGCCGAAGCCAACAAGAGTAAGACGCCCACTGACTTGTCCCCAGCCCTACCGGCCTGTCTCCACTTCAAACCTGCTCCTGCAAAATCCCAGTGTCCTGCAGCCAGCAATCTCAAACCCCGGAGGACCTGCCTGCCTTCAACCACAAAGACTCCTGTGAACACTGATTTGTTCATCTGCAACCTCTGGCTCCGGCCTCACACCGCAAATCGGCCCCACTCTGCACCCGCCGTCCACGGCCCGAGCTAGAGTGGGCAAACATCACTAGGTCTCCCCGGCGATCCAGACCCGAGATCCGGCGACCCCCTGACCTGCCTCAAGCCTCCAGCCGACGCCTGCAGCCTAAATCCAGAAGGTCCCCCCCCCCCCCCAACTGCATCCAGGAGCTGGTAAGAAGATCCGACCCCCCCAAAAAAAGCACCCCTGCACCAGACTCCCCACGGCCTTGTGTGACCAAACAGATGGTGCCTAACCAACCCCTAACTTCCCAACTTACCTCTCGAAGTGGTGGTTGCATCCAGAAGGCCTTCGTCCCCAAGCCTGCAGTGCCTTTGCAAACCGGAGGTTCCCCATTGGAAACAGGGTGCCAGACGTCGAAACAGCACCCTGCCCCGGCCGCCCTGGTGCCACTGAGGGATGCACCTTTGCTGCCACTGAGGGTGCACCTTTGGTGCTACTTTGTTTCCCCATTTGCCCTGAGCTAAAGTCCAGGAGCTTTGCTCCCACAACAGTGGCCTGCTTGCCAGCTGCCACCAACCGGAGGCCCCATCCCCCATTGGATAACATTGGGTCTCAGCACTCTGCACCCGGCTGCCCTATTGCGTTGAGGGTGTAACTAGAGTGCATCCTTGACCCTGGGGGACCCCTGAGTCTACCCCCAGAACCTCAACTCCCACTACCAAATACTTAACCTCAACCACGTTAACACAATTTACTCCATAGGATAACATTGACTGTTTTTCTTTGTAGAGTTTGAAAATCTAAAACTGTTTTACTTACCTGTTTACAGGAAATGTTCCAGAGTAGTATCTAGGTATACTATATAAAAAAAGTAATCCAAAAAGTAACTTACCTGGTATTTTACTGAAGAGCCCATTCAAGTCTATGGACTATTTACAAAGGATTGCATTTCTCTGCAACCATCCTGTAAGTCAAAACAAAGTACATATACAATTTCAATTCAAACTGTTTACAAACTGCATTACTACTGTAAAGTATTTCACTTACCTGTGCCAGGCTTGTTTGGTTCTAGATAATAAAATAATTAGAATATTTTTATACAAAAACAATTGGTCTGAAGTTCAGTCTTTGAGTGTGAATTAATTTGCTGACCGTGTACAACAAATGCTTAACACTGTCTTCTGATACTGCCTTACTGCTCAACCACACTACCACAAAGAGTGAGGTGCTATCGAACTTTACCTCTGCCTACCTTTGGGGTTCCACTGGACTCTGTGCACACTATACCTCACTTTGGTATAGTATATACAGAGCCAGCTTCCTACAGCAGTGCATAGTCTTTCTGGGGGCCGACGAGACTCACCAGCTGGGGGGAGTCAGATGCATCTCAAGCCATGTGTTGGTCCTGGAAATTCCCCCCCATACCTGTGATTTGTTATAAGATAGTCTGGAGAGGCCCCTGCTTGCTGCCGACAGGTGAGTATATTGCTTTTCGGTGGGGTGTTGGTGCTGCCATGTCACCCAGACCCGTAGCCTGAAGGACCCCACCCCCGGCAGGCCCACACTCCTCCCTGATGCTACCCTGCTACATCAATCTCCGCTGAGGACTTCTTTCATGTCACCTCTGAGAATTGGATGACTTTCCATGAGTTCCTGGAGCAGTGGAGCCAATGCCTCCTGTGTGGAGGTCTGCAACGCCAGTGGGGCATATACAGAACAAGTTTACAATCTTTACCTCCCATTTACCACAAACTGCTACGAACTGTCCAGGTGTCTGCCCATTCATTCCCTTGAATAGAGGGGCATCAATATACAGAACACCCACACCCCTCTAGAACCGGTTACCTCTTGGGTGTTTCCTGTAAAAACAATATCCGGAGCATGTTTAGTAAATTGTAGGACCACTGATCGCTTAAGTTTACTCTTGAGTCCATTTACGTTCCAGGACCACAACCTTAATGAGGTCCTAGTCTGCTTGTATCAGGCCATAGATAGAAGGGTCTCTGAGCTAACTGAATCGATGGTGACCCTTGTTCTTGTACATCTAATTTGCTTTCGCCACATTGATTGTAGGGAGACCCCCTTGTACCCTCCCTGAGCACTTAACTTCACCAATAGGATGATATAAACAAACTGTCCCCAACTCCTCACCTGCTAATAAGGTTGCACCAACCATAACTTCCCAACCTGCAGAGTGCCTGTTGCCTAGAACCTGCATTGCAACAAGGAATTAAGGTACTCTTGTTAAATGGGTCTAACTGGGTCTGTGTAGCTAGCCTGCGCTCCTATTGCGATAGGCCTTAACTGGTAACTTTGTTCCAGTCTGGCACAACCAGATATCCACAGTTGGTTTGTGTGTTATGGTGCTATTTTTGCATAAACCATTTTAAAATTGATATCTAGTTCTATTGGTTGTATTTTTGTTTTATTCTTTAATTTATTAAAATGTACTTTAGTTTTCTAATCTGGTGTAGGTTTCTCCTTGTATTGTTTAAACTTATTACTGTTTGAAGTGCTTTATAAATACTTTATACAATGCCTCGGAGTTCAACCTGACTGCTCTGTGCCAAGCTACTAGAGGTTGAGTAGTGGTTAATATAGGGCTTGCCTGTGCATTCACCTTGACAAGGATTGCGATTGCTGCTAGAGTAGTGTTTCACCCCCTTAACCAGTAACCGAATTTCTTACTACTACCTTCTGGCAGAAAAGCGCTTTGACAAACTAGGGAAACTCTTCTTAGATTTCTGCACTGTAGTAGGTTTTACACTTCTTATTGGTAGGGTCTTTGGTGATAACCCTTCAGCATGGACCAGGATAACTCACACTTGCGTTACACATTGGTGAATACTACATTGTTCAGCCACATGGTAGTTTAGCATTGACAAACAGCACAGCCACCTTTCCCAGGTCATCACACTTTTGAAAATACTGACCCACCATGAGTCAAAGGTGTTCTTGACCGATGGCCCTACCATGAATCTAAAGATAAGATGAGGAAATTGCACCAGACATTCTGAATAGTTGTGCAACCTACTTGCTTAGTAACCCAGGTCTCTGATCCTGTACGCAGCTGGCTTGATCTTAAAGAATACATTGTATAGAAATATTGTAGGAAATGCTATAACTGGGGTCTCCAACCTTTTCTGTAGTGACAAATGCTTATTATGAGTAAAAATCATGAGCTACTGAAGGCTAAGCAACTCGTGCATGGTCACCAACACCCTCACACACAGCGACGTTGACTTTAAGCCTAATGTCCATAGAACCATGGTTTGAACAAAATATTTTGACTACGGGCACTATGACTGCACTAAAGTGTCGGTGAGTGTGGTCTTTGGGATGTATGAACCTATATATGTACATATGAATGGGATAAATGTGTATGGGTGACTGAGCCAGTCATATATATTCTTGTGGCACTGCAATACCTTGTCATGTGAGTTACATGTATAACACTAAGATGTCCATTTTTTTTAAAGGGGAGAAATTTAAAGGGCATAAAGTTATTCAAGTTCATGATGCGGAAAAATGTTGTGCTTTTTAAATTTCTAAACCTTAAAATGATGGCTTTATTTTTCAGCTATAAATATGGCAGTGCCTACTAGCCACTGGGAGCAAAATGCCTGCTCTGTGTAATGGTGACGCTTTGAAATGAGAGAATTAAAGTGTAGAGGTAACTTTGGGTTCCATAAAACTAATTTAAATGTAATCCCATTTCAAAGTGTCACATTTACAAACACCAGGTATCTTTCTTCCAGAGTCGGACACAAAAGCAACTGGAATGTTTAAAGTGTTTTAGGAGGGCCCTTTCATGACAGTTTATTAGAACAGGTCTCAAAGATAACCTCTCCAATATCCAAAGATATTGGAGTAGATGCCTCTAACTTATCGTGACATGCTTCATCGCTTATCCACACCCTGGTAGGATGATACCACCAGGGCAGACTCAACCAAATATTAAAATGGGAGTTCTTAAATTAAATCTAACTGGCTAAGCAGGGATGCAGGTGACATTTCTGTTTAAAAATACCTACAGGTATACCCAAAGGTTGCCTTTAATCGTCTGGTACCTGGGGTATTATAAATGTTTTGAGGGTTTATATTGAATTTTATCTTCGGGTGAGTCCTCCCTGGTGGTATCCTACCAGGGTGTGGCTAGGCGGCGATTAAGCATGTCACGATAAGTGAGTGAGGCGTCTAATCCAATATCTTTGGATATTCGAGAGGTTATCTAGGAGACCCGTTCTGATTGTCATTGAACAGGCCCCTCCTAAAACACTTAAAATAGTCACAACAGGCAAATTAAATGTTTAAATTGGGAGAATGCAACTGGTGTAATTATCTTGCGCTAACCTGTTTGTGGTAATCTTTCACCCAGTGATCTGTAGAAAAGTGCCATATTGAAACAAAAAATACAGCATTTTGTTTAAAAGGGAGAAATTTAAATTGAAAAAACATGCTTTTTGGGGGGGGGGGGGGCGCTAGAGGGTGCACGGCAAGATGGCTGTGCCGTAGTGCAGCTCTGCCTGGCTGATCTACAATCCGCCTATAATCTGCTGCATCAAGACACCAAAAACAATGGAACAGAGTGCAGAGACACCCCGGATCACGGGGCTGGCTCTGCAGGCTGCTGGCACTGCTGCAAAAGTGTGTAATTACCGAGAGGAAGCCTGTTGGCGAGATCAAAATGGCAACTGCCGCTGCCCTGCAGAGTTGCGAGCTGCTAATTTGACGGGCGGAGGAGCAGGAACTGCTGGTGCAAGGGGAACAAGCTGGCAGCACAGACTGAGTCCTGCAGGCAGTGAGATGCTAGATTGGAGCCCAGTGGCCTGCATCGCAGTGTGATCCGACTGCAGAGGCGGTAGCGGCCTATGCGCACCTGTGGAGCAGATCGCAACGAGCGGAGCCCTGCCATAACCAGAGTAGCCCTGCAGCCACGATCTAGCGGCTCAGCGCGACGACTGCTGGATCGGAAGCCGGGTGCGGTGAGTGGGGGCACGGCCTGGCCTGGGCTTGCGGGCCCAGATGCAAGGCTGCGGCCTACGAGCTGTTACTGGCGGGAGGGGAGCACTCGGTGCTGCGGCCTGCGGGAGAGGGCGGGTTTGGCGATGCTTGGCTCTCCAGCTGGCTCATGGAGTCTGATCGGGCGCTGATAGAGCCGTGCAATACAAGTGCACGACCTGTTCCATTATCCTGGGAGTAAGCCTGGGGGCCTGGAGTACCTCACTGCTACTGACACCAAGGCCGTGGGGCTCGCGGCAGGGAAGTGAATGAGGCCTGGAGGTGCCCTTAACCCCTGCTGTCTGCATTTCACAAGTCCCATAGAGACCATAGCACCCACCCTGCATAACCACCTGCTGATCGCTGGCGGCTATCTGACATTGGTGGCACAGGAATAGTGGGCCTTGCTGGTGAACTGGCTCACTACTGTGTGGCTGTTTGTAGACGGGTGGGGCAGTGTACAGCCACAGCGGGACCGGCTGTCTTCATCGCTTGGTGGTGCATGCAACCAATCATGGGGAAGGCGGATAAATCCCAACCTGGCCTCACATTCGAGGTGCGCAAGTCCAGTAAAGCGCAGCAAAAAGCAGCCTCTGATTCGGAGGCAGACGCCCAGGGGGAGGCTTCCTCCATGCTCGAAACGACGCTCCTGGCAATGCAGCGCAGTCTCCAATCCATTGAGAGCAACATGGCTGCGCTGAACCACAGGCTGGATCACATGTTTGCACAATTGGAGAAGCACAACACGAGAATGGGGGAGGTAGAACAAAGTCTCTGCCATGGAAGATGGTCTGGGTGAGGTCTCTGGCAAAACACACAACATGGAGAAAGTTCTGTCTTATACAAGCGAAGAACAAGGATTTAGAGGCCAGGTCCCATCGCAACATTAGAATCACAGGACTTCCAGACTCCACAAATACTGGCAGGATGGAGACTTGTGTAGAGAACGTAATTAGACATTTTTGGCCCAGACAACCTATCACACCTGTTAATCATTGAGCAGACAAAGCAAACACAGGGAGATGATGGACAGAGCACTGAAACTTTTCAGACACTCACCCCCTGGGGGTCAAGACTGATTTGCATATGGCTGGGTCCAAACTGGAATGGCATGGTGAGCAAAAAACAATGGATTTATCCCCAGATCTCTGTACTGGGGTGAATGTACGACATTGTTCTGTATTCTGTCCAATTGTTGTTTTTGCATCATTGAGCGGGCCCATCGGTCGTTGGCTACAAGACCAATCCTGGTGCTCCCCTGCGCTCTATCATTGCGAGACTCTTAAATTATCGAGACCACAACGCCATTTTGCATATGGCTAGAGAAAAAGGCACTATAGAACACCAGGGAAACGCACTGGTATTCTTCCCAGACTTCACGGTCACGGTGCAGGCAGCAAGAAGGGAGTTTAGCACCGTGAAGAAGCTGCTACAGGCGGAGGGCATACCGTATGCTATGTTGTATCCCGCACGCCTGAGAATTGGCGCAGAGGGAGACTTTAACATTTTCACCAACCCAAAGACTGCGGGAGGACCCGACCGGCCCGGATGAAGAGTAGCAGTAGCATATGAGTGCGAGCCTAAACTTGTAAACACCAGATTTGTTTTGGGCCTGACCGTTGGCTACTGTGTAATCTGTTCACTGTCACCCTGAGGGGTTCTATCTCTCTTTGCATAGGAAATCACATTGTTATACAATGTCTTGAAGAATGGTTATACTACATTTGGCAATTGTAATAGAGATGATCAGCCACCTCCTACCCTTGTAGAAGGCTAGTAGCACTCTGTCTGCCACCAAAGGCATTGCAACTGAATCATTGCAGTACATCAATACTGTTTGGCACCACCATGTCTTCCATCCTGTGATATGTGGCAAGTATGGGAGGTAGTGTAAAACTCCTCACCTGGAATGTTTAAATAGTCCTAAAAAAATCCGATCTGTTGCATATCTGGACAGGCTTGATGTCCGGATAGCATTTTTGCAGGAGACCTCTCACAAAGCTCTCAGAGAAAAATGTGGGCACACGTTGGGCTGGAGTGCAGGTTGCCTCCTCATACTTCTCCTACTCCAGGGGTGTCATGTTCCTCATCAAGAAGGGGGTTCCATTCACTATACTTAGATCAGAGACTGACAAGCAGGGCAGGGTGGTGCTAGTCAAGGGCCAGCTGGGTGGCGTAAGGGTTCTCCTGGTCAATGTTTATGGTACGTATACGGATGACTTTCTTTTTTGTTGATGTCTGGTGCCGAATCTCCATGTTTCCACCTGCGGAAATACTCTGGGGATGGGACATAAACATTTTCCTTGATGTGAATATAGATATATCTGGGAGTGGGGCGGCACGTCACAAGCGGGTGACGGACACTAACTGGGTTGTTGGATGCAGGAGACATGCACGACATTTGGCAATTGCGGCACCCTGGGTCGCAGGAAAGTTTCTTCATATCCTCAGTACATGGGATGTGGTCCCGCTTAGACTACTGGCTCACGTCTGAGGCTGCCTGCACATGGGTGGTTCATGTTAATCATCTGGCCAGGACGCCATGTGACCACTCCCCAGTACTCCTTGAATTATGCGTACCTGAGTGCGAGAGGCCCCCGTTCACGTGGCGGCTACAGCCGGCTTCTCTGACTCCGTTTTTAAGAGCTGCATCAGGGAGACTATAAATTACTTTAGGGAAAATGAGGGTACTGTGGACAGTGCAGGGGTTCTGTGGGAAGCATTTAAAGTTACAATCTGGGGTGCATGCATAGGCGCGCAGGCTGGGGTCCTGAAGGACTTGAGGCGCAGACTCAATAAGCTGGCAGCGGAAATATCCACTCTAGAACTGGAGTATGAGCGCAACCAGGCCCCAGAAACGCTTGCTGCGATAAGACCTGGTGACTGAGCATAATGAAACGGCTGACCAAGAGATGGCGCACAGATCGAGACGGAGCAAGGCACGCTACTATGATGGGGGCAGGCCCAGCAGATCTCGGGCCCAGAAGTTGGCAGCGCCAAGGTGCCAGTATTGCATCACAGAAATGCTGGGTAGGTAAGGAGTTGCGCATCATTCTTCAGCAGAGATCAGTAGGGTAGTGTTGGACTTTTACTCTGACCTCTATGGTGACAGGCCGCACCCGCTGGCAGCTGATATAAGTTCCTACCTAGATGATATTGCGCTTGAGTGGCTGTCAGCGAGTCAGAGGGAGTATCTCATGCAGCCCTTTGATGTGGAAGATGTTAAACTAGCCATAATGTCTCTTCCCACATGTATCACAGCGGGCTTCGATGGACTCCCAAGTGAGTTCTAGAAGGCTTGTTTTGAGGAGCTGGCACCCAGGCTTTTAGATGTTTTTGCAGAGGCATGACACTTAGAAGCTTCCACTCACACTCCAGAAGGCTCTTTGTTACGCTATTAAACCCTGACAAGGAGGCCAACAGGTGCGACTCCTATAGGCATCTTTCACTCATCGACGCTAAAATCTTAACGAAAATGATGGCTAACAGGCTGCAGCTGCTAGTTCCCATGCTGGTCCTTCCGGACTAGTCTGGGTTTGTGCCAGCTAGATCAACAACGCACAATCTGCGTACAGTCTTTGCAACTTTGCACTACTTTGAGTCCGATTTTCAGGCGGTGACTGCTGCTTGACGCAGCGAAAGGGTTCGACTCCTTGCAGTGGGAGTATGTTTACTCTTCTACTACGAATGGGTCTGCCACTGTTTTTCCTTAAATGGATCCAATTATTGTACACTGAGCCGGAAGCTCGGGTGCAGGTGAATGGTTGGGTTTTTGAGGCACGAGGCAGGGGTGCCCCCCCTGTCACTGATGCTCTTCGCGCTTGTGCCCTTGGCCTGTAAACTTCATCAAAAGCATGCGCAGGCAGCGCTGCAGTTTCGGCAACAGCCACTTGTGGTCTCACTATATACCGATTACATGCTGCTTTATGTCCGTGAGCCTGCCACGCATCTCCCGGAGCTCCTTCGCAAATGTGAGATTTGAGGGATACTCTGGGTTAGGTATAAACTGGGCAAAGTTAAGTTTTTCCATTGACGGCCAACACCCAAGAAGTTGAGCTTGAGTTTCTGCTGTCATGGTCAACGGACCCCCCGAGGTACCTGGGGATATGGCTGCATAGGGAGCCTGACTGGGTACTCTCCATGAATTATGTCTGCGTCATTTCACAGATCAGATCCGACCAGGCGGGGCGATGGGCTAAGCTACCTCTCGCTGGCCGACAATCGTGGTAATAAAAATGACAATTTTGCCCAAACTCTGTTTGTAAATATCCCCATAAGGTTGAATATCGTATTATTCAATACGTTAGTCGGCCCTGCTAACCTTCGTCTGGGGAGGCAAGAAACCAAGATGCAGTTGGAACGTGCTTACACAACCATTCCAATGGGGTGGTTTTGAGGCACCTGATGGGCTGTACGATCTATGCGCGCAGGCGCAGTTTGTGCACTAATGGTACTTCCTGCAGCAGTTCTTGCCACATATTGCAATTGAAGCAGACATTGTAGCCCCAGTGCCTCTGGTGGCGGTGACTGAAATGAACCCGGTACACTACACTGCACTGCGTGGGCATGGAAGACTCTGGCTAAAAGGGCACAGTTAGACTATCTGTATGCCCTGGCGCTGCTACTTCTCACCCAGAAATTTCCACGACTCAGGCGCCAGCGTCCTTGAGGGCACTGGGGGGCAGTAGGACTAAAAAAAAGCTGGGAGATCTGTATGGGAATGCCCAGTTCATTCCCTTCTGGATTTGCAGGGAGGACGGGGATCATGGTTTGATGCGGAGTTTCACATATGTAAGGGTGCGGCAGGCAGTCAGAACAGTTTTGCAGCGTGAATCTTTCTGGATTCACTATGCTGTGCATTATTCCGCCATCTCGTGGTTGGGTCCGGATTCGTAGTCTTTTCTTTGTTTTTGCCTTTTTTTTTTTTTTTTTTTTTTTGTTGTTGGCCCAGGTGGGCGGCGACGCCCACCATTTGGTGTGTTCGGTGACGTCGTCGCGCTTCCGGCGGAAGCTCCCACCTTTGGTAGCCATCTTCAGATTCTTTTTCCGCCGTGGGGTCTGGATCGTTGCCGAGAAGTTCCCGAAAGTTGGACGAAGAATCTCGAAAAGTCGAAAATTCATCACAGAAGATATACTACTGAGACACCGGACGACAACACTAGTACCGGAGAAGAAGGACGACGAGGTAGAAGGTCCACGACCGAAATCTCGACGCCTACAGAGAATGCGCTCACAGGGGGCTCCCTAAGCGCGGTTATGGACAAGACTCCGTTCAAGTTCTGCAGAAATTGCCACCACAAATACGCCCAAAAGACCAGCACCCAGTCTGCAACCTCTGCTTGCCGCTCGACCACGCCAGCGAAGACTGCAACGCGTGCTCGGCGTTCACCCCGAAGACCCTCCGGGTGAGAGACAGACAGAGAAGGGCGAATTACAGCATGCAGGGCCAGGGACCAGCACCATCTCTCCGAGACCTGGGTCTCTCGAGCGGAGAGGAGGACAACATCGCAGAGGGACCAGAGGACTGCGCTGTCGTCGAAATCGAAAAGAAAACGTCGAAGGAGGTAAGGGAGTCGTCGACCCCAAAACACCAAAGCGACGCTCGAAAGAGTGAAGCCAGAATCCCTAGCGACACTGCCAGAAGTGTAGCAAAGTCCACCAAGGGAGCGTTGCCGCCGAAACACTCGACGAAAGCAACAGCACCAAGGGACAAACAGCCGAGCGGATCCTTGGACAAGGACTCTCAATCGGCGAAAGCCTCCGAAAAACGAAGGCGTCGAAGGTCGTCCCCGAAAAGGAAACCTCGACACCGAGAAAGGAAGGCCCGGCGTCTGTTTCGACGACCGCGACCGCGAAGAGAGGCACTGCACCACTCAACGCCGAAAAGGCCCACGAGATGGCGAAAAGAAGAGGAGGCTCGAGGCAGAGATGGCGAGCATCCTGCAACGCAAAAAGACTTCGACGAGAAGATGAAACAATACGCTATTCCGTCGAAGCAAGTCCACGAGGCAGTCGAGGAGTTCGAGGTCGAAGTCGACGAGGCCCCGGGGACACCCGAACAGCTCGAAGACCAGGACGAGGAATACTACTACTTCGAGGCCGAAGGCGAAGAAGAGATGCTGTCTTACAGGGACTCGGCGTCCTCTGAAGTACAAGACCTAGACTGGCAAGACCTCGACACAGAGTCACCAGAAGAAGGGGTAGACACTTACCCCTCGAGACCTTCGCCGCCAGACGACATCGGAGTCTACAATGAGGTCGTGCAGAAGGCTGCAAAGACTTATGGGGTCGAAATGCAGGAGGAAAAGACAAAAGCAGGTTTCCTCTTCGAAACCCTGCTCCCCCAACAGACAAGGAGTCAATTTCTACCCATGTTACCTGGCGTTCTCGACCAGGGAAGGGAGGCCTTCAGGGAACCAGCAATCTGCAAGGCGGTTACCCCTAGGAGCGAAAAGAAGTATAAGCACTCCACAAAGATCCTGCATACATACAGGGGTCTGTACCAGCAGACTCCATTATCGCTGCAACAGCCAGGAAGAGGGCCGGTGTGCCCACCAACACAGGCCCACCTCCAGACAAGGAGAGCAAAAGAATAGACCTCACAGGACGTAAGGTGGAGAGGAACGCAGCCATACACTGGCGTATCGCCAACTCCAACGCCCTCATCAGCAGGCATGCATACCAGCATTGGGCAGAAATGAGCCAGCTCATTAAGCACCTGCCAGAAGAACACCAACAAAGGGCCAATTACCTAGCGGAAGAAGGCAAGGCCATCGCGAACACTTGCCTAAAGTCAGCCTTGGACGCAGCAGAGAACTCCAGCAGGCAAATGATGATAGGGATGACTGAGAGGAGACACGCATGGCTCAGGATCTCCGGCTTCAAACCAGAAGTACAGAGCAACATCATCAACACACCGTTCGACGGTGAGAAACTGTTTGGAGCAACAGTTGACAACAAATTAACACAACTAAAAACAGACAACGAAACTGCAAGGTCCATGGGAGCGCTGCAGTTCAGGGGGATGAGAAGAGGGAACCCCTCAAGGCGAGCCAGTGGTATAGGAGGCAATGCACCTACCACTTCACATCAATCACAACAACAAGGGTACCAAGGGAACAACCAGGGCCAAAACCTGCAGGGACAACAGCAGCAGAATTGGCAGTACCAACCCAGAGGACGGTCCTTTCGAGGGCGCGGGTACGGACGGGGACAGGCCCGAAGAGGGGCCAGCAGCCCGCCTCAAAGTGACTCCACACACATAACAAGCCCCCCACCGTTAACACCAAGGTTGAGGGAAGTCCGCAAAAGGAAAATATAAAGAGCAGAAGCACACAGCAAATAACCACCGAGCATACGACACCAGTGGGAGGAAGAATAAGAAAATTTCTCACACAATGGAGGAAAATTACCACAGACAAATGGATACTAAACACCATACAGCACGGGTACTGCATAGACCTCCAAAAACACCCGCCAGGGAGAAGACCAAGACATCGGTCAATACCCGCAAGAGAACTAGCCCTCCTCCGCCTAGAAGCAGAGGAACTGCTACAAAAAAGAGCAATAGAACCAGTTCCAAACAACGAAAGGAACAAGGGAATATACTCAACGTACTTCCTAGTGCCAAAGGTAGACGATACACTAAGACCTATACTGGACCTCAGATTCCTGAACAAGTTCGTAAAAACACAAAAATTCAAGATGACTTCACTTCAGGAAGTAATACCCCAAATCCAAGAAGGGGATTACATGGCGACCTTAGACCTAAAAGATGCATACCTGCACATACCCGTCAACCGCAAACACAAACGGCTATTAAGATTCGTGATAGGCCACAATCACTACCAGTTCACAGTGCTAGCCTTCGGACTAAAGTCCGCACCAAGAGTGTTCACGAAATGCCTAGCAGCAGCTGCAGCGCACCTTCGGAGGAGGAGCATACATGTATACCCCTACCTCGACGACTGGCTGGTAAAAGCAGGATCATACAGACTCTGCAAAAAACACATCAAACAAGTCATAGAAACACTGTCCACATTAGGTTTCTCAATACATTGGGAAAAATCGTCAACAGAACCCCAACAAATCAAGATATTCTTGGGGGCACAAATAGACAGCACACAGTCCAAGGTGTTCCCCAGCGACAAGAGAAGTATAGCGCTCCTGAGGGAAACACGTCATTACCGCAAGGGGCAAGTTCTGACAGTGAGGACGGTGAGCAGGCTAATGGGAATGATGGCATCATGCATCCACCTTGTCCCGCATATCAGACTGCACATGAGACCGTTCCAGGAATGGATACAACAGCAATGGTCACAAGCCACAGGGAGTTGGGAAGATCTAGTGGTTGTCACACACGCAGTGCAGAAAGAAATAGCGTGGTGGAAAGAAGAGAACATATTACAAGGGAAGCCATTCACACAGCCAACTCCAACAGTGACCATCACAACAGACGCCTCACAGCAGGGCTGGGGCGCGCACATGACCAGACTCCGCGTCAGGGGCTCTGGTCACAACAAGATGCAGTGAAACACATCAACTACCTAGAACTCAAAACTGTGTTCCTAGCCTTAAAAGCCTTTCAAAAGCAGCTTTACGGCCAGCGAGTGCTGATACAAACAGACAACACAACTGCAATGTTCTACATCAACAAGCAAGGTGGGACACAATCAGCACCGCTGTCAAGTCTGGCACAACAGATCTGGAGATGGGCCATCCCTCTAAGGATAGACCTGCTAGCAATACACCTCCCAGGAATAGACAATGTAGAAGCAGACCGACTCAGCAGGCAGACGTCTGCATCCCACGAATGGGAACTGAACCAACAGGAGGTGCAGCAACTGTTCCAAAAGTGGGGAACACCACGGATAGACCTCTTTGCAACACCCCACAATGCAAAATGCCAACATTACGCATCCAGACAGCCGGACCAAAGGTCCCTAGGGAATGCCCTATGGATAAGTTGGTCGAACGAATTTGCTTACGCTTTTCCCCGATACCACTGTTACACAAAGTACTCAGCAAATGCAGGAGCAGCAGCATGACACTCATACTGGTGGCACCTCAGTGGGCCAGACAAACATGGTTCTCACAGATTATGGAAATGGCGCAGGAACCAGCACACAGGTTCAGCAGAAGGAAAGACCTCCTCACAATGCAAGACGGAAAAGTGCTCCAACCAGACAGCCTCAGCCTAGCAGCATGGCTCCTGAGGACCTAGAATTCGCACACCTCAAACTACCTCCAAGCACCATGGCAGTACTCAGAGAAGCAAGGAGACCCACTACAAGAAAATGCTACATTGCAAAGTGGAAAAGGTTCTCACAATGGTGCATTACAGAGGGACTGCAACGAAAAGTCACAAAAGAATCAACAGTACTGCGATATTTAACACACCTACTACAAAGCGGGCTGAGCTACTCGTCACTAAGGGTTCACCTAGCAGCCATAGTGGCCTACACCAGGGAGAAGCGGTGAAAAGCTTCTTCACCTCCCAAGTGGTCAAAAGATTCCTGGAAGGGGCTAAAAGAATAGCCCCCTAAAAGGATGCCAGCCCCAAGCTGGAACCTCAACACTGTACTGACACAGTTGATGAAATCACCATTTGAACCCATACACAAGAGCACACTGCACATGCTCACACTAAAAACGGCTTTCTTAGTGGCTATCACGTCACTGCGAAGAGTCAGTGAACTACAGGCTCTCACACTACAAGAGCCCTACTTGCAAATACACAAGGACAGAATTGTCATGAGGACGGACCCACACTTCCTGCCAAAGGTGGTGTCGCGGTTCCATATCAATCAAACAATACAGATACCAAGTTTCTTCCAGAAACCTTCAACACCCTCAGAAAAGGCGCTACACACGCTAGACGCCAGAAGGGCAGTGATGCACTACATAGAAAGGACGAAGGAATGCAGGAAAACAAAACAACTCTTCGTTTCCTTCGCAAGCAGTTTCCTGGGACGACCAGTAACAAAAAATACCATTGCACGGTGGATTGCACAAGCAATACAACTCTGCCACAAGCAGGCAGGACAAGAGTTACAAGGGGCCGCCCAGGCTCACTCAACAAGGAAAAAGGGAGCAACGGTTGCGTTCCTAGCGAACACACCTATACAAGACATTTGCCAAGCGGCAACATGGTCTTCCGTGCACACGTTCACCAAACACTACTGTGTTGATATCCAAATGAACAAAGAGGCACAAGTAGGACAGAAGGTCTTACAGCACATTTTCAGCAACCAATGCTCATCTTCCACCCAACCACCGCAATAACAAAACCGCTACTAAGTCTATGCACAGCATAGTGAATCCAGAAAGATTCACGCTGCAAAGCGAATAGTTTCTTACCTGTCGGTGTAGTTTTGCAGCTTGAAGACTTTCTGGATTCACTAGCGATCCCACCCGCCTCCGCCAGGAAGATAACATAGGAGGTTAAGGGTACAACTAAACTACATACAAGGTTTTAAAGGGATCAAAGAATAATTGAAGGATTAAAGGTTAAAGACATAGACAACAAAAAACTGTAAGAGGAAAAAAAAAAAAAAAAAAAAAAGAATCCGAAGATGGCTACCAAAGGTGGGAGCTTCCGCCGGAAGCGCGACGACGTCACCGAACACACCAAATGGTGGGGCGTCGCCGCCCACCTGGGCCAACAAAAAAAAAAAAAAAAAAAAAGACAAAAACAAAGAAAAGACTACGAATCCGGACCCAACCACGAGATGGCGGAATAATGCACAGCATAGTGAATCCAGAAAGTCTTCAAGCTGCAAAACTACACCGACAGGTAAGAAACTATTCGTTTACCCTGATTATCCAGCAGAGCCACGAACATTGCTGGCAGTGTAGGCAGTGCTAGCGGGGGAGGAGTGTAGGGGTCTGATAACTAAATTGTACAATGCATCACTGAAAGAGGGAATTAATTGACAGCCATTCGTACAATAAATGGAATGCGGTGCCTAGATCCTCACTGTCGTTGGAACAATGGAAATTCTGCTGCGAGCTGACTGGCCGTTTGATGGCTAACTGTAACCTCCATCATTCATTTTAAATATTTGAAACCGTTCTATTATACACCAACTCGACAGAGGATGTTTGGTCTGTGGGAGACTGCATGCTGTGAGATGCGGGCAGGATGAAGCGGACTTTATGCATCTGGCATGGAGCTGTGATAAAATATTCACATTCTGGACGCACGTAACGAGTGCTCACTGAGGTTGTGCTAGAAGCTGAGGTGCATGCCTGAAGTTTGCCTGCTGGGTTGGGTGAAGAAGCTTAAGCCATGCAATAGGCGACTTGTCGCTGTATCCACCCTGTTTGCCAAGATCGCAGTGGTGCAATGTTGGGGTGCCAAAACTACCCCAACAGTGAAAGTGGATCTGGGACTTGATATATTGCAGAGAACTGGGGGTCTATGCAGAGGAACTGGCCTTTGGTCTCCCGGCCGAAGAACTTTTGGGCTCTGCTAACTGTGTACTTACTTGGGAATCCTGACTTGCAGTAGATATGCATAAATGTGCGCACTGTAACAGTTTGCAACGGATGGGTCTATTGTGGGATGCCATAATCATGATGTATAAGCTGCTATGGTCTAGGAATAACAGCTAACCATGCCGGGTGGGATGGAATTGAGAGTTCCTTAAGTAATGTTTAGATAAAAAGTGCTTGTACCAATCTTTGATTACAATAGCTTTGGTTGGTTCCAGCTATGGAACTATGTATATTTGTGTTGCAAGCTGCTCAATAAAAACATTTAAAAAAAAAAAAAGAAACCTGGTTCTTAAATCATAAGACTTAATTGGCTTAATTGAAAGTGGAGAAAAAAATTAAGACTTCATGTTTCTTAAAAATGTTCTCTTCACTTTAAATTCATCCCATTTATCCGCTTCGATGCAGCCGGAATTCCCCCACGGTGCTGAGTAATTTGAGGCCTGCGCGGTTTGGACGGCCCCCCGGCGGTCCTCTGCACACGCCCACCATAGCGTCAGACGGGGGCCGTCCGCACGGAAGAGGTTAGAGTATTTTTCAGTTATAAATATGGCAGTGTCTACTGACGGCAAGAGGCCTGTTTGTAAATACGATATTTTGAAATGGGTGGGGGAAAGTAAAATGATCAGTTAACTTAAGGTAACTATTCATTTTAATGTTCTCCCATTTAAAAGCATTCAGAAACCTCATTCACTAGACTTAAAGTTGTTTCTTTTGTTTATAGAATAACTTTTAATGTCAGTTGGCAAATCACGGACTAAAGTAAACCATAGCTCCCCCTGATGGTCATTAAATCACTGGCATGCCAAATGACTGAATTGAGGTCACTGCGAGATGTATCAGACTGATGCCTAACATTTTTAGGTTTGCATTAAAGCCAGGTTCTCAGTAGCTTGGGACCTACTGGTAGCTCTCCACCTATTTGTAAGTAGCTCTCCATTGTAGCCCAACCATTAAAGCCTTTTAGTTGATTTTGGTGTTTCCAAAATTGAAAAATCTATTTTGAAGTAAAATGTGTTATCTTAACTCGTGTTTGCAGAAAAATATATTTTAGGCTTTAAATAGTAATTCAGGCTGCCTGGGATGGATCTTGGGAACCAAGGGACCTATATATGACCGCTATGTCATGTAGGCAATTCAAAGTTGTAATTGATGCAGCTTTTTGACATTGACATTGGCGCTGGTGATCTTGCATGTTGCACTGTGGTGGTCACGCTAGTAATCATGCATGCAATATGACTACTAATAGAATCTTGTATAAAGTGGGCACTATTGTAAAACCGAATTTGGTAGCTTGGGATTTTTTTTATTTAACAAATGGCTTTTAAAGAAAAAATGGTGAATTCCTTTGTTAAAGAACCTTCAGAGATGTAGGTCTTGGCTACCACATACACTTGTGAATGTTGACTTGGCAGCCCCTGCTTTGCTCCATCATAGAGCATAGCATTTTTAATTTCTAGGTGGCTTATTTCACTGCTTTTAAGGAATCTGTTCCCATTGTGCTTGTAAATGTTAAACTAGGCAATTTCGTTTTAATGAATTGTACAAATCCTCGAATAGATCTCGCACTTTTTAAATAAGACTGAGTATCTGTAGATGCCTAATTTAAATTTTTATTTAAAGTTCACCAAATTTCATCACTTAATTTTAGGAAGAAATTCAAAAAAAACGCAGCCGCCGTGCTGTCAAGTTCCAACGGGCCATTACTGGTGCATCTTTGGCTGAAATAATGGCAAAGAGAAATCAAAAGCCAGAGGTGCGAAAAGCGCAGCGAGAACAGGCAATAAGGTGAGTCATTCAAAATGCCATGTGTGCACTGGGTATTGTTTACTAACATGAGACCTGTTGGTGGTTGGGCAGTTTTGCAAAGATAGTGGTCAAGGGACCTATTATACATGAGGCACTATGTTGCAGTACAGATGGAAACCGAAACCAATGAATAAAGACAAACATCCACTACAGGTCAATCTTCATGATGGCGGTCAGTATAGGGACAGTGTTACTTGGTGCAAGGAATGTGCTTCTCTTGATATTGAACATAGAACTTATCTTCTGTTTTAGTTAAGCTGTAGGAGAGCTGCCCCTTTGCTAGTATAAGCCACACTAGAAAACCATTTCACTATTGGGTGGGGGTCGTGCTTTTCCATGTTAAAGCTACATGCTGCTAGAAGCATGTTGCTAATAAGCTTCCAGTCTTTACATTTCAACAGGAATTCAAATGTAACTCATTTCTAGGAACAATCTTCTATGGAAAGGTTCACAATAGATAACTATTAAAGTTTAAAAAAGAATTGTTTAAAAAAAAAAAAAAACTTTTTAGTCTGATCTAAGTTTTCAAACCACTCAGTTCAGCCGAACTGAGTAGTTAATTATTTTGTTTATGCATGGAACATCAGTATTTACATGTACACAGGCTGGGGGGAGGGGGGGCGCACGGCGGCGGGGTCCTGCAAAACTGGAAACCTCGCTTGGACACAAAGGATTGACAGATTGATCTCTCGATTCTGTGGATGGTGGTGGTGCATGGCCGTTAGTTGGTGGAGCGATTTGTCTGGTTAATTCCAATAACTAACAAGGCACCTCCATGCAAACTAGTTAAGCGACTGTGTTGCACTCGTACAAAACCCGTGAAATTCCCCTGTTATAGTTTGTTCAGCTAACTATAACTCGCACCCCCGCAATGCACTGCTGATGACGTCACATATTACATCACTCATGACCTGGTCAGTGACATCACTGATGACATCATCCAGTGACTTTCTGTAAAGTTTAAATGTGTTTAATATAGGGAAAGGCATATTGAAGAATGCGTGGGTGTATAAGTGTCTGAATGGATGATTTAGTAGGTGCGTGACTGACTATGTGAGTGATTAAACGTATCGTTCGAGGCATGTGAGCTGCAGAGCTCACACTGTGCATTAGATCGCCATCTGGTGTTGGGCTCGGATGCTTGCACTTTGTTGTTGTCTTCGAAGAAGTCTTTGTAGTCATGTGATAGGTGACTCCTCCTTTGGACAATAGTGCGCATGGGCATCGACCATCCTCAGATTGTTTTTTTCCGCCATCGGGTTCGGATGCAACTTCGACACTCCGGTTCGAAACTTGTTTTTTTCAGCGTTTTTCACTTTTCAACAGATATTGACATCGACATCTCGACGTCCCTTCCTCGATCTCCTTTCCAGCCGTCGACGCGGGCCGTCGGGCCCATCGACGCCGCAAGGCCTACTGCCCATGGAAAGGATGCCATTCCGAAAATGCCCCCAGTGTGGAGCAAAGTTTCCTCATAGCGACCACCACCAGGTCTGTAATCGGTGCCTTTCACCAGACCATAACGAGGCCACTTGTCCGGCCTGCGCCTCCTTCCGCTCGAAAAAGACCATCCGAGATCGTCGGGCCCGAAGGCACATCATGGCGCACAGGTCCGCTCCGGAACCCGTCAACATCTTCGGCCCTGATGTTCCGGAAGAAGACTCCGAAGACCTCGCTATCATCTCCGATGCAGAGGACTCCGACGGTTCCATCCCTCCAGGGCAGCGTGTGAGTACTACTGCCCCTGCCCCAACCCTCCCTGCAAAATCGAAGGCACCGGTCAGCACTTCGCCTACGGGCCCCAGTCGAGACCGTAAACGTGTTTCGGACGCCCCGCCTTCGGGCTCGGCACCGAAAAAGAAAATAAAGCCTTCTAGTTCCTCGGCACCGACCAAACCGCATGTGCCCGTTACACCGGCACCTTCGGCGCCGAAACAAAAAGACCACCCGGCGCCGAAATTCAGTTCGGTCCCCAAATCCGCTTCCAAGCACGCGGATCCCTCGGCACCGAAAACAAAGCTACTCGACGCACCCCCTAAACCAAAGCCGGTCGAGCCTGTAGCTAAACCGAAGGACGCCTCAACGCCTTCTAAAGCAAAGGAACATTTAAAGAAGCCCTCACCACGTTCGGAACCGAAAAAGTCGGCGCCGAAAACCAATATTCAGGGGGAGGAACTGTTTACACCGGATCCAGTCGATCCTAACCAACACAAGATTTATATCAATCCTAAAACAGGACACATTTCCTCTGTGCCACGTCACAAGCCTGTCCCTCCACAGAAGGACTCTTCCACTTCTCCTATGCCTCCTTCTTCCCCTATACCTCTCTAACACCCCTCCTCTCCACATCCCTATCACACCTCCTCAACCTGCGGATTCTCCCCCACATGAGTATGAGGACAACATGGGGTACGGGGATGACCCTCATAATTTATTCCTAGACCCAGATAATCCACCACAAGATGACTGGGGTTATAATGACCCCATAGATCCTACAGACCTCCCCAGCCCTCCACCTTATCCCACAAAACCATCTCCACCAGATGATCACATAGGTTTTGGGCAACTCATACATAGGGCGGCCGTGTTCCATGGGGTGCATATACACACCGACCAACCAGAAGAAGACTTTCTTCTAGACACCTTTGAACGGTCTCAGAAGACTGTTCAAACTCTGCCCATGATCAAAGGTGTCATTAAACACGCACCTGAAATTTTTAACGACCCAGTCAGAGCCAGGATCCTTAATCCTAGGGTAGATAAAGTATAGACCTGCCCCCGATGACCCCACCTACATCAAAGGCCAGCTCCCTCTTGACTCACTGGTCGTTTCTAATGCCAGAAAACGAGCCAATTCCCAAACTTCAGGAGATGCTCCGCCCCCTGACAAAGAATCCAAATTGTTGGATTCCTCTGGCAAACGCGTAGCTGCACAAGCCACCAACATCTGGCGCATCGCTAACACCCAAGCTCTCCTAGCTAGGTACGACAGGGCACACTACGATCAGCTAGAAACTATCCTCCAACATCTACCTGATCAATACAAAACACAAGCCACTGACCTCATTCAGGAAGGCAAACTTATTTCAAATGCCTCCATTAAGTGCGCCTTAGACGCAGCCGATACCGCAGCTAGGTCAGTTAACACTAGCGTGCTCATCAGACGACACGCCTGGCTTCGCATTTCAGGCTTTAAGCCGGAAGTCCAGACTACCATACTAAACCAACCATTTAATCAGAACCAGCTATTTGGTCCCGCTGTCGACACAGCATTGGAAAAGATGAAGGATACTGACACTGCCAAATCAATGGGAGCATTGCAGTCCCCGCAGCAACGTGGCTCCTTTCGCCGCTCCTTTTACAAAGGGGGCTCCCGGAACACCACCGCAGACAGTTCCTCTTCATATCGAACAAACACCCAAACCTCTCCCAACAGGATACTTTAGGGGTGGTTACAGAGGCAACAACTCTAAGGGCAGAGGTCGAGGTAATAATAACACCCGAACCTCCACCACTCCCAAACAGTGACTTCCCTCCACTTCCCCCCGACCACAACACCCCTGTCGGGGGAAGGCTATCACAGTTCCTGCCTGTCTGGAACTCCATTACAACAGACAGGTGAGTGAGACAGATTATCCAACATGGCTACTGCCTAGAACTAACGGATACCCCCCCCCCCCCCAACATACCACCCAGGCAGCGTCCAATGTCCACAGATCATCTTACACTTTTACAGCAAGAGGTACTTTCCCTGCTTCAAAAGCACGCTATAGAGCCAGTACCTCTGCTACAGCAGGGCACTGGGGTTTACTCCCTGTACTTCCTCATTCCCAAAAGGACGGCACACTCAGGCCTATTCTAGACCTCAGACCCCTCAATCAATACATACACTCAGATCATTTTCATATGATCACTCTCCAACAAGTGCTGCCTTTACTACAACAAGACTTCCTTGCCTCATTAGACCTCAAGGACGCCTACTTCCACATTCCCATACATCCTGCTCACAGGAAGTATCTACGGTTCGTTCTCAATGGGCAGCACTACCAGTTCAAAGTACTCCCATTCGGAGTCACCACTGCTCCAAGAGTGTTTACCAAATGCCTTGCAGTAGTAGCAGCGCATCTACGAAGACAACAAATACATGTCTTCCCATACCTGGACGACTGGCTCATCAAAGCCAGATCATTCAACCAGTGTGTCCAACACACCCACCAAACGATACAAACATTACACAACTTGGGGTTCACGATAAACTATACCAAGTCCCACCTACAGCCCTCCCATATCCTTCAATATCTAGGAGCCACAATAAACACTTCTACTGCTCTAGCTTACCCCAGCCCAGCCAGGATAGCCAGTGTACGGACTCTTGTCCCCAGGTTTCAACTGCAACACTCTCTTCCAGCTAGAGTGTTTATGCAGCTAATCGGCATGATGGCATCCTGCACTTTTATCGTCCCTCATGCAAGACTTCAAATGCGTCCTACAGGAGTGCCTAGCGCGCCAGTGGAACCAGGCTCATGGACATCTTACAGATCTGGTGTTGGTGGACAGCCGCACACATCGCTCTCTGCAGTGGTGGAACACCAACAATTTGTCCAAGGGGCGGCCGTTCCTAGAGCCGGTTCCACAAATAGTACTAACCACGGACGCATCCCTTACAGGGTGGGGAGCACACCTGTTACATCATACAACACAAGGCAAGTGGACCACTCAACAGAAGCTGCTCCACATCAACCACCTGGAGTTACTAGCTATATTCCTAGCTCTCAAGTCCTTTCAACTCCAAATACAAAACAAAGCTGTCCTGATCCGAACAGACAACATCACAGCTATGTACTATATACAAAAACAGGGGGGGGGACACACTCTCCACAACTGTCCCAACTAGCACAGGACATTTGGAGGTGGGCCATTCCACAAAACATACCTTCTAGCAGAACACCTACCAGGGGTTCACAATCAGATTGCCGATCTGTTAAGTCGACAGACACAACAGATTCACGAGTGGGAACTACATCCACAAGTTCTTCTACCCTTCTTCCAGATGTGGGGCCAGCCAGACTTGGATCTGTTCGCCACACACCAAAACGCAAAATGCCCAACCTTCGCCGCCAGGTTTCCACACCCGCAGTCCAAGGGCAATGCGATATGGATGAATTGGTCCGGCAGATTTCTGTACGCTTTTCCACCGCTCCCACTAATCCCACTTGTAGTACGCAAACTGCGACAACAGTCTCTAAAAATGATACTAGTAGCCCCCACGTGGGCACGCCAACCATGGTTCACCACACTACTGGAGCTATCAGTAGTCCCATACCAAAGACTACACCTCTCCCCAACAATGCTAACGCAGAGCCATGGAGAGATAATGCACCCAGATCCATCTCAGCTGAACCTAGCAATTTGGCTCCTGAAGTCCTAGAATTCGATTACCTTAACCTACCCCCAGACTGCATGGACGTTATAAAAGAAGCTAGACGCCCAACTACCAGAGCCTGCTATGCAGCTAAATGGAAAAGATTCGCTATTTACTGCACTAATAACATCCAACCATTACAAGCCTCTACGCAAAACATCATTTGCTACTTACTACATTTGCAAAGATGTAATCTTGCATACTCATCCATACGTCTGCACCTCGCAGCCCTTGCTGCTTACTTGCAAAACAGGCAACACTTCACTCTTTAAAGTCCCCGCCATTAAGGCCTTTATGGAAGGCCTTAAGCGCATCATACCTCCCAGATTAACACCTTCCCCAGTGTGGAATCTTAATATAGTACTTACCAGGCTCATGGGTCCACCTTTTGAACCCCTACATAGATGTGAACTTCAATTCCTGACATGGTAAGTTGCGTTTCTAATTGCAATCACTTCTCTCAGAAGAGTCAGTGAGCTACAAGCTCTAACTATACAAGAGCCTTTCTTACAAATACATCATAATAAGGTAGTTCTCAGAACAAACCCAAAATTCCTTCCCAAAGTCATTTCGCCTTTCCACCTTAACCAATCAGTAGAACTACCTGTGTTCTTCCAAAACCCAGATTCCGTGGCAGAAAGAGCTCTCCACACCCTAGATGTCAAAAGAGCCCTTATGTATTACATTGACAGAACCAAATCCTTTCGCAAAACCAAACAATTGTTTGTGGCTTTCTCTCCACCACACAAAGGTAATCCCATCTCAAAGGCCGGGGTTGCAAGGTGGATTGTTAAATGTATCCAAATCTGCTACCAAAAAGCTAAACGCACATTATCAGTTCCCCTAGAGCGCACTCAACACGCAAACTAGGGGCATCCATGGCATTCTTAGGGAACATTCCCCTAGAAGACATATGTAAGGCAGCCACATGGTCTACAACACACACCTTCACTAAACACTATTGTGTTGATGTGCAAGCCAAGCAACAAGCTTCCGTGGGCCAGGCTGTCCTTAAAACCCTTTTTCAAACCACTGCAACACATACAGGTGACCACCGCTAGGGGAGATACTGCTGTACAGTCTATGCACAGTGTGAGCTCTGCAGCTCGCATGCCTCGAACGGAAAATGCTACTTACCAGTGTGCATCTGTTCTTGGCATGTAGAGCTGCAGATCCTCACACGCCCACCCACCTCCCCGGAACCTGTATGTGCTCCAGTCCTATCTTAATTAGATACACACACATGGACATCTCTTTCCTTTTCTACTAACTCCATCACTCCCCAATATGGCGAAAAACAATCTGAGGATGGAGTCGATGCCCATGCGCACTATTGTCCAAAGGAGGAGTCACCTATCACATGACTACAAAGACTTCTTCGAAGACAACAACAAAGTGCAAGCATCCGAGCCCAACACCAGATGGCGATCTAATGCAGTGTGAGGATCTGCAGCTCTACATGCCAAGAACAGATGCACACTGGTAAGTAGCATTTTCCTTACTGAATGCATGGGTTGGTGACTAAACTGAATGTCTGTATCAGTCTGTCTGGTTTATAAGCAGCTGCATGGGTTTCTGAATAGCTACATGAGTCTACATGGGTTATTGATTGGTTGTCTGAGTATCTGTATGGGTGCCTGAGTTTGTGTGGGTGGGGTGTGACTGCATAGATGTGAGTGGGTGGGGTGTGACTGCATAGATTTGAGTGGGTGATTCACTGGGTGCATGGTTTCAAGAGTGCATCTGTGATGGACTGTATGGGTGGGTGAGTGTCTATGGGTTTAGTGAGTCTATGGGTGTGTTAGTGAGTGAATGTATCTCAGTGGTACATGTGTGAGTAACTACATATGTGAAAGGCAGTATATATGTGTTGAGTATATAAATGGCTATAAGTGAGTGATTGTGAGTGGCTATATGGATGAGTGTACTTGTATCAGTGATTGAATAAGAGCGTAAGAATGCGCTAGTATTTGTATGAGTAAGTGAGCTGGTGTGTATAACTGTACATCTGAGTAAATGGCTGTGTGATTAATTATTTGCATGACTGACTAGGTGTGAGTACCTCTATGGATGAGTGGCGGTGTCTATATAGGTGTATGAGTGCATATGATAGTCCTGTACTGAGTGACCGGAAGTATGAGTGACTGTACGGGTGAGTGGATGTGTAGACCTAAGAATCAGTGAGTGTATGTAGTTATTGGTGTTGGAGTGTGTGGTTTTGAGAATGGCAGTCTGTAATTTAGAGTGGGTGTATCCAGTTATATTAGGGTGCGAGGATGCATCAAATTATCACAGGGATGTCATCAGGGATGTCGTCATTGTCATTGACCATGTCATGTGATGTAATGTGACGTCATCAGCAGTGCATTGCAGGGGCGCGAGTTAGTTGGCTGAACTAACTAGAACGGGGGAATTTCACGGGTTTTGTACGAGTGCAATGTCCAACTAACTTTCCCTAAAACCTATGGTTTTTCAGTGGATTTCTAATGTTTTTCAAATGCTAGTTTGTAACTATGCCTACAGAAGTAGGACATGTGAAGAAAGAAATGTCAAAAGAAACAGAAGTCCACAGACGAAGAAAAATCCAGGAAGAAGCAAGACAAGTGCAGAAAGAACCAACAGAGGAGCAGAAAGAGGCCTTGTTGCAAAATCATCCTGTGCCCACATCTTTTCCAGACGTGTCCTGGTGGTAACTGACTGACTAACTAGGCCTAGAGCCAGTGCTATGGTAAAAGACACTTAGAATAGTTAAAACACCTAAATACACTAGGGAACACTATGCGTTGGGGTACCCCTGTGATTAGCATGACCTCCGTAACTCCCTAGTACATAATGGGGCAGGGGGATTAAAACTACCTCTTAAAACACGCCATGGGGCGTGTTTGCACACTGGTGTAGGGAGGGGGGGGCCCTGAGGTTACATGTGTGCAAACCCGCCCTCTGGCTGTTTTAAGTTGGGGGATAAAGTCCCCTTGAATCCTAAGGGTCCCTGGGGTCCAACTAGCCCACCAGGTACCTCCAGTAAGCGCCACAGAGCTGCGTCGCACAGAGGTGTAAAAAGGGGCGTGGCCTGGACCACCTCTCCAACGCTGCCCTGTGGCGCGCACTTGGAGGTACCTGGTCCCCCTCAGGATTCAAGGGGAGTTAATCTCCCAAATTAAAACGCGCCACAGGGCGTGTTTGCACACGTCACCTGAGGCCCCGCCACCTCCCTTCACCACTGTGCAAACGCACCCTGTGGCGCGATTTAAGTTGGGGTATTAGGTCACCTTCAATCCTGAGGGTCCCTGGGGCCCAACTAGCTCACCAGGTACTTCCAGTAAGCGCCACAGGCCTACTTTGCAGAGAGGTGGTCAGAGGCCACGCCCCTTTTTACACCTCTCTGCAACGCAGCTCTGTGGCGCTTAATGGAGGTAGCTGGTGGGCTAGTTGCACCCCAGGGACCCTCAGGATTCAAGGGAAGTTAATCCCCCAACTTAAAACGCGCCTCAGGGTGTTTGCACACATGTCACCTCAGGCCCTGCCCCCTCCCTTCACCACTGTGCAAACGCACCCCGTGGTGCGTTTTAAGTTGGGGGATTAACTTCCCTCCAATCCCCCCCCCCCACGGTCCCGCCGGCTCCCCGCGTCCCTCGGGAGCCGGCATTGCTTTTCCACATGGGGAGCTGCTAAGATGCAGCTCCCAGTGTGGAAAAGCAGTAGTCTTTGGATTTTGGAAGACTCTCTTCCAAAAACCAAAGCAGTTTGCTATGACAGGACGGGAGCCGTGAGGCTCCCGCCCTTTCATAGCAAACAGCAGTGCACCCCGGGACACTGCAGGAGCCGGCCCTGGGGGGGGTGGTCCCCAGGGCCATCACAGGCTACAGGAGGGGGGCCGCACGGCCCCCCTCCCAACATGTTCAAAGCCCCGGGGAGGTGGTGGTCCCCAGGGCTTCAGGGGTCCTAAACAGACCCCCAATTTAAAATTCTTGGTGCCCCGGGGAGGTGGCGGTCCCTGGGGTGTGGGGGGGCTCGAGCCCCCCCACAGAGGTAATTAAATTAAAAAAAGAAGCCCCGGGGGGTGGCGGTTCCCGGGGCTGCGGGAGGGCCGAGTGCCCTCCCGCACCGTTTTCAAATCCAAGCCCCAGGGGGTGGCAGTCCCCTGGGCTTGGGGGGGACCTTGGAGGCCCCCCTATATTAATAAACCCCCCACATGCCCCTGGGACTTGGCCCACCCGGGGGCCAAATAACAACGAAGCGCAGGAGCCCGCGCTTCGTTTTTTTTTTTTCCACGGCGGGATCCGCGCATCCTATGCGCATCCTATGCGCATCCTATGCGCATCCTATGCGCATCCTATGCGCATCCTATGCGCATCCTATGCGCATCCTATGCGCATCCTATGCGCATCCTATGCGCATCCTATGCGCATCCTATGCGCATCCTATGCGCATCCTATGCGCATCCTATGCGCATCCCGCAGATTTTTTTTTGTTGCCCTGAGCAGGCCTAGGGGGTCAGGGTGTTTCTACCCTGCCCCCTTTTTGCGTTTTGCGCACTTGTTTTTCTCTTTTCTTGTGCCTCGGTTCTACCAAGGAACAAGATGGCTGCCAACACTTCCTGGTTTGGAGTGTTGACAGCCAATTAGCAATACAAAAGGGGATGATGGACGGAACGTTTGAGCCAATCAAACACTCACCCCCAGTCAACTGATCTGGGTTTAATCCATCATCATTCTTTAGCTCACTCCACCACCCCAGTTCAGACATGGCCATATGCAAATCAGTCTGACCCTGTGCCTCATGGGAACAGTCCAGCCCGAACTGCCAAGCCATGTCTTCCCTGGACCGGAAACAAGCATCCTAGGACCGGTTTCTGGCATTCCAGCCGTCATCAGCCAGGCTTGCTTGAATCCAGTGGCAAAGTGAGCAAGGGACCCACGTCTGGGCATACCCCCGCCAACTTAGGGCGAACAAAGCGATACAAAAGGGGATGATGGACGGAACGTTTGAGCCAATCAAACACTCACCCCCAGTCAACTGATCTGGGTTTAATCCATCATCATTCTTTAGCTCACTCCACCACCCCAGTTCAGACATGGCCATATGCAAATCAGTCTGACCCTGTGCCTCATGGGAACAGTCCAGCCCGAACTGCCAAGCCATGTCTTCCCTGGACCGGAAACAAGCATCCTAGGACCGGTTTCTGGCATTCCAGCCGTCATCAGCCAGGCTTGCTTGAATCCAGTGGCAAAGTGAGCAAGGGACCCACGTCTGGGCATACCCCGCCAACTTAGGGCGAACAAAGCGATACAAAAGGGGATGATGGACGGAACGTTTGAGCCAATCAAACACTCACCCCCAGTCAACTGATCTGGGTTTAATCCATCATCATTCTTTAGCTCACTCCACCACCCCAGTTCAGACATGGCCATATGCAAATCAGTCTGACCCTGTGCCTCATGGGAACAGTCCAGCCCGAACTGCCAAGCCATGTCTTCCCTGGACCGGAAACAAGCATCCTAGGACCGGTTTCTGGCATTCCAGCCGTCATCAGCCAGGCTTGCTTGAATCCAGTGGCAAAGTGAGCAAGGGACCCACGTCTGGGCATACCCCCGCCAACTTAGGGCGAACAAAGCGATACAAAAGGGGATGATGGACGGAACGTTTGAGCCAATCAAACACTCACCCCCAGTCAACTGATCTGGGTTTAATCCATCATCATTCTTTAGCTCACTCCACCACCCCAGTTCAGACATGGCCATATGCAAATCAGTCTGACCCTGTGCCTCATGGGAACAGTCCAGCCCGAACTGCCAAGCCATGTCTTCCCTGGACCGGAAACAAGCATCCTAGGACCGGTTTCTGGCATTCCAGCCGTCATCAGCCAGGCTTGCTTGAATCCAGTGGCAAAGTGAGCAAGGGACCCACGTCTGGGCATACCCCCGCCAACTTAGGGCGAACAAAGCGATACAAAAGGGGATGATGGACGGAACGTTTGAGCCAATCAAACACTCACCCCCAGTCAACTGATCTGGGTTTAATCCATCATCATTCTTTAGCTCACTCCACCACCCCAGTTCAGACATGGCCATATGCAAATCAGTCTGACCCTGTGCCTCATGGGAACAGTCCAGCCCGAACTGCCAAGCCATGTCTTCCCTGGACCGGAAACAAGCATCCTAGGACCGGTTTCTGGCATTCCAGCCGTCATCAGCCAGGCTTGCTTGAATCCAGTGGCAAAGTGAGCAAGGGACCCACGTCTGGGCATACCCCCGCCAACTTAGGGCGAACAAAGCGATACAAAAGGGGATGATGGACGGAACGTTTGAGCCAATCAAACACTCACCCCCAGTCAACTGATCTGGGTTTAATCCATCATCATTCTTTAGCTCACTCCACCACCCCAGTTCAGACATGGCCATATGCAAATCAGTCTGACCCTGTGCCTCATGGGAACAGTCCAGCCCGAACTGCCAAGCCATGTCTTCCCTGGACCGGAAACAAGCATCCTAGGACCGGTTTCTGGCATTCCAGCCGTCATCAGCCAGGCTTGCTTGAATCCAGTGGCAAAGTGAGCAAGGGACCCACGTCTGGGCATACCCCCGCCAACTTAGGGCGAACAAAGCGATACAAAAGGGGATGATGGACGGAACGTTTGAGCCAATCAAACACTCACCCCCAGTCAACTGATCTGGGTTTAATCCATCATCATTCTTTAGCTCACTCCACCACCCCAGTTCAGACATGGCCATATGCAAATCAGTCTGACCCTGTGCCTCATGGGAACAGTCCAGCCCGAACTGCCAAGCCATGTCTTCCCTGGACCGGAAACAAGCATCCTAGGACCGGTTTCTGGCATTCCAGCCGTCATCAGCCAGGCTTGCTTGAATCCAGTGGCAAAGTGAGCAAGGGACCCACGTCTGGGCATACCCCCGCCAACTTAGGGCGAACAAAGCGATACAAAAGGGGATGATGGACGGAACGTTTGAGCCAATCAAACACTCACCCCCAGTCAACTGATCTGGGTTTAATCCATCATCATTCTTTAGCTCACTCCACCACCCCAGTTCAGACATGGCCATATGCAAATCAGTCTGACCCTGTGCCTCATGGGAACAGTCCAGCCCGAACTGCCAAGCCATGTCTTCCCTGGACCGGAAACAAGCATCCTAGGACCGGTTTCTGGCATTCCAGCCGTCATCAGCCAGGCTTGCTTGAATCCAGTGGCAAAGTGAGCAAGGGACCCACGTCTGGGCATACCCCCGCCAACTTAGGGCGAACAAAGCGATACAAAAGGGGATGATGGACGGAACGTTTGAGCCAATCAAACACTCACCCCCAGTCAACTGATCTGGGTTTAATCCATCATCATTCTTTAGCTCACTCCACCACCCCAGTTCAGACATGGCCATATGCAAATCAGTCTGACCCTGTGCCTCATGGGAACAGTCCAGCCCGAACTGCCAAGCCATGTCTTCCCTGGACCGGAAACAAGCATCCTAGGACCGGTTTCTGGCATTCCAGCCGTCATCAGCCAGGCTTGCTTGAATCCAGTGGCAAAGTGAGCAAGGGACCCACGTCTGGGCATACCCCCGCCAACTTAGGGCGAACAAAGCGATACAAAAGGGGATGATGGACGGAACGTTTGAGCCAATCAAACACTCACCCCCAGTCAACTGATCTGGGTTTAATCCATCATCATTCTTTAGCTCACTCCACCACCCCAGTTCAGACATGGCCATATGCAAATCAGTCTGACCCTGTGCCTCATGGGAACAGTCCAGCCCGAACTGCCAAGCCATGTCTTCCCTGGACCGGAAACAAGCATCCTAGGACCGGTTTCTGGCATTCCAGCCGTCATCAGCCAGGCTTGCTTGAATCCAGTGGCAAAGTGAGCAAGGGACCCACGTCTGGGCATACCCCCGCCAACTTAGGGCGAACAAAGCGATACAAAAGGGGATGATGGACGGAACGCTTGAGCCAATCAAACACTCACCCCCAGTCAACTGATCTGGGTTTAATCCATCATCATTCTTTAGCTCACTCCACCACCCCAGTTCAGACATGGCCATATGCAAATCAGTCTGACCCTGTGCCTCATGGGAACAGTCCAGCCCGAACTGCCAAGCCATGTCTTCCCTGGACCGGAAACAAGCATCCTAGGACCGGTTTCTGGCATTCCAGCCGTCATCAGCCAGGCTTGCTTGAATCCAGTGGCAAAGTGAGCAAGGGACCCACGTCTGGGCATACCCCCGCCAACTTAGGGCGAACAAAGCGATACAAAAGGGGATGATGGACGGAACGTTTGAGCCAATCAAACTCACCCCCAGTCAACTGATCTGGGTTTAATCCATCATTCTTTAGCTCACTCCACCACCCCAGTTCAGACATGGCCATATGCAAATCAGTCTGACCCTGTGCCTCATGGGAACAGTCCAGCCCGAACTGCCAAGCCATGTCTTCCCTGGACCGGGAACAAGCATCCTAGGACCGGTTTCTGGCATTCCAGCCGTCATCAGCCAGGCTTGCTTGAATCCAGTGGCAAAGTGAGCAAGGGACCCACGTCTGGGCATACCCCCGCCAACTTAGGGCGAACAAAGCGATACAAAAGGGGATGATGGACGGAACGTTTGAGCCAATCAAACACTCACCCCCAGTCAACTGATCTGGGTTTAATCCATCATCATTCTTTAGCTCACTCCACCACCCCAGTTCAGACATGGCCATATGCAAATCAGTCTGACCCTGTGCCTCATGGGAACAGTCCAGCCCGAACTGCCAAGCCATGTCTTCCCTGGACCGGAAACAAGCATCCTAGGACCGGTTTCTGGCATTCCAGCCGTCATCAGCCAGGCTTGCTTGAATCCAGTGGCAAAGTGAGCAAGGGACCCACGTCTGGGCATACCCCCGCCAACTTAGGGCGAACAAAGCGATACAAAAGGGGATGATGGACGGAACGTTTGAGCCAATCAAACACTCACCCCCAGTCAACTGATCTGGGTTTAATCCATCATCATTCTTTAGCTCACTCCACCACCCCAGTTCAGACATGGCCATATGCAAATCAGTCTGACCCTGTGCCTCATGGGAACAGTCCAGCCCGAACTGCCAAGCCATGTCTTCCCTGGACCGGAAACAAGCATCCTAGGACCGGTTTCTGGCATTCCAGCCGTCATCAGCCAGGCTTGCTTGAATCCAGTGGCAAAGTGAGCAAGGGACCCACGTCTGGGCATACCCCGCCAACTTAGGGCGAACAAAGCGATACAAAAGGGGATGATGGACGGAACGTTTGAGCCAATCAAACACTCACCCCCAGTCAACTGATCTGGGTTTAATCCATCATCATTCTTTAGCTCACTCCACCACCCCAGTTCAGACATGGCCATATGCAAATCAGTCTGACCCTGTGCCTCATGGGAACAGTCCAGCCCGAACTGCCAAGCCATGTCTTCCCTGGACCGGAAACAAGCATCCTAGGACCGGTTTCTGGCATTCCAGCCGTCATCAGCCAGGCTTGCTTGAATCCAGTGGCAAAGTGAGCAAGGGACCCACGTCTGGGCATACCCCCGCCAACTTAGGGCGAACAAAGCGATACAAAAGGGGATGATGGACGGAACGTTTGAGCCAATCAAACACTCACCCCCAGTCAACTGATCTGGGTTTAATCCATCATCATTCTTTAGCTCACTCCACCACCCCAGTTCAGACATGGCCATATGCAAATCAGTCTGACCCTGTGCCTCATGGGAACAGTCCAGCCCGAACTGCCAAGCCATGTCTTCCCTGGACCGGAAACAAGCATCCTAGGACCGGTTTCTGGCATTCCAGCCGTCATCAGCCAGGCTTGCTTGAATCCAGTGGCAAAGTGAGCAAGGGACCCACGTCTGGGCATACCCCCGCCAACTTAGGGCGAACAAAGCGATACAAAAGGGGATGATGGACGGAACGTTTGAGCCAATCAAACACTCACCCCCAGTCAACTGATCTGGGTTTAATCCATCATCATTCTTTAGCTCACTCCACCACCCCAGTTCAGACATGGCCATATGCAAATCAGTCTGACCCTGTGCCTCATGGGAACAGTCCAGCCCGAACTGCCAAGCCATGTCTTCCCTGGACCGGAAACAAGCATCCTAGGACCGGTTTCTGGCATTCCAGCCGTCATCAGCCAGGCTTGCTTGAATCCAGTGGCAAAGTGAGCAAGGGACCCACGTCTGGGCATACCCCCGCCAACTTAGGGCGAACAAAGCGATACAAAAGGGGATGATGGACGGAACGTTTGAGCCAATCAAACACTCACCCCCAGTCAACTGATCTGGGTTTAATCCATCATCATTCTTTAGCTCACTCCACCACCCCAGTTCAGACATGGCCATATGCAAATCAGTCTGACCCTGTGCCTCATGGGAACAGTCCAGCCCGAACTGCCAAGCCATGTCTTCCCTGGACCGGAAACAAGCATCCTAGGACCGGTTTCTGGCATTCCAGCCGTCATCAGCCAGGCTTGCTTGAATCCAGTGGCAAAGTGAGCAAGGGACCCACGTCTGGGCATACCCCCGCCAACTTAGGGCGAACAAAGCGATACAAAAGGGGATGATGGACGGAACGTTTGAGCCAATCAAACACTCACCCCCAGTCAACTGATCTGGGTTTAATCCATCATCATTCTTTAGCTCACTCCACCACCCCAGTTCAGACATGGCCATATGCAAATCAGTCTGACCCTGTGCCTCATGGGAACAGTCCAGCCCGAACTGCCAAGCCATGTCTTCCCTGGACCGGAAACAAGCATCCTAGGACCGGTTTCTGGCATTCCAGCCGTCATCAGCCAGGCTTGCTTGAATCCAGTGGCAAAGTGAGCAAGGGACCCACGTCTGGGCATACCCCCGCCAACTTAGGGCGAACAAAGCGATACAAAAGGGGATGATGGACGGAACGTTTGAGCCAATCAAACACTCACCCCCAGTCAACTGATCTGGGTTTAATCCATCATCATTCTTTAGCTCACTCCACCACCCCAGTTCAGACATGGCCATATGCAAATCAGTCTGACCCTGTGCCTCATGGGAACAGTCCAGCCCGAACTGCCAAGCCATGTCTTCCCTGGACCGGAAACAAGCATCCTAGGACCGGTTTCTGGCATTCCAGCCGTCATCAGCCAGGCTTGCTTGAATCCAGTGGCAAAGTGAGCAAGGGACCCACGTCTGGGCATACCCCCGCCAACTTAGGGCGAACAAAGCGATACAAAAGGGGATGATGGACGGAACGTTTGAGCCAATCAAACACTCACCCCCAGTCAACTGATCTGGGTTTAATCCATCATCATTCTTTAGCTCACTCCACCACCCCAGTTCAGACATGGCCATATGCAAATCAGTCTGACCCTGTGCCTCATGGGAACAGTCCAGCCCGAACTGCCAAGCCATGTCTTCCCTGGACCGGAAACAAGCATCCTAGGACCGGTTTCTGGCATTCCAGCCGTCATCAGCCAGGCTTGCTTGAATCCAGTGGCAAAGTGAGCAAGGGACCCACGTCTGGGCATACCCCCGCCAACTTAGGGCGAACAAAGCGATACAAAGGGGATGATGGACGGAACGTTTGAGCCAATCAAACACTCACCCCCAGTCAACTGATCTGGGTTTAATCCATCATCATTCTTTAGCTCACTCCACCACCCCAGTTCAGACATGGCCATGTGCAAATCAGTCTGACCCTGTGCCTCATGGGAACAGTCCAGCCCGAACTGCCAAGCCATGTCTTCCCTGGACCGGAAACAAGCATCCTAGGACCGGTTTCTGGCATTCCAGCCGTTATCAGCCAGGCTTGCTTGAATCCAGTGGCAAAGTGAGCAAGGGACCCACGTCTGGGCATACCCCCGCCAACTTAGGGCGAACAAAGCGATACAAAAGGGGATGATGGACGGAACGTTTGAGCCAATCAAACACTCACCCCCAGTCAACTGATCTGGGTTTAATCCATCATCATTCTTTAGCTCACTCCACCACCCCAGTTCAGACATGGCCATATGCAAATCAGTCTGACCCTGTGCCTCATGGGAACAGTCCAGCCCGAACTGCCAAGCCATGTCTTCCCTGGACCGGAAACAAGCATCCTAGGACCGGTTTCTGGCATTCCAGCCGTCATCAGCCAGGCTTGCTTGAATCCAGTGGCAAAGTGAGCAAGGGACCCACGTCTGGGCATACCCCCGCCAACTTAGGGCGAACAAAGCGATACAAAAGGGGATGATGGACGGAACGTTTGAGCCAATCAAACACTCACCCCCAGTCAACTGATCTGGGTTTAATCCATCATCATTCTTTAGCTCACTCCACCACCCCAGTTCAGACATGGCGGGGGTATGCCCAGACGTGGGTCCCTTGCTCACTTTGCCACTGGATTCAAGCAAGCCTGGCTGATGACGGCTGAAATGCCAGAAACCGGTCCTAGGATGCTTGTTTCCGGTCCAGGGAGCACGGACCCTATGCGGCCATAGATGTGATTTTACTTTTGATTTTCTCTTGAACTACTGAACGGATTTACACCACTTAACCAAAAGGCACAACTCTGAACCAAGGGCTACCTTTTTGCCAAATTTGGTGTAATTCCGTTCAGCAGTTCGGGCTGTAGGTGCGATGAAGTTTTCCTATGGAAAATTGCATGTGGAAAACACGTTTTGGGACCCCCCTTTTTTCTCAGCCCCCACTTGACGAATCACCCAGAGACTTTCAGGGTAGGAGCGGACTGGAGCGCCTCAGTTTTGAAAATTTCGGGAAGATTCGTCAACCTGCACCAAAGTTATTGGGAATAGAATGTTGCGGATTTCCTATGGAAAATAGGTCCTAACTATCTACTGGCGACTGCCAGTACATTATGTATGTAAATCACCTTTTACAAATCAACAAGTGTCCCTGCACTCAGCCCTATAAGCAATCAAAATTATACTTCAACAAGCAGACAATCCCAACGCAAAAAGGGAAAAAATTATCTGAGCTTGCTCACACAGGGGGGTTGTAGCCTCACCAGGCGATCAGGTTTCGCAACCTCCCAACACAAGAAAAAAAAATACAATAGCAATTTCCGACTCCAACCACTAGATGGCAGAATATGCACAGTTTGTGAATCTAGAAGAGTCTAGGCTGCAAAACTATTCTTACAGGTAAGTAATATTTTCGTTCCTCACCAAAGGCTACAATTTAACCCAATCTCCTCACACAGAGCCATAGAAAGAGAATACCTCCAGATCCGTCATCTCAACCTTGTGATCTGGCACTTGAAGTCTTAGTTTGGCTACTTCAATCTCCCCCCCAGGGTCAAGGATGTGCCCTTGTTAGACCCTCAGCGGCACTAGGGCGGCTGGGTGCAGTGCTGCGGCCCAATGTTATCCAATTGGGGATAGGGGGCCTCCGGTCGGTGGCTGCTGGCAAGCAGGCCACAAGGTTCCAGGAGCAAAGCTCCTGGACTAGCTCAGGGTAAATGGGGAAACAAAGTAGCACCAAAGGTGCACCCTCAGCAGCACTAGGGCGGCCGGGTGCAGAGTGTTTCGACATCTGACTCCCTGTTTTCAATGGAGAACTTCCAGTTTGGAAAGACACTGCAGGCTCTGGGACGAAGGTCTTCTGGGTGTGACCACTTCGAGAGGTAAGTTGGGCAGTTAGGGGTTGGTTAGTCACCGTCTGTTTGGGCACACAAGGCCATGGGACGTTGGGTGCAGGGGTGCCTTTTGGGGTCTGATCTTACCAGCTCCTGGTCGCGGTTAAGGGGTGCTTCTGGATTTAGGCTGCAGGCGTTGGCTGGAGGCAGGTCAGAGGTCGCTGGATCTTGGGTCAGGATCGCCTTGTTGACCACCTCATGGTGTTTGCCCGCTCGGGCCGTGGACGGCGGGTGCAGATTGGGGCGGATTCGCAGTGTCCGGCTGGAGCCAGAGGTTGCAGGTGAACAAATCCAGTGTTCACAGGAGACAGTCTTTGTGCTTGAAGGCAGGCCCTCCAGGGTTTTCAAGGTTGCTGGCTGCAGGACACCGCAATTTCGCAGGAGCAGGTTCAAGGTGGACAGGCCGGTAGGGCTGGGGCCAAGTCAGTGGGCGTCTTCCTCTTGTTAGCTGCTGCATGGCTGTTCGGTCCTTGTTGCAGGTTCTTGTCTGAGGGAGCAAGGTTCAGGGGTGCCCCTAAATGCTAGATTTAGGGGTTACAGGTAGGTAAAAGGCAGGGACCAATGGGTCCCTTCCCTGGAGTGGGTACAGCCCCTATTATGCCACCCTCCAGTGGGAGGGGGGGGGGGGTCATGAGCCTATCCCTGGTTGGCTGAGCGCCCCATATCTTCAAGATGACGTGGACCGAGTTGTGCTTCACCTCGCCTCACCTGATGGGTGGAGTTGGCAGAGGTGGGCGCACACCTCTTCCGCACTGGTTTTTCCCACCGGTTCTCCCACCCAAAGTGGGGGTCAGAACCAGTGGGGACCAGTTGCTGAGAGCAGCAAGTGGCCTGGGGAAGCTTACAAAGGCAGCAAGCCTTTGAGTCGTCCCCAATTTGTGAACCCTTCCCATCCTGGGGAGGGAGGCTTGGCACCTCGTCCCAGGATGTGTATTGTTTAAGGCCCCAGAGCAGCAGGCTCTCGACCCAGGGGGTCCAGAAACATGTCTGGTGGTGGCAGCTGAAAGTAGCCATTCAGCCTGGACACTAGAGGTGGGTTAATTTCATGGGGCATCTCCAAGATGCCCTCTGTGTGCATTTTTCATTAAATCCCACACTGACATCAGTGTGGGTTTAATGTGCTGAGAAGTTTGATACCAAACTTCCCAGTTTTCAGTGTAGCCATTATGGTGCTATGGAGTTCATAATGACAAACTCCCAGCACCATATACTCTTAATGGCAGCACTGCACTTACAATGTCTAAGAATGGACTTACACTCTGTAGGGGTACAGGGCTCGTGCACCTGTACCCTCACCACTGGTATAGTGCACCCAGCTAGACCGGTGACTGACCTATGCCACGGTAGTGGGTTGCAGGCATGGCACACAAAGGGGTGCCATGCCGACTTCACTTTTTCTGCACCAAGACACGCAGCCTGCAAAGGCAGTGTAATGGTACAGGATCTCTAAGGGTGGCACAAGAAGTGCTGCAGCCCTTGGAGGCCTTCTCTGGTCATTGCCCTGGGTACCTGTGGTACCACTTACCAGGGGTTGACCTGTGGCCAGAGATGCCAATTGGGTTTAGGCTTCAATGCAGTTTTAGGTAAAGAACATAGGCCCTGGGTACCTGATTAGCAGGAGCCCAGGGCACACTCAGTCAAAGCACATCAGCAATTCAGCAAAAAGTGGGGGCAACCATGCAGAAAGGGCACTTTATCACACCCCTAGAGCGCACTCCACACAAACTAGGGGCTTCTACAGCATTCTTAGGAAATATACCTGTAGATATCTGCAAAGCTGCAACATGGTCTACACCTCACACATTCACCAAACACTATTGTGTAGATGTGTTAGCAAGACAGCAAGCTAGTGTGGGCCAAGCAGTTTTACATACCCCATTTCAGACCACTGCAACAGTTACAGGTTAGCCACCGCTTAGGGAGAACTGCTTTTTAGTCTATGCACAGCATGTGATCTACAGCTCGCATGCCTCGAATGGAAAATGCTACTTACCCAGTATGCATCTGTTCTTTGCATGTAGAGCTGTAGTCGCATACGCCCACCCGCCTCCCCGGGTACCTACAACTGTTGCAGTTACATCTTACTTGGATACATATATACATGGACTTCTCTTGCTAACTCCATTAGCACCCTCTGCGGCAAATAATCTAACAATCGAGTCAGTGCCCATGGGCGTCATCACTGAAAGGATTCTCCTACCTCATGACTTGGAAAGACTTCTTCGAACAAAAACAAAGTGCAAACATCCGGACCCAACACTAGATGCCAGGCCATGCACAGCATGTGACTCTACAGCTCTACATGCCAAGAACAGATGCATACTGGGTAAGTAGCATTTTCCTTGCTGTACTACATAGATGGGACAAAAGACTTTCACAAAACTGTTTGTTGGATTTGCTCCACCTCACGAAGGCAATACTATCTCCATCTGGTATTGCCAGATGGATTGTTAAATGCATTCAAACATGCTATGCTAAAGCTAAGAACTTTAACCATACCCCCAGAGCACATTCCACTCTCAAAATAGGGGCTTCAGGGGCCTTTTTAGTTGACATTCCTCTAGTTAACATTCCTCTAGCTGACATATGTAAGGCAGCTACATGGTCTACACCACACACATTTACCAAACACGATTGTGTAGATGTGTTAGCACGTCGACAGGCTAATGTAGGCCAAGCAGTACCTAAAACACTGTTTCAAACAACCAACATCTACATGTTAGCCACTGCTTTGGCAGTAGACTGCTTTGTAGTCTATGCAAAGCATGTGTATCTACAGCACACATACCTTGAACGGATAATCTTACTTACACAGCTAGAACCAGTTATTGGCATGTAGAGCTGTAGATTCACATGCTCCCACCTGCCTCCCCGGGTACCTATAGTTGCAGTTACTCGTATATTTATACGCATGGACGGCTCTATACTACACTTACTCTATTCTCACCCTTTTGCTGGAAAACAATCTAACAATGGAGTTGATGACCCTGCGCACTGTCACTGAAAGGAGGAGTCTCCTTACCTCCGACTAGGAAAGACTTCTTCGGAGAAAAACAACTTGCAAACATCCAGACCCAACACTAGATGGCAGGAGTATGCAAAGCTTGTGAATCTACAGCTCGACATGCCAAGAACAAATGCTTACTGGGTAAGTAACATCCTTTCCTGGGAGCAGCATGTTTGACAATTGCTGCAGATAGTTGGGAAACGCTACCGAAGGTTTAGTCGGTGACTTTCTAAAGTCTCCTTTCTGTTAAGTTGCCTTAAATCTGATCTTGGCAATGAGTCTGGTTTAATGTAGTGATTGATTTGATACCTTGTAGAAATCTTTGGTGATCCCAAATGAAAGCTAGCACATGGCGCGGTGGCTAGAGAAATTCCAGGTTAACAAATTGGACCATTGGCCTTGATCCAGTGAAAACAGCAGTTTCATGTCTTCACTGTCTAGGCACGTTGAACACAAAACAGTTCCTTTTTTAATAAGAACCCTACCTGTGGGTTATCCGCTCCTACCCTAGGGAAGGCTTTATTAATAGGTTTTCACCTTTCAAAGGGGTTTATTTTGAAGTTGAGTTGGCACTCTTAGTCACGTTTTCACCTAGTCATAGCAGTAGCAGCACAATTGAGCAATGCACTTCAGTAGGTATGTTTAACTTACTAGTCCTTGGTTAACCCTTCTGCCATATGCTAGGGACTTAAAGGTTAAGCAAGGGAATTGTACACCTACTAATGTGGGGGGAAGGGGGGTCATAGCGCAATCACTAGGGCCAGTGCACTACATCGGAAAACCAGCACCTGCCCAAAAAATTGGTTGGTGATCATGCACAGAGGTTCTTTCCTACACAAAGAAAGGCAAACCTGTAAAGATAACGATCACTTTCCCATTCTTGCACTCCGCCTCATTTCCCCCCTCCCCTTACCTTAGATCTGGCTAAGGGCAATTGTACTTTTTGCAGGTGTTCACTCTGGACCTGCCAGGTTAGCTGCTGTCTGAAAGCATGAGGGTTCATGTCTTGCACCTTAATCCAACTGTAGTTTTTAACCTATTGGACTTAATCTGAAGGATGCACACATGTGTAATTGGGATATTCTTGTACATTCCTTTTTTAAATAGTGTAGCATTGGACCCCACTGTGCTTCAAACTAATTTGGCCAGCCTAATGTCTTCATCAACTTTTTCATGGTTGAAAGTTGCCACCTTGATCCAAATTGTTGTGTAGTCTGCTCCTCCAAATCCCTTCCACTGTAGTCTGATGTCCCCACCTTCAATGACTGTTAGTGAAAAAACTACATATTAGTGTGATTTAGTATTTGCTTTCATGGCTCAGTCAAGAGCACATTGTGTTCAGAGGTTTATGAGTTTTGTTAGGGGACTGACAAACTACACTTTAAGGAAAAGGTGACTCCAGACTACAAAAGTACATATTTTCTTTTGGTTCCAAACAGAAGTAACTTGCCTTCCTTTCACTTCATTGTGTTGATACTGATGCTGCATAGTGACAGTACTCATGTTGGGAGCATATAGATTCCTTGTTTTGCTTCTCCAGTTAATATATAAACTTGTTACAGGGCTGCCAAAGAAGCAAAGAAGGCAAAAGCAGCAACGAAAAAACCCACCTCATCTGCTGCAAAGGTAATGCACATATTATAGGAACAAATGGAGTCCAAGATTTCTCCATGCATATTGCTGATATCTTGTGTGATCTACCGGTCGTCCAATTCCTTGAGATTGAAATTGTGTGCAAATAGATTGGTTATTAATATCTATGTACTACTCGGGCAAACCAACTCCGATTTAGATAAAATTATTTCCTTTTTGCTTTTGTAAGATTAAATGTCTACCTTTGTGTAAAGATTTGTTAACTTTCTTTTTGGTATGAGACATTTTGTTTACATACTTTCATACCATGGTCTTCGCCTGCCCATTGGTATTGTCCATCTTACTTGCAGGCTCCTAGTTGGATGCTTGGCACAGAGGATTGCAGTACTTTTTTCTTACCTAGTCATTGCTTGGTCCCCCATCTCCCTTCCTGCATCGGTGCTGGTTTCTTTTACTTGCAGCTTTCCATAAATGTCCTATTACTTACCAGTAATCTTCATTACTCCTGGTCCCGTTGTCCTGGTCCCCTTCATTCTAACAAGTGAGTTAATCCTATCTTACCATCAGAAAAAAAGACGGAAGGAATGCTGGCCCGACCGTGCCCCATCCCCCTGGAAGTACATAAACATACCAATCCCAGCATTCCTCCTGAACTACCAAGCCCCAGATGAAGGCCAAAGCCCAATGAAGATCGCCCTCCACCTGCTCCAAACACAAAGCAGGCAGCACCAACTCCTGGAAGCAATGGAACTGAACTTTGGGAACAAAGGGAGAATCTGACTGAAGGACCACCCCACCTGAAGACAAAAAAAGCTCAAAAGCCATCAAGGCACCCAGTTCACCAAGGCGCCTGGCCAAAGTAATGGCCACCAAAAAGACTACTTTCAAAGTAACATGTCATATCAACCTCTGACAAAGGCTCAAAAGGAGAGGCTACCAAAGCATCCATATAATCTACGGGTATATTTCCTAAGAATGCTGTAGAAGCCCCTAGTTTGCGTGTGGAGTGCGCTCTATGGGTGTGAGGAAGTGCCCTTTTTCTGCATGGTTGCCCCCACTTTTTGCTGAATTGCTGATGTGCTTTGAGTGTGCCCTGGGCTCCTGCTAATCAGGTACCCAGGGCCTATGTTCTTTACCTAAAACTGCATTGAAGCCTAAACACATGTGGCATCTCTGGCCACAGGTCAACCCCTGGTAAAGGTACCACAGCTACCCAGGGCACTGTGACCAGAGAAGGCCTCCAAGGGCTGCAGCACTTATTGTGTCACCCTTGGAGGTCCTGTACCATTACACTCACACACTGCCTTTGCAGGCTGCGTGTCTTGGTGCAGAACAAAGTGAAGAGTCGACATGGCACCCCTTTGTGTGCCATGCCTGCAACCCACTGCCCTGGCATAGCAGTTACCCCTCTAGCTGGGTGCACTATACCAGTGGTGAGGGTACAGGTGCATGAGTCCTGTACCCCTACAGTGTCTATGTCCATTCTTAGACATTGTAAGTGCAGTGCTGCCATTAAGAGTATATGGTGCTGGGAGTTTGTCATTACGAACTCCATAGCACCATAATGGCTACTCTGAAAACTGAAGTTTGTAATCAAACTTCTCAGCACATTAAACCCACACTGCCAGTGTGGGATTTAATGAAAAAATGCACAGAGGGCATCTTAGAGATGCCTCCTGAGAACTAACCCACCTCTAGTGTCCAGGCTGAATGGCTGCTTTCAGTTGCCACCACCAGACCTGTTTCTAGACCCCTGGGTCGAGAGCCTGCTGCTCTCTGGGGCCTGAAACAATGCACATCCTGGGACGAGGTGCCACGCCTCCTCCCCAGGATGGGCAGGGTGCACGAAGGGGAAGCTTCAAAGGCTTGCCGCCTTTGTGAGCTCCTCCAGGCCACTTGCTGCTTTCAGCAACTGGTCCCCGCTGGTTCTGACCCCCACTTTGGACGGGAGAACAGGCAGGAAAAACCAGTGAGGAAGAGGTGTGCCCACCTCTGCCAACTCCACCCCTCAGGTGGGGAGGGGAGGTGAAGCACAACTCAGTCCATGCCCTCTTGAAGATGGGGGGGGGGGGAGAAACTCAGCCAACCAAGGATAGACTTATGCCCCCCTCCCACTGGAAGGTGGTATAATAGGGGCTGTACCCGCCCCAGGGAAGGGACCCATTGGTCCCTGCCTTTTACCTATCTGTAACACCCCTAAATCTGGTATTTAGGGGCACCCCTGAACCTTGCTTCCTCAGACAAGAACCTGCAACAAGGACCGAACAGCCGTGCAGCAGCTAACCAGAGGAAGACGCCCACTGACTTGGCCCCAGCCCTACCGGCCTGTGTCCACCTCGAACCTGCTCCTGCGAAATCCCGGTGTGTCCTGCAGCCAGCAACCTCAAACCCCAGAGGACCTGCCTGCAAGCACAAAGACTGTCTCCTGTGAACACCCGATTTGCTCACCAGCACTCTGGCTCAGGCCAGACACTGCGGATCCGCCGTCCATGGCCTCGAGTTGGCAAACACCACAAGTTCACCCCGGCGATCCTGACCAGAGATCCAGCGACCCCTGACCTGCCTCAAACCGACGCCTGCAGCCTAAATCCAGAAGGTCTCTTCTCCCCCCCCCCCCCCCCTCCACCCCAACCATGACCAGGAGCTGGTAATAAGATCCGACCCCAAAAGGCACCCCTGCACCTGACGCCCCACGGCCTTGTGTGCCCAAACCGACTGCGCCTAACCAACCCCTAACTTCCCAACTTGCCTCTCTAAGTGGTGGTCGCACCCAGAAGACCTTCATCCCAGAGCCTGCAGTGCCTTTGCAAACCAGAGGTTCCCCATTGAATCCAACAGGGCACCCAACATCTAAACAGCACCCGGCCACCCTAGTGCCGCTGAGGTTGCACCTTTGGTGCTACTTTGTTTCCCCATTTGCCCTGAGCTAAAGTCTAGGAGCTTTGCTCCCACAACCAAGTGGCCTGCCAGCAGCCCCCAACCGGAAGCCCCCTATCCCCCATTGGATAACATTGGGCCTCAGCACTCTGCACCCGGCCACCCTAGTGCTGCTGAGGGTGTAACAAGAGTGCATTCTTGACCCTGGGGGAACCCTTGTTCTAACCCCAGAAGCTCGACTCCAAAGACCGATTACTTACCTGGTAACCATTAGAACATTTTTCAGAGAATGGAGAGAAATGAAGTTGTGTGGAGTTGAATTGTATGGAAACCTGAAAAATAACAATTGTGCAAAACTGACTTTACTTTTTTTCCCCCCCCTTCTAGGAAATGTCCCAGTGTGATATCTAGGCATATCACACTGAGGAAAAAGTAATCTAAAGTCATCTCAAAAGTAACGTAAAAGTAATTTAACTGTAATTGTTCCTACAAAATCGATGCTAAGTCGATGTACAGTATTGCATTACCAGTAATTCAAACTAATCATTTCAAAGTACATTTACAACTGCATTCCAAACTGTATATTTACTGCAAAGTATTTATCAACTTACCTGTGCCAAGCTTGCTTGGTTCTAGGAAATAAAATAACTCTGTATTTTTATACAGAACCAATTGGTCTGAAGTTCAGTCTTTCAGTGTGTGAAATCATTTGCTGATTGAGTGGGTATTGTAATTGCATTTGTATAGCACTTACTACCCCTGACGAGGCGTTGAATCGCTTTTTCGGCGAGTAGCACGCTACTCCAGGACCCATAGAGGATTAGTGTTGAATTAGTATAGTGAAACATGCAAGTAAACTTTAAGTGGTGGATATGTTAGTCAGTTATTTGGATTCGGAGGATAGCAGAAGGCTAGAGGAAAGAAGGTTTGTATTTATGTAGCGCTTTTAACCCCTGATGGGGTGTTAAATTGCTTTTTTTGGGCGAGTAGCGCGCTACTCCAGAAACACAAAGGATTAGTGTTGAATTAGTATGGTGAAATATGAGTAATTTGAGTGGTGGATGTTAGTCAGTTATTTGGATTGAGAAGGGTTAGGGTAAAAAAGTGAAGGTTCGCATTTATATAGCGCTTGTAACCTTGATGAGGCCTTGAAACGCTTTGTTGGCGAGTAGCACTCTACTCTGGAACCCATAAAGGATTAGTGGTGAATTAGTATAGTGGAATATGGAATTAGAGAAGTGAACATGCTAGCCTGTTTTGATTGAAAAGGATAGTGGAGGGATAGAAGAGTGAAGGATTTCTTTTTTTAGGTCATAGTAGTAGGAGGCTTTTGGATGAGTAAAGTTTTTGGAGGGGAAGAGTCAGAGGGAAGAGTTTAGAAAGGTTTGTTTTGCAGCGTAAATCTTTCTGGATTCACTATGCTGTGTATTATTCCGCAGTCTAGTGGTTGGGTCTGGAATTGTAGTTTTTTTTTTTTTGTGTAGCCCAGGTGGGCGTCGACGCCCCACCATTTGGTGTCCACCCGTGATGTCGGCGCGCTTCTTTCGGAAGCTCCCACCCTTGGGCGCCATCTTCAGATTCTTTTTTCCGCCGTTGGGTCTGGATCGTCGTGAGGAGCTCCAGAGTTGGAAAAGGAGAGAAGAAGTAAGAGAAAGCGGAAAGAACCGAGAAATTGGAGATCTTGATCACAAGACAAAGAACATACTACCGGGACGACTAAGTGGGTGAGAAGTAGAGAACTTCGACGTCCAACGGAGAATGCGCACACAGGGGGCTCCCTGAGCGTGGGAATGGACAAGACACCATTCAAATTCTGCCGTAACTGCCACCACAAGTTCGCGCAGAAGACCCAGCATCCAGTCTGCAACCTCTGCCTACCGATCGACCATCAAAACGCTGACTGCAACGCCTGCTCGGCATTCGCCCCCAAGACCCTCAGGGTGAGGGACAGACAGACGAGAGCAAACTACAGCATGCAGGGCCACCTCTGTTGCTGCAGGACCTGGGCCTCTCCAGTGGGGAAGAGGACAACATCGCCGAGGGACCAGAGGACTGCACGGTTGTAGAGACCGATAACACTTCTAGGAAGGAGGTAAGAGACACATCGACACCCAAAAAACCCCGACAGACTCTCAAATCTGAGCCAAAGTCCTCGATGGGGGCACCGGTGTCAAAGCACTCGACGACCGTAGCTGCGTCCACGGACAAACAGCCCAGCAGATCCTTCAAAAAGGACTCCTGGTCAGCGAAAGCTCTAGATGCACCCAGGTCGTCTAAGCACGGTTCCGAAAAGCCGCACCCGACGCCGAAGGGGAAAGGGCAAAAGGCAACTTCAGCGTCCTCTACCTCGAAGAGAACGGCTGAAACTCTCGACGCCGAACAATCGGCAGACATTGAGAGAAAGAAGTAAAGGCTCGAGGCTGAAATGGCCAGTATCATCCAAAGGAAGAAGGACTTCGACGAATGGGTGAGTAGATACACCATCCCTTCGAAGCCCTCGACGGTCATCGAAGCGGTGTAAACAAGAGGCATTCGACGCCGCCAAAAACTCCCGAACCATCGGAACAGGACGAAGAGGGCCTGTACTATTATAAGGAGGGTGATGACGACCAGCAAACACTCATCTCGACACCCTCGGAGGCTCAAGACCTGGAATGGCAGGATCTCTACGCCGAAAACCCGGAGGAGGCCGTGGAGACGTATCCGTCGAGGCCTTCGCCGCCAGACGACATAGGAGTTTACAACATGGTCATCAGGAACGCTGCAGCCACCTATAGAGTGGAAATGGAGGAGGAAAAGCCTAAAGCCTGTTTTCTCCTGGAAACACTGCTGCCAACACAAACTAGGAGCCAATTCCTTCCTATGCTCCCTAGTGTGCTAGACCAAGGCAGGGAAGCTTTCAAGGAGCCATCTACCTGCAGATCTGTCAACCCCAGAGCTGAGAAAAAATATAAACCCTTCTAAGGATCCACCATATATCCAGGGATCTGTGCCAGCTGATTGAATCATAACAGCAATAGCCAGGAATAGGGCCAACGTTCCCACAAACTCCGGACCGCCTCCAGACAAGGAGAGTAAGAGGATAGACCTCACAGGGAGGAATTGAAAGGAATGCGGCAATACATTGGCGCATTGCCAACTCCAATGCCATTATAAATAGGCACACCTACCAGCACTGGGAAGAAGTTGGGCAGCACCGAACACCAGCAAAGAGCGGCACACCTGGTGGATGAGGGGAAGAATATGGCCAACACCTGCCTGAAGTCTGCCTTAGACGCAGCTGATCCATCAAGCAGGCTGATGATGATCGGGGTGACAGAGGAGACATGCCTGGCTCAGGATCTCCGGGTTCAAGCCAGAAGTACAAAACATCCTGAAGTTGCCTTTTAACGGGGGAAAGCTGTTCGGCACGCCCGTGGATGAGACACTGACGCAGCTCAAAAAATAGCGAAACTGCAAGGTCCATGGGAGCATTGCATTTCAGAGGAATGAGAAGGGGCACCCCCTCACGAAGACCAAATGGCAGAGGTGGGAACCAGCCAGGAACATCTCACCAGGCCTTCCAGCAAATTTCAGGGAAGCAGCCAGGTGCAACAGGGTCAGCAGCAACAAGGCTGGCAGAACCACAGAGGGGCCAGTCCTTTCGAAGCCGACCAAACGGACAAGGCCAAACAAGAGGCAGTCAGCAACCCGCCCCCAAGTGACTCCACACTACAAAATGTGCCCACACTCCCCACACCACTAGTGGCGCGGCACAACAAAAGACACGGACAACATTTACAAATTTACCATCATACAACACCTGTAGGAGGCAGACTAAACCACTTCTCCCAGGAGTGGGAGAAGAGAACCGACAAGTGGGTACTCAACATCATACAGTTCGGCTACTGCATAGAACTGGTAAAGAACCCGCCAAACAAGAGGCCAACAAACAAACGTTCAACAGAAGAGCTGTCACTATTGTGGCAGGAAGCACAAGAGCTCCTCCACAAGCAGGCTATAGAAAGGGTGCCAATCAGATAAAAGGGCACAGGAGTGTACTCCAACTACTTCCTCGTACCAAAGGTTGACGAAACATTAAGGCCCATACTGGACCTACGGTTCCTAAACAAATGCATAAAAACCTCAAAAGTTCAAGATGACGTCCTTATAAGAGGTCATACCTCAAATAAGGCATGGGGATTTTATGTCCACAATAGACCTCAAGGATGCCTACCTACACATCCCCATGAACCAAAGACACAAGCATCTGCTCAGATTTACCATCAGCAAGACTCCCTACCAGTTCATGGCCCTAGCCTTCGGTCTAAAGTCAGCGCCAAGAGTATTCACCAAATGCCTAGCTGCCGTAGCAGCACATCTGCGAAGACAGGGGATACACGTATACCCCTACCTAGACGACTGGTTGGTAAAGGCGAACTCCTACAACCAATGCAAACTACATGCTCAGGTCACACAAACGCTGACACAACTAGGCTTCTCCATACACAAGGAGAAGTCATCGCTGGAACCATAAAGTGAAGATCTTCCTAGGTGTGAAAATCGACACCATTCAGGGAAGAGTTCCCCAGCGAGAAAAGGACCATCGCATTACTGAAGGAGACTCGCCGCTACCTGAAGGGGCAACGTCTGACAGTGAGGACAGTGAGCAAGCTCATGGGCATGATGGCATCCTGCGTACATTTAGTCCCCAATATTCAGCTACACTAGACCATTCCAGGAATGGCTGCAACAGCAGCGGTCACAGTTGGCAAGATCTAGTGGTTGTAACGCACGCAGTGCAGGAGGAGATAGCATGGTGGAACGAGGACATCATAACAATGGGAAAGCCGTTCACACCACCAACTCCAACAGTGACCATCACAATAGACGCATCACCAAATGGGGTGGGGAGTGCACATGAAACTGCTCAAAGTGAGGGGGTTATGGGCACATAGAGATGCTGTCAAACACATCAACTACCTAGAACTCAAGACCATGTTCCTTGCCCTAAAAGCGTTCCCGAAACAGCTGTACGGCCAAAGGGTGTTAGTACAAACAGACAACACCACAACGATGTTCTACATCAACAAGCAGGGAGGAATAGTCAGTAGCACTGTCAGATCTAGCAACGAATATGGAAATAGGCCATTCCATTACAAATAGACCTACTGGCAATACATCTGCCAGGGAAGGACAATGTGGAAGCAGACAGACTGAGCAGGCAAACGTCAACCTCACACGAGTGGGAGCTCAACACGCAGGAGACGCAAACACTATTCAAGAAGTGGGGGACCCCACAACTAGACCTGTTTGCAACACACCAGAATGCAAAATGCCAGTACTTCGCATCCAGACAACCAGGACATCAATCCCAGGGAAATGCCCTATGGATGAGCTGGTCAGACATTTGCCTACGCTTTTCCACCGATACCGCTCATACACAAAGTGCTCAGCAAGTGCAGAACAAGCAACATGACGCTAATTCTGGTGGCACCACAGTGGGCCAGGCAGTCCTGGTTCTCACAGATCGTGGAAATGGCACAGGGACCGCCACACAAGTTCCCAAAAAGAAGAGACCTCCTCTCGATGCAAAACTGAAGAGTACTCCATCCAGAACCAGAGAGCCTCAGCCTATCAGCATGGCTCCTGAAGACCTAGAGTTCGCCCACCTCAAGCTCCCGCAAAGCACGCTGGCGGTACTGCGAGAAGCGAGGAGGCCCGCCACACGGAAATGCTATGCAGCAAAATGGAAGAGATTCACTGCATGATGCATCAAGGAAAGGATCCACAGTAGAATCACCAGAGAATCTACAGTGCTAAAATACTTCACACTTACTAAAAAGTAACCTGAGCTGCACATCACTAAGGGTGCACCTGGCAGCGATGGTAGCCTATACAAGAGGAGAAACCGGAAAAAGCTTCTTTACATCTCAAGTAGTGAAAAGATTCCTAGAGGGAGCCAAGAGAATAGCCCTGCCAAAGAGGATGCCGCCGCTGGCATGGAACCTCAACTTGGTTTTAACTCAACTTATGAAAGCACCGGTCGAACCCATTCACAAGGCCTCGCTTCATATGCTCACCATAAAAACAGCCTTCCTGGTAGCGATTACCTCGTTACGAAGGGTGAGCGAGTTACAGGCACTGACACTGCAAGAACCCTACATCCAGATTCAGTGACAGGGTGGTAATGAGGACTGACCTACACTTCATGCCAAAGGTGGTGTCCAAGTTCCATATAAGCCAAACAATACAAATTCCCAGTTTCTTCCAAAAACCATCCACCAGTGCGGAAAGGGCGCTGCACACTCTAGACGCCAGAAGAGCAGTAATGCACTACATTTAAATGACTAAGGATTGTAGAAAGACAAAGCAATTCTTTGTCCTTCGCAAGCAGTTTCCTGGGCAGGCCAGTAACAAAGATTACCATTGCACGATGGATCGCACAGACAATTCAATATTGCCACAAACAAGCAGGCCAAGAGCTACAAGGAGCAGCTCAGGCTCACTCAACCAGGAAAAAGGGAGCAACAATCGCCTTCCTGGCAAACACCTATCCAAGACATTTGCCTGGCGGCAACATGGGCTTCAGTGCACACATTTACTAAGCACTACTGCATGGATATACAGATGAACAAAGAAGCACAAGTAGGTCAAAAGGTGCTTCAACATATATTCAACAACCAACGCTCATCTTCCACCTTGCCACCACAAACATAGCAAACCGCTACAAAGTCTATGCACAGCATAGAGAATCCAGAAAGATTCACGCTGCAAAACGAATAGTTTCTTACCTGCCGGTGTAGTTTTGCAGCTTGAAGACTTTCTGGATTCACTAGCGAACCCACCCACCTCCGCCAGAAAGATGAGACCGGAGGAAGATGGGACTAACAAACTTCAAAACACCTTCAAAGGTAAAAGGATACACAAGACAAACGCAAGACAAGAAAAAAAGAATCCAAAGATGGTGCCCAAGGGTGGGAGCTTCCGGAGGAAGCGCACCGACGTCACGGGAGGACACCAAATGGTGGGGCGTCGACGCCCACCTGGGCTACACCAAGAAAAGAGACTACAATTCCGGACCCAACCACTAGACCGCGGAATAATGCACAGCATAGTGAATCCAGAAAGTCTTCAAGCTGCAAAACTACAGACAGGTAAACTATTCGTTTTGGGGGATCGGTACAGTAAAGGTGTCAGAAGATGCAAGGAGGGGTAGAGTAGGAGAGTCAAGAGGGTTATTTTGGGGAACATAGTAGTGGTATGGCGTTTGGGATAAATGAGTGGGTGTAGAGGATATAATAGATGTATAGGGTAGTGAATTGGAAAGTAGTAGAAAAGTTTGAGATGAGTCAAAGTTGGGCTAGAAGATATATTGAGGGAAGTATAGGCTGAGAAATGGGGTAGTGCATTGGAAATGCTAAATTAGAAGAAAGTGATAAATGTATAGATCCATAAGTATATTGAAAGTATATAGATGCATAAAGGAGGTAAGTATATGCAGATTAAAGATATTGATAGAGGTATCGGATGAGAAATAGGGTAGTGCATTGGATATGCTTTTTCACCCGCCTCTGCCAGAAAGATGAGACGGGAGGAAGATGGAACTAACAAATGGAAAACGCCTTCAAAAGGGTAAAAGGATAAACACATGCACAAGACAAGAAAAAAAGAATCCGAAGATGTCGCCAAAGGGTGGGAGCTTCTGGAGGAAGCGCGCCGACGTCACGGAAGTACACCAAATGGTGGGGCGTCAACATCCACCTGGGCTACACAAAAGAGAAGAGACTACGATTCCGGACCCAACCACTAGACCACAGAATAATGCACAGCATAGTGAATCCAGAAAGTCTTTAAGCTGCAAAACTACACCGACAGGTAAACTATTCGTTCCTCCTGTCTGGCATACAATAACTTCAGACAGATGGGTCCTAGGAATTATCCAATCCAGTTATTGCCTGGAGCTTACCAACAATCACCCAAACATTCCTCCACATTCACACAATGTCACCAGAGCATCTAAACCTCCTCAGACAGGAGGGTCACTCACTTCTGCAAAAAGGAGCTATAGAGCCCATACCATTACAATATCAAGGGTCCGGCTTGTACTCTGTTCTCATACCCAAACAGTGCGGTTCTCAGGACTATACGGGGTCTCGGAGCTTAATCAATATATTCATACAGATCACTTTCACATGGTAACAGTACAAGTGCTTGCGCTCCTACAACAAGGCGACTTGGTCTACTCTAGACTTAAAGGACGCATACTTCCATATTCCGATACATCCCACTCATCGCAATTCTCAGATTTGTGGTAGCGAGACATTACCAGTTCAAAGTGCTTCCGTTCGGAGTCACCACTGGTCCCAAAGTTTTCTCCAAATGCCTGGCAATCGCTGCTCACCTATGAAGACAACATATTCATGTCTTCCCATACTTGGACGATTGGCTCATCAAAGCCAGTTCTCACCCAAAGTGTCTCCAACATACTCGAACAGTACAATAACTGCACGATCTGGGGTTCACGATAAACATGTTGAAGTCCCATTTCCAACCCTCCAATACACAAACCTACTTGGAAGCCACTCTCACTACTCTAAAAGCTCTGGCCTGTCCCAATACAGCAGGATCCACAATATTAAGGCTTTAGTTTCAGCCCAATCAGTCATTACCAGCTCTGTTTATGCAACTACTGGGAATGATGGCGTCTTGCATCATGATAGTTCCCCATGTGAGACTTCAAATGCGTCCCCTTCAGGAATGTAACACATCAGTGGAATCGGTCTCCGGGTCAATTATTAGATCTAGTGTTGGTGGACGGCTGCACCCATTGCTGTCTGCAGTGATGTAATCCACAAAGGGTGGCCCTTCATCGACCCAGTTCCACAGACCGTACTAACAGCAGACACATAGTCTCTGGTTGGGGAGCTCATCTCCAAACTCACACAATCCAAGGTTTGTGGAGTCTAAAGCAACTTCACATAAATCTAGAGATGCTAACAGTAATTCTTGCGCTTCAGCCTTCCAGGCTTGCCTAGTAGGCAAAACTTTCCTGATACCTACAGACATGACGGCCATGTATTACATACAGAAAGGGGGGGGGGGGCACTCTCCAGCTGTCAACACTTGCACAAGCCATCTGGAGGTGGGCCATACATCACAATATATCTCCTGGCAGAACCCCTCCCAGGAGTAAACAATCAGATCGCAGATCGTCTCAGCAGGCAGAGACAATGGCTTCACAAGTGGGTACTTTATCCTCAAGCTCGCCTCCCTTTCCTTCAAATGTGGTGTTTACCACAGATCTGTTCGCAACATACCAAACGCAAAATGCCCAAACTACACCTCGAGGTATCCACACCCATTGTCCATAGGCAATGCACTATGGATGAACTGGTCCGGGATATTTGCCTACGCTTTTCCGCCTCTCCCACTTATTCCGGTCGTGGTTCGGAAGCTTGGGCAAACATCCCTCACACTAATCCTAGTAGCTCCCACATGGGCCCGTCAACCTTGGTTCACAACCCTGTTGGAGCTGTCACTAGTTCCCCATCAAAAACTGCACCTCACATCCAGTCTCCTCACACGGCCATGGAGAGATGAAACATCCAGATCCCAAACAACTCAACCTTGTGATCTGGCTCCTGACAGACTGTATGAACATCAGAGGCCAGAAGGCCTACTACAAGAGCCTGTTATGCAGTTAAATGGAAACGTTTTGTTATCGATTGCAATATCACTCCTATTGATGCTTCAATACAAAATATCATTTGCTAACTCTTACACTTGCACCAGTCAGAGTTGACTTGCACTTCTATCCGCCTACATCTTGCGTATCTGCAAAATAGTCAACACTTAGCTCTTTAGAGGGCCAGTAATCAAAGCTTTTATGGAAGGACTTAAAAGTTATCCGACCAAGACTTCCACCTGCCTCAGTGTGGAATCTTAACATAGTCCTCACACGATTATGGGCCCACCTTTTGAACCCATGCATAAATGTGAACTGCAATTTCTATCCTATAAAATTGCTTTCGTCATTCCAATTACTTCACCTTACTCACCGAGGAGAGTGGGTGGGCTACAGGCACTAAGCATAGAAGAACCTTTTTTTCCAACTTCGGAGACAAAAGGGTTCTTCGTACTAACCCCAAGTTTCTACCGAAGGTAGTTTCTGCCTTTCACATCAATCTGTTACCTGTATTCTTTCTTCAACCAGATTCAGTGGCAGAATGAGCTCTACACATCTTAGAGCGCATTCCACTCGCGAAATTGGGGCTACTATGGCTTTCTTAGGAAACGTGTAAGGCTGCAACATGGTCTACACCACACACTCACCAAGCACTATTGTGTATGTTAGCGACACAACAAGCTAATGTGGGCCAGGCAGTACTTGGAACACGCTTTCAGACAACTGCAACAGCTACCAGTTAGCAACCACTTTGGGAGAATACTGCTGTGTAGTCTATGCAAAGTGTGTTCTACAGCTCACATGCGTCAAACGGATAATGTTACTTACCCAGTAAGCATCTGTTCTTGGAATGTAGAGCTGTAGATTCACATGCGCCCACCCGCCTCCCCAGGTACCTATACCTGTTGCAGTTCTTACTCTATACATACATATGAACATTTCTATTCTTTACTTTTAACTCCATTCTCTCCTTGTGTGGGAAAACAATCTGGCAATTGAGTCTATGCCCATGACCACTATCACCAAAGGGAGGAGTCGCCTACCTCATGACTGGAAAGACTTTGAAGCAAAACAAAGTGCAAACATCCAGACCCAACACTAGATCGCATGTAGAGCTGTAGATTCACATGCTTTGCATTCTCCTGTCAAGAACAGATGCTTACTGGGTAAGTAACAGTTCGAGGCATGTGAGCTGTAGATTACATGCTTTGCATAGCCTGCCATCTAGTGTTGGGTCCAGATGTTTGCACTTTGTTTTTCTTCGAGGAAGTTCTTTCCAGTCATAAGGTAGGTAACTCCTCCTTTCGGTGATAGTGCGCATGGGCATCGACTCAATTGTTTTTTTTTCGCCATCTGGTTCGGATGTTGAGTGCCCTCTTTCTGCATGGTATGCCCCCACTTTTTGCTGAATTGCTGATGTTCTTTGACTGTGCCCTGGGCTCCTGCTCAGGTACCCAGGGCTATGTTCCTTCCCTAAAATTGCATTGAAGCCTTGTGAGAAAGTGCCCTTTCTTGCATGGTATGCCCCCAATTTTTGCTGAATTGCTGAGGTGCTTTGACTGAGTGCGCCCTGGGCTCCTGCCAATCGGGTACCGAGGGCCTGTGTTCCTTCCCTTAAACTGCATTAAGCCTAAACCCAATTGGCATCTCTGGCCACAGGTAGGCCCCTGGTAAATGGTACCCAGGGCACTGTGACCAGAGAAGGCCTCCAAGGGCTGCAGCACTTATTGTGCCACCCTTGGAGGCACTGTACCCTGACACACACACACTGCCTTTGCAGGCTGCGTGTCTTGGTGCAGAACAAAGTGAAGAGTCGACATGGCACACATCCCTGTGCCATCCCCACAAACCACTGCCCTGGCATACCTCAGTCACCTCTCTAGCTGGGTGCCCTATGCCAGTGGTGAGGGTACAGGTGCATGAGCCCTGTGCCCCTACAGTACCCAGGTCCATTCCTGGGCACTGTGTGCAGTGCTGGAATTAAAAGTATAGTGGTGGGAGTTTGTCATTACAAACTCCACACCCCCATAATGGCTACACTGAAGACTGCGAAGTTTGGTATCAAACTTCTCGGCACATGAAACCCACACTGATGCCAGTGTGGGATTTAATGTAAAATGCACCACAGAGGGCATCTTAGAGATGCCCCCTGAAACTCTACCAACTCTCAGTGACCTGACTGAGTGGCTGCCGAGGCTGCCACCCCAGACATGTTTCTGGACCCCTGGGTCGAGAGCTTGCTGCTCTGGGGGCCTGAAACAATGCACATCCTGGGACAAGGTGCCAAGCCTCCTCCCCCAGGATGGGCAGGGTTCACGAAGGAGAAGCTTCAAAGGCATGCTGCCTTTGTGAGCCTCTCCAGACCACTTGCTGTACTCTACAACTGGTCCCCACTGGTTCCACCCGCCCCCCCCATCCCTTTGGGCGGGAAACCCAGTGGGAAAACCAAAGTGAGGAAGTGGGGTGCCCACCTCTGCCAACTCCACCCCTAGGGTGGGGGAGGCGAGGTGAAGCACAACCGCAAGTCCCCGCCATCTTGAGGATGGGGGGACCAGCCAACCAAGGACAGGCTCCTGCCCCCCTCCCACTGGAGTGGAAGAGTAGGGGGTGTACCCACCCCAGGGAAGGGACCCATTGGTCCCTGCCCCTTACCTACCTGTAACGTCCCTAAATTCAGTATTTAGGGGCACCCTGAACCTTCCTTAGATCCCAATTCTGAAACAAGAACAAGAGACCAGCCGTGCAGCTGCTAACAAGAGGACGACACTAACTGACTTATCCCCAGCCCTACTGGCCTGTCGTACCTCGAACCTACTCCTGTTAAACCCCGGCCTCTTCAGTGGTCCGCACCCTCAAACCCCGGAGGACCGGACTGCCTTGCTCACCAAAAGACTGACTCCCATGAGCAGTGGTTCTGCTCAAAGCATCTGCAACCCCAGGCCAGCCTGAGACTGCGGATCTTGCCCACTCTGCACCCACCAAGCCTGGCCCGAGCCAAAGTGGACAAAGACCATGAGGACGCCCCCCCGGCGACTGACCAAGAATCCAGCACCCAAGGACTCCCCTCAACGCTCCTGACTATGCCTGCAGCCTCAACACCAGGGACCCCTCCAACCGCGACCAGCAGAGGGTAAGATTTCCCGACGCCTAAAGACACCCCTGCACCCAGCGCCCCACGGCCCCCTGTGCCCAACTCCTGGGTGTCTACCCCTCCTACAGCATCCCAACTTACCTCTCGAAGTGGTGGTTGCACCTGAAGAATCACCGTCCCCGAGCTTGCAGCCTTTGTTCGTCTTGCAGCTTTCCCATTGAAATCCATTGGGTGCCCTACGGCCCAGAAGCCCACTGCACCCGGCTGCCCCAGTGCTGCTGAGGGTGCACCAACTACCCTGTTCGACTTCCCCACTTGCCCTGAGTAAGTGACCAGGAGCTTTGCTCCCACAGCAGAGTGGCCTGCCTGCCAGCAGCCACCAACCAAAGGCCCCCCGCCTGCCATAGGCTAACGTTTGGCCTACTCTCTGCACCCAGCCGCCCCTGTGCCGCTGAGGGTGTAACAGTACCAATTTGAACCTGGGAGACCCCCGAGTCTTGCCCCAGAACCTTAACTCTGCCAGCCGAGTACTTACCTGAAAGCCGATAACTTGCATTTTCTCCATAGGGTAACATTGACTGGTTTTCACTTGGAAATTCTTCTAAGTGTCGAGTTTTGGAACTTTGAAATATTCACTAAAAATCGTCCGAATATCAAAAACGAAATTACTCACCTGTTCTCAGGAGAGATCCCAGTGCTGGATCTAGGTGCCCAGCACTGATTAGAATAAGTGATTACAACTTTGATTTTCCGAAAACTTGATTTTCCTCCATAGGAGAACATTGCCTGGTTTTCACCAGAAATTCTTCTAAGTGTCGATTTTTGCAACATACAAATTCCTTAATTGCCTGTGTAACAATCCAGGATCCAGCCTTGAGTAAGAAACGTTTGTTAAGTAATTCTATTAGTTTACTTAAAAATCCCATTGAGCTCAATGTTATAATATACCAAGTATTGTGTTGCCTATTGCAACCCCTGTACTATATTGCATTTAAAGTCTATTGTTCATTGAAAATATTCAACAGCATCTTATTTTGAGTTTTTATGCAAACCTGTCTTTCTAAAATAAAACGGTATATTTTTTATACAAAACAATTGGCCTAGAGTTCAGTTCTGGTTTCATTTGCTGACTGAGTGTACATCAAATGCTTCACACTGTCCTCCGATACTGCCTTGCTGCTCGACCAAGCTACCACTTTAGAGAGTAAGGTTCTATCTAACTTTAACATCTGCCAAACCTCTGGAGACCCTTGGAGTCTATACACACTGTACCTCACTTTGGTGCAGTGTATATATAGAGCCAGTTTCTTACAAGCCTAAACCCAATTCGCCTCTCTGGCCACAGGTCAGCCCTTGGTAAATGGTCCCACAGGTACCCAGGACACTGACCAAAGAAGGCCTCGAAGGGCTGCAGCACTTATTGCGCCACCCTTAGAGGTCCTGTACCACTGCACTCACACACTGCCTTTGCAGGCTGCCTGTTTTGGTGCTAAACAAAGTGAAGAGTCGACATGGCACACATCCCTGTGCGATGCCTACAACCCACTGCCCTGACCTAGATCAGCCACCCCTCCAGCTGGGTGCACTGCCAGTGGTGAGGGTACAGGTGCATGAGCCCTGTACCCCTACAGTGCCAAAGTCATTCTTGGGCATTGTAAGTGCAGTGCTGCCATTAAGAGTATATGGTGCTGGGAGTTTGTCATTCCGAACTCCCCAACACCATAATGGCTACACTGAAAACCGGGAATTTTGGTATCCAGCTTCTCAGCAGAGTAAACTCACACTGCCAGTGTGGGTTTTACTGTAAAATGCACGACCGAGGGCATCTTAGAGATGCCCCCTGAAACTCTACCAACTTCTAGTGTCCCGACTGAGTGGCTGCTTAGGCTGCCATCAACACATGTTTCTGGACCCCTGGGTCGAGAGCCTGCTGCTCTTGGGGGCCTGAAACCATGCACATCCTGGGACGAGGTGCCAAGCCTCCTCCCCCAGGATGGGCAGGGTTCACGAAGGGGAAGCTTCAAAGGCATGCTGCCTTTGTGAGCCTCTCCAGACCATTTGCTGCTTTCAGCAACTGGTCCCCACTGGTTTTACCCCCCCCCCCCCACTTTGGGCGGGAGAACCGGTGGGGAAAAACAAGTGAGGGAAAGAGGTGTGCCCACCTCTACCAACTCCACCCCTCAGGTGGGGGAGGCGAGGTGAAGCACAACTTCGAGTCCCTGCCATCTTGAGGATGGGGGGGGGACACAACCAACCAGGGACTGGCTCCTGCCCCCCTCCCACCAGAGGGTGGCACAATAGGAGTGTACCCCCCCCGGGGAAGGGACCCATTTGTCCCTGCCCTTTACCTACCTGTAACTCCCCTAAATCTAGTATTTAGGGGGCACCCTGAACCTTGCTTCCTCTTGTCCAGAAACGACAAGAAGAAAAGGACCAAACAGCCGTGCAGCCAGCTAACAAGAGGAAGACACCCACTGACTTGGCCCCAACCCTACAGGGTTGTCTCCCCTCATACCTGCTCCTGCGAAATCCCAGTGTCCTGCAGCCAGCAACCTCAAACCCCAGAGGACCCGCCTGCCTTCACTTCCAAAGACTGCTTCTCCCGTGAACACCAGATTTGTTCAACTGCAACCTCTGGCAGCAGCCGGAGATCGCGAATCCAGCCCACTCTGCACCCGCTGAACCTGGCCCGAACTAGAGTAGAAAAACACCACAAGGTAACCCTGGCGATCAGACCCGAGATCCAGCAACCCCTGACCTGCCTCAAGCCTCCAGCCGACACCTGCAGCCTAAAGCCGGAAGGCCCCCCCTGACCGCTACCCAGAGCTGGTAAGAAGATCTGACCTCAAAAGGCACCCCTGCACCCGATGCCCCACGGCCTTGTGTGCCCAAACCAACAGTGCCTAACCAACCCCTACCTTCCCAACTCACCTCTCAAAGTGGTGGTTGCACCCAGAAGTTCTTCGTCTCCCTGCCTGCAGTGCTTTTGCAAACTGGAGGTCTCTATTGAAAAGAGGCCCAACGTCGAAACGGCACTCTACACCCGGCTGCCTCAGTGCCGCTGACGGTTCACCTTTTGTGCTACTTTGTTTCCCCATTTGCCCTGACCTAAACCCAGGAGCTTTGCTCCCAGAACCCAGTGGCCTGCTTGCCAGCAGCCACCAACCGGAGGCCCCCTATCCCCCATTGGATAGCATTGGGCCTCAACACTCTGCACCAGGCCGCACTAGTGCTGCTGAGGGTGTAACGAGTGCATCACTGACCCTGGTGGACCGCTGAGTCTAACCCCAGAACCTTAACTCCCACAGTCGATAACTTACCTGTGAACCGATAACCTGTTTTTCCTCCATAGGATAACATTGACAATTTTCTTCCCAAAAATTTCTAAGTGTGGAGTTTTGAAATCTGAAAATATTCTTTAAAAATCGCACTAAACACTCATTTGCTCGCCTGTTTCCAGGAAATGTCCCAGTGCTGAGTCCAGGCATCCAGCACTGAGTTAGAAAAAGTAACGTAAAAGTAACTTGCCTGCAATTTACTGAAAGCCTATTCATTCCAATGTACTGCGTTTGCGAAGTGTTGCATAGTACTGCTCCCCTGTAAATCAAACAAAGTACAATTTCCATTGCATTTTCAAACTGTTTGACATTCAGTAACTTATTACTGAAAAGTATTTAACCCCTTCGCTGCTAGGCCATTTCCCCCCATGTGCTAAGCCTTTTTTTGGCTATTTGGGGTAGTTTGCGCTTAGGCCCCTGTAATTTTTTGACCACAAGGTATCCACGCCAAATTTGCGTCCTTTTTTTTCTAACATCATGGGGATTGTAAAGGTACCCAGGGTTTGTGGATTCCCCTGGAAGGGACCCAGAAATAAGCCAAAATACAGCAAATTTTTTTTTTTTGGGGGGGAAGAATGCGAAAAAAGGGCTACAGATGAAAGCGTCTAGTTTTTTCCCTGCAAATGGCATCAAAAAAGGGGTTGTGGTGCTGAAATCACCATCTTCCCAGCTTTCAGGGACAAGCAGACTTTTGTCAGAAAACCAACTTTTTTTTACAGTTTTGGCATTTTTCTGGGACATAGCCTATTTTTGCTATTTTGTGCTTTCAACCTCCTTCCAGTTAATGGTAGAAATGGGTATGAAAGCAATAATGGATCCTGGAAAGCTATACATTTCTGAAAAGTAGACAAAATTCTGAATTCATCAAGGGGTCATTTGTGTAGATCCTTAAAGTTTTCCTTATAGAAACTAACAGTTAAATGAATGAAAAATTGAAAAGTAGTTGAAAAAACAGCCATTTGGGTCAACGTTTTCACCTGTAACTTCTAATTATGACAGCTATTTGAAAGCAATATACCGTTATATCCGCTGGACCTTTCTGGTTGTGGGGATATATAGGACTTGTAGGTTCACCAAGAACCCGACGAACCCAGAGCCAATAACTGAGCAGCATCTTGCAATGGTTTTTTATTATGTACCGGGTATATAGCAATTATTTTGGGAAAATGTATACATGGAAAAATTGTTATGAATGACACCTATGTATTTCTGAAATGGGAACAAAATGTAGATTTTAGAAACAGTAGATATTTGCACATTTCCGAAATTGGGAGTACCCATACTAGCATGAGAATTATAGGTCATTTTTCAAAATGACTTATTTTTTTACACTATCTTTAATTTGGAAGGCAGAAATGCATCGAAAGTCAATAGGTAATAACAGTTGCTCTACAATTCTGTGTTACCCTAAGTCGCCCGATAAAAATGGTACCTCACTTGTGTGGGTAGGCCTTGTGCCCACAACAGGAAATGGCTCAAAATGCAACGTGGACGTACCACATTTGCACAATGAAAAATTACCCTTTTTTTTGCAAAGTGCCTAGCTGTAGTTTTTGAACCCTAGCTCTGCCGGCACCTAGGGAAACCTAGCAAACCTATACATTTTTGAAAAGTAGACACCCAGGGGAATCCAGGATGGGGTGACTTGACTGGCTCTCACCAGGTTCTGTTACCCAGAATCCCTTGCAAACCTAAAAAATTGGTTTAAAAAACACATTTTCCCCACATTTCTGTAGTGGAAAGTTCTAGAATCTGCGTGGATCCACAAATTTCCACCCACCCCGCGTTCCCCGGGGTGATGCGAGCACGGGGCCAAAGACCCAGGTGACCCCCCCTTGCAAAACCAGGTGGTTTTGAGATAGGCAATTTTGATGTCGCCTCACTACGTTTTGGGCCCTTGCCTGTCGCGGGTACTTGGGCCTCCCACACAAGTGAGGCACCATTTTTATCGGGAGACCTGGGGGAATGCTGGGTGGTAGGAAATTTGTGTGAGGCCAGTGATGCCACACTTTCCCACACAAATGTGTGAAAAAAGCGATTTTTTTTTTTTTTTTTTTTTTTTCCAGCTAAAATTGAGGTTTGCAGGGGATTCTGGGTAAGGAAACGTTGGGGGATCCACGCAAGCCGTACCTCCCTGGAAGCCCCCGGGTGTCTAGTTTTCAGAAATGTGTGGGTTTGGTAGGTTTCCCTAGATGGCCGCCGAGCACTGGGCCAAAAACCCAGGTGACCCCCCTTGCAAAACCAGGTCATTTTGAGATAATGTGTTTATTTCTGCAGCGTGAAAATTTTGGCACAATATTGCAAGGAAAATGTGACAGACATTTTGAGGTTTGCAGATCATTGTGGGTACCATAACTTGTTGGGATCCACAAGAGATCACCATGTACTCCCATGGGTGTTTCGTTTACGACAATATCTACAGTTGGTAGGTTCTTCTTAGACGGAATGTACACCTTGGCAGACAGACTAAAAAGACAAAGATTACTGCACAGCCATCTATTCCTCAAGCACACACATACTGGTTGGATTTGGCACGAGGGCAAGTGATGGTTCAGTATATACAATTTTATTAACAAGAGATTTCACAAAAATGAAATGCACTGTCAATTGAAAGGACAAAACTACCAGTGACTCGCAGCTCGTGAGCTATAAAGCCACATCCAGGCCCCAACCGCTTTACAGGCCATTCGCACACCTTTCATACGTGATACACACGACCATTCACACCACCAGGCACGAAACAAACACATTACAACATTCACAAAAAGGGACAAGGTACACCCTGTGTCTTGTGGATTGTTACCTGCCTTGTTATGTTGGCCTAGGCCTGGCTGCCATGCTGCTTCTCTTTGCGCACGTTACACTGAGCCGGGCCTTCCTCGCCCTTTGCTCGTGCCAAGTTCTTTTGCACTGTCTGCATTTTCTGTTGTTCACCTTTTTGGGCTCAGTCTGCACAAACATGTACAAGGTCGCATAACAATGTATTCTGGTTCTTCCTGATATGGCCAGTCTCGCGCACCCAGACATAACATTATGTGCAATTGCCATGAAGAATTTGATATGCTTTTAATACTGTGGTTTACTAGCGCTTAAACACACTTGGAGAAATCCCTTTCAGTGAGAAGAGCTATGATGTCCTGCTGATGTAATTCTGCATCTAGAGACTGAGGTATGGGGGTTCGCTAGTCAAAGCCCAGAGGTCTTCTATTTTATAATAAACTATCTTACTGCAAGGGGAGGGTGGTAATGTTATTTATACGTTTATCCACTGAGCTCTGAGATGCTTTCCCCGTTTGTATTCTATGGAATTGTAACCATGCTGCTTATATTAGTAATATGCATTATGCTATTAGTACTGACACGTGTACTGTACATTAGAGCACGTAAGTTGGAATAAACATTTTAACCTATCTAGTGTCTCTTCCTACGCACCTTGTGGACAAGTACGAGTGAGTGGCGAAAGAGTGTTCTTGCTTCAGTGAGTCCTGAGATAAAGATACCGTGTTCTGGGTTGTCCAAACATTAGTACTTGGGTGCTAATGGGATGCTAAGCTAGTTGGGTTGGGGTTTTTGGGTGCTATGGGATATGGTGGCAAACCACTGTATTCCAGGGTCCCATTTTCCTGTGCATAGCTCTGTGTATGTGCAGAAACCTTATGACACCTGCTTGAGAGACAAAAAAAAATATTACTGCACAGCCATCTAATCCTCAAGCACACACACATACTGGTTGGATTTGGCACGAGGGTGAGTGATGGTTCAGTATATACAATTGTATTAAGTGATTTCACAAAAATGAAATGCACTGTGAATAATTGAAAGGACGAGAAACTGAACCATTGACTCACAGCTCGTGAGCTGTAAAGCCACGACAAGGCACCAACCTCTTTACAGGCCTTTCATACACCTTTCATACACCTTTCATACACCTTTCATACACCTTTCATACACCTTTCATACACCTTTCATACACCTTTCATACACCTTTCATACACCTTTCATACACCTTTCATACACCTTTCATACACCTTTCATACACCTTTCATACACCTTTCATACACCTTTCATACACCTTTCATACACCTTTCATACACCTTTCATACACACCACCAGCCGCGGGCCCATCACATTACAACACTCACACCAGCAGACAGCGCCATTCAAGGGCCCATCACTTTCACACGCCCACATTCCTAACACCGCAACCACACAAGCTGATGGATTGCGTGGAGTGTCGCTCGGCTAACAGTGTGTAGTGACCAGCAGCAAGTCACTACTCGCACACCGCCAGCCGAGCGCCAGTCCACGCACACTGCCAGCCGAGCGCCAGTCCACGCACACTGCCAGCCGAGCGCCAGTCCACGCACACCGCCAGCCAAGCGCCACTCCACGCACACCACCATCACATTTAGGATTTTTTTAAATAAAAATAAGAAAACACAAACAAATTGCAAATAGATACAAATCTACTAACACAACATCTGAAACTCAATACACTACAGAAATTCCAACCTTGAAACTGAACCAAAAATATTAAACCATAGAGGCCAGGCAGTTCACTTTACCACTCATGGATGCTCCCAAAAATTCTTTTGCGTGTGGTACATTCTAAAACAAGCAGGCACACACAGCCCAGTGTTAGGACACTCGGGGCAGTACATAAGTCTCCTTCCGCATACCTCTTCGCCAACACTCTACATCTCCTACTGGGAAAGTCTTTTGAGGGTGTGGGAGGAATGTGATCAGGAAAGTGGCGATCTTTCAATCTAGCAACATCCTCCACCAATCCAACTCTAGGAACACTTGCCTGTTCCACTAAAACAAGGCTGCCTATTACAGGCTCTTGAAACTTAGCAAAAGTCATCTTTGACTCGGGACAAGAATCCTGGAACACAACAAAAGCATTAAAGGTTGCCAAGTGGAAAAGATGGATAGCCAACTTCTTGTACCAAATGTAAGCCTTACGAAGAGCAGCGTAAGGTTCCAACCTCTGATCTACTGTCAACACCACCCATGTGCTTATTATAGTCTAAAATGCACACAGGTTTGCGCGCTTCAGCAACCTTACCCCAAACAGTCACAGGTGCAGTGCTTTCATCATGGATGGTAGACCGCATGTAGACATCTCTCCTGTCTGAAAACTTCACAGCTAGAAGCTCCTCGCAAAGCACTGCACTGTCCCCGCACAAGCTTTTTACAAACAAGTTCTTTTGGGAAACCTTTACGGTTAGAGCGGATTGTGCCACAAGCAACAGTGTCCACTTTGGCCAATTCCCTGAACAACCGCACACCAGTGTAGAAGTTATCTACATATAAATGGTGGCCTTTGTTAAAATCCTCTTCCAAGTTCCCACACAATTTTCTCAGTCACTCCAAAAGCGGATGGACAACCAGGGGGGTTAATACTGGATTCCTTACCGGTGTACACTCTGAAATTGGAGACATATCCAGTCCTACTGTGTCACAGCATATACAGCTTAATTCCATAGCGTGCCCTCTTACTAGGAATGTATTGCCTAAAAACCAAGCGGCCCTTGAACAACACCAAAGACTCATCCACTGCAATTTCTTTCCCTGGAGCATAGATCTCAGAAAATCGATCAACAAAGTGATCAATGACAGGCCGAATCTTAAAAAGACTGTCACATTCAGGCTGATCTCGTGGCAACGCTAAACCATTATCGACAAAATGCATCATCCGAAGCAGAAGCAAATACCTATCACGACTCATGACTGCCGGAAAAATAGCAGTTGCCATCAAGGGACTAGTAGACCAATATGAAGACATTGATGGCTTCCTTAGCAAGCCCATCAAAAAAAGTTAAACCCAAGAACTTCATCTCTTCCAGATTTGTGGGAGTCCACCGGGTAGCTCTAGAGTGGGGCTTAAGACTGGCACTGTTGTCCCTCAAAAACTGTTCGGCATACAAATTAGTATGCTCAACAATCTCTGCCAAAAACACATCGTCCATAAACAACTGAAAAAAATGTATCGGCAAAAGGTTTTCAGTTTTCACTCTACACCCTGGAACACCAGTAAAGTCTGGCAATGCCGGCTGCACCATGCCTGGGGCAACCCAGAGGTCAGCACTTTCAACGGGAAGTCTTGCAGCCCCATGCTGCAGCCCAGGTGCCTCTTGCCGCACTATCGGCACATCAATCTCCTCCTCTAACACGGGCACTTCATCCGCACTAAGAGTATCTTCAGTATCCGATTCCATGTGGAGAGAACTCCCTGCCTGAATAGTCCTCTGCCTCAGATGCAGAGCCAGTCTCTGACCCATGGTCAGAGGAAGACTCCAAAAGCATACCAACAACCTGCTGAGCAGTAATCCTGCGGCTAGCCATTATCCTTACTAAGAAAGGAGACTGCACAAATATGTCAGCAACAACCAACACTGTGCAAAGCAAGTAAGTTAAAAAATGTGTGCCTTTATCACAAAGATCTATATACTCAAACTATACAATTCACTTACAAGAGACAGCTACACTCACCAGCACCTACTCTGCAGAGGCACAGCAAAAACGATATCCCACTAGAAAGAAAAAAAACAAAACCAATTACTCACAAGACAACAAAATACACATGCACAAATGCAAAATGTTTTTGACACTCAAAAAAACAGAAGCCAAACATACTGCTATTACACCATTTGCAAAAAACGAATTCATGCAGAGAAATGAAACTCATTACATTGTACAAAAAAACTCTTACCTAACACGTGCAACTACACAAACAGCAGAGCCACCAGTAACGAAACCGCAACCTTGAACAGTCTAAAGAGCAAAAGCCTTCATCTAGAACAAAAAAGGAGAAATAGCATTGCAATTCACAAAAAATAAAACAATTAACATTATAACACGCTATGTTACTACCCAAATGGTCAATCGGCCCGAATACACATATAAAAAAATCTGCCCCTTGGAAGCGACCCTTGCCCAAGGGGTCGCTTCCATTTTTATTTAAACTACTTCCCTGGTGTCTAGTGGGGGTTTCTGCCCCCCCCGGGGGGCAGAAAGGCAAAAAAGGCCGATCTGCAGAATTCCTATTACAAAATAAAATGGCCCCCTGGAAGTGACCCTTGCCCAAGGGGTCACTCCCATCACAATTGAAATAAATCCCTGGTGCCTAGTGGGGTTTTCTGCCCCCCGGGGGCAGAAAGGGCAAAAAACAGGCCGATCTGCCCCCAGGGGGCAGAAAAGTCTTAATAAAATTTTGGCCCCCTAGGAAGCGACCCTTGCCCAAGGGGTCGCTTCCTTTATTTGAAAAGGACATCCCTGGTGTCTAGTGGGGCATTCCTGCTCCACGATTGCGACGCTGTGCGCGATCGTGAAGCAGAAATGCCAGCATTGAGACATCAGGGGAGAGGAAATACTTTCCTCTCCCCCGATGCCTCAAGGCATCCTACTACGGCCCCCCGCCCCACCGCAACAACAAACACTTACCCTCCCTCTGGACGCGATGGAAAGAAATGATTTCCAGCGCGTCCAGCGCTTCCTGATTACGTCGGCGCGCGCTGTGCGCGCTGACGTCATGGGGAAGCGTTGGCGGGGGTGGCAGCGGAAACTCTTCCGCTGCCATCCACCTCTGTGGGGGCAAGATTGATGCCCCAGGGGGGAGTGGGAGCGCCAGCGCTTCCCCCAGGGGCTGCGCTCATGACGGAGCGGTTCCGTCATAAGCACAGCCCAACCGATGCTCATGACGGAACCGCTCCGTCATGAGCATCGAAGGGGTTAATGCTTACCTGTGCCAGGCTTGCTTGGTTCTAAAATAAAACAATATATTTTTATACAAAAACAATTGGCCTAGAGTTCAGTCGAGTGTGTGAATTCATTTGCTGACTAAGTGTGTACATCAAATGCTTAACACTGTCCTCTGATACTGCCTTACTGCTCGACCAAGCTACCACTATTGGAGAGTAAGGTTCTATCTTACTTTAACCTCTGCCTACCTCTGGAGTCACCTGGACCCTATACACACTATACCTCATTTTGGTGTAGTATATATAAAGCCAGTTTCTTACAGAAAGCTTGAAGCAATACAAGATACCGCAGAGACCATCCGAAACCGAAACAAAGGGTTGCCGAAGATCCCATACCGCCTAGAACCCCCGAAATAATCGAGGAAGGTTCCTACTTCGGGGAAGATGTCGAACATGACGAACATGCATACGCAGAATCGTTGAACTCTGACTCAAGAGCTCCAATGGCAAGACCTCGATGCAGTCACCCGAAGAGTCTGTAGTCGTATCCTTCGATGCCATCACCCCCCCCCGACATTGGCATGTACAATCCGGTAATAAAGAAGGCTGCGGAAACTTGTGGGGTTCAGCTAGAGGAAGAGAAACCTCAAGCCTGCTTTTATTCGAAACACTGATGCCTATACAATTTAGGAACAAATTCCTACCAATGCTGCCGTGTCTTAGACCAGGGGAAAGAGGCATTCAAGGAGCCTGCTGTTTGCAAGGCCATAACACCAAGAGCTAAGAATATAAACACTTCTCAAAAGACCCTTTATACATTAGGGGATCAGTACCAGCTGACTATAATTACCTCAACAGCAAGGAAAAGGGCCAATGTGCCCACCACAGTGGGGCCACCTCCAGACAAACCAAGCAAAAGGATGGACCTAGTAGGAAGGAAAATGGAGAGAGCTGCAGCAAATCGGTGGCGCATTGCAAACTCCAATGCTCTGCTCAACAGGCATGCGTACCAGCACTGGGAGGAGGTAGGGGGAACTGTTACAAAACCTACCAGAACAGTTCCAGAAAAGGGCATGCCACCTGGTGGAAGAGGGCAAAAACCTTGCTAACACATGTTGAAGTCTGCCATTGATGCGGCCGAAACATCAAGCAGGCAAATGATGGGCATAACGGAAAGAAGAAACGCATGGCTTAGAATATCCGGCTTCAAGCCAGAAGTGCAGAGCAACATAATGTTCGAGGCATGTGAGCTGCAGAGCTCACACTGTGCATTAGATCGCCATCTGGTGTTGGGCTCGGATGCTTGCACTTTGTTGTTGTCTTCGAAGAAGTCTTTGTAGTCATGTGATAGGTGACTCCTCCTTAGGACAATAGTGCGCATTGGCATCGACTCCATCCTCAGATTGTTTTTTTCCGCCATCGGGTTCGGATGCAATTTCGACACTCCGGTTCGAAACTTGTTTTTTTGCAGCGTTTTCCACTTTTCAACGCCTGATACCGACATCGACATCTCGACGTCCCTTCCTCGATCTCCTTTCCAGCCGTCGACGCGGGCCGTTGGGCCCGTCGGCGCCGTAAGGCCTACTGCCCATGGAAAGGACGCCATTCCGAAAATGCCCCCAATGTGGAGCAAAGTTTCCTCAGTGACCACCACCAGGTCTGTAATCGGTGCCTCTCACCAGACCATAACTAGACCACTTGTCCGGCCTGCGCCTCCTTCCGCTCCAAGAAGACAATCCGTGATCGTCGAGCCCGAAGGCACATCATGGCGCACAGGTCCACTCCGGAACCCGTCAACATCTTCGACGAGGGTCCCGATGTTCCGGAAGAAGACTCCGAAGACCTCGCTATCATCTCCGAGGCAGAGGACTCCGACAGTTCCATCCCTTCAGGGCAGCGTGTGAGTACTACTGCCCCTGCCCCAACCCTCCCTGCAAAATCGAAGGCACCGGTCAGTACTTCGCCTACGGGCCCCAGTCGAGACCGTAAACGTGTTTCGGACGCCCCGCCTTCGGGCTCGGCACCGAACAAGAAAACAAAGCCTTCTAGTTCCTCGGCACCGACCAAACCACATGTGCCCGTTACACCGGCACCTTTGGCGCCGAAACACAAAGACAACCCGGCGCCGAAATCCAGTTCGGTCCCCAAATCCGCCTCCAAGCACGCGGATCCCTCGGCACCGAAACCGAAGCTACTCGACACACCCCTAAACTAAAGCCGGTCGAGCCTGTAGCTAAACCGAAGGACGCCTCAACGCCTTCTAAAGCAAAGGAACATTTAAAGAAGCCATCACCACGTTCGGAACCGAAAAAGTCGGCGCCGAAAACTAATACTCAAGGAGAGGAACTGTTTACACCGGATCCCATCGATCCTAATCAACACAAACTTTATATCCATCCTAAAACAGGACACATTTCCTCTGTGCCACGTCACAAGCCTGTCCCTCCGAAGAAGAAAGACTCTTCCACTTCCCCTATGCCTCCTTCTTCCCCTATACCTCTCTCTAACACCCCTCCTCTCCACATCCCTATCACACCTCCTCAACCTGCGGATTCTCCCCACATGAGTATGAGGACAACATGGGGTACGGGGATGACCCTCATAATTTATATCTGGATCCAGATAATCCACCACAGGATGACTGGGGTTATAATGACCCCCAGACCCTACAGACCTCCCCAGCCCCCCACCTTATCCCACAAAACCATCTCCACCAGATGATCACATAGGTTTTGGGCAACTCATACATAGGGCGGCCGTTTTTCATGGGGTGCATATTCACACCGACCAACCAGAGGAAGATTTTCTTCTAGACACTTTTGAACGGTCTCAAAAAACTGTTCAAACTTTGCCCATGATAAAGGGTGTCATTAAACATGCACCTGAAATTTTTAGCGACCCGGTCAGAGCCAGGATCCTTAATCCTAGAGTGGATAAAAAGTATAGACCTGCCCCCGATGACCCCACCTACATCAAAGGCCAGCTCCCCTTGACTCACTGGTCGTTTCTAATGCCAGAAAACGCGCCAATTCCCAAACTTCAGGGGATGCTCCGCCCCTGATAAAGAATCCAAATTGTTAGATTCCTCTGGCAAACGCGTAGCTGCGCAAGCCACCAACATCTGGCGCATCGCTAACACCCAAGCTCTACTAGCTAGGTACGACAGGGCACACTACGATCAGCTAGAAACCCTCCTTCAACATCTACCTGATCAATACAAAACACAAGCCACTGACCTCATTCAAGAAGGCAAACTTATTTCCAATGCCTCCATTAAGTGTGCCTTAGACGCAGCCGACACCGCCGCTAGGTCAGTTAACACTAGCGTGCTTATCAGACGACACGCCTGGCTTCGCATTTCAGGTTTTAAGCCAGAGGTTCAGACTACCATACTAAACCAGCCCTTTAACCAAAACCAACTATTTGGTCCTGCTGTCGACACAGCACTAGAGAAGATGAAGAAGGATACTGACACTGCCAAATCAATGGGAGCATTGCAGTCCCCGCAGCAACGTGGCTCCTTTCGCCGCTCCTTTTACAGAGGGGGCTCCAGGAATACCACCGCAGACAGTTCCTCTTCCTATCGAACAAACACCCAAACCTCTCCTAATAGAGGATACTTTAGGGGTGGTTACAGAGGCAACAACTCTAAGGGCAGAGGTCGAGGTAATAATAACACCCGTACCTCCACCACTCCCAAACAGTGACTTTCCTCCACTTCCCCGACCACAACACCCCTGTCGGGGGAAGGCTATCACAGTTCCTGCCTGTCTGGAACTCCATTACAACAGACAGGTGGGTGAGACAGATTAGCCAACATGGCTACTGCCTGGAGCTAACAGCTACCCCCACCATACCACCCAGACAGCGTCCAATGTCCACAGACCATCTTACACTTTTACAACAAGAGGTACTTTCTCTGCTTCAAAAGCACGCCATAGAGCCAGTGCCTCTGCTCCAGCAGGGCACAGGGGTTTATTCCCTGTACTTCCTCATTCCCAAGAAGGACGGCACTCTCAGGCCTATTTTAGACCTCAGACCCCTCAATCAATACATACACTCAGATCATTTTCACGTGATCACTCTCCAACAAGTGCTTCCCTTACTACAACAACAAGACTTCCTTGCCACATTAGACCTCAAGGACGCCTACTTCCACATTCCCATACATCCTGCTCACAGGAAGTATCTAAGGTTCGTTCTCAATGGACAGCACTACCAGTTCAAAGTACTCCCATTCGGAGTCACCACTGCTCCAAGAGTGTTTACCAAATGCCTTGCAGTAGTAGCAGCGCATCTACGAAGACAACAAATACATGTCTTCCCATACCTGGACGATTGGCTTATCAAAGCCAAATCATCCAACCAGTGTGTCCAACACACCCACCAAACGATACAAACATTACACAACTTGGGGTTCACAATAAACTATACCAAGTCCCACCTTCAGCCCTCCCATGTCCTTCAATATCTGGGAGCAACAATAAACACTTCCACTGCTCTAGCTTAGCCCAGCCAGGATAGCCAGTATAAAAACCCTTGTCCCCAGGTTTCAAATGCAACACTCTCTTCCTGCCAGTGTGTTTATGCAGCTCATCGGCATGATGGCATCCTGCATTTTTCTCGTCCCTCATGCAAAACTTCAAATGCGTCCTCTACAAGAGTGCCTAGCGCGCCAATGGAACCAGGCTCAGGGACATCTTACAGATCTGGTGTTGGTGGAGAGCCGCACACATCGCTCTCTGCAGTGGTGGAACACCAACAATTTGTCCAAGGGGCGGCCGTTCCTAGAGCCGGTTCCACAAGTAGTACTAACCACGGACGCATCCCTTACAGGATGGGGAGCACACCTGTTACACCATACAACACAGGGCAAGTGGACCACTCAGCAGAAGCTGTTCCACATCAACCACCTAGAGCTACTAGCTATATTCCTAGCTCTCAAGTCCTTTCAACTCCACGTACAAAACAAAGCTGTCCTGATCCGAACAGACAACATCACAGCTATGTACTATATACAAAAACAGGGGGGACACACTCTCCACAACTGTCCCAACTAGCACAGGACATTTGGAGGTGGGCCATTCCACAAAACATACCTTCTAGCAGAACACCTACCAGGGGTTCACAATCAGATTGCAGATCTGTTAAGTCGACAGACACAACAGATTCACGAGTGGGAACTACATCCACAAGTTCTTCTACCTTTCTTCCAGATGTGGGGCCAGCCAGACTTAGATCTGTTCGCCACACACCAAAACGCCAAAAGCCCAACCTTCGCCGCCAGGTTTCCGCAGTCCAAGGGCAATGCGATATGGATGAACTGGTCCGGCAGATTTGTGTACGCTTTTCCACCGCTCCCACTCATCCCACTTGTAGTACGCAAGCTTCGACAACAGTCTCTCAAAATGATACTAGTAGCCCCTACATGGGCACGCCAACCGTGGTTCACCACACTACTGGAGCTATCAGTAGTCCCATACCAAAGACTACACCTCTCCCCAACAATGCTAACGCAGAGCCATGGAGAGATAATGCACCCAGATCCATCTCAGCTGAACCTTGCAATTTGGCTCCTGAAGTCCTAGAATTCGGTTACCTTAACCTACCCCCAGACTGCATGGACGTTATAAAAGAAGCTAGACGCCCAACTACCAGAGCCTGCTATGCAGCTAAATGGAAAAGATTAGCTATTTACTGCACTAATAATAACATCCAACCATTACAAGCCTCTACGCAAAACATCATTTGCTATTTGCTACATTTGCAAAGATGTAATCTTGCATACTCATCCATACGTCTGCACCTCGCAGCCCTTGCTGCTTACTTGCAAAACAGACAACACTTATCACTATTCAAAGTCCCCGCCATTAAAGCCTTCATGGAAGGCCTTAAGCGGATCATACCTCCCAGATTACCACCTTCCCCAGTGTGGAATCTTAATATAGTACTTACCAGGCTCATGGGTCCGCCTTTCGAACCCTTACATAAATGTGAACTTCAATTCCTTACATGGAAAGTTGCGTTTCTAATTGCAATCACTTCTCTCAGGAGAGTCAGTGAACTACAAGCTCTATACAAGAGCCTTTCTTACAAATACATCATAAAAAGGTAGTTCTCAGAACAAACCCAAAATTCCTTCCCAAAGTCATTTCGCCTTTCCACCTTAACCAATCAGTAGAACTACCTGTGTTCTTCCAAAACCCAGATTCCGTGGCAGAAAGAGCTCTCCACACCCTAGATGTCAAAAGAGCCCTTATGTATTACATTGACAGAACCAAATCCTTTCGCAAAACCAAACAATTGTTTGTGGCTTTCTCTCCACCACACAAAGGTAATCCCATCTCAAAAGCCGGGGTTGCAAGGTGGATTGTTAAATGTATCCAAATCTGCTACCAAAAAGCCAAACGCACATTATCAGTTCCCCCTAGAGCGCACTCAACACGCAAACTAGGGGCATCCATGGCATTCTTAGGGAACATTCCCCTAGAAGACATATGTAAGGCAGCCACGTGGTCTACAACACACACCTTCACTAAACACTATTGTGTTGATGTGCAAGCCAAGCAACAAGCTTCCGTGGGCCAAGCTGTCCTTAAAACCCTTTTTCAAACTACTGCAACACATACAGGTGACCACCGCTAGGGGAGATACTGCTGTACAGTCTATGCACAGTGTGAGCTCTGCAGCTCACATGCCTCGAACGGAAAATGCTACTTACCAGTATGCATCTGTTCTTGACATGTAGAGCTGCAGATCCTCACACGCCCACCCACCTCCCCGGGACCTGTATGTGCTCCAGTCCTATCTTAATTAGATACACACACATGGACATCTCTTTTCTTTTCTACTAACTCCATCACTCCCCAATATGGCGAAAAACAATCTGAGGATGGAGTCGATGCCCATGCGCACTATTGTCCTAAGGAGGAGTCACCTATCACATGACTACAAAGACTTCTTCGAAGACAACAAAGTGCAAGCATCCGAGCCCAACACCAGATGGCGATCTAATGCACAGTGTGAGGATCTGCTACTCTACATGCCAAGAACAGATGCATACTGGTAAGTAGCATTTTCCTAACTCTCCATTCAATGGCGAACAATTATTTGGACAAGAAACAAACAAACAATCATTGTCTTCAATGACCAGTCAGTACCACATAGGAAACTAATGCCAAACTAAATGGACATATGAAATTTATTCCCAAAAAATACACAAGCAAAGTTAAAATCTTTTCATAATAAAATACAATTTACAATCATGCATCACAAGAAAACTAAAGTAGACGCAGCGTTTCGGTGAGTTGATAGTCTTTCACCTTCAGGACAGTTTTCTGAAGTAGGTGTATTCTGACCTGGAAGCTGTTCGTTGTTCGCAGGGAGGCCGGATTGTTCATAACAGTTTTTTAATTCTACCGGTTGCATGACTATTACAGCAACTTGATCAGCTCCCTTGCCGCTTTAATCTGAAATCGGTGTGGACATTTTAATATGTACCTTTAGTCATGGCACATCTGCTGATGTTATGAATGTACCAGTTCACTTCTGACTTGGTCTTTATTCGTAGTCCCTGAACAATAATAGATCGCTGGCACCAACAAACTTTTGTTTTTGAAAATTTGTTTATTAGCGTTTTAAGAAAACATATTAGCAAGCAGCATTTATTCTCATACATTTTGTCATAGAGGTTTCCACCCGTTCATACATATGGAAGTGAATTACAATGCAAGGGCGCAGTTTGAGTTCTTTTGCTGTCTGTCTACGCCTGTGGGGCGGGGCATCCCCGTTCCTTTTATAGCGTTAAAGATCTCTCGTAAAAGCATGCAATTGATGACCCACTCCATCAATGATCCATACAGACAAGTACCCCTATGGTCTGATGCTCTCCACTTATTACCAGGTCACTAAGGTCATACCCCCCCCCCCCCCCGGGAGGGGGCAGACCCAGCCCCACTAATCAGCTAAATGCTCTCCCAAATTGCCTGTTAAGGACATCCTATCCGCTCTTACAAAACAAGGGGCCTATTATGATCACTGATGGAATTATCGTAAGAAAGTGCACGGTGCTGTCCATAAGGATGACCATATTCGCTAATCACTAATTAAAACTGCTCTATTACTACTATAAAACATAACTGCCAGGAGGGTATGTGGTTCATACCAAGAGGATCCAACTGATCACGATGTTTCGAAAGGCTGTCTCCATAAGCCCAGTCACCCCACCGCCTCAAATTCTTCACCCTGTGTGCCCTGGCCCTCATCTCCCATGACCGGGCAATCTCTTCCCTCCCCCCCAATGGCTCGGCATATGGCTCCCTCTTGGTGATCTTACCTTCCGATATTAATACCCTTTCCTCCGCTCGGACCCACATGTTACATCCGCCTCCCAGGCAGTTATCAGAGGCGATGCCTTGGCTTTCCATTGGAGCGCGATCCTCTTGGCGAGTAGGAAAGCCAAATCCACCAGTCTGTGTCCTAGCTTGCGCTTTTTAGGTCGCGGGAAGAGGCCCAAGAGGCAGGTCTTGGGGCTACCCACCAAATTCCAAGACATCACCCTGTTGACCAGCTCTACTATTGTGGTCCAATTAGTGAGCATCGGACAAGCCCAAAACATATGGTCAAAGTCTGCGTCCCCAATAAACACCTGGCCATGCCTGGTCATCCCTGTGACTGATCACATTCAGTCGGTGAGGCGTTAGATAAGTCCTATGGAGCACTTTAAACTGTATAGCCTTAAAGGCCATATTCCTTGAGACCTTTTTCGGGCTCGCTAGGGCTATATGCCATTCTTTCTGTCAGAGGCCTCCCCAACGCGGTTTCCAATCTCCCTTGTAGGCCCGGCAACGGCTTGGGCGCCAGCTCCTTAACAGCCAAGTAAAGCCAGTGTAATAGATGTCCCGCTGAACCCAGGGTCAGCACCGCTTCCAGGGCCGGGTGAGTATCCGGTTCACTCGTGGTTATACCCCACAGTTCTGACACTGCCCCTCTGAGCTTGTGGTAGTTCAAGAATTGACCCAGGGGGAGTTCGTGGTATTCCAGGAAGTCAGCCAGTGGTAGCCACTCCTTCGCTCTAACAATCTCCCACCTTCTGTATTCCCGCCTCCTCCCAGCCCCTCAATTGCTGCTGTGTAAGTGGGGGGGTTCCATTCCCACCTGTGGAATGCCCACCAGGGGCAGACTCTGGGGCGTATAACACTCTCCCGTGCTCGGACCACTCACATATCCCAGCACCGTACCGCTACCGACAACAGCGTTCCCATAGGCCGTATTACCTGCCGGCGATTAAGGATCCTGGGAATCAGCCTGGTATGCACCGCCCTGGCAGGAAGCATAAATGTAGCCAAATCTGCCATCTGGCTGCCCACTGGAGCTGGCCCGCTAAGTAGTATGCCTCAATCTGGGGCCCCCAATCCTCCTTCCGCAAGTGGGAGGCGGAGGGTTTGTAACGACACTGTTACGGCCACTATCCCATATGAGATCCCGAATGATACCATCCAGCAATCCAAAACCATGTCCTCGAAATCAAGACTGGGAGGTTAACAAAGTAGTACAATAGGCGTTAGGAGCACGACCATCTTTGACAGTACCAGCCGGGCCGTAAGTGGCAGCTTAAGGGTGCGCCAAAAGGTGACCTGAGTTTTCAGTGCTCTCAGGGACCTGCCCAGATTCCCATCAAACAAGTCGGCCTGGGTGTGGTACACCTGGATCCCCAGGTACTTAACAGACCGAGGTGCCCACGTCAACGTGTCTGGTATACTCAATGGTCGGGGCATAGATTGGTGCAGTGGGAACACATGTCTGTTTCCCGTTCACCTGCAGGCCTGATGGCGCAGCAAACTCATCCAACCAGTCCAGAACCCGGCGGACTCCCGAGGTCCCATCCCGTAGGAAAACCAACACGTCGTCCGCATAAAGTGAAATGTGTTGGGCCCAGTCTAAGGTCACCCCCAAACCCACTCTTTCCGCAGTCTCGCTACCAAAGGTTCCATGGCCAGTGTGAAAATCAATGGTGACGGGACACCCCTGCCAGGTCCCTCTATGTATGGAGTAAGATTCCGAGATCGTAGTCCCAGTGCGCACCCGAGCCATGGGCCCTCCATATAGCAAACGGACCCATTGCAACCACACATCAGGAGAGATTCGAAGACCGCAAGGAAATAATCCCAACGCACGGTGTCGAAGGCTTTTGCCAAGTCTATTGACGTCACTACCGCTCCAGGGTAGTCGCGTAGTTTCTCATGGGACATGACATTAGTCTCCTGAGGTTGCTAGACGTGGAACGGGAGGGAATGAAACCACTCTGGTCTGTATGAACCAGCCTGCCCATATGTGGGAGAAGTCGCAGGGCGAGGACTTTGCTTAAAATTTTTAGGTCTGTATTTGACATGGACAATGGCCGAAATTCGGTCAATCTGGGATTTGCCAGTTTAGTTTTAGGGAGGGGGATCACCAGTGCCTCTCTAAGTGACGCTGGTAGGTGCACATCTTGTAGTGCAGCAGCGTACATTATTTCCAACTGGGGGGCTAAGGTGTCTGTATAAGCACCATAGAATTCGTCCGGAAGGCCGTCTGGGCCTGGGGTTTTCCCTCTGGCCATGTCTCTTATAGTTGTATGCATCTCGCCCGCCTTAATAGGAGAGGCCAATCTATCTCTGGCAGCTTGATCTAACTGCACCAGTTCCTACTCAGCTAGATATACCCGCAACGCCTCCCCCTCTACCCCCTCCGGGGGCCCGTACAGGGTCGCGTAGTAGTCTTTGAATGCATCGTTAATGGCTGTCGGAGAGGAGAGAACGCGGCCCTGTAAGTTGGTGACGCTGACTATAGGTGAGCCTCTGCTGTCGGGTCTAATTAACCAAGCCAGCAGCCTACCCGCTCTGCCCCTTCCTTGTGTTGCGCAGCCTGGTACGTTTTAAAATCAAAGGCTCTCAATCTGTCCCAGGTTGCACTATAAAGACTTGTCGCGTCTGACAACTTCTGCTGATGCTGGGCCGCGCCCCCCGTCTCCCTATCTAAAGTTAGCATTTGGGCTTCCAAGTCAGTCAATGCCTGCGTAATGAGACTTCTTTTGCCTACGGTCTTGCCCAAACAATGCCCTCATACTACCACCTTAAGTGCCTCCCATTCCACCAGCGTGGAGCTAGCAGTGCCCTGGTTGATGGAAATGTGCCCAGCCAGGGTCTTGGACAGCTCCTGACCGAACCCCTCATTCTCCAACAATGCTGGGGCAAGCCGCCGACTCGGGATCCGGGCCCCCTCCAAAACCAGGGCAAACCCCACCAGCAAAGGGCTATGATCCGAAAGGGATCTCCCCAAGTATTCAGCGCCCATCATGGGAGAGGTAACAGCTGAACAGAATAACATCCAGGTGTGTATGTAAATCGTAGTGATGGGAATAGGAGTATTCTCTGCTCCTATTATGGAGACACCGGACCTCGTGAAGATCCCACCCTGCAGCCCAGGCCCTCAATCCCTTAGCGGCAGCTGCCATAGCACCCCGCAAAGGAGGGGTAGACCTGTCAATTTGCAAATCATACACAATTAAAATCACTACCCAGCAGCAAGGGCTCATGGGGGAACCCCGCCAGGACCCCAAACAACCGGTCCTAAAAAATAAGCTGGTCTCTATTGGGGCCGTACACACTGCCCAATGTGATCTCCCTATCGTGTAACATGCCTGTGATCACCACATCTCCCCTCTGGATCAATCACCTTCTTAGTAAGTTGAAAAGGCACCCCAGGTCTGACCCATATCAGCACCCCCCGGGAGAAGGCAGAGTAGGTGGTTGCGTAGAGCTGACCGCGCCATCTGCACTGCAGGCGGCTTCCCTGTCCGTGAGATGGGTTTCCTGTAGGAAAACCACTTGGGATCCCCATCTCTTGATGTAGTTCAGGATATAACGCTTAGACGGTGATCCCATACACTTGATATGTAGCTTCCCTACAGCCTCAGCCATCACCCCTTTTGTGGCACCCCCCCCCCCCCACAAGAACCACCCTCCTGGAAAAAATAAAACAATATTCCCCATAAGAACAACCCCCGTCCCAAGAGCGGACTGGCAACGGCCAGCTGCCCAAACATGTATGCCAATTGCATATTGGAAACTTACTCCAGATCGGAAAGGTCCAAGGACCTGCGAGGGGCGCGGTGAAATAGCAACCCAAGCCATTGCCCTCTCTCCGCAACTGCCTTGAGAGGCCGGTCCGGCCCCAACAACTCCAACAGGACTTCAGGAGACCAACCCGCCTGGATAGATCAGAGGGCGAAATCGAGGTAAAGAGGCAAGGGAGAGGAGAGGAGAGGGGAAAGGAAAGGGGAACATCCCAGGCTGTCTCTCTCCGGTACCTCGGGCAGGGCATCGCTGGTGGCCTGGGAGGCATTGGTCAGTTATGTCCTCTCCGTATTTGTCCTCAGAGCCCTTCTCCAATGAGGCCCCAGATCGCATTAGAAGGGAAACTGCCTCCAGTGCCGCCGCTCTCCATTGCTGTCCGGGGGGGGCCTGGCCCTAGGGGGCCTGCTCTCTTCTGTCACTTCCACCGCTGCCACCCTGTATGCTCAGCCCCCACCGGTTTTCTCTCATGCCGCGGCAGCGAGGATCTCCCAGCTCTGTACGACTCCACCCAGGCCGCTTTCGGTTCATCACAAAAGTGGGTCGACCCATCCACCATGATCTTAAGCCGGGCCAGGAACATCAGCGAGTATTGTATACCCTCCTCTCGCAGTGCTTTCTTAACTTCCAGAAAGGAGGAGCGGCATCGTTGTACCTCCAGCGTATAATCTGGGAACAGTGAGACTCTGCAATTTTCCACCAGAAAGGGGCCAGCCTCCCGGGCCCTTCTAAGTAACCCTGGGCGTAGTAGCGCTACACGAGCTGGGTAGTGCGGTAGGAAATGCTGTTCGCAATGATTGCACAGTGCCGGATGCTTGTCTGCACTGTGCAATCAGTGTAAACGCCATCTTGCACAGTGCAAGCAGTAGTTTCTGCCGCTCGAGTAGATTTGTACTAGAGTGGCCGTTTTCTCAACGTGGACTGGTAGTTTCTCATCGCGAGCAGTCGCGAGCATACGCGACCACTCAATGAGAAACCTGACCTCCCCGCGTTGAGAATCTCGCCGGGAGGCTTATTTTCCACGCTCTCTATCAGCAACTTGATGTTGCTGATCGCGAACGAGGAAAGTCTCGCCGGGATGTCATTTTGCTCGCGGTCGCCAACTTGACATTGAGGACCGCTAGCAAGCAAAAAATGCCCGCTACACGTTTTTGCACTGTGCTATGTGCAATTCTCATAGCGCGTAGTTGCGCAAACTATACTAGCGTAGTTTTCCGCCCAGGCCTACTTCTAAGTAAGTGTCGCGAAAGTGGAGCAACCTGGCTACCACAGCGCGGAGGGGCCGTCCAGGTGGCAATGGTCGGGCAGGTACCCGTTGTGCTCTTTCCAGAGTGTAGGACAGGCCCTGCGGCGCCACCACCTCGCTGAACCATTTTTCAAGATAGCTGATCATATCTTGACCTTCCACTCCTTCTGGCAAGCCCGCCGCACGCACATTGTTTCGCCTATTGCGCCCTTCCGCATCTTCTGCCCGCTTTTTCAACTGACTGACCCTACTGTTCAATTCACCCACTTGGGCCGACAGCCGTCTGGGCTGGTTCTAGCCCCTCCAAGGATGTTTCGGTCGGTTTCACCCGCTCCGCCAGCTTTGCGTGTTCGGCGCGCAATAGTCCAAGTCCCACCGCCACTGTGCTGATATCCTGGTGCAGGGTCGTTTTGGTGTCGTTGATCGCCTCCAGGATTCTAGCCAGCTGTTGGTGTACTGGCGCCTCAGCCTGTTCATCGCCAGTATCCTTCCCAGTGGCATCCGTCTTGCTATCCTCCTGGTCAGGGGGAAGCCAATCTGCTTCCCCCTCGGTTTCCCCATAGCTGGTGCCTCTTATTGCCTCTCCGTGCTCCCCACGTGTCTGGCTCTAGGCGCGCTGCGCTCTGTCTCCTGTTCACCCGCCCTCCGCCGCTCCAGCATCGTGCTCAATCAAGTGGTGTACCCTCAGTGTCGTCTCGAGGGTCGCTGTCCGAGGTCGCAGCCAGGATCCCTGTATGCACCCCTCCTAACTTGCGGCAGTGAAGACCAGCCTTCCATAGTCTCTACATACGGGTCCCATCTGTTCTGTATCGGGACCGTCTCCTAAGGAGCCCCAATCGCCAGGAAGGAGGGAAGCGGAGCAACACGCAGTCCCGTCCTCCAGGGTCGGCACCCCAACCTGCAGGTTAGCAGCAGCGCGACATGGCCCCTAGTCCTCACCTGTCCTTCCGCACCAGTCCAGGCAGAGCACGCCCTCACCTCTGCTCCATGCGAGGACCCCCTCTGGCAACCATGAGGGATCGCGCCAGGCCCCCAGCGCGTCGGGCAACCTCTGTTGGGATTCACAGGCCCAACGGAGCAGCTGTCCCGCAGCTCCTCGCTGTCACTTCTCATAGGCACTTATGAGTGGTCCTGTCCCCCGGAGCTCCGATGCAGCAGCAGGGAAGAACGCACCTCCACCAGTGCTGTTGGCGGCCCCTGGGGCCCCCCTCCGCTTCAGATGCCGCTTCCAGGAGGCACCAGGCGATGTCGCGGCTGCACGTGGGGGGGGCCCTATCTCCGCCGCACCAGGTTTCGTCCGTCGTCCTCGTCGCTACTTTTCGGCCGCGGCAGCTGCCATCTTGGGGCCGAACCAGCCTGTCAGCTTCCACCAGCATCGCCGCTCCGTGTATCCCCAGGCCTCAGGGGAGGAAATCCACACTCCCCATTGCCCTGAGGTAGGTCTTGGCGCGCGCTACGGGATCAGCCTGGATCACTGCTTAATTCGGAGAAATGGCACAGCCATTACGGAGCTCAGGCATCTGCCATCTCCGGCTCTGTCGCAGAGAATCCTGGCACCAACGAACTTAACCAATATTAATCGGTTTTTTAGACTTGGGGGATCTTTTGAAAAAAATCCAAAGAGGGACACTTATAATCCCAAACTTCATCTAAGAACATTGTTTCTGCGAGTATCTAGTGAAATTGAATCCTAGCGACTTCCTACTTTAGAAAACTGTCCTGAAGGTGAAAGACTATCAACTCACTAACGCTGCGTCGACTTTAGTTTTCTTGTGATGTATGATTGTAAACTGTATTTTATTATGAAAAGATTTTAACTTTGCTTGTGTATTTTTTACGGAATAAATTTATGTCCCATTTAGTTTGGTATTAGTTTCCTATGTGGTACTGACTCTTGTCATTGAATGTATGATTGTATGCATTTTAATTTGTCACAGCATTGTGTAAAGCCCATGATCCAAATAAGTTTAGATATTGACTAGGGACCCTTGTTTTTTTGTTTTTTGTTTTTGCAAATTCACCCTGTCCCTTTTCTTAACGGTATTCCCCTTTTTTCTTACTTGAACAATTATTTGGAACGTTGGTTGATGACAAACTAAATCAACTTAAGGACAACGAAACAGCAAGGTCCGGGAGCCCTGCAGTTCAGAGGTATGCGTAGAGAAGGCCAGCGGGGAGAGGTACACAACAACCTACTACCTCACACCAAGGTTACCAGCAAACATACCAGGTCGGGAACCAGAGCACACAACGGGGGCAGCAACAAGGCTCACAATTTCAAGGAAGAGGGTCCTTTCGAGGGCGTCCCCGTGGCCGAGGTCTGCCACAAAGGGGTGTACAACAAACACCTAGCAAGTTTTGCAGTGTGAATCTTTCTGGATTCACTATGCTGTGCATTATTCTGCGGTCTAGTGGTTGGGTCCGGAATCGTAGTCTTTTCTCCTTTTTTTTTTTTTTTTTTTTTTGTGTGTAGCCCAGGTGGTCGTCGACGCACCACCATTTGGTGTCCTTCCGTGACGTCTGCGCGCTTCGTCCGGAAGCTCCCACCCTTGGGCGCCATCTTCAGATTCTTTTTTCCGCCGTTGGTTCTGGATCGTCGTGAAGAGCTCCAGAGTTGGAAGAGGAGAGGAGAGAAAAAGCAGCAAGAACCAAGAAAATTGGAGTTTCTTCATCACAAGACAAAACATACTACCGGGTCGACGAAGTAGGTGAGAAGTGGAGAAAACTTCGACGTCCGGAGAATGCGCACACAGGGGGCTCCCTGAGCGCGGGAATGGACAAGACACCATTCAAATTTTGCAGGAACTGCCGCCACAAGTTCGCGCAGAAGGACCAGCACCCAGTCTGCAACCTCTGCCTACCGATCAGAGTACCGACTGCAACACCTGCTCGGCATTCGCCCCCAAGTCCCTCAGAGTGAGGGACAGACAGAGGAGAGCAAACTACAGTGGGCAGGGACAACCCCCATTGCTGCGGGACCTGGGCCTCTCCAGCAGGGAAGAGGACAACATCGCTGAGGGACCAGAGGACTGCACGGTCGTAGAGACCGATAACAGACCAAGGAAGGAGGTAAGACATCAACCCCTAAAACCACGACAGACTCTCAAAGCAGAGCCAAAGTCCTCGAAAGGAGCACTGGCGTCTAAGCAATCGACTACCACAGCTGCATCCAAGGACGAACAGCCCAGCGGATCCTTCGAGAAGGACTCCCGGTCGGCGAAAGCTCAAGAGACACCCAGGTCGTCGAAGCACGGCTCCGAGAAGCCACACCCGACGCCGAAGGGGAAAGAGCAAACGGCAACTTAAACGTCAACATCCATGACCTAAGAGCCGCCAAAACTCTCGACGCCGAACAAGCGGCAGAAGAAGAGAAGGCTCGAGGCCAAGATGACCAGTTTCCTACAAAGGAAGGATTTCGACGAACGGATGAGTAGATACACCATCCCTTCGAAGCCCTCGACGGTTGTTGAACGAGAAGTCCAAGAGGAGTTCGATGCCACCGAACCGCCGAAACTCCCAAACCGTCGGAGCAACAGGACAAGGAGGGCCTGTATTACTACGCTGAGGGCGACTACGACCAGCAGACTCACTTCGGCTCAACACCCTCGGAGGCTCAGGACCTGGACTGGCAGGATCTCGACGCCGAAAATCCAGAAGAGGCCGTGGAGACGTATCAGTCAAGGCCTTTGCCGCCGGACAACATTGGAATATACAAGTCGTCAGGAACGCTGCAGCAACCTATAGGGTGGAAATGGAGGAGGAAAAGCCCAAGGCCTGTTTTCTCCTGGAGACACTGCTGCCAACACAAACTAGGAGCCAATTCCTTCCGATGCTCCCAGGTGTACTGGACCATGGCAGGGAGGCTTTCAAGGAGCCAGTTACCTGCAGATCTGTCACCCCCAGGGCAGAGGAAAAAATACTCTTCTAAGGATCCCCCATATATCCAGGGATCTGTGTTGGCTGATTCAATTATTACTGCAACAGCCAGGAAGAGGTCCAACATTCCCACAAATTCCGGACCGCCTCCAGACAAGGAGAGCAAAAGAATAAACCTCACAGGGAGGAAAATTGAGGAATGCAGCAATCCATTGGCGCGTTGCCAACTCCAATGCCCTTATAAACAGGCTTGCCTACCAACATTGGGATGCAGTTGCTCAAACTGCTTCCGACCGAACACCAGCAAAGAGCGGCCCACCTGGTGGAGGAGGGCAAGAATATGGCCAACACCTGCCTGAAGTCGGCCTTGGACGCAGCGGACACATCAAGCAGGCTGATGATCAGGGTAACAGGAGACATGCCTGGCTGAGGATCTCCGGGTTTAAACCGGAAGTACAAAACATCCTGAACCTACCCTTCAATGGGGAGAAGCTGTTCGGCACACCAGTTGACGTGACGCTGACACAGATCAAAAAAGATAACGAAACTGCAAGGTCCATGGGAGCACTGCAGTTCAGAGGGATGAGCAGGGGCACCCCCTCACGAAGACCAAATGGCAGAGGAGGGAACCAGCCGGCAACATCACACTAGGCCTTCCAGCAACCATTTAAGGGAAGCAGCCAGGCGCAACGGTCAGCAGCAACAAGGCTGGCAAAACCAACAAAGGGGACAGTCCTTTCGAAGCCGACCAAACTGATGAGGACAGACCAGAAGAGGCGGCCAGCAACCCGCCTATAAGTGACTCCACAGTACAAAACGTGCCCGCACTAACAACATCCTTAGTGGCGCGGCTCAACAGACACAAACAACCATTCCAAATCAACAACCATGTGACACCCGTAGGAGGCAGAGTAAAACACTTCTTCCAGGAGTGGGAGAAGATAACGGACAAATGGATACTCAACATCATACAGTTCGGCTACTGCATAGAACTGGTAAAGAGGCCACCAAACAGGAGGCCAACCAACAAGACACGCTCAGAAGAGCTATCACTGCTGTGGCAGGAAGCACACGAACTCCTCCACAAACAGGCTATAGAAAACGTACCATACAAGGAAAGAAGCACGGGAGTGTACTCAAACTACTTCGTCTATTTTTGGTACTAGGAAACGTTAAGGCCCATACTGGACCTACGGTTCCTAAACAAGTACATAAAGACTCAAGGTTATACCTCAAATATGGCACGGGGATTTTATGTGCACAATAGACCTAAAGGATGCCTACCTACACATCCCCATGAACCAAAGACACAAGCATCTGCTAAGATTTACCATCGGCAAGGTGCACTACCAGTTCACGGCCCTAGCCTTCGGCCTAAAGTCTGCGCCAAGGGTCTTCACAAAATGCCTAGCGGCCGTAGCAGCACATCTGCAGAGGCAGGGAATACATGTATACCCCTACCTAGACGACTGGTTGGTGAAGGTGGACTCCTACAACCGATGCAAACTACATACTCTGCAGGTCACACACCCTAACAAAGCTAGGCTTCTCCATACACAGCGGGGAGTCGTTGCTAGAACCAGAGCAAGTGAAAATCTTTCTGGGTGCAAAAATCGACACCATTCAGGGCAGGGTGTTCCCCAGCAAAAAGAGAACCTCAGCACGGAGTCTCACCAATACCAGAAGGGGCGATGTCTGACAGTGAGGACAGTGAGCAAGCTCATGGGGATGATGGCGTCCTGCATACACCTAGTCCCCAATATTTGACTGCACATGAGACCATTCCAGGAATGGCTGCAACAGCAGTGGTCACAGGCTACAGGGAAGATCTAGTGGTTGTAACGCACACAGTGCAGGAGATAGCATGGTGGAACAAGGACAACATAACAATGGGAAAGCTGTTCACACCACCAACTCCAACAGTGACCATCACAACACATCCTAAATGGGGTGGGGAGCGCACATGAACCTGCTCAAAGTAAGGGGTTTATGGACACAAACAGATGCCATGAAGCACATCAACTACCTAGAGCTAAAGACCGTGTTCCTAGCACTAAAAGCGTTGCAGAAACAGCTGTACAGACAAAGGGTGTTAGTACAAGCAGACACCACAACGATGTTCTACATCAACAAGCGGGGAGGAACGGTCAGTGGCGCTGTCGGATCAAGCGCAACAGATATGGAAATTGGCAATCCCATTACAAATAGACCTCCTGGCAATACATCTGCCGGGGAAGGACAATATGGAAGCAGACAGACGTCAATCTCACACGAGTGGGAGCTCAACCCACAGGAGACGCAAAAACTATTCAAGAAGTGGGGGACTAGACCTGTTTGCAACACACCAGAATGCAAAATGCCAATACTTCGCATCCAGGCAGTCAGGCCACCAATCCCAAGGAAATGCCCTATGAATGAGCTGGTCAGACATTTGTCTAAGCTTTTCCACAGATACCGCTGATGCACAAGGTGCTCAGCAAGTTCAGAACAAGCAACATGACACTAATTCTGGTATCACCACAGTGGGCCAGGCAGTCCTGGTTCTCACAGATAGTGGAAATGGCACAGGGACCACCACACAAGTTCCCAAGAAGGAAAGACCTGCTCTCGATGCAAAACTGAAGAGTACTCCATCCAGAGCCAGAGAGCCTCCAGCCTAGCAGCGTGGCTCCTGAAGACCTAGAGTTCGCTCACCTCAAGCTTCCACAAAGCACGCTGGCAGTACTGCGGGAAGCCAAGAGACCCATCACACGGAAATGCTATGCAGCAAAATGGAAGAGATTCACTGAATGGTGCATCAACAAAATTCTCCACAGGAGAATCACTAGAGAATCTACAGTGCTAAAATACTTAACACACTTACTAAAAAGTAACCTAAGCTGCACTTCAATAAGAGTGCACCTGGCGGCAATAGTGGCCTATACAAGAGGAGAAACGGGGAAAAGCTTTACATCTCAAGTGGTAAAAAGATTCCTAGAAGGTGCCAAAAGAATAGCACCACCGAAGAGTATGCCGCCGCCGGCATGGAACCTCAATGTAGGTCTAACAGCTTATGAAAGCACCGTTCGAACCCATTCACAAGGCATCGTTACATATGCTCACAATACAGACTGCCTTTCTGGTAGCGATTACCTCGCTACGTAGGGTGAGCGAGTTGCAGGCTCTCACGCTACAAGAACCCTACATTCAGATCCACAATGACGGGGGGGGGGGTAATGAGGACAGACCCACACTTCATGCCAAAGGTGGTGTCCAAGTTCCATAGAAGCCAAACAATACAAATTCCCAGTTTCTTCCAGAAACCATCCACCAGCACTGAAAGAGCACTGCACACTACGCCAGAAGAGCAGTAATGCATTACATCGAAAGGACTAAGGACTGTAGAAAGACAAAACTGTTCTTTGTGTCCTTCGCAAGCAGTTTCCTGGGCAGACCAGTAACTAAAAATACCATCGCACGATGGATCGCACAAACAGGCAGGCCAAGAGCTACAAGGAGCAGCTCAGGCACACTCAACCAGGAAAAAGGACGCAACAATCGCCTTTCTGGCAAACACACCTATCCAAGACATTTGCCTGGCGGCAACATGGGCTTCAGTGCACACGTTCACTAAGCACTACTGCGTGGATATACAGATGAACAAAGAAGCACAAGTCGGTCAAAAGGTGCTTCAACATATATTCAACAACGAACGCTCCTCTTCCACCCAGCTGCCACAAACATAACAAACCGCTACAAAGTCTATGCACAGCATAGTGAATCCAGAAAGATTCATGCTGCAAAACGAATAGGTTCTTAATTGTCAGTGTAGTTTTGCAGCTTGAAGACTTTCTGGATTCACTAGCGAACCCACCCGCCTCTGCCAGAAAGATGAGACGGGAGGAAGATGGGACTAACAAAAGGAAAACACCTTCAAAAGGGTAAAAGGATATGCACAAGACCAGAAAAAAAGAATCCAAAGATGGCGCCCAAGGGTGGGAGCTTCCAGAGGAAGCGCGCTGACATCGCGGAAGGACACCAAATGGTGGGGCGTCGACGCCCACCTGGGCTACACAAAAAGAGACTACGATTCCAGACCCAACCACTAGACCGCAGAGTAATTCACAGCATAGTGAATCCAGAAAGTCTTCAAGCTGCAAAACTACACCGACAGGTAAACTATTTGTAACTGCACACAGAGGTACTTTCACAAAAACCAACAGTGACAGTACAAACAGACAAACTTGCAGTTCCCATAACATACCACTCCAGTGGGAGGCAGACTTCCATTTTTTCAACAAAAATGTAAAGAAGTAACCACAGACAAGTGGATTCTGAACATAATACATTATGGATACTGTATAGAGCTAACCAGACAGCCTCTGCACAAACGGCCAAGGCAAAGGACACTTTCAAAAGAACTCACCTGGTCAAAGAGGTGAAAGAACTTCAGAGAACCTGCAATAGAGCGCTACCACTCAGGGAAAAGAACAGTGGAGTATATTCAACATACTTCCTAATTCAAAATGTGGACTGATCATTACTGCCAATATTAGACCTAGGATTTCTAAACAAGTTTGTCAAAACGCAAAGATTCAAAATGACTACACTACAAGAAGTGTTACCTCAGTTGCAGAGGGGAGATTACCTGGCAACAATAGATTTACAAGATGCGTATTTACTCATCCCAATAAACAGAAAACACAAGCGTTTCCTAAGATTTGTCATAAACAAACACTACCAGTTCAAAGTGCTAACTTTCGGTCTAAAATCAGCTCCAAAAGTGTACACAAAGTGCCTGGCAGCAGTCGCAGCATATCTCGGAAGACAAGGAATTCATGTTTACCCCTACTTAGATGACTGGCTGGTAAGGGCAAACTATACAACCTATGCAAACAGCATATACAAAAAGTGATGGAGAAGCTAGTTCAACTGGTTTTTTCCTTACACGAGAAAATCGGTAGAACCAAGACAGAAGAAGTCGTTCTTGGGTGCAGAAATAAACACTTGGGGAAAGCATTACCCAACGACAAGAGGATAACTGCTCTAATAAGACTCACCTATACCAGAAGGGGCATCATCTGACAGTGAGGACTGGGGGGAAACTACTAGGAATGATGGCCTCATGCATTCACTTAGTTCCCAACATCCGTCTACACATGAGACCATTTCAAGAATGGCTCCAGACACAATGGTCACAAGCTACAGGGAGTTGGGAGGATCTAGTGGTTGTCACAAACAAAGTTCATCAGGAGATGGCATGGTGGAACAAGGCAAATATAGCACAAGGGAGACCTTTCACACATCCAACACCAACAGTGACCATAACAGATGCCTCCCTAATAGGATGGGAAGCACACATGGGCAATCTAAAGATAAGGGGATTGTGGACGCCACAAGATGCAGTGAAACACATTAATATCTTGGAACTAAAAAGTGTTCTTAGCCTTAAAAGCCTTTCAAAAGGAGCTATACTGTAAAAAGGTGTTGATTCAAACAGACCACACCACAAATATGTTCTACATCAACAAACAAGGAGGGACTCGCTGTCGCACTCTCGAATCTAGCACAGCAGATGTGGAGATGGGCGATCCCAAACGGGATAGATATGTTAGCAATACACCTACCAGGGAAGGACAATCTAGAAGCGGACAGACTGAGCAGACAAACTGCAGCATCCCACGAGTGGGAACTGAACCAAGCAGAAGTCCAGAAGATTTTCAAAAAGTGGGGGACCCCACAGGTAGACCTATTTGCAACACCCCAGAATTCAAAATGCCAAAACTTCGCATCCAGGCGACCCTGCAGCCGGTCCCTAGGGAATGCGCTATGGATAGACTGGTCTCCCCCGATACCATTGCTGAACAAAGTGATCAGCAAGTGCAGAATCTGGCAGATGACAATGATTCTCATAGCACCACAGTGGCCCAGACGGACATGGTTCTTGGAACTAATGGAAGTTTCACAATGCACAAAATTCCAAGAAGAAAAGATTTGCTAACAATGCAAAACGGGAAAGTACTTCACACAGAACCAGAGAGCTTAGGCCTGGCTCCTGAAGACTTAGAATTTGCACATCTAAAACTACCCGAAAGCACTATGGCTGTTCTAAGAAGCTAGAAAACCGACAACAAGGAAATGTTATACAGCAAAGTGGAAAAGATGCCCACAATGGTGTTTTACAAAAGGACTGTCAAAAAATCACAAGGGAAAACTGTGCTCAAATACCTCACACATTTACTACAAAGTAATTTGTGCTTTACATCACTAAAGGTACACTTAGCAGCAATTGTCGCGTACACAAGAGTGGAAACCGCTTCACCTCACAGGTGGCCACATGTAAGGCGGTAGGGCAGACTCCATGATAACCTCTATGGCCAGGAAGAGAGCCAACGTCCCAAGCACCTGAAGACCTTATGGGATGTAAAGTGGAAACTAGTGCAGCGATTCAGTGGCGAACTATAAGCACCTGCCAGAGCAGTATCAAAAGATCAGTTCTAATCATTGATATTTTCAGAGATGCATTGCAGGGGTGGGGGAATCGTATCGCCCGACGCCCGAACCGAGTAGATTTTAATAATGGGCAAGAAGATTTATTGTCTATTTTGTCCGAAGGACAAGTAGACATCAAATCACTAAAAATATGAGCTGTGGGCACTCTGGGGCTCACAGCCAATTAGAAATGCTGCCAGAAAGCCTTTGGAGGCCTTTGACTGGCTGGAAGCCCATGACTGCTAGTGATTGGCTGCGGGAATCTTCAGCTAAACGTCAGTGTTCCAGCGCGGATACAACACTGGTGCAGACCACCTGCTCTTGGAACACAGCTGCCGAACGTTCAAAGGCAGGCCCCGAGGCAGTAAACACCTTTTCCGCTGCCAGGTCCCAGCGCCGTGGGCCGAGTGGCCTGGTGGCCTGGTGGTCTCTCTGCTGATTGCTGCGTGGCTCGATCTCCCTGTCCAGCGAGATCTGTCCAAGGCAGGCCACTCATCTTTGGTGCGCTGCTGCGCACTTCCTGAAATCGGGAGCGGCAAGTCGGCGTCTCTGACACACTGTATGTATCCCCAGCAGGTGAGTCAGTCTGATGGGTTTTGCGGCGGTCCGAGCCTTAAGAAAAGTATGTTAACTGTAATTCTGCATGCAGTGGTCTGGATTCAGAGAGCGTGGGGGCAATGTCAAATGTGTGGCATGTTAACAATTTACAATAAGGCGGGAACCACTCCTATCGTAATGTAACAATGGAATCAGTGCAGCGTTGATAATGAGTGAAAACACGATGAAAGGAAGCTTACTATAGAAAGACATTGACCTTTACTTTGTCTCTGCTTTTATGGACGAGGTCGCATTTGGGGGCACGGAGCAAACAATAATACTTTAAACACCTGGAAAGCTTACAGAAAATGCAGCCTTGCAAGATTATGCGTGCGCTGTTAATAGAAACATTTTTTTAAATTGCATAGTTTTTCCTGGTGTTAAACAAATCAAGCTAAAGTTGAAAGGAGGAAACGCCACTTATGCAGCAGGCAGAAAGTATCTTCGTAATCCAGGCAAAGCTATGTGTGCAGCGTATTTCACACCAGTCACTGAGATGTGGTCCACTCTTGGCGTCTGAAACGTCGTAATGTCCACATTTTTGCCCGAGTTGAGGTCTCCTTTACCAATACCCTCCGCCACAGTCTTTATTGCCTTTTCCTTATTCCGTTACCTCCCCCTTCGCTTCATGGCTTCTCGCTTAATCAGTGCCCACACTTTATCTTTTAATCTTGCCACTGCGGCAGAGAAAAAGCCTCACGTCCGTGCCAATTTTTATAGGCTTAATCCTGTCAAGAAACTGGTTATTCTCCACATTTTGGGTTCATTCCTGTTAGCCTGTACCTTTTATTTGGTTGCATTTCTCGTCTCCTGTACCTACTATAAACCGCCCCCATCATGCATAGTGCGCTGGCAGTTTTGCTAAATAAGCAGAGCCACTATAATGAAACGGCAGGGAAGATCTAAATTATGCGGCAGGAAGGAATAAATTATGCGGCAGGGTTGACTAGATTATATAGCGAGAAAAATAAGAATTATGTAGCATAATGCAGCACATTTTGTTGATAGTATTACTTTATTATTTTGAAATCTGTACACGTTAACACTGTCTGTATAAATGTTTTGCCTCATTACTTTCAGATTAAGACCTAAATACAGCAATAGCAATGTAAAAGAGACCAATCACTACTTGTGATGGGCTTTTCACTGTGGCAGGACATGTTACCCCCTTTTTAGTAACGTTTGATCTGTTTGAGCTAGCATTTACATTTTTTGTTAAAATATGCAGTTTAGGCAGCATGTGTTGGATTATATGGCAAATTATGTGGAAAACGCCTCAGCTGTAGAATCTCATAATTAGAGTGGCTCTGTATATAAATCAGGACCTGCCATCAGTGGGGGACCATCTTTCATGTGCAACGATATAAAATGGCAAATTGCAGAAGCGAGCTCAATATAAAGCAGAAATTATCAAAATACAAAATTGTAAGTCTCACAATCACGTTTTATTGACAACTGGGTGAAAATATACAATGCTCCCACCTCAGAATTTTATGCAACCGCTGTAGTGTTGCATTTTTATTACAGTTACGCCAGCAGTAAAAGCAGAGCCCATAACAGATCCAAGGAAAAGTGACTCTTCCGCCTGTGTGAATATTAGTCCTATGTAGACATAAAGGTTTTTTTTCTTTCCCTACATGATTTGCCAATGGGTGTTTTTCCTGTGTTCCTGGCTTTGTGCCTTCTTTATGCATGTGCCCATTTTCAAATATCCAAGCATCATCCCTTAGACCCTCAGGATACTCAGCTTCTGAAATAAAGAAACTGATGGCACACGTAGTTGCTGCAATGTTAAAACCGTATCTTTGACCAGGCTTCCCAATACTTGTATGTCCGCATCCGGCAAAAGAATTATAAGGACTTCCCGGAAGATAAGGGTGGTCAATGGGGTGCTGGGGACATTGGAAGGAGAGAGACAAGTGGCGGAGAACTTGGATTTTAAAGAAAAAAGTGAGTACTTTACAAATGTCAGTGAGACAAACTTGCACATCTATTGCTGATCTGCACCTCTTCATGTTAGGGAAGCTTAATCTGCTGGTGCCATTACTAACCAGTACTGTGCACAAGAGAACCCTCTACTGCTACTGCCAGTGCTGCATATGCTCCTTGTGTGGTAGAAGAATGTGGAGATGTAGCAGTAAGTGCACAATAATATAATCGCACCTCACCTGCCCAGGAGTGTAAAAGGAGAGATTGATTTAACTGCCCATTACTGCCTCGTGTATTTGTACTTGTGGATACTGCCTCAGTCAACTAAACACCTGCTATGTGATTTTTGCTGCCCCATGAACAGTTCACAAGCTCCGCCGAGAAGTGGTTATCCCCATCCACACGTTTATCAGAGCATTATCACATGGGAGTATTTTTTAAACTGGACAGCTATGAGTTGGCCCTAGGATGGAGAACACCCTTCTGCTCTACAGGTTCATATTCCAACAGTCTATGCCAAATACGCTTCAAGAAATAGTCCATTACCAGTCTGCACTCTGCCTTTACGTACTATTTCTCTACATTTGAAAATTTGTCACATGCATACTGGTTAATAATTGGGTGCAGTGCACACGGACACATCTGCACACATGCTGTACATCCAGCCAGTACAACAGTTGCATTTAAGGGTGTATGACCATGCACTGCATAATTGGACTTGCATTTGAAGTATATATTGCACAGTATGTTGTACTGATTGCCGTGCTTGGTGATTTATGGAATAGGTGGGGCAAGCAGATATCTTCCCAGGACAAGTAGATTTCTATAACATTTTGTCCACTGGCCAAGTAGATTTTTGAGAAAATTTCTGCACCCCTGCATTGTAACAATTAGGAAATTAGGCTTAAAGTCAATGAAGCGGACTGTGCAAGCTCTGGGAGCAATGCACAATTTGCTTGGCCTTTTAGTAGTGAGATTTTCACCGATCAGAAGTAGCTCGCACTATGAAAAGGTTGAAGACCTCTGCCTTAGATAAACAATGAAGATCTACATTTCTGAAGTGTAGGAAGCTGGCTCTGCACACTATACCTCACTTTTGTATACTATATATAGTCTAGTGGAACCCAAAAGGTAGGCAGAGGTAAAGTAGATGGCACCTCCCTCTTTGTGGTAGTGTGGTCGAGCAGTAAGGCTGTATCAGAGGACCGTGTTAAGCATTTGTTGTACACACTGCCAGCAAATGAATTCACACACTCAAGGGGGGGGTCGGGTCTCCAGTTTGCAAACACACTGCAGGCTCGGGGACAAAGGTCTTCTGGGTGCGAACACCACTTGGAGAGGTAAGTTAGCATCTTGGGGGTTGGTTGGGCATTGTCAGTTGGGCCTCCCAAGGCCGTGGGGCATCTGGTGCAGGGGTGCCTTTTAGTGTCGGATCTGCTTACCCGCTCCTGGTCGTGCTTGGGGGCACCTTCCGATTTGAGGCTGCAGGCGTCTGCTTGAGGCAGGTCCGGGGTTGCCGGATCTGGGCTCAGGATTGCCCGGGGGACCTCCTCTTGGTGTTGGGCCACTCAAACTCGGTCCGTGGGTGTTGGGTGCAGAGTGGTGCAAACCTGCAGAACTGGAGTCTGAACAAATCCGGTGTTCACGGGAGACAGTCTTTGGGATTTAAGGCTGGCAGGTCCTCCAGGTTTGTCGAGGTTGCTGGCTGCAGGACACACCGGGATTTCGCTGGAGCAGGTTCGAGGTGGGGACAGGCCGGTAGGGTTGGGGCCAAGTCAGTGGGCGTCCTCTTAGCTTCGGCACGGCTGTTCTGTCCTTTTCTTCTTGCAGGCTCTTGTCTGAGGAAGCAAGGCTCGGGGGGGGGGGGTGGGGGGGTGCCCCTAAATACTAGATTTAGGCGTGTTACAGGTAGGTAAAATGGTTGGGAACAATGGGTCCCTTCCTTGGGGTGGGTACCCCCCATTATGCCACCCTCCAGTGGGAGGGAGGCATAAGTATGTCCCTGGTTGGCTGAGTTCCCCCCCATCTGCAAGATGGTGGGGACAGAGTTGCTTCACCTCTCCTCCTTCACCTGAGGGGAGGAGTTAACTCTGCAGAGGTGGGCACACCTCTTCCTCACTTTTTCCCCGCCCATAGTGCGGGTCAGAACCAGTGGGGACATGTTGCTGAAAGCAGCAAGTGGCCTGGGGAAGCTCACAAAGGCAGCAAGCCTTTGAAGCTTCCCCTTCGTGAACCCTGCCCATCCTGTGGGAGGAGGCTTGGCACCTCACCCCAGGATGTGCATTGTTTCAGTCCCCCGAGAGCAGCAGGCTCTCGACCCAGGGGTCTAGACATGTCTGGCGGTGGCAGCTGAAAGCAGCCACTCAGCCTGGACACTAGTGGTAGGTCGTTTTTCAGGGGGCATCTCTAAGATGCCCTCTGTGTGCATTTTTCATTAAATCCCACAGTGGCATCAGTGTGGGTTTAATGTGCTGAGAAGTTTGATACCAAACTTCTCAGTTTTCAGTGTAGCCATTATGGTGCTGTGGAGTTCGTAATGACAAATTCCCAGCACCATATACTCTTAATGGCAGCACTGCACTTGCAATGTCTAAGAATGGATTTAGACACTGTAGGGGTACAGGGCTCATGCACCTGTACCCTCAACACTGGTATAGTACACCCAGCTAGAAAGTGGCTGACCTATGCCAGGGCAGTGGGTTGTGGGCATGGCACCCAGAGGTGTTCCATGTCGACTCTTCACTTTGTTCTGCACCAAAACACGCAGCCTGCAAAGGCAGTGTGTGAGTGTAATGGTACAGGGCCTCTAAGGGTGGCACAATAAGTGCTGCAGCCCTTAGCGGTCTTCCCTGGTCACAGTGCCCTGGGGTACCTGTGGTACCATTTACCAGAGGCTGACCTGTGGCCAGAGATGTCAATTGGGTTTTGTTTTCAATGCAGTTTTAGGGAAAGAACATAGACCCTGGGTACCGGATTAGCAGGTCCCCAGGGCACACTCAATTAAGGCACATCAGCCATTCAGCAAAAAGTGGGGCAACTATGCACTGAGGGCACTTTCTCACAAGAAGTTGTAGGCATTTTTGTTAAAGTAATCCTAATCTCAGGAAGGCTTGCACTGGGGGAAAAGGTTTGTGGAAGCCCTTGGACTCTTAAAGCAGCAGTGTTCACTCTCAATGTAAACGTCTCGGGCAGCTCTTGTCCTCTTTCAGACATCCTAGGCCAGCATGCTATGTATTTAGGTGCTCCAATTTAGTTTTGAAAACTGCAATTTTGACCCATTTATCAGTCTATTAAGAAATTTGCCCAGCTATGTTTTTGAGAAGTGACTTGCTGTGTTTCATCATGCTGAACGTTTCTCCCTCATAGCTGGAATTATTAGATAACTGTTAGAATATTTTCTCAATTTGCATTGGATACCCTGTTTACTACCTAAATGAAGAGGTCTACAATGCAGAACCACAAGTAAGTTTCTTAGGTGAAATCTTAAAGATGAACTAATTTGCATCTGCTTGTGGGTTAGGTTGGCCTTAAGGCAAGGAAATTCTTTCTTTAAACCTTAAATCTTTGCCTTTATTTTAAAATCCAAAAGGTTTACTCTAAAACCAGCAGAAACCAAGCTTTTCAGTATACATGTAGCAGTTAAATTGCCTAACCAAGTTGGCAAAAATAAAGTAATTGGTTGAGTTCATGTAAGGCTTAAAAAAAAATGTTAGAGGTCTGATCTATAGGTGGAGATAGTGTGTGTATGGATTCAGCAAAGTTTTATGATTCAGGACAAGCATTAAAATGGTTTTCCCATTAAACCCCCAAATGCTCTGAATCAGCATTTAGTACCATCATGAGATTAAGTGACAAATTATTTCAAAATGTGTTCCAATAAGCACTATCCTGAAAGTTGAAGCGCTCAGATCAGTGTACCCACTTGCTGGCTACTGAATCGCTAAGTTGCAATTTCTTCATGCAGCAGACAATAGACCTCTGACAAATAAGAATAGGAAAGTCAATTTCCAGGTCTCCCATCATAAACCACTACTGTAAGCATATGGGTACGAGTGTCCAGTTTTGCTTAAAGTTATCACTATGATCTGAAGTTTCTGCATTAAATGTTTTATTTTTTTATTTTTAGGCGCCTTCAAAATCTGCACCCAAGCAAAAGTTTGCTAAGCCTATGAAGACTCAAGCTCCACGTGTTGGTGGAAAACGCTAATGGAACTTATAGTCAAATATAAATGATGCAACTGTAAATTGTACAGCCCCTTGGCTTATGCCTTGGTGAAAAATAAGATTGTTTTTTTCTTTGGACTGTTGAATTGCCAAATGAATAAAAACCGTTCAATCATTTGTTTCACCTTTTATGTAGATCCCATTTCACCTTGTTTTCACCACTCCAAAGTAATGTAGCACTCTACATAAACTGTATCCCATTCACTTTCAGTGGTCTTTTGAGAGCTGGATAATTCAGTCTTCATGCATATCCCAAGTTATCTATTTTAGCAATTCTTAGTTTTGCTTTCTTGCTAATTATCACTCAGCTGCCCAGTTTATGGGTTCTGAACTATGTGGCAATGACTAGCCAACAGTAATCCTAGCTTTGTTGATTTTATCTTTCCCTTATGTTGGGTATCAGTCCTTGGTTTCAAAACTTGGCTCAGATTAGCCAGAGGAGTGAGGTCTCCATTTCTTTAGGACCCCTTCCTAGAGTGTTCTTCAGGACAAATGCTAAACGTGCAACAAGAAAATAAGTTAGTTACCTGTAACTGTATGTTCGAGGCATATGAGCTGTAGATTATGTGCTTTAGCATAGATCGCCATCTGATGTTGGGCCCAGTTGTTTGCACTTTGTTTTTGTTCGAAGAAGTCTTGCAGTCACGAGGTAGGTGACTCCTCCTTTCGGTGATAGTGCGCATGGGCATCGACTCAATCCTTAGATTGTTTTTTTTCACCATTGGGTTCAGATGTGTATTGCTGTGGTTCGGTTTTCGGACCCCTTCGACGTGCAATTAATTACAATTGGTATCGATCGCGGTTCCTCATTCGACGCACATAGAAAGTTTTCCGAAGTGAGACTATCTGAAAACTCGTGGCAGGCTGTCTGGCCTACCTGTGCTGACTGCGCTAGCAGTTGATGGAACGGACTCCATTCAAGCTATGCCCCGAGTGTCGTGCTAAATTTCTATGCACTGACTTGCATAAAGTGTGCAATCTCTGCTTGTCCCCGGAACACGACGAAAAGAACTGCGACGTGTCAATCATTCTGATCGAAAAAGACACTTCGTGATTGTCTGGCTCAACGCCACGAGATGCAACATCAGACCAACGCTGTTCCGAACATCTTTGGCGAAGATTCTGATGCCCAACAATCGGCTCAAGGGGTAGAGGAAGAGCAGATCTCCATGTCCGAAGCAGACTCTGACATGGAAGAAGCAATCACTCCGGGTCAGCGTTTCGGGAGTACAGATCCCCATGTGCTCATTCAGCATGAGACAAAGGCTCCGGGCCCTCCTTTACCCTCTGGTTCAGGTCGGCACAGACAAAGTTTCCAATGCCCCGCCCTCGGGGCCCGGCTCCAAAACCGAGAAGCCTTCGGGCTCGAGCCAGCTCTGAGGTCGAACTGACACCTTCGGCACCAAGACCTAAGACCAAACATCTATTGGTCAACTTGCCTTCGACCCTCTAGGTCCAGACCCGACACCCTTGGAAGGCCAAAGGTTCGGAGCCGACACCCTTGGAAGGCCAAAGGTTCGGAGCCGACACCCTTGGAAGGCCAAAGGTTCGGAGCCGACACCCTTGGAAGGCCAAAGGTTCGGAGCCGACACCCTTGGAAGGCCAAAGGTTCGGAGCCGACACCCTTGGAAGGCCAAAGGTTCGGAGCCGACACCCTTGGAAGGCCAAAGGTTCGGAGCCGACACCCTTGGAAGGCCAAAGGTTCGAGCCGACACCCTTGGAAGGCCAAAGGTTCGGAGCCGACACCCTTGGAAGGCCAAAGGTTCGGAGCCGACACCCTTGGAAGGCCAAAGGTTCGGAGCCGACACCCTTGGAAGGCCAAAGGTTCGCCTTTGGTGCCAAAATCACCACGCAGAGACACTCCCCAAAGAGCCTCTGCCAGATGAGCCACCTTTAGACCCGAAACAGAAAAAGCTGGTGATAAACCTTAAAACGGGACCTACTCGGCCAACTCTTCCCAAAAAAACAGAAAATTGCCCTGAGAGGACGATCATAATCCCTCTTAAGAAGAATGTCGGTACTAACCCTTCTCCTAATCCTAACTTGGCTATCACCATTAAATTGACCACCACTTACACCTGACCCACAGGATGAAGCCGATTGGGGTCAGGATGCACTGAAGACACTGACCCTTGGGAGTATTACCACACAGATCCAAATACAGATAATGACCCTGGTTTGTATCCATCCAGACCCTCCACACCTGATAACATTCGCTATGTCGAGCTCTTTAACAGGGCTGCTCATTTTGGGATAGAACTTCATAAACTGATGTTTTGCAGCGTGAATCTTTCTGGATTCACTATGCTGTGCATTATTCCGCCATCTCGTGGTTGGGTCCGGATTCGTAGTCTTTTCTTTGTTTTTGTGGTTTTTTTTGTTTGTTTTTTTTTTTGGCCCAGGTGGGCGGCGACGCCCACCATTTGGTGTCTTCGGTGACGTCGTCGCGCTTCCGGCGGAAGCTCCCACCTTTGGTAGCCATCTTCAGATTCTTTTTCCGCCGTGGGGTCTGGATCGTTGCCGAGAAGTTCCAGAAAATTTTGGACGAAGAATCTCAAAGTCGAAATATCATCACAGAGGATGGATTCCTGTGACACCGGACGACGACACAAGTACCGGAGACAACAAGAAGGACGACGAGGTAGAAGGTCCACGACCGAAATCTCGACGCCTACGGAGAATGCGCTCGCAGGGGGCTACCTGAGCGCGGTTATGGACAAGACTCCGTTCAAGTTTTGCAAAAACTGCCACAACAAGTACGCCCAAAAGACCAGCACCCAGTCTGCAACCTCTGCTTGCCGCTCGACCACATCAGCGAAGACTGCAACGCGTGCTCGGCGTTCACCCGAGACCCTCCGGGTGAGAGACAGACAGAGAAGGGCGAACTACAACATGCAGGGCCAGGGACCAGCACCATCGCTCCGAGACCTGGGCCTCTCGAGCGGAGAGGAAGACAACATCGCTGAGGGACCAGAGGACTGCGCTGTCGTCGAGGTCATAAGAAAACGTTGAAGGAGGTAAGGGAGTAGTCGACCCCAAAACACCAAAGCGACGCTCGAAAGAGTGAAGCCAGAACACCTAGCGACACTACTAGAAGTGTAGCAAAGTCCTTGAAGGGAGCTGCTGCACGAAACCCTCAACGAAAGCAACAGCGTCCAAGGACAAGCAGTCGAGCGGATCCTTTGACAAGGACTCACAATCGGCGAAAGCTTCTGAAAAGACAAATGCGTCGAAGGTCACCTCCGAAAGGGAAGCCTCGGCACCGAGAGGAAGGCCCGGCGTCTGTTTCGACGACCGCGACGAGAGCACTGCACCACTCGACGCCGAAAGGCCCACGAGATGGCGAAAAGAAAAGGAGGCTCGAGGCAGAGATGGCGAGCATCCTGCAACAGAAAAAGACTTCGACGACAAGATGAAGCAATACGCTATCCCATCGAAGCCAGCCCACGAGGCGCTCGAGGAGTTCGAAGCCGAATACATCGAGCCCCGACAACACCTGAACCACTCGCAGACCAGGACGAAGAAGACTACTACTTCGAAGGCGAAGAAGAGATGCAGTCTTACCGGGACTCTGCGTCCTCGGAGGTACAGGACATAGACTGGCAAGACCTCGACGCAGAGTCACCAGAAGAAGGGGTAGACTCTTACCCCTCGAGGCCTCGCCGCCAGACGACATCGGAGTCTACAATGAGGTCGTCCAGAAAGCTGCAAAGACATATGGGGTCGAAATGCAGGAAGAAAAAACAAAGGCAGGTTTCCTCTTGAAACCCTGCTCCCTCAACAGACAAGGAGCCAATTCCTACCCATGTTGCCTGGCGTCCTCGACCAGGGAAGGGAGGCCTTCAGGGAACCGGCAGTCTGCAAGGCGGTTACACCTAGAAGCGAGAAGAAATATAAACATTCTACAAAAGACCCGGCGTACATCCAAGGGTCAGTACCAGCAGACTCCATTATCGCTGCAACGGCCAGAAAAGGGGCCGGTGTGCCCACCAACACAGGCCCACCTCCAGACAAGGAGAGCAAGCGAATTGACCTCACAGGACGAAAAGTGGAGAGGAACGCAGCCATACACTGGCGCATCGCCAACTCCAACGCCCTCATCAGCAGGCATGCGTACCAGCATTGGGCAGAAATGAGTCAGCTCATTAAACACCTGCCAGAAGAACACCAACAAAGGGCAAATTACCTAGCGGAGGAAGGCAAGGCCATCGCTAACACTTGCTTAAAGTCAGCTTTGGACGCAGCAGAGAACTCCAGCAGGCAAATGATGATAGGAGTAACTGAGAGGAGACACGCATGGCTCAGGATCTCCGGCTTCAAGCCAGAAGTACAGAGCAACATCATCAATACACCTTTCGACGGTGAGAAACTGTTTGGGGCAACAGTCGACAACAAGTTGACAACTGAAAACGGACAACGAAACTGCAAGGTCCATGGGAGCGCTGCAGTTCAGGGGGATGAGAAGAGGAAACCCCTCAAGGCGACCCAGTGGTAGAGGGGGCAATGCACCCACCACTTCACACAATCACCCCAGCAAGGATATCAGGGGAACAACCAGGGCCAAAACCTGCAGGGACAACAGCAGCAAAATTGGCAGTACCAACCAAGAGGACGGTCCTTTCGAGGGCGCGGGTACGGACGGGGACAGGCCCGAAGAGGGGGCCAGCAGCCCACCTCAAAGTGACTCCAGACACAAACCACACCCTCCCCAGTTAACACCAAGGGAGAGAAGTCCACAAAGGAACAAAATGAGGAACACACACATACAACAAATAACCACCGAGCATACAACACCGGTGGGAGGAAGATTAGGAAAATTCCTCACACAATGGAGAGAAATTACCACGGACAAGTGGATACTAAACACCATACAGCACGGGTACTGCATAGACCTCCTAAAACACCCGCCGGGAAAAAAACCAAGACATCGGACAATACCCGCAAGGGAACTCGCCCTCCTCCGTCTAGAAGCAGAGGAGCTGCTACAAAAAGAGCAATAGAACTAGTCCCAAAAAACCAAAGAAACAAGGGAGTATACTCAACATACTTCCTTGTGCCAAAGGTAGACGAAACACTAAGACCAATACTGGACCTCAGATTCCTGAACAAGTTCATAAAAACTCAAAAATTCAAAATTACTTCACTTCAGGAAGTAATACCACAAATCCAAGAAGGGGATTACATGGCGACCTTAGACTTGAAAGATGCATATCTGCACATACCCGTCAACCACAAACGTCTATTAAGATTCGTGATAGGCCACGAACACTACCAGTTCACAGTGCTGGCCTTCGGACTAAAGTCCGCACCAAGGGTGTTCACAAAATGCCTAGCAGCAGCTGCTGCGCACCTTCGGAGAAAGAGCATACATGTATACCCCTACCTCGACGACTGGCTTGTGAAAGCAGGATCATACAAACTCTGCAAAGACCACATCGAACAAGTCATACAAACACTGTCCACACTAGGTTTCTCAATACACTGGGAGAAATCGTCAACAGAACCTCAGCAGATCAAAATATTCTTAGGGGCACTAATAGACAGCACACAGTCCAAGGTGTTCCCCAGCGACAAGAGAACTATAGCGCTCCTGAGGGAAACACGTCATTACTGCAAGGGCAAGTTCTGACAGTGAGGACGGTGAGCAGACTAATGGGAATGATGGCATCATGCATTCACCTTGTCCCACATATCAGACTGCACATGAGACCGTTCCAAGAATGGATACAGCAGCAGTGGTCACAAGCGACAGGGAGTTGGGAAGATCTAGTGGTTGTCACACACGCAGTGCAGCAAGAAATAGCGTGGTGGAAGGAAAAGAACATATTACAAGGGAAGCCATTCACACAGCCAACTCCAACAGTGACCATCACAACGGACGCCTCACAGCAGGGCTGGGGCGCACACATGGACAGACTCCGCGTCAGGGGGCTGTGGTCACAACAAGATGCAGTGAAACACATCAACTTCCTAGAACTAAAAACGGTGTTCCTAGCCTTAAAAGCCTTTCAAAAGCAGCTTTACGGGAAGCGAGTGCTGATGCAAACAGACAACACAACAACGATGTTCTACATCAACAAACAGGGTGGAACACAGTCAACACCGCTATCAAGCCTGGCACAAAGAGATCTGGAGATGGGCCATCCCTCTAAGGATAGACCTGCTAGCAATACACCTTCCAGGAATAGACAATGTGGAAGCAGACCGACTCAGCAGGCAGACATCTGCATCCCACGAATGGGAACTCAACCAGCAGGAGGTGCAGCGGCTGTTCCAAAAGTGGGGAACACCACGGATAGACCTGTTTGCAACACTCCACAATGCAAAATGCCAACATTACGCATCCAGACAACCGGACCAAAGGTCCCTAGGGAATGCGCTATGGATAAGTTGGTCGAACGAATTTGCATACGCTTTCCCCCGATACCACTGTTACACAAGGTACTCAGCAAATGCAGGAGAAGCAGCATGACACTGATATTGGTTGCACCTCAGTGGGCCAGACAATCATGGTTCTCACAGATAATGGAAATGGCGCAGGAACCAGCACACAGGTTCAGCAGAAGGAAAGACCTCACAATGCAAGACGGAAAAGTGCTCCACCCAGAACCAGACAGCCTCAGCCTAGCAGCATGGCTCCTGAGGACCTAGAATTTGCACACCTCAAACTACCTCCAAGCACCATGGCAGTACTCAGAGAAGCAAGGAGACCCACTACAAGAAAATGCTACATTGCAAAGTGGAAAAGGTTCTCACAATGGTGCATTACAGAGGGACTGCAACGAAAAGTCACAAAAGAATCAACAGTACTGCGATACTTAACACACCTACTACAAGGCGGGCTGAGCTACTCGTCACTAAGGGTTCACCTAGCAGCCATAGTGGCCTACACCAGGGGAGAAGCGGTGAAAAGCTTCTTCACCTCCCAAGTGGTCAAAAGATTCCTGGAAGGGGCTAAAAGAATAGCCCCCCCCCTAAAAGGATGCCAGCCCCAAGCTGGAACCTCAACACTGTACTAACAGTTGATGAAATCACCATTTGAACCCATACACAAGATCACACTGCACATGCTCACACTAAAAACGGCCTTCTTAGTGGCTATCACGTCACTGCGAAGAGTCAGTGAACTACAGGCTCTCACACTACAAGAGCCCTACTTGCAAATACACAAGGACAGAATTGTCATGAGGACGGACCCACACTTCCTGCCAAAGGTGGTGTCGCGGTTCCATAATCAATCAAACAATACAGATACCAAGTTTCTTCCAGAATCCTTCAACACCCTCAGAAAAGGCGCTACACACGCTGGACGCCAGAAGGGCAGTGATGCACTACATAGAAAGGACGAAGGAATGCAGGAAAACAAAACAACTCTTCGTTTCCTTCGCAAGCAGTTTCCTGGGACGACCAGTAACAAAAAATACCATTGCACGGTGGATTGCACTAGCAATACAACTCTGCCACAAGCAGGCAGGACAAGAATTACAAGGAGCCGCCCAGGCTCACTCAACAAGGAAAAAGGGAGCAACGGTTGCGTTCCTAGCGAACACACCTATACAAGACATTTGCCAAGCGGCAACATGGTCTTCCGTGCACACGTTCACCAAACACTACTGTGTTGATATCCAAATGAACAAAGAGGCACAAGTAGGACAGAAGGTCTTGCAGCACATTTTCAGCAACCACCGCTCATCTTCCACCCAACCACCGCAATAACGAAACCGCTACTAAGTCTATGCACAGCATAGTGAATCCAGAAAGATTCACGCTGCAAAACGAATAGTTTCTTACCTGTCGGTGTAGTTTTGCAGCTTGAAGACTTTCTGGATTCACTAGCGATCCCACCCGCCTCCGCCAGGAAGATAACATAGGAGGTTAAGGGTACAACTAGACTACATACAAGGTTTAGAGGGATCAAAGAATAATTAAAGGATTAAAGGTTAAAGACATAGACAACAAAAAACTGTAAGAGGAAAAGAAAAAGAATCCGAAGATGGCTACCAAAGGTGGGAGCTTCCGCCGGAGCGCTGACGACGTCACCGAAAACACCAAATGGTGGGCGTCGCCGCCACCTGGGCCAACAAAAAAAAAGACTACGAATCCGGACCCAACCACGAGATGGCGGAATAATGCACAGCATAGTGAATCCAGAAAGTCTTCAAGCTGCAAAACTACACCGACAGGTAAACTATTCGTTTTGCAGCGTGAATCTTTCTGGATTCACTGTTGTGCATTATTCTGCCATCTAGTGGTTGGGTCTGGAATTGTAGTCTTTTTCTTCCCCCCCTGGCCCAAGTGGGCATTGACATACCACCATTTGGTGTCCTTCGTGACGTCGACGTGCTTCCTCCGGAAGCGCCCACCTTTGGCTGCCATCTTCAGATTCTTTTTTCCGCTGTTGGGTCTGGATCGTTGCCGAAGAGTTCCAGAATTTTTTGGAAGAAGAATCGAAGAAAGCGACAAATCAAGTTTTCAGCTACACCAGGCTACAGGTCGGGTAACCGGGACGACTAGGGAGAAGGTTTACAACCAAGACCTCTATGTTCAACAGAGAATGCGCTCTCAGGGGGCTCCCTGAGCGCGGGGATGGACAAAACACCATTTAAATTTTGCACTAATTGCCACCACAAATACGCCTAGAAGGACCAGCATCCAGTCTGCAACCTCTGCCTGCCGCTCGACCACAGCAGCGAAGATTGCAACGTGTGCTCAGCATTTACAGTGATGACCCTCCGAGTAAGGGAGAGGCAGAGAACGGCGAACCACAACATGCGGGGGCAGGGACCACCTCCATCGCTCCGGGACCTGGGCCTCTCCAGTGGAGAAGAGTACAACATCGCCGGAGGACTGCACGGGCGTCTAGGTCCATAAGAAGACGTCGAAGGAGGTATGGTGTCGTCGACCCTAAACACTCGAGCGACCCTCGAAAGGGTGAAGCTAAAGCCCCAAGCGACACTCGTAGAAGTGAAGCGAAGTCCTCAAAGGGAGCATTGCTGCCAAAACACTCGACAAAGGCAACAGCAACCAAGGGCAGCCAGCCAAGCGGATCCTTCCAAAAGGACTCCCAATCGGCAAAAGCCCTCGAAACCAAGATAGTTTAAGGTTGCCATCAAAGAACACCTCGGTGCTGAGAAAGGTAGGGCCAATGTCGTCGTTGGCTCCGAAGAGAGGCGCTCCAACCCTCGATGCCGAACATGCCGCCGAGATGGAGAGGAAGAGGAGGAGGCCGAAATGGCGAGCATCCTGCAGTGGAAATGGGACTTCGCCGAGACGATGAGCCAATGCACCATCCCGCCGAAACCCGTGCTCTTAAGTCGAAAGACGACGAGGACGCTGATCCACCCGAACCAGTCAAGGAACAGGGGGACGAAGACTATTCTTTCGAGGGGGGAAAAGGCTACAAAGATCTGCAATCCTACCAGGACTCGACGTCCTCGGAGGCACAAGACCTAGAATGGCAAGATCTTGATGCAGAATCGCCGGAAGAAGGGGTAGATACTTACCCTTCGAGGCCATTGCCACCAGACGACATGGGGATCTATAACATGGTCGTCCAAAAGGCTGCACAGACCTATGGAGTGCAAATGGAAGACAAGCACAAGGCATGTTTTCTCCTGGAGACTGACTCAACAATCTAGGAGCCAATTCCTGCCCATGCTCCCTAGTGTGCTCGATCAAGGAAGAGAGGCCTTTAAGGAACCAGCAGTATGCAAGGCAGTGACGCCAAGAACGGAGAAGAAATATAAACGTTCTTCAAAGGACCCTGCATACATCCAAGGGTCAGTACCAGCCGACTTAATTGCAGCTACGACTAGGAAGCGGGCCATTGTGCCCACTAATGTAGGACCACCTCCAGACAAGGAGAGTAAGAGGATGGATCTCACAGGAAGAAAGGTGGAGAGAAATGCAGCAATCCATTGGCACACTGCAAACTCAAACGCCCTGATCAAGACACGCATACCAACACTGGGATGAAGTGGGGCAGCTCCTAAAGCATCTACCAGAACAGTACCAACAAAGAGCAGCTCACCTGGTAGAAGGCAAAAACATAGCGAACACATGCCTAAAATCTGCATTGGATGCTGCTGAAACATCGAGCAGACTACTAATAGGGGTGACCAGGAGGAGACACGCATGGCTCAGGATTTCAGGATTCAAGCCGGAGGTGCAAAGCAACATCCTGAATACACCTTTTAACGGAGAGCAACTGTTCGGCACACCAGTGGACGACAAGTTGACACCTCAAAAAGGACGACGAGACAGCAAGATCCATGGGAGCGTTGCAATTCAGAGGGATGAGAAGGGGCACACCCACGAGAAGACCAGGTGGGAGAGGAGGCAACGTGCCAACCACATCGCACCAGACATTCCAGCAAGGCTACCAAGGGAACAACCAAGGCCAGCAGCAGAACTGGCAGTACTGGGGACAGTCCTTTCGAGGGCGCGGTAACGGACGAGGACAAACACGAAGGGGAGGCCAACAGCCCTCATCCAAGTGACTTCACCAAGAAACAGACCCCCCAAACCCTAGCAACACCTCAGCTGCAGTTTCTTTATGTCTTTCCACCCACCCTGAGTGTTCAAAAACAAACAGTCCCTCGAACACTCAAGACCGGTAGGGGGAAGAATAAACTTCATCCAGGAATGGAGAAAGGTCACATCGAACAAATGGATACTAAACATCATACAATATGGATACTGTATAGAGTTAGAAAAACAATCTCCAAACAGAAAAGCAAGGCACTCTGCGAAGGAGCTCTTGCAACTAGAGGTACAAGAACTGCTCAGCAAGGAGGCAATAGAGGTGGTGCCCAAAAACCAAAGGAACAAGGGGGTTTACTCAACTTACTGGTGCCAAAGGTGGACGAAACACTAAGACCCATCCTGGACCTAAGGTTCCTAAACAAATTCATAAAACCTCAAAGATTCAAGATGACTTCCCTACAAGAGGTAATACCACAAATGCAACAAGGGGACTTCATGGCTACTATAGATTTAAAAGACTCTTACTTGCACATCCCCATCAACCACAAGCACCTGCTAAGGTTTGTGATCAACCAAAGCCACTACCAGTTCACAGTACTGGCATTTGGCCTAAAATCTGCACCAAGGGTGTTTACAAAATGCCTAGCAGCTGTTGCAGCACACCTATGAAGGCAAGGAATACACGCATACCCCTATCTGGACAACTGGCTCGTAAAGGCAAGTTTGTACAGCCAATGCAAACTACACATCCAACAGGTCATACTAACGCTGACACAACTGGGTTTCTTGATCCATTGGGAGAAATCGTCCACAGAACCAGAGCAAATAAAAATATTCTTAGGGGCAGAGATCTACACCATACAGGCCAAAGTGTTCCCCAGCAGGAAGAGAACATTGGTGATACTGAAGGAAACTCGTCATTACGGCAAGGGGCAAGTTCTGACAGTGAGGACGGTGAGCAAGCTGATGGGAATGATGGCCTCCTGCATTCACCTAGTCAACATTTTTGACTGCACATGAGGCCATTCCAGGAATGGATACACCAGCAATGGTCACAGGCAACTGGGAGTTGGGAAGATCTAGTCGTCGCACACGCAGTGCATCAGGAAATAGCATGGTGGAACGAACAAAACATATCACAGGGGAAACCATTCACACAACCAACAGTGACCATCACCACGGACGCCTCCCAGCTGGGGTGGGGCGCACACATGAACAAGCGCAAGGTGAGGGGGCTATGGTCTCAACAGGATGCGGTCAAGCAAATCAATTACCTGGAACTAATAACAGTGTTCCTAGCCTTAAAAGCTTTTCAGAAGGAGCTGTAGGGGAACAGGGTGTTGATCCAAACCGACAACACCACGACCATGTTCTATGTCAACAAGCCAGGAGGAACAGTCAGTAGCACTATCTGGGCTAGCACAGGAGATATGGACATGGGCTAATCCACTGAGGATAGATCTATTAGCAATACATTTCCCAGGGAAGGACAATGTGTAAGCAGACACTCAGCAGGCAGATGTCAGCATCCCACGAATGGGAGATCAACCAACAGGAATTACAGAAAGTATTCCAGAAGTGGGGTACACCAAAAATAGACTTATTTGCAACACACCAAAATGCCAACACTTTGCATCCAGACCACCGGTCACAAGGGAATGCGCTATGGATAAGTTGGTCAAAGACCTTTGCATATGCTTTCCCCCCCCGATACCACTGATACACAGGGTACTCAACAAATGCAGGATCAGCAACATGTTACTGATACGAATAGCACCTCAGTGGGCCAGACAGTCATGGTTCTCACAAATATTGGAGATGGCGCAAGCACCAGCACGAGGTCCCAAGACGAAGGGACCTGTTAATGCAAAACGGGAGGGTGCTACACCCGGAGCCAGAGAGCCTCAGTCTGGTGGCATGGCTCCTGAAGACCTAGAGTTTGCACACCCAAGCTACCGGCAGTGCGGGGGGGGGGGGGGGGCGCGCGTGGCAAGAAGGCCTACCACAAGGAAATGCTGCGTAGCAAAGTGGAAAAGGTTCTCAGAATGGTGCGTTAGAGAAAAGTTGCAAAGAAAGATCGCAAGGGAGTCAACAGTACTTAAATATTTAACACACCTACTGCAAAGTAAACTAAGCTACGCATCCCTAAGGGTACACTTAGCGGCGATTGTGGCTTACACAAGAGGAGTAACCGGGAAGAGTTTCTTCACCTCACAAGTAGTAAAAAGATTCCTAGAAGGGGCAAAGAGAATCGCACCTCCAAACAGAATGCCAGCACCAGCATGGAGCCTCAACGTAGTGCTGACCCAATTGATGAAGGCACCATTTGAGCCTATGCACAAGGCTACACTGCACATGCTCACACTAAAGACTGCCTTCTTAGTGGCTATCACATCACTACGAAGAGTAAGTGAGTTGCAGGCGCTAACACTTCAAGAGCCCTACCTGCAGATACAGTGATAGGATTGTGATGAGAACAGACCTACACTTCATGCCAAAGGTGGTGTCCCGGTCTCACATCAACCAAACAATCCAAATACCTAGTTTTTTTTCTCCAAAAACCGACCACAAGCACAGAGCGCTGCACACACTGGACGCCAGGAGGGCGGTGATGCACTATATAGAAAGGACAAAAGAGTGCAGAAAAATAAAACAACTTTGTTTCCTTCGAAAGCAGTTTTTTGGGACGGCCAGTTACCAAAAATACCATTGCACGATGGATTGCACAAACCATACAACTGTGCCACAGACGAGCTGGGCAACTGTTACATGGAACAGCTCATGCTCACTCAACAAGGAAGAAAGGAGCAATGATTGCGTTTCTGGCCATCACACCGATTCAAGACATTTGCCAAGCTGCAACATGGTCTTCAGTGCACACGTTCAGTAAGCACTACTGTGTGGCTATCCAAATGAACAAAGAAGCGCAAGTTGGACAGCAGGTCTTACAACACATATTCAGTAACCAGTGCTCATCTTCCACCACAATAAGGACAAACCGCTATAAAGTCTATGCACAGCATAGTGAATCCAGAAAGATTCACGCTGCAAAACGTATAGTTTCTTACCTGTCGGTGTAGTTTTGCAGCTTGAAGACTTTCTGGATTCACTAGCGAACCCACCCTCCTCTGCCAAAAGATGAGACAGGAGGAAGGGGATTAAACACAAACAAGACTTTACAAAATAAGAGGAAAAACAAGAATAAAACCAAACCAGAAAAAAGAATCCGAAGATGGTGGCCAAAGGTGGGAGATCTGGAGGAAGCACGTCGACATCACGAAGGACACCAAATGGTGGTATGTCGGCGCCTACCTGGGCCACAAAAAAAGAGAAAAAAAGACTACAATTATGGACCCAACCACTAGATGGCGGAATAATGCACAGCATAGTGAATCCAGAAAGTCTTCAAGCTGCAAAACTATACCGACAGGTAAACTATACGATTTCCTCTTTGAGACGCTTGATTCATCCCAGAGCCACTCATACTTTGCCAATTAAATGGCATGTTAAAACACACAGACTAGATATTTAAAGATCCTGTTAGGGCAAGAATAATCACACCTAGAGTGGATAAAATCCAAATCCGCTCCTACCGACCCTGCTTATATTAAAGGTACGCTGCCCTTAGACTCTCTTGTAGTCTCTAACGCACGTAAGGGAGCCAACTCACAAGCCACAGGAGACACCCCTCCTTCTGACAAGGAGTCAAGCTTATTGATGCCTCAGGCAAAAGAGTGGCTTCACACGCAGCAAACACCTGGCGCATTGCCAATGCCCTCGCGCTACTAGCTTGTTATGACAGGGCTCATTATGATGAGCTAGAAAAAAATCATGCAACATTTGCCTGACTAATATAAATCTAAGGCTAATGACCTTATTCGGGAAGGTAAACTCATTACCAATACTTCCATTAGATGTGCACTAGATGCAGCAGACACAGCAGCTCGTGCAATCAACACCAGCGTACTATTACGCAGACATTCTTGGCTCAGAATGTCTGGATTTAAGCCGGAGGTACAAACCTCCATACTTAACCAACCCTTTGACAAAGAGCATCTTTTCGGCCCAGCTGTTAATACCTTGCTGGAAAAGATGAAAAAAGACACTGAGGTCGCAAAGTCCGTGGGGGAAACGGTGTCCACTGATGATCCATCCTCCTCTTACAAGGGCAATAACCAATTGCCCTCACCCAGAGGTTATTCTAGAGGTTTTAGCGGAAACAATGGTAGGGGAAGAAGTAGAGGCAATTCCACACGCACCTTCCCCGCAAACAAACTGCCTTCTGCTGTCCCCTGATCATTCCACTCCTGTTGGGGGACGTCTCTCCCAATTCCTACTTGTCTGGAATTCAATCACCTCAAGACAAGTGGGTGCTACAAATAATCCAATATGGTTACTGCCTGGAACTTGCAAGCACTCTCACTCCCCAAATATTCTTCCAAGAGCACATGCAATGTCACCAGAACATCTCGCCCTCTTAAAGCAGGATGTTCTCTCTTGGAAAAACATGCTATAGAACCAGTCCCATTAACATATCAAGGGACCTGGGTATACTCCCTGTATTTAATTCCCAAAAAGGGCGGCGCTCGGGCCTATACTAGAACTCGGACAGCTAAATCTGTACATGCAATCGGACCACTTTGACATGGTCACACCAACAGGTGCTCCCACTACTTCAACAAGGTGGCTTTCTGGACTTAAAGGACGCCTATTTCCATATTCCCATTCACCCTGCTCACAGAAAATATCTCCAGTTTGTGGTAGACGGACAACATTACCAGTTCAAAGTTCTCCCATTTGGGGTGACTACAGCACCCAGGGTTTTCACCAAGTGCCTGGCAGTAGTCTCAGCTTATCTAAGACAGCACATTCATGTCTTCTCTTACCTAGACGACTGGCTGATAAAAGCCAGGTCACAACAAAGCTGCTTACACCACACTCGGAAAACTGTCCAACTGCTTCACGACTTGGGATTCACTGTAAACTTCACCAAGTCTCACCTCCAGCCATCCAACACACAAATGTATCTAGGAGCCACAATAGACACTGGCAAAGCTCTAGCGTATCCCAACCCAGTGAGGATCCGCAACATGCAAGCTCGAATATCAGTTTCAGCCGCAACACTTGGTACCAGCCAGTGTTCATGCAATTAATCGTTCCCTATGCAAGACTTCAAATGCGTCCTCTACAGGAATGTTTAGCACGTCAGTGGAACCAGGCTCTAGTTCCGCTATCCGATCTGGTGTTGGTAGATGGCCATACTCCTCATGCTCTGCAGTGGTGGAAAGTACAAAAACTTTCCAAGGGGTGGCAGTTCCTCGACCTGGTTCCACAGATCGTGCTCACAGCAGACGCATCGCTCACTGGTTGGGGAGCTCATCTGGAAAAACATACCATTCAGGGCATGTGGACTCTGCAACAGAAAACTCCATATAAACCATCTAGAACTGCTAGCAATTTTTCTAGCATTGAAAGCCTTTTAACTTCATCTAATAGGCAAAGCTGTCCTGGTTCGCACAGACAACATGACAGCGATGTACTACATTCAAAAACAGGGGCGGGGACACTGTTAGCCCAGAGCATCTGGAGATGGGCCATACCTCAAAAAATAGATCTCCTTGCAGAACACCTTCCAGGAGTAAACCACCAAATTGCATATTTGCTCAGTCGTTGACCCGACAACCCTGGTTCACACCACTTCCAATCTTCTCACTCGGAGCCATGGAAAGATCAGACGTCCAGATCCCAGTCATCTCAACCTTGCGATCTGGCACCTGAAATCTTAGTTTGGCTACCGTAGTCTTCCGCCAGACTGCATGAACATTATCAAAGAGGCTAGGCGCCCTACCACAAGAGCATGCTATGCAGCAAAGTGTAAGCGATTTGTAATATACTGCAATAACGATCAAATCAATCCGCTTGAGTCTTCAGTTCAAAACATTATTTGCTATTTACTACACCTGCAGCGTTCCAACTTGGCGTACTCTTCCATACACTTACATCTTGCTGCAATAGCTGCATACCTTCAGAATAGACATCTGTCGCTCTTTAGAGTGCCTGTCATATATGCATTTATGGAGGGACTTCAAAGAATCATTCCTCCAAGACTTCCACCTGCTCCAGTGTGGAATCTCAACATTGTCCTCACCAGACTAATGGGTCCACCCTTTGAGTCATTGCATAGATGTGAACTGCAATTTCTCACTTGGAAGGTAGCTTTCCTCATAGCTATTGCATCACTGAGAAGAGTGGGTGAGCTTCAGGCACTAACTATAGAAGAACTATTTTTACAAGTACACCAAAACAAAGTGCTTCTTCGCACTAACCCTAAATTCCTACAAAGGTCATTTCTGCCTTTCATATCAACCAATCTGTCGAGTTGCCTGTGTTCTTCCCTCAACCAGATTCTGTGGCAGATCGTGCTTTGCACACTTTAAATGTGAAAAGAGCACTCCTTTGCTATGTAGAAAGGACCAAACCTTTCCGCAACACCACAATTTGTCGCTTTTGCTCGACCACCTAAAGGCAATTCTATATCAAAATCAGGCATTGCAAGGTGGATAGTCAAGTGCATTCAGACATGCTATGCAAAAGCAAAACTAACAATCCCCCTAGAGCGCACTCCACACGCAAACTAGGGGCTTCTATGGCATTCTTAGGAAGTATACCCATAGATTATATCTGCAAAGCTGCAACATGGTCTACACCTCACACCTTCACAAAACACTTGTATAGATGTTTTAGCAAGACAGCAAGTTAGTGTGGGCCAAGCAGTTTTACCTACACTATTTCAGACTACAGGTTAACCACTGCTTTGGGAGATAACTGCTGTATTGTATATGCAAAGCCTGTAATCTACAGCTCACATGCCTCGAATGGAAAATGGTACTTACCCAGTATGCATCTGTACTTGGCATGTTGAGCTGTAGATTCACATGTGCCCACCCGCCTCCCCGGGTACCTATACCTGTTGCAGTAATATCTTACTTAGATGGATGCATACATGGACACCTTACTAACTCCATTATCACCCTCTGCGGCAAACAATCTAACAATGGAGCCGATGCCCATGCCCACTATCACTGAAAGGAGTCCCCTACCTTGTGACTGCAAAAAACTTCTTCGAACAAAAACAAAGTGCAAACATCCGGACCCAACACTAGAATGCGAGCTATGCAAAGCATGTGAATGTACAGCTCTACATGCCAAGAACAGATGCATACTGGGTAAGTAGCATTTTCCTTATTTTGGCTTGAAAGATTTTAGGATCTCTTAAACAATATGCAGACCTACGGTGAGGTTCTACATCGCAAATATTTAGCAAAGCTACAGAAAATTAATTCACCAAGCCAGTGTTTCCCAAACTTTTGACTCCTGAGGACCCCATTGAGTCACTGCTGGAAGTCAGGGACCCCCAAGCAATTTCAAACATTAAAACAGTAGTTTACAAAAAATACACAAACAAGTACACACCCAAAAATGTTTTTAGATTACTAACGATTTTATTATTTTATATTGAAAAAATTAGCATAAATCGAATAATTTTAATGGGGCGGTTGGTGCTGCATCTCGGCAACTAACTTTATAATGTTTCGTTTTATTTAGCAATATGAGGCTCCTGCCCCTCCCAGGGTCGGACTGAAAAGCCAAAGCAGCCCTGGCAAATGTTTTCAGATCAGGCCCCGTATGATGCACACCAAGTGCAGTGAGTGAGTCTGGCCACTATAAAAGGGGGCTTTAGGGAGCTCTCTACCCTAGAAAATGTTGGGGGAAAAAATGGTGCATTCTACAGCACATTTGTCATATATTGAATTGTATTCGTTTTTAAAGCATAGTAAATGATGACCTTACAGTTCACCAGGATACTGCAATCTTTGTTGGGGCCATCAATGATTCCCTCACTATCACCGTCCAACAGTGCCTCTCATCTCTCCTCTGTCACATGTATTTCATTTGTTTTATAGCACCTCTCTTACCAGTGTAAGGTGTCGGAGCACTTTACATCACACACAGATACAGAGACAATGAATCATACGTCGGTGTATAGAAAATGTTACATAAGGCAAAGGGGACTACAAGATGTAGGATTCACATGTCATCTATACTGGTAGGCATTTTATAAGAGTGCTTGGTCTGGAGAAGCACAAACTCAGGATTCGAACACAGTCATTAGCATTGACTTTAATAATAAGAATTTATTTCTACCGAAACAAACCTTTCTTAGCACCATCAGGGTAGTGCTGGAAAAAAACATGACTTACTAACTTGTACCATGCAGTTTGCATGCAGCTCTGATGGCAGTTCATAGCTCACTGTGCTACATTAAAAGTGTAACTTATGAACTGCACAGTAACAAATGAACCTCTGTGACAAAAGCAGTGACCTACTGAGCTATGCACATAAAATGCTGTTTTTTTATTTAATTTTTAAATGCATGGTACACGTTCTTTACAGCAGGCACATTAACCATCTGCGCTACCTTAGATGAGTCAAAGCTGCCACAGGACAAAACTCCCATTTCACTCCAGCAGGTACATTAATCACGAGTTATCTTGACACTTTCATTCTTGCCCGACAACTGCTGATTATACAAGGAACTTTGCAGTGCTTTTAAAACTGCTGCCTGGGGACCCCCTGAATATGTGTCACGGACCCCTGGGGGTCCGTGGACCACAGTTTGGGAACCACTGCACTAAGCCATCAATTAACTTTATGCCTGGCTGCAAAACAAAGCCCCCTTTCCAGTCATTAAATAGCTGGGCACAACACTTCTAACGTGGCACCAAATGCAGCTCACAACTACGTTTCTGCCAAGCGGACGGGAAGGTCATAAACCCTTTCCCCCCACTTCCTCCTAGGACAGACACGAGACTGCAAGGATCATAAAATTGCCAGCAGATCGAACACAAAGACACTATAAATCTGGTGCTGATCTCCAACAAGCGCATTCCTTAGCTTCCCTCTAAGCAGACACAGGAAGACAGGTTTATGGTTCCAACAACATAAGAGAACAGAACTTTGCTCTGCAAAACCAGAAAAAGAAAATGACCTTATCTTTTCTAAGCACATAAGTTGTTTCGTTGGCAGTTTCCAAGGCTATGCTATAGAACCTGACAGAGGTTCGGTGGGTGCTACCAAGATTCACACTCAATTAGTCAGGACCCATAATTTGTTGAAGCACAAACCACATCGGTGATTTCACCCAGATATCACCCAATTCAGGATACAAGTACTTCGTGAGTGGTTCTGTGCTATGTTCCTTATTCTTGTATTTCATAGGGTAAGTGTATCACCCAGTCTCGTTTTTGACATCATAAGCCCAGCAAGAGGTAGATTCTTGATTTTCAGTCATCTCTTTATTATTGGATCAGTGTGGGGAACAGCCAACACGTGTTTCGCCCAAGGGCCAGCAGGCCAGGGCTTTTTCAAGGCTGATTAAGATGTAAGATGTAACAAAGGAAATTAAAAAAAATATATATATAGAATCACAGAAGCAAGATTCACGTATTAATAGAGGTTGGGAGAGAGGACAGGGGCACATAGTTGAGAGAGTCCAATCAGACAAATGAAAAGTGCATGGTTGTGAGGAGAGACACAAGGGATGACAGGAGAGAGGGTAAGAAGGGGTTAAGGCCATAGTGAATAACGATGTGAAGGTAGGAGGGTTATGTAGTGTAAAGGGCACCCAGAGCAACATGTTGGAAAGAAAAAGTAATGGATTGAAATGGGGATGAAATAAAATGCAAGCAGGTTAGGATCAAGTAATGAGGCCAGTGAATAATCAAATACATACATTTAGTGAGATGGCCCAACCTGACAATTATATTCTAGTGGAAAGGCAAACAAAAATCCAGAAGCTTATGTCACTGATAAATTGACGAAATGTTCATCTAATGGCTAATGTATTACAAATCAAGCATTTTGGTGAATTCTAAAAAATATATATTTAAACACAACTGACTAGGCAGAGATCATAACTTTTATGTTCATTATATAGCATAGTACATTCTATAAACTATTTTTCCTTAAGTGTAGCGCTGTGTGGGTACAGTAATCAATTGGACCGATTCAGGTGCACATTTATGGTAGCATTGGAGGTGGTCCTCATTACACTTTGCACATGGTGTGTACAGACTGATTAAACTAGGCATGTCTCAGTTGGTCGAGTTCAACTTACCAGGTCAGTATTTTCGGTCATATTTAGGTATAATTAGTGCCTGTGAAGGTATAAGAGTAAGGGTGAGGGAAAGGGAAAGGGGGGATAGCCAACAGGGTGAGAAATCTTAAAACGGGCATTGTCTGGTTAAGTAAATGTGGAACGATGAACTAGACTCAGTTGTAATAATGGAAAAGGAAGGGTTAAGTTGTCTATGACAAGACAGAAACGTGCATCATGTTTTAAATATAGGAAAGAGGCGAAAAAGAGGGAAGTATGAGGCAGTCAGTGACTTGGGCCGAGAAGAAAAGCAAAGAAAAATGCAAAGAAAAGAATATATTTAAAGAAAATCATGTACTCGTGATCTAAAACAGCAGCTAATGTAAAATACAATGCTGGAACGTATCGAAGGTCCGACTTTGGAAAAGAATTAAACATGAGCAAAGGCTCAAGGTAATGTCTCTGGGACACGAGGGTTAAAGATCCAACATAACAACTTTCTATAAATAGCATTTAGGAAATGAACGGCAGACGAGACTTGGATGCCTGAAAGAAGTGAAAGTTGTGAAAGCTCCGGGTAACGGAGTTGCTCAAAGGGTTGCTGTCTAAGTACTTACAGGGTGAAATAGAAAGCTTCTTGAAAGCACAGCGTCCGTTGCGGTCTGGTAGCAGCTAAGGCAGCTGGCTTAGGAAGTTTATATTGACAGCCGGTGGCCGGAAATGAATCGAGAAAGGTGCCGTGAAAGTGCCCATTCATGGTAGGACGGTATGTAGTTCGAGGCTGCAGTCAGATTAGGTGAAACTTGGGCAATCACTATAAATATAACAGGAGGTTATGGGTTGGACATAAAAAAGATTTAAAGAGTGCATGGGATGATATTCAAAATTAGTAGATAGAAAACATATTTAGGAGATAGAAAAAGGTACCGTGAGAGTGCCCAGTCATGGCAGGACGGTGTGCAGTTCGAGGCTGCAGTCAGATTATGTAGAGGTTGGGCAAAGACTAGAAGTATAACAGGACGTTATAAATTGGCCATAATAAAGATAAAAGGGTGCCCGGGACGAGATTCTAAATTGGAAGATAGAAAATATATTTAAGAGGTAGGAAAATATTGAAAAACATTTTAAGGTGGTGAATCACGGAGCCACCAAGGTCAAATAGGCAACGTTAAAGAGGGAGAATGTAGAAAACGTGAAAAGAAGTGAAAAAAAGGGGGGGGGGGGCCGGAGGGGACGCCACGGGTTATCAGACAGGGACCTAAATCATAGTATGGAGGAGCAGAGTCAATAAGTCATATTTTGCGCGCAAGATGTTGCGTTGAGTTGTCATGGGCCGGGTGATGGTCCATGCAAGTTAGGCGACGTGTAAAGGGGGAGAAACAGAAAACGTGAAAAGAAGTGAAAAAAGGGGGGGGGGCGGGCCGGAGGGGATGCCACGGGTTATCTGACAGGGACCTAAATCGTAGCACAGTCAATAAGTCATATTTTGTGCGCAAGATGTTGCGTTGGTTGAGTTGTCACGGGCCGGGTGTTGGTCCATGCAAGTTGAGGAGCTATCAAGGTAAAGTAGCCACGTAAAGATATGGGGTAGTGTTGGTGTTGAGCCCAACAGGAAAGTCAACGGGTCATAAAATAAGCAGTTACACAAGGTCTGCTCTTTGCGTAGGTCGCCGCGCTAGTCACTGCACTGTGTCGCAGGCCGAATGGGGGTTAATGAGCATGGGGTGCTCATATGAAATAAGACTGAAGTGGGAGTAGCCGAAGAGAAAAAGTTTCTAATATGTAAGGTGCATACTCAAGGCAGTGAGTAATCGTACATTGCCCCAATTACAGATAGCCCGAGTAGGGGTAAATGAGCATGGGGTGCTCATATAAGATATGACTGAGGTGGAGTATGGTCATTGGAAATAGCAGAAGAAAAAAAAGGTTACTAATATGTGAGGGCACACTCAAGGCTGTAAGTAATCATACATTGCCCTGATTACAGATAAGCGTAAGAGATTCACTGGTACAGCCAGTAATGCATTTCTGCATCCTTATTAAGTCCGGTTTTGACAGAGTCCATGCGTAAGATGAGTTCACTTTCTTTGCATCTCATTCTCAGTTCTCTGTTGCCACCTCTGGCTTGTTGTTTCACATGTTCCAAGCCAAAGAATTTGAATGTCTTGTTGTGCGGGTGCTGTTCTTGAAAATGTTCCGTTAGTGGTAGTCCTGTTTCTGGTTTATGAATATTGCGGTAATGTTAAAGAATTCTGATCTTCAGGGATCTGATAGTACTGCCTATGTAGATTTTATTGCATGGACAGATGACGTAGATTATGTAGTTGGAATTACGGTTGATCCACTCTTTGATTTTTTTTGTTTGCCCGGTGTCATGAATTCCTTCTGTTTGTTAATGCATAGTTTACAGGCATTGCAGTTTTGGCAAGTGTAGAATCCTTGAGGTTTGGACAAGAAGTGTGATTCCGGTTTTTTCCTTTTGTCAACAAGTTCAGATCTGCATAGTGTCTGTCTCTGGTTTCTTGCCCGTCTGAAGCCCATTTGCGGGAATGGTTGAATTCTATCTTTGAGGGTCATATTGTTTGCTAAAAGGTGCCAGTGTTTTTGTAGAGTTTTGCGGATGTGGTAGTGTCCATTATGATAGTCTGTCAGGAACCTGATTTTTTTTATTGGTTCTTGATGTGTCATTTTCTATGTTTTTGGTTTGTAGAAGTTCCTGGCGTTGGATTTTCGTGCAGTCTGATGCCGCTGTTTCTAGATGTGGGCGCTTGTAGCCTCTTTGTTCTAGTCTGTTTGTTCGATCAGTTGCTTTCGCTTTGTATGTCTCCATGGTGCTACAGTTGCGTCTCAGGCTCCGGTATTCCCCTTTGGGGATATTATTGATTGTTGATTTGGGGTGGCAGCTGTCTGCTCTCAAAATTGAATTTGCCGCAGTGGGTTTCCGAAAGGTCTTTGTGTGGAGTTTCCCCATCCTGTGCAAGCGCCCCCATGGTATTCGTGCCGTAAGAAAAGCACTATCGACCAAACCAGCGCACTTCTATGAATTCAATCAAATGCTACTGGAGATGTTACTCTTCTCCTTAACAATGTGTTCTGCTTTAATTCTGAATACTTTCTACAACTACAGGGCAGCGCCATGGGGGCAAAATTTGCCCCACTGTATGCTTGTATCTTCATGGGAGAGGTGGAAAGATACTGGTTGTGGGATGAGGCATACTCAGAATACACCCCAAGATAGTATTCTGGGGGCGCTTCATAGACGACATGCTATGTATCTGGCAGGGATCAGAAGAGAATCTACAATCTTTCCTCAACAAAATCAATGAAAACAGATGGAACATCAAAACTACGTCCCAATACTCAAGCTCGGAAATAGATTTTCTAGACATAACAATCTTTGCACAGGATGGGAAACTCCACACAAAGGCCTTTTGGAAACCCACTGCAGCAAATTCAATTTTGAGAGCAGACAGCTGCCACCCCAAATCAACAATGAAGAATATCCCCAAAGGGGAATACCGGAGACTGAGACGCAACTGTAGCACCATGGAGACATACAAAGTGAAAGCAACTGATCTAACAAACAGACTAGAACAAAGAGGCTACAAGCGCCCACATCTAGAAACAGCGGCATCATACTGCACGAAAATCCAACGCCAGGAACGTCTACAAACCAAAAACATAGAAAATGACACATCAAGAACCGATAAAATCAGGTTCCTGACCGACTATCATAATGGACACTACCACATCCGCAAAACTCTTCAAAAACACTGGCACCTTTTAGCAAACAATATGACCCTCAAAGATAGAATTCAACCATTCCCGCAAATGGGCTTCAGAGGGGCAAGAAACCTGAGACAGACACTATGCAGATCTGAATTTGTTGACAAAAGGAAAAAACCGGAATCACACTTCTTGTCCAAACCTCAAGGATTCTACACTTGCCAAAACTGCAATGCCTGTAAACTAGGCATTAACAAACAGAAGGAATTCATGACACCGGGCAAACTCAAAATCAAAGAGTGGATCAACTGTAATTCTAACTACATAATCTACGTCAACATCTGTCCATGCAATAAAATCTACATAGGCAGTACTATCAGACCCCTGAAGATCAGAATTCTTGAACATTACTGCAATATTCATAAACTAGAAACAGGACTACCACTAACGGAACATTTTCAAGAACAGCACCCGCACAACAAGACATTCAAATTCTTTGGCTTGGAACATGTGAAACAACAAGCCAGAGGTGGCAACAGAGAACTGAGAATGAGACGCAAAGAAAGTGAACTCATCTTACGCATGGACTCTGTCAAAACCGGACTTAATAAAGATGCAGAAATGCATTACTGGCTGTACCAGTGAATCTCTTATGCTTATCTGTAATCAGGGCAATGTATGGTTACTTACAGCCTTGAGTGTGCCCTCACATATTAGTAACCTTTTTTTTCTTCTGCTATTTCCAATGACCATACTCCACCTCAGTCATATCTTATGAGCACCCCATGCTCATTTACCCCTACTCGGGCTATCTGTAATCGGGGCAATGTACGATTACTCACTGCCTTGAGTATGCCCTTACATATTAGAAACTTTTTCTCTTCTGCTACTCCCACTTCAGTCTTATTTCATATGAGCACCCCATGCTCATTAACCCCCATTCGGCCTGCGACACAGTGCAGTGACTAGCGCGTCGACCTACGCAGAGAGCGGACCTTGTGTAATTGCTTATTTTATGACCCGTCGACTTTCCTGTTGGGCTCAACACCAACACTACCCCATATCTTTACGTGGCTACTTTACCTTGATAGCTCCTCGACTTGCATGGACCAACACCCGGCCCGTGACAACTCAACCAACGCAACATCTTGCGCACAAAATATGACTTATTGACTCTGCTACGATTTAGGTCCCTGTCAGATAACCTGTGGCGTCCCCTCCGGCCCCCCCCCCTTTTTTCACTTCTTTTCACGTTTTCTACATTCTCCCCCTTTACACGTCGCCTAACTTGCATGGACCATCACCCGGCCCGTGACAACTCAACCAACGCAACCACTTGCGCGCAAAATATGACTTATTGACTCTGTTCCTCCATACTACGATTTAGGTCCCTGTCTGATAACCCGTGGCGTCCCCTCCGGCCCCCTTTTCACTTCTTTTCACGTTTTCTACATTCTCCCCCTTTAACGTTGCCTATTTGACCTTGGTGGCTCCGTGATTCACCATCTTAAAATGTTTTTCAATATTTTCCTACCTCTTAAATATATTTTCTATCTTCCAATTTAGAATCTCGTCCCGGCACCCTTTTATCTTTATTATGGCCAATTTATAACGTCCTGTTATACTTCTAGTCTTTGCCCAACCTCTACATAATCTGACAGCAGCCTCGAGCTGCACACCGTCCTGCCATGACTGGGCACTCACGGTACCTTTTTCTATCTCCTAAATATGTTTTCTATCTACTAATTTTGAATATCATCCCATGCACTCTTTAAATCTTTTTATGTCCAACCCATAACCTCCTGTTATATTTATAGTGATTGCCCAAGTTTCACCTAATCTGACTGCAGCCTCGAACTACATACCGTCCTACCATGAATGGGCACTTTCACGGCACCTTTCTCGATTCATTTCCGGCCACCGGCTGTCAATATAAACTTCCTAAGCCAGCTGCCTTAGCTGCTACCAGACCGCAACGGACGCTGTGCTTTCAAGAAGCTTTCTCATTTCACCCTGTAAGTACTTAGACAGCAACCCTTTTGGCAACTCCGTTACCCGGAGCTCTCACAACTTTCACTTCTTTCAGGCATCCAAGTCTCGTCTGCCGTTCATTTTCTAAATGCTATTTATAGAAAGTTGTTATGTTGGATCTTTAACCCTCGTGTCCCAGAGACATTACCTTGAGCCTTTGCTCATGCTTAATTCTTTTCCAAAGTCGGACCTTCGATACGTTCCAGCATTGTATTTTACATTAGCTGCTGCTTTAGATCACGAGTACATGATTTTCTTTAAATATATTCTTTTCTTTGCATTTTTCTTTGCTTTTCTTCTCAGCCCAAGTCACTGACTGCCTCATACTTCCCTCTTTCCTATATTTAGAACATGATGCACGTTTCTGTCTTGTCATAGACAACTTAACCCTTCCTTTTCCATTATTACAACTGAGTCTAGTTCATCGTTCCACATTTACTTACCCAGACAACGCCCGTTTTAAGATTTCTCACCCTGTTGGCTATCCCCCCTTTCCCTCACCCTTACTCTTATACCTTCACAGGCACTAATTATACCTAAATATGACCGAAAATACTGACCTGGTAAGTTGAACTCGACCAACTGAGACATGCCTAGTTTAATCAGTCTGTACACACCATGTGCAAAGTGTAATGAGGACCACCTCCAATGCTACCATAAATGTGCACCTGAATCTGTCCAATTGATTACTGTACCCACACAGTGCTACACTTAAGGAAAAATAGTTTATAGAATGTACTATGCTATATAATGAACATAAATGTTATGATCTCGGCCTAGTCAGTTATGTTTAAATATATATTTTTTAGAATTCACCAAAATGCTTGCTTTGTAATACATTAGCCATTAGATGAACATTTCGTCAATTTATCAGTGACATATAAGCTTCTGGATTTTTGTTTGCCTTTCCACTAGAATATAATTGGCAGGTTGGGCCATCTCACTAAATGTATGTATTTGATTATTCACTGGCCTCATTTCTTGATCCTAACCTGCTTGTATTTTATTTCATCCCCATTTCAATCCATTACTTTATCTTTCCAACAACATGTTGCTCTGGGTGCCCTTTACACTACATAACTCTTCTACCTCCACATCGTTATTCACTATGGCCTTAACCCCTTCTTACCCTCTCTCCTGTCATCCCTTGTGTCTCTCCTCACAACCATGCACTTTTCATTTGTCTGATTGGACTCTCTCAACTATGTGCCCCTGTCCTCTCCCCCAACCTCTATTAATACGTGAATCTTGCTTCTGTGATTCTATTTTTTTTTATTTTTTTTTATTTCCTTTGTTACACCTTACATCTTAATCAGCCTTGAAAAAGCCCTGGCCTGCTGGCCCTTGGGCGAAACACGTGTTGGCTGTTCCCCTGTTCCCCACACTGATCCAATAATAAAGAGATCACTGAAAATCAAGAATCTACCTCTTGCTGTGCTTATGATGTCAAAAATGAGACTGGGTGATACACTTACCCTATGAAATACAAGAATAAGGAACATAGCACAGAACCACTCACGAAGTACTTGTATGCTATATAACCTATAGCATCCACAACCCATGTGCCTAGAAACTGCACTAACAAGGACAAAAACTGCAACAATTTAAAATTACTACAGCCGCCCCGTGAAATAATTTAATGCAAGGGCATTTAGCTTTTAGAGAGCAACCGTGCACAACTATCCTATACATGTGACTAAAAAACGCACTAATCTGTGCAAGTGCAGCAGTTGGCACAGTCCATAGGTAGCATAATCGCCTGACAATCATTTTTGCATATTCAATAAATAAACGGGGGTTTCATAAAACTACTACAACGTGCACACAGGCGACTGGTTCAATGAGCCACAACAAATTTCGAAACTAATTCCGCCGTTGGGTCTGGATTGATACGGAAGTAGCTCCAGATGTTGGGAGAGAAGAATCGACAAATAGGTGAAACTTGTACAAAACAGCGATAAAAGGCTTTTCGACATAGCGGACTACTACCCCACGAGCTGGAGTGTGCCGAAAAGGGGAAAGTACTGAACTTCGACACGGAGAATGCGCATGCAGGGTGCTCCCTGTGTGCTGCAATGGACAAGACACCTTTCAAACTCTGTAAGAATTATCTTCATGAGTACGCTCAAAAAGATCCGCATCCAGTCTGCAACCTTTGCCTGCCGCTGGATCACCGAAGTGAAGATTGCAACGCATGCTCTGCCTTCACTCCAAAAACCTTAAGGGTACGAGAGAGACGGAGAAGGGCCAATACAACATGCAGGGGCTAGCAGAGTCAATTCGAGATCTGGGCCTTTCCAGCGAAGAGGACAACTTTGCCAAAGGCCCTGAAGTAGACTAGGACACAGATATCCCAGTTGTAGAGGTCAAGCAGAAGACTTCGAAGGAGGTAAGAGCTGTCGACCTCTAAGACAGGATGAGACCAAAAAATGTCTCAAAGACCTCTAAAAGAGCCTCGGCGTCAAAACAGTCTACGACCGCAGCCGCCTCCAAAGAACAACAATCTGTCGGATCCTTAGACAAGGGCTCTGATGGCAAACTCTCAGAATCAAAGACGTCGAAAAACGGCCACAAGAGATGCCTCTGTCGAAACGAGAGGTTGAAACAGCCTTCGATGAGAGTCTGCGTCGTCAAACACGAAAAGAAAGGTGGAGGGTTGAAACACGTCGCAGAACGAGAAAAAGAGGCTAGAGGTGGTGATGGCAAATATTTTGCAGCGCTAAAAGTAATTCGACATCTTGAAGCAATTCAAGATGCCGCCGAAAACATCGACTGAAGCAGAGAAATCTGTCTAGGACTTGCAACCGCTAATCACTCCCGAACCGCTCGACGATGAAGAGGAATTCTTCGAGGAGGAAGGTGACTGAGGCACTAACTTGTATGGGCTCTGCAACCTCGGAGGCTCAAGACCCACAATGGCAGGATCCTGATGCAGAATCACCAGAAGAGGCGGTAGACACATATCCTTCGAGGCCTTCACCACCAGATGACATTGGGATGTACAACCACGTCATAAAAAGGGCTGCAGACACATATGGAGTGCAACTTGAAGAGGAAAAACCAACATCATGCTTTCTACTAGAAACTTTACTGCCTATACAATCAAGGAGCCAGTTTCTACCCATGCTACCAAGTGTACTGGTTCAAGGGAAAGAGGCATTTAAAGAGCCTGCCACTTGCAAGGCAGTCACACCAAGAGGTGAGAAGAAATACAAACCTTCAAAAGACCCACTACATCAAAGGGTCGGTGTCAGCTCTCTCAATCATTACGTTTACAGCCAGGAAAAGGGCCAATGTACCAACCAGTGTTGGACCACCGCCAGAAAAGGAGAGCAAGAGGATGGACCTTTATGGGGAGAAAGGTCGAGAGGAGTGCAGCAATTCAGTGGCGCATTGCTAACTCGAATGCATTGATAAACAGGCACGCATATCCGCATTGGGAAGAGGTAGGAGAACTATTAAAGCACCTGCCTGAACAATTCCAAAGAAGGGCAAACCACTTAGTGGAAGAGGGAAAGAACATGGCAAACACATGTTTAAAATCTGCCCTAGACGCTGCAGACACATCTAGCAGACAGATTATGATCGGCATTATCGAGAGAAGACCTGCATGGCTGAGAATATCTGGTTTCAAGCCAGAAGTGCAGAATAACATACTAAACTCCCCGTTGAATGGGGAAGAGCTGTTTGGTAGCATCTGTTAGACTTGACATCTTTTGGCGTGTTTCCCCTGACTTTTTGCTTTCTGACCTCCTGGTTTTGACTCTGTTTTTGCTGGTGTAATGATTCTGCGCACTTTCCTCACTGCTGTCAGGTGGGAAAGTGCAAGTGCTCCTGTAGAAAATGTGTTATGGATTGGTGTTTCCATGATTGGCCTATTTGATTTATGTGTCCGTCCCTAGTAAAGTGCACTGCGAGTGCCAGGGCCTCTAAATCAAATGCTGTTGGTGGGCTGCAGCACTGGATTCTGCCACCCACGCAAACAGCCCGTAAAGTGGAACTCGGGCCTGCCATTGCAGAGCCTGTGTGGAGCCTGGGGCTGCCATGTCGACTTGGCAAGTGCACACACTTGCCAGTCCCTAAACCTTCTCTTTTCTACATGCTAGTCACCCCTAAGGTAGGCCCAAGGTACCCCTGTGGGCAGAGTGCATTGTATGTGAAAGGTAGGACATGCCCTGGTGTGTGTGGCATGTCCTGATAGTGAAATACAGCCTACTTCGTTTTTCACTATTGCAAGGCTACCTGTCCCCATAGGCCAGAATGGGCAGTTGGATTATTACATCCTATGATCCTAACTGACCCAGGGAACATGGTAGAAATTCGAGTTTAGTATGCCTGAACTCAGAATGATAAAATGCATCTTTTAGTGAAGTTGGTTTTAACATTCTGTGTTTGAAAATGCCACTTTTAGAAAGTAGGTATTTTCTTGTCTTACCATCCAAGCCTGCCTCTGCTAGGTTGTGTATTCCTTGTCTGGAGTGTGAGTGACAGGGGCTGGGCGATTCCAGGAGACAGGGCTGAATAGCAAGATCTACATGTAGATGGGTGGGAGGAGATGCACCTGGGACCTGAATAGGGCTGTGCCTTCCCTCCACAATGCTGGCTCCACCGCCTGTGGTGTCTGATGTCCCTGGCCTACACTGCAAAAGGAAAGAAGGAGTCTTGTCAACAAAGTGCTCCAGGACTGACCAGAAATGGTTTGGACTAGGCAAAGGCCTCTCTGCCTTCAGAGAACAAAGAGAAATTGACGATAAAATGGGGGACCCAAACCCCAGAACTTTAGAACTCTTTTGGACCAAGAAGACTGCCAAGAAGAAGAGCTGGAGAAGCTGTGAGGAGGAACTACCACTTTGCTGTGTGCTTTGCTGTGTTGGCCTGCAGTGGCTGCTTCTGTCTTGGGCAGTGAAAGGATTGGACTGAACTTTATGCAATCTACTTTATGAGTTTCTCCAAGGGCTTGAGGTAGCGCTTGCCCCCTGTTCAAAAAGTCTCAGGAACAGCAAAGACTTCAAGCCTGACGCCGCTGCCGACTCCGTGTCCTGAAGGCACTGCAGAGGGCACAGCTGCACCGCGACCCTGGTCTCACCGATGATGCCTGCTGATGCCGCCACCGAGCCGCTGCTCGCACCGCGACCTGTGGGCACCGCTCTCCCCACCGCCTCTCTTCACGACGACACCTTGGCATCTGCGACTATGCCGCTCCATGCGGACTCGACGCTGCTGTTTGCACCGTGGTTCGAGGGCACCGCTCGTACAGTTACACGACGCACCGCCCTCATCCCGTACCACAGCCTTGGCCTACCGACGCCGGTGCCATCGACTCCAGTTCGTCAGCCGACGACAGCGCTTCAGCAACGACGATGCCGCTGCTGCAACATGACTTGCCAGCACCGTGACGAGCACCGCCTTCATCTCACACCGCGACCCTGGTCTCACCGACGACACCATCTGACGCCGCCGAGCCGCTGCTCGCACCGCGACCTGAGAGCACCGCACGCTGCACCCCTGCACTTCGCACCGCAGCACCCAATGTCTGCCGATGCCAGCGCTCCTGACTTTAACAGAGAGGATATCGATCTGCAACACGTGTGACTTCGAGGGCCCTGACGACGCCTGCACCAACCTCCGGAACCGACGCCTGCGGACGCCGTGTTTTCGGAAGCTCACCGCGAGGTCATCGACGCCCTGCATTTCTGAAAGGTACTGGTTGCGGGTCTTCCCGACACCGTAGCTGACCCGCGACTCCGCGGTCAGCCAGAACTGTTTGGATTTGTTTGTTCACGACGCTGTGATAGCCCCGGACGGAGCTATCGACATCAAGGAACTGTTTTTAAGGATACTGTGATAACTGAAGATTTTTAAAGTACTGTACTGTGGATTTTTATCATATTGGTCTTGTTTTTAAGTATATAAAAATATTGGATATTTTTCTAAACTGGTGTGGTGTCCGTTTGTAGTGCTTACACTGTGTTACTGTTGGTTATGTGCAAATGCTTTACACACTGCATCTAAGATAAGCCTGACTGCTCGTGCCAAGCTACCAAGGGGGTGAGCAGGGGTTATTTTAGGAGTGTAACTCCCTTATCCTGACTAGGAAGAAGGGTCCCTACTTGGACAAAGGTGCAAGCCCTTGCCAACTAGAGACCCCCATTTCTAACAGCGTCGTAGATGAAAAGCTGAATCAACTGAATAAAGACAATGAAACAGCAAGGTCTATGGGCGCACTACAATTTAGAGGCGTGCATGGAGGCACACCCTCAAGGAGGCCAGCAGGCAGAGGTAACCATCAACCCACAGCCTCGCACCAAACATACCAGCAAACTTACCAAGGGGTAAGCCAGGGCCAGCAACAAGGGCAGCAGCAAAATTGACAGTCCCAACAGGAAAGAATCCTTTCGAGGGTGCCCTTGGGGAAAAGGGCAAACCCGAGGAGGACCACAGACAACAGCAAAGTGACTGCATTCCAAAAGTGGGCCACTCGCCAAAAACATCACTGAGTGGGCCCCCATGACACTATCTGAAAAAAGACTTCATCCTTTAAACAAGCAGTTCCTCTAACATACTACACCAGTAGGAGGCAGGTTAAAAACTTCCTCCACAAATGGAGCGATATCGCTTCAGACAAATGGATATTAAACATAATACAATACGGTTACTACATAGAACTGACAAAGCAGAGCCCACATACGTTGGTGCCTCATCATTACCTTCCTCCTCGAAGAATTCCTCTTCTTCATCGAGCAGTTTGGGAGTCGTTGGTGTGAGAAGGTGGCTTGGTATATGCTGTCCACTAGTTAAAGTGGGCACCTTGTACCAATCCACACGGCCCTTATGATGTATGAGGTCAAAGATAACCTTTTATGAAAGCTATCCTAGTGGTGGCTATGGACAGCAGCCTTCAGGCTTAATATTTAAGGAATGTAAAGCAGCTTGTTTTACCAGAATATCACCTCCTGAATGACTAAATGAAGGAGAACAACACCATAGTTATATAAAAATATGTATTTATTAATATAACACTCTACTATCCTCTACACGAGGATAGAGCACAAAGCACACAATACTGGATCAATAGAACAGTTGTAAGTAGCACAATACACAGCAGGCTTCAGGGGGAGACTGGACCATATACTAAAATAGTGGTACAACAATCACAACTTGACTAGACACAGTGCCTAGTGGACGTAGAATCGCTGGGACCCCAAGGAACCACCTAAGGCGATGACACAGGAGACCCACGGAGGATGGGTGCAGTGAAGAAACACGACCGCGTGCTCCGTACAACTATGGGAAAGTCGCGGTTGCAAAGTAAAAGTTTAAGGACCCTTCTAGGAGGACTTCGAGCCAACCCTTTGGAACTTAAGAGTTTAAAGAACCAACCCACCCGTGGATACCGTAGTATCAGTTACCTATCCCAAGGAAGTCGTGTGCGTAGGTCTGAAATGGTGTCGGAAACTCTCATCGTTCGCTATGGAAGGAAAAGAAGTACTGCTGCTGTGAAGGTGAAAAGTGTCCGGTGGAATCCAAGCCTGGATTCGGGATGGAAGGAACCAGAAAGCAGAGGGGACAGTCTGGGTCACGTCAGAGTGACCAGGGGCTCGGTAGACTAATGTCCACTGATTGGTGCTTCAGGTGCGAAGGGATGCTTGACTCTGCTGCCACGAGGACCAGGAGATGTCGAGGACGACCAGGAGCCGGAAGTGAGCTGTCCCACGAAGGATGTAGAGTGCTGAGGGGTCGGTGTCTGGCGGGAGCACCAACAAGCCTTGGCCACGGCAACCCACGCAGGAAGGTCAAACAGGTTACGGTGTGGACCAGCAAGGTCCAGGGGACTCTCCAAGCAATGGAGAGTCGGGGCACGTCTGGAGCAACCAGGAAAGCCCAAGAACAATCAAGATGACCCTCCGGGGGACCCACAGGCCATATGACCAGTAGTCGCGAAGGGACCGCGAGCAAGATTGCAAAGTACCAGCCCACGGAGCACTCGGTGCGAGGAGGCCGGAGATCTTTGGTACAAATACTGCTCTGGGTCAGGACTACACGGAGTCCAATGCACAAGCTCTGGAATCGCCAACAAGCATATGCACTTGCAAATGGACACGGTGCACAGGGTTCGGGTTACGCAGCCCCCACGAGGGATACTGGCCTCAAACTCGGTGAGAGGGCAGATCGACCTCGGGGACTTTCAGAAACCCACCTCCTGTGTTGCTGAAATCTTCGGAGTCTGCAGGAGCTCAGGAGCAGCTACTGGTCAGTTGCGCTTTAGGTGCCTGCGAAGCAGGGGAGTGACTCCTTCACTCCAAGGGAGATTCTTCTGTTGTCTTAAGTGCTCCACAGGTTCTGCACGGAGCCTGTATGAAGTCACGGCACAAACTAAGCTTTGGATGGAAAGGGGGACGAAGTCGAGCCCAGTCGAGGTCCAGCGAAGTCCAGGTGTCCAGATGGTCGAAGGTCAGTGGTTTCTTCTTTGTAGAATCTTGTCCACGTAAAATCCAATGTCCTGTAGCCAGGTAACCCATTTCATACCCATGGGAGAGGGTTGGACAGATTCAGGGGACCCTCCTAGGGGAAGGGCAGGACAGAGGGGTATGACGGAGTGGTGGCTACACCCATGTCCTTTGTGCAGTTTCGCGCCAGAGCAGGAGCCACCAACTCCCAGAACTGGTTTGAGCTGGACTATGCACAGGGACACCAAATGTGCCCCCGGTGCAGACTTTCTGGCACTCGGAGTGTACGCACCCAGCCCCAATACACTAAACCCTGTCTGGGAGGTGTGCCTATTGTGCTGCCTTCCTCTGCTCGAGCTTGGCTCAGCAGCAGGAGGGCAGAAACGTGTCTCTGGCTTGCAGCATCCATTTTGTGCTGTTCGAGTCGAGAAGACTGGTACTGAGTAGACCTGTGACCCCACGAAGCTTGCTTTTGAAGGGTGGAATCATATCTCCCACACCAGTTACTGGTGTAGAGGTATGATTCTAAGGTGTTTGATACCAAACATGATCTGTTTCTATGCAGCCGTTTTCGAGATGGCATTTACTGCGAGGTTATAATGCACCTTTACCTATATGTCCGGCTGAGTCGCAGACAACCTGGGAGAATGGTCTCCGAAGGCGCAGAGGGGCTCTGCTCATGCAGGGGCACCCTCTCACATACAACCCAGCACCCTGCCTTCAGGATTGTTAAGGCCTGCTATAGGGGTGACTTATAAGTTTTAAGTGTAGTGACCATTAGATATAGTGAACCTATTTCTAAAGTAAGTGGTGCAAGCCCCATCTTACATAGGCTGCAGTAACAGACCTAGAGTTCCATTTTGCATGGCCTCTCATGGGTGGCATAATAGATGCTTCAGCCCATGGGAGGCCTCTGGTGTACCTATGCCCTGGGTACATGGTGTACCATATACTAGGAACTTATAAGGGTACCCCAGTATCCAATCTAGAGTGTACCAAAGTACATGCATGTCAATTTAAGGGAGAAAGCAGATAGACTGGGGTCCTTATTAGCAGGATCCCAGCCAGACTAGTCAAAAACAGTGAAACATCAAGCAAAAAGTAGGGTTAACCATAAGAAGCAGATCATACTTTCCTACAGTTGGGGGTTGCAATTCCTCGACTGATTTCTCTGCTTCAGTCGATGTTTTCAGCGGTATCTTGAATTGCTTCAAGCTGTCGTTGAATTTCTTTTTGCGTTGTATATTATTCGCTATCTCTGCCTCTTTTTCTTTTTCTCGTTCTCTGACGCTTGTGTTTCGGTGTTGAGACCCTCCGCCATTCTCTTCGTGCTTGACGAAACCGACACTGTCATCTAATGCTGTTTGGACCTCTCGTTTGGACGTTGAGGCGTCTTTTTCATGACAGTCTTTCGAAGTCTTCGATTTTTCGAGAGTTTTTTCTGTCTGAGTCCTTGCCGAAGGATTGTTTCTCTTTGGAGGCGGCTGCGGTCGTCGACTGTTTCGACGCCGAGGCTCCTTTAAAGGTCTTTGAGACATTTGTTTCGTGTCTCATCCTGTCTTTTCGAGGTCGATGGATCTTACCTCCTTCGAATTCTTCTTATCGACCTCTACTACTAGGACATCTGTGTCCTCGTCGACTTCGGGGCCTTCTTCGACGTTGTCCTCTTTGCTGGAAAGGCCCAGATCTCGAAGCGACGGTGCTGGCCCCAGGCCCTGCATGTTGTAGTTGGCCCTTCTCGGTCTCCCTCGTACCATTAAGGTTTTTGGGGTGAAGGCTGAGCACGCGTTGCAACCTTCACTTCGGTGATCTAGCGGCAGGCAAAGGTTGCAGACTGGATGCTGATCTTTTTGAGCGTAGTTATGACAATTCTTGCAGAATTTGAAAGGTGTCTTGTCCATCACCGCGCACAGTGAGCCCCCTGCATGCGCATCCTCCGCATCGTCGAAGTTCCGTAGTTTCCCCTTTTCGGCGCACCCCGACTTGTCTGGTAGTAGTCCGGTACGTCAAAGCCTTTTATCGCTGTTTTGTATAAGTTTCACCTACTTTCGTCGATTCTTATCTCCAAATATCTGGTGCTCCTTCCTTATCGATCCAGACCCAACGGCGGAAAAAGAGTTTTGAACTACATGGCAATGACTAGCCAACAGTAATCCTAGCATTGTTCATTTTCTTTCCCTTTTGTTGGGTATCAGTCCTTGGTTTCAAAATTTGGCTCATATTCGCCAGAGGAGTAAGTTCTCCATTTCTTTAGGACCACTTCCTAGAGCGTTCTTCAGGACAAGTGCTAAACGTGCAACAAGAAAATAAGTTACTTATCTGTAACTGTAGTTCTCCAGTATTGGTATCGTTCATAGATTCAAATGCTTGAATCATTCCCCGCCGTCAGTCCCACGGTATTATATCAAAGCAATTACCTTAGTAACCTAGGCTAAGATGGCATTAGGTCATGAATTTATCTATGAACCAAACTTAGACACCAGCCAGACGACCGCACCCTCCAGAACCTTCCCTACAGAGGCTAGCTCCCTCATTTTCGAGCACAACTGGGAACAAATCTAGTCCTGAAAGTAAGGGAAAGCCTCTAGGAGAGGAGGGTGGGTCGCATGTGAATCTATGAACGATACCAATACTGGAGAACTACAGTTAAGTAACTTTTTTTCTTCTCCAGTATTGGATCTTTCATAGATTCATATGCTTGAATCAGAATAGTCAGCAGTAATATGAATACTTATTATTTAATATGAATGCTACACCTACAAATAACATTAATATTATATTCATAGAGGATGGCGGGATAGAAAAATAAAACAAATGCGAAGAGGCTCACCCTACTGAAACAGATTCCGCAACACCGCCTGTCCCACTGCTGTCCGCTTTATTCGCAGCATCCAGGAAATAATGCTGGGTAAAGATATGCCTGGTGGACCATGTGGCTGCTCTGCTGATTTGCTGTATGGGAACCCCAGCGTATAATGCAGAGGACGTAGAAACAGCTCTTGAGTGAGTCTTGACTCTAGCAGATCATGGTCTTCCTTCTGCGTTATGGCAAAACTAAATGGCTATTGCGATCCATCTTGCAATGGAAGATTTAGAGACTAAGGGGCACATGTATCAAGGTAGGCTTTTGCGATTCCTTAATTGCGATTATTAAGGAATCGCAATTAAGGAATCGCAATAGCCTTATGCATGTAGGAATCGCTATAAAAATAGCGATTCCTAAACATTCCTTAATTGCGACTAGCAAATTGCGACTCGCAATTAAGGAATGCCGTCCCATTCATTCCTATGGGCCTACAGGCCCATAGGAATGAATTGAGAGTGCATGCGCAATTTGCGAGTACCAGTAGGTACTCGCAGATTACTCATGCACTTCAAGGTGCAAGGGTGTCAAAATGACACCCTGTTGCACCCTGAAATTGCGATGTGCACCCATGTTGTGCACACACATGCCCCAAGGGCATGTGTGTGTGTAACCTAAAACTTTAAAAAATGCATTTTAGTGCATTTTTCAAAGTTTTTGCAAATTACAGACAAGTTTGATTTGTCTGTAATTTGCGGTCCCAAATAGCGAAATCGCTATTTGAAAGTGCTTCTAGCATTGCATTTAAGGAATCGCAAATTGCGATTCCTTAAATGCAATCGTAATTTAGGAATTCGCAAATAATTGCGAATTCTTAAATTGACGCATAGAAAACACTTTCATGCATCTCCAAGAGCCAATTTGCGATCGCAAACGGCCGATTTTTGCGAATCGCACCGTTTGCGATCGCAAAAACCTTTGATGCATGTGCCCCTAAGTCCTTTATTCATATTGCCATAAGCAATAAACAATTGATCAGATCTCTAAAATGGTTTTGTTCTGTGTAGATTGTATATTAAGAGGTGCATTAAATTCTAAGTATGTACGGATTTCTCAGCCATAGTGAGTGGATTTGGAAAACATTTTCTCAGAAAAATAGGCTTGTTGAGATGAAAGTCTGAAGGGACTTTTGGTATAAATTTAGGGTTCGTCCTTAATATTACCTTATCCTTTTTGAATTGCATAAAAGGTTGTTTTAATAGTTAATGCTTGTAACTCGCTAATCCTTCTTGCAGAGATTAGTGCCAGTAACAGCTGTCTTCCATGACAGGAATTTGAGTTGTGCTTTGTGGATAAGTTCAAAAGGGCTTTTCATTAACTGACTCAGTACCACATTCAAATGCCATTATTTATTTATTTGAAAAGTTTTATAAAGCGCGAACAAGACCCAACTGGGTACGTATACGTACAGAGACAATATAAATACACTTACAAAAAGGAAATATGAGGCCAAGCATTGTCATCATAGACTGACTTCAAAGACAAACGAAGTAAGTTTAAACCCCCAGTAGAAATGATTGTCAAGCATAAGTTTCAAACATAAAGTGAAAGTAAATTGTTAAGCATACAATAACACACCCAAGCACACCCCATAAGGCAACATGAGAGGAATCTGGGGGAGGTTGTTTCACTGGTGGAAAAGATCTAAAGTCCTTTGAGGAACTGTTTTACTAATCTTGCCAACCATAGGGAGACTAAGTTTCTCGATCTCCTGAAACAGGAGATTGCTGTAAGGTGTACTTTTATTGATGAATGTGCAAGGCCAGTCCTGGCTAAATAAAGAAGATAAGGTACTGGTGTCGCAAGTAATGGATGCAATTATTTTTCTAGATATCACATACAGAAACTTTTCCACTGAAATTGGTATGATTTATTTGTGGATTCCTGCTCACGCTTTAGACAGAATTACTCTACACTCTTTAGGTATATTCAATTCTCCGAGCTCATTGTCAGGATCCAGGCCGACAAGTGAAGTAGAGTTGGGATGCAGTACTTGGCCCTTGTTTATGGATAGAAGTGTCTGTGTCGCTACCAGAGGAATGTGATGTTGCTCTGAGAAGTTACGAGTACCAGAACTGTCTTGGCCATTTTGAAGCAATGAGGATCAATCTGTATGGTTCCCTCTTCATTTTCTTTAGGACCTTCAGTATTAGAGGAATGGTGGGGGGGCATAAGCAAATATTTTTGACCATCTGATTAAAAAGGCATTCCCCACGTTCCTCTTGGGGGAGGCCAGCTTGTGTAATATTGGCATTTCTTTGTGTTGCAAAAAGATTGAGCTGCCGAGTACTCCACCGAAGGAAGATGTCCTTTACATTTGTGGAATCAAGTTCCCACTCATGGCAATCTGTCAATCTGCTCAATGTGTCAGCTAGCACATTGGATAGTACTGGAACATGTTTTGCTCTCAGTGTTACCTTGTGCAGCAAGGCCCAATTCCAGATTGTTTGTGCCTGATGAGATAAACAGGGAGGGACAAAATCAGTAGCTCTAAGTAGTGCATACTGGTGGTATTGTCCGTATGGATGCGAACTGACAATCCTGGGAAGGAATGAACACAGCGCCAGAGCTATGGCCTTCAATTCTAAGAGATTGATGTGCAATGTTTTCTCGATAGTCGTCCATTTGCCACTGACTGATAGCTCCTGAAGATGAGCACCCCATCCCTCCAAGGACACATCTGTGGTAATGACTAAATCTGTTGCTTGAGACCAAAACGTCATCCCTTGAGAAACATTGGTTGATACCATCCACTACTGTATAGCTTTCATCATTGCTGAGGTTATCTGAATTATATCCTCGAATTAACCCAGAACCTGCAGCCCCTGCTTGTCTAGCTACTCCTGTAGATGACGCAAATGAAGTCTGTAGTTTGGAATTAAAGCTATGCAGGAGGAGCACATTCCTAGGAATGACTTGTACAGTCGGCATAAGCAGTCTTTCTTTTGCAGAGCTTTTGTGCTAGCGGTTTGTCTCTCCAGATTGGCAGGACAAAATCAAAGGCCTTGTCTGACTGGGTTTTTAAGACCACTCCCAGAAACTTTAAGGCTGTGGTCAGTTTGAGAGTTGATTTCTGAAGGTTTGGCTTGAGACCCAACCGTTTGAATAACCGGCATTGTGCAGTATCCACTTTAACTTGATGGAATGACGGAGCTTTTATGAGCCAATTGTCTAAGAACGGAAAAATCTGCACTCTGTCTAGCCTCAGTCGTGCTGCTACTGGTGCCATGCACATTGTGAATATTCTTGGAGCTGAACGTAGTCCAAAGGGGAGTACTTTGAACTGAATGTGTGCTGGCTACCTGAAAACGCGTACTTCATGTCTCGATTCATCAGTCACTGGATCTTTCTGCGTGTTGATTGTCCAACGCTGTCATGTAATCCCCATGGTTCAAAAGGCTTAATATATCCTACAGGGTGACCATTCGTAATGGTATTTGTTTAATTTTCAAAGATCTAAAACTGGACGCCAGTCTCCTGAAATGTTTCCTGATGAGTAAGAAACGGGAATAGAAGCCTGTACCCCATTTGAGCTTTGGAACTTTCTCTATTGCCCCCTTTTTGCAGCATGATAGTAACTTCCTTCAATAGTAGTTTCAGATGGGGAGTAAACCACCTTTTTGGAGGTGCCTTTGGGGACTAATTCCAGGGTATGCCCTTGTACGATGTCTAGCACCCACCTGTCTGATATTCTGGCCCACTGTTCGGTGTACTGGGAAATGCGTCCTAATTGTGTGGTTTTGGGGAAGGTAGCCAGACATAAAGATCATTGCTTTCTGTTGACATCTCGCATGCTTTCCTCTGGGTGGCTGCTTGTAAGCCTCTGCCGGCGGCTGTCAGTACTGCTGCCCGTATTGTGGTCTATATTGACCTCGATAAGGCTGGTATTGTTTATAGCTTAGGAAACCTCTTCTGAAAGAATAAGTACTTTTCCCTCTACAGTTTCAAAAGCAACCCTTTCAAGGAGCTAAAGTTCCTAAGGCCTTTGTGCTATCAGTAGCCACCTTAATGGATTGAAGCACTTCATCGATATACTTTCTGAATAGCGCCTCTCCGTCATAAGGCATCTCCAGGATTTTCGACTGGACTTTCGGTCTAAATGTTGTTGCTTTCAACAAACCTTGCCTGCGGAGGACAGCTGCTCCAGCAAGCTGACAGAATCCTGTAGACGCTATATCGACAGCAGCCTGACCTTCGAAGAAGCTCTTTCTCCCTCAAGGAGAATTTTCCTGGCATCGGACTTACGATCTTCTGGTAGAAGATCAATGAACTGCCATGTCCGACCACATTTGCCTAGCGAATCTTCCTAAAATTGCCAGAGAATTTACTGCCCTGTCTGTCAGTGAAGCCACGCTGGAGAAACGTTAGCCAATCATGTACAGTCTACGCCCTTCCCTATCTGGTGGTGTTGTGATGGGAGTAGCAGGGTTCCTAGTGCATCTCTGAGCTGCTCGCCTGAAGAGTGAATCTAGCCTCTGTCCAACTAGGCATGCAGGGGTGCCATCCGGTGCCTTGTACTTTTTATCCACCCTGGGCATAACAGCTGTGACTGTGGCCGGGATTTTCATTATACAGACCCTTCTTGCCAAATAAAATCTACAATAGGGATGGCGCTTATTGGGTTTTAAAAAAAATTTTATTGGTACTTTTAAAATCATAAAGAAAGCAGTCCGTCTGCTTGGCCGAGAAGGGCAATTGAAAGCGTTTTGTCGATCTTTCCATAACATTGTAGAAACCTCTAATGTCATCCGGAGGAGAATCCACAGGAGGGGGTGCTGGAGGAGATAATGTTGCTATTAAGTAATCATCCCACTCGTTAATAGTGGAAGCACGATCCCTTATCTCCCCCTCTTTATCTCCATCGGAGTTATCCTGGTTATTCGTCTGGGGTTCTGCCAGAGGTAATGAAGATTAAGGGGTTCCTGGAATTTGCAAAGTGCACGGTCTAGGAGATGGCGTCTTTTGTGTGGGCTGAGCTGAAGGTACAAACCGAGGAGCAGGAGTAGAGGAAACGGGCTCTGGAAACCATCTATAGTAGTCCTGCAACATTCCCTGTAGATTGAATTCCAAGGGTAATTATATGGAGCGCTCTTGAGGAATATACTCTGGTTAATGTTGCTATTCCTCCTCATAATATTCCTCAAAGTCTTGGCATTTTATATTCAATTCTGAAGGGCTATGAGCCACTCTAAAGACAGTCATCATCATCAGATTCTTTTTCCAATAGGCTAGCTGGTGGGAAAGGCAACACCTTGCTTGGAGACATGTGAACTGGTACAAGTACGTCCGCTTCAGACTTATCTGAATAGGAAAGATGTGACACTTGCACCAGAGAAGGTAACTGTGCCTCAGAAGACGGATTCTGGACCTCCGGCAACGATGACTCCCTCGTCGATGTGTTGAAATGCTTTCGCAGGTAAAACAATACTTTATGATGGAAGTATCGTTGACCAGGCTGTTGTCATCTGTGTCGATGGTGACTTCGACTAATGTTCCGTCTGCTGTGTTTTTTTAGGATATCGGCTGACCTGGGTGCCTTCGTTGACGGTGCAGGGTCCTTAACTGTCGACTGTCAACGAATGCTTAGACTGCTTCGTTGACAAGGGTGGAGACGTAGAAGTCTATGACAAGTTTACAGGTGACAATCGTCGACTGTCGGAGGCAATGACCTTATTAAAGATGGCAAAGCTGTAGTGAATGTGGATGTCTGCGGCGTTGACGATAGCATTGTCAACGGTGTCGTCGGTGGAGCAAAAGATGCAGAACCTCAGATTTTTTTTTCTTTTCTTTCTTCAGTGTGAGAAGATCGGGTCATTGACAGGAGGGATTTAGAAGATCTTTTGCCCAGAACAGGTTTCTTAGCTGGCGTACAAGGCTCAGAAGGAACCTTTGAAGAAGTTCTGTGGGTGAGACTTTTCCTGATATTTCTTGGAATGACCAGGCACTTCATGGTGAGATTTTAAGTGCCTTTTTAGGATGTTCAGAGCGCTCCTTTTCTGATCTCTTTTTTGAGACCCGGCAGAAACCTCACTAAAATCATCACTTTCCTCATCAGACACAGGGTTGTCTTTAGATTGAAGTCTCTGCAACCACAATAGAAGTCTTCCCTCTCTGTCCTTGAGGGTCTTCTATGAGAGTGAGACATATCTTAGTATTTGACTGTGGTCAGGATAAAGGCAGTAAATGCACTTTTTATGAGGATCATCAATGTAAAGTCTCTTTGCGAAAGGTGTTACACGACCTGAATAATCCCTTTTTTGAATGGTCTGACATGTTCAGAAAATCCCTAGGGATACAGAAAGCAATGCGTATCTGACCTGATAGAAGGTTCTTGAAACCAGAATAAATAACAGAGCAGAGCTCAAGGAGACTCCCTTTGCACATTGTGTGGTAGAAACTCTGAGGGAGCCGGCCTCTGTAGGGAAGGTTCTGGAGAGTGCTGTCGCCTGATTGGCTGGTGTAAGTTTGGTTGTTTTGAGAGAAAAAAAAAGCCATTGATAGGCTATTAAATTCATGGCCTAGTGCCATCTTAGCCTATGCTACTAAGGTACTTGCATTGATATATACAGTGGGACTCCCACTTCGGGGAATGACACCAGCACCTGCTCCCACGAAGAAACTGGACCAAAATCACCGACGACCAGCTCACCTCCTCACTCAACAATTCCACCCCACCCATCGCGGAAAACGACGACCCCAACACCGCAGCCCGAACCCTGCATAGATGGATCTCGGACAGCGCCAACACCATAGCCCCCCTCAAGAAAAACAACAATACTCGCGCCAAGAAAGCCAGATGGTTTACCACCGAACTTCGAGAGTCCATACGCACTTGCCGCCGCTTCAAAGCCCTGGAGGAACACCAAATCCACAGAAGCCCACAGCAACTTCAGAGCCGCCACCAACGTCCACCACCAACTCATCAGAGAAACGAGGAAAAAAGCGATTGAAGACAGAATCTCCACCCACGCGCACAACAGCAAAGAACTCTTCAACATCATCAAGGAGTTCGCCCAACCCACCAGCGAGTCTATTGACATCCCTCCCTCACAAGACCTCTGCGACAAACTCAGCACCTTTTTCCACCACAAAATCCAGAGCATCTACGACAACTTCGACGAAGACAACCAACACACTGAACCCTCACCAATCACCCCCGACAACCGGAAACCAGCGATTGACAACTGAGCCCTCACCACTGAAGACACACTGAAGACAATGAAGTCAATCCACTCAGGGGCCCCCAAGGACCCCTGCCCAACCACATCTTCAACAGAGCCGCCGACATCATCGCACCCATGCTCCGCCACATGATCAACCGCTCCCTGGCGACCGCCTCGTTCACCGACGACTGGAAACACGCCGAGGTCAACCCCCTCCTGAAGAAACCCTCGGCGGACCCCACCGACCTCAAAAACTACAGACCCATCTCCCTGCTCCCATTCCCAGCGAAAGTCATTGAGAAAGCCATCAACAGCCAACTCGCCACATTCATAGAAGAGCACAACATCCTCGACTCCTCCCAATCCGGCTTCAGAAAAAGCCACAGTACAGAAACCGCCCTCCTCGCTGCAACAGACTACATCCGCACCCTACTGGACAAAGGAGAAACAGTAGCCCTCATCCTCCTCGACCTCTCAGCGGCATTCAACACAGTCTCTCACCGCACCCTAATACGCAGACTCCACGACGCAGGAATCCAGGACAAGGCCATCGACTGGATCCACTCCTTCTTCTCCCGCAGAATGGATCCCCTTTCCTCTCGGACCCTACATCTACCACCTGCAGAGTCCCCCAGGGCTCCTCCCTCAGCCCGACACTCTTCAACGTCTACATGGCTCCACTCGTTCCCATCGTCGGAACCCACGGACTCAACATTGTGTCATACGCAGACGACACCCAACTCATCCTCTCCCTATCCAACGAACCCAACACCGCCAGTCACAACTTTCGAGAAGGCATGGAAGCCGTCGCCAAATGGATGAAAAACAGCTGCCTACAACTAAACACCAACCAAACAGAAGTACTCATCATGGGCCCAAACCCCGACGCCTGGAGCGACACCTGGTGGCCCACTGCCCTCGGAAACCCGCCAACCCCCACGGACCACGCACACAACCTGGGAATCATCCTGGACTCCGAGCTCAAAATGGACCGCCAGATCAACTCCGTCTCGTCTTCCTACTTCCACACCCTCCGCCTCCTTCGTAAGACCTTCAAATGGATTCCCCTCGAACACAAAGGCCGTCACTCATGCCCTGGTCACCAGCAGACTCGACTACAGCAACGCACTCTATGCCGGAATAAACAAAAACCTCACCCGCAAGCTACAGAACATCCATAACGCCGCCGCAAGACTGGTCCTCAACCTGCCACATCTCGCAGCACCTGCGCACATTCCACTGGCTCCCTGTCGAGGCTAGAATCACCTTCAAGATACTCACCCACACACACAAGGCCCTCCACGACACCGGACCAGCATACCTGAACAGCCGACTCAAATTCCACGCACCCCAAAGGACCCTACGATCAGCCCAGCTCTCCTACGCTGTGGTCCCCGCACCAGAAAGACCAGATCGGGAGGCCGCTCCTTCTCCTTCCTCACGGCCAAAGCCTGGAACGACCTTCCGCTCCACCTCAGACAGACAACATCGCTCCCAATCTTCGCAAGACACCTCAAAACCTGGCTCTTCGACAGACCCCCTCCTTGATGGACTGGAACCTGCACCCCCCCATCCCTAGTGCCTTGAGACCCTTACGGGTGAGTAGTCGCGCTTAACAAATGCCTGATTGATTGAAGCATGTGAATCTAAGAAAGATCCAATACTGGAGAGCTTCTCTTCCTGCCATGCTGAATAGAAATACCTTTTTTGTATGGTCACCCCCCAAAGTTTTGAACTGATGCAGCTGGTTTTTCAGCTGTGCACGGAGGCCTTCTGACCGTACCTCCATGCTGGTGCCCTGACCTGTAAACATGTGGGTTTGATTGCCTATACCAAATTGGCATAAGCTAACTTACAGGCCCTTGGTAACATATACTAGGGACTTGAAAGTAGATTAAGTGTCCCCTTGTGGACTGCAGCCTTGTTGTGCCACCCCGAGTGGGACACAGAAACGTGTCTCCAAGTCTGCCACTGCAGATGGGAGAGCAGCTTGAAAACTAACCCTGCTTTGCCATTTCAGACAGAGGCAAAGCCTAAACCACCTTTTTCTATCCACATTTTATTGGTTTTATGATTCAAACTTGAAAGAGTAAGATATGGAGGGAGGGAGGGTGAGTGTACCTCAAGTTTTAAGGTCTCTAGGGGTATTAGATGAAGGCTGTGTCCTTACACCCCTCCCCTTCTCCTTGTATATAAATGGGATAAACAAAACCCTCCAAGAGTTGAACGCTCATGCCCTGAAAAAGGCCCCCGCTCAACCCCTTTGCTCCTATATGCAGACAATTCAGTTTTAGTATCTAGAACAGCCAGCTGATCGATTCCATTGTCTCATACTTGACAAAAGGGATTTAAACATAAATATGACCAAGACGTTCGTGATGGTCCGTGGACTGGGGAGGACCAAGAAAAGATCACTTTGTGAGGGATTTTAAAGTGGCTGAAGTCCAAAGAATCTCCTATCTGGGTAAATTGTTTTCCCACAACAGCAATTTGGGCCGCATATAGAGCAGACGAGACTTAAATTAACCCGTACAGAGGAGGCTATTTTTAGATTTTCTAATAAGATGGGTAGTAGACACATCCGCAATATGCTCAAGCTATACAGCAGTAAGTGTATACCAGTAGGAACATATGGCGCAATAGTATGGGGTAATGCCAACGCACTTACATTACAAATTTGTGAAAATGCATTTTTTGTTTGTTGGCAGTACCAAGGTCTACTTCTGTGTATATTTTACATAAGGAATTGGACACACCTTATGTTGCTGATTTAATGCAAGTGCGAGCCTTATGCTCCTGGTATAATATTTGGTGTAAGAAGGGAATACAGTTTACCAGGGCATTAATTGAGGATTGTTTAGCTTTGATGCACTAAATCCCATTGTGGTCTATATGGATAAGTTACTCAAAGAGGTGAACTAAGATGTCAGTTTTTTTAAAATAAATTTCTTTATTAGGTTTTCCTCTATCAGCTGACAATGTACATCAACAGTCATACTTCTCTTCCGCCTCAGCCGAGGCGGAGCTTGTTTTTAACAATAATATATGTCATCAATTAGACCTAAAGTCGTGTCAGTGGAGGATCCTCCATCGTCAATGTTCTTCTTCATTTTTTATGAACAACATCAAAACTCAACTGCAATTAAACTCCCCCCCCCCTTCAATACCCTCCCCCCGCCGGGTCTGGATAACTCTAGGTCTATACATCGCATATTTTATGCTGGGTCCCCTTGTGTCCCTCCCCCGGGACCTGGGGCCGTACCCCCTGCAGAAGGCGTCGGCTCCGAGCTTTCTTGTGTGGATTGTGAGGTCTGTCCCGCTATCTCTTGGATCATCACTCCCCACGCCAGTAGCACTTCGGGTAGTTTGTTATCTCTCCTGGTGTTACGCATATGTACTTCCTCTGCCAGTACCCACTACCTCAAATCTGTCCTCCACTTCGCCACCAGTGGCCCCTGTTGAGTCAACCAATGGATCGCGATACGCCTTTTGGCTATGACGAGGCCCAAGAACCGTCTACTCGTCTAGCGCCTGGGATCCCGCGGAATCAAGCCCAAGAGACAGGCGCGCGGGTCCAGGGCAATTGTCCAACCCGTTATCCTGGTCAGGTCCTCTAGGACCGCCTTCCATTTTGTCTGGATCGTTGGGCACGCCCACACCATGTGCGGGAAATCTGCCTGTGCGCCACGACATCTGGGGCAATGTGGGTCCCTGGAACTATCGATGGCCTGAAGCCGTCTGGGTGAGAGGTAGGTCATATGTATTATATAATACTGAATTTGTTTAAAGCGATTGCATAACTATACCTTCCGCACACTTTCATGTATCTTTTCCCATTCTCGTGGTGTGATCTCCTGCGGACATACCCGCTGCCATTTATCTTCTACGTTTAAGGGGTCATTCATCTTATCTTCTCTCAATTCCCGTGTAGAGGTACGTAACAAACTTCCGCCCCCCAGCCATGTCGATCATAGTGACCAGGGTGTGGGTGTGCCCTGGGGCCTCCGTAAACGAGGGCCACAAGTGCCTCGCCGTCGCAGCTATTTTGGCATACTGCAGAAACTGCCCCGGTCCCAGCTCAAAGTTAATCACCACCTCTTGATAAGTAATGAATTTATTGTCCGGGTAGAGGTCCGCCAGCATCAGGCATCCCCCATCTTTCCATTTATCCGTGGACATGGTCAGGTCTATTTGAACAAAGGGCGGCATTAGCCAGAAGTCCGCCTCCGGGGCGAACGGCCGGACCCGAATCAGTCGTCGTACCAGCCGGTTCCATATTGCCGATACGAGTCGCACTAAAGGGGGACTCCGTTCCCGCCGCCCCCCCGCCTGCCAGAGAAGCGCTCCTAACTGTCAGTCCCCATATGTGCCTTTTAGCAGTGACCTCTCCCAGGAGGAACCCGTGTCCAGCCAGGCTATAGCATGTTGCAGTTGCGATGCAAAATAATAAAGTTCTAAATCTGGGACCTCTAGACCCCCTTTGCCCCACCTACGCTTCATGATCTCAAGGCTAACTCGACATCTCTTCCCGTTCCACAATAATAGGACCAGGAGTGCATCCAACTCTTTAAACACTCTGTGCAGAAGTTCAACAAAGGAACCTTGCATTGCATAGAGACATCGAGGCAGGACCACCATCTTTATCAAGGCGATCTTCCCCATTAGGGAGAGTTTAAGTGTGTTCCAAAAGGCAATACTACCCCGCAGGCCCCGGATTATCCTCCCCATGTTATGCTGGTAAAAACTGGCCTCAGTCCTTCCGATCCATATCCCCAGGTAGCGGAGTGTGTCCTCTGCCCACGGAAGTTCCATCACCGGGCGTTGGGCTCCCTCCCATTCACGGTCCGAACCAATCACGTAAAGCTGAGATTTTGTTTTATTGATGGAAAGCCCAGAGGCAGATCAGGGTTAGTAAGGATTGGGTCGGGCGATTCAGGTATATTAGCGCATCATCGGCGTACAGGGAAACAACATGCTCCGAGTCCCCAACCCGTATGCCCTGTCCCGCAAGTACCCCCCAGAGGCGGCAAGCCAATGGCCCCATTGCCAGGGCGAACAGCAAGAGTGAGAGCGGGCACCCCTGCCGCGTCCCCCTCGCTATGGGTATGATGTCCGACACATCGTCCCGTGCGAACCCTCGCCACCGGACAGGCATAGAGTAATTTCACCCAACTGACAAACCCCTCACCCAGTCCCATTTTCAGAAGCACCTGCCATAGATAGTCCCACCTGATCGAGTCGAACGCTTGTTCGATATCTAGGAACACTAAGGTGCTCTGTTGGGCCCGTCCCTCCAATGACTGCATAACGTGGGCAAGGCGGCGGATATTCCACAGCGTATTCCTGCCCGGTATAAACCCGGACTGGTCGTCGTGAACCAACCGCCGGAGATATGGGAGGAGCCTAGTGGCCAACATCTGGCTGCTGATTTTTCAGGTCTACATTCAGCATTGAAATTGGCCTATAAGAGCTGGGGAGCAGGGGATCCTTCCCCGGCTTGGGAATCATTACTATCAATGCTTCCCTCATGGAATCAGGAAGCAGTCCGCATTCGTTGGCCTCCTCCATGATTTCCAGGAGTTTAGGGATCAGGACCCCCCCCATATTCCTTATAGAGTTCTGCCTCCATGCCATCCAACCCGGGAGACTTGGCGGTTTTCAGGTGGGCGATCGCCGCCCGTAGTTCCTCCCTGGTAAAGGGGGCTCCCAAGGCCTCCCGACTCTCTGAGTCCATGCAAGGCAGTTCCACCCCCGCTAGAAAGGTCTCCACCACCTCGGGGGGCCACGGGGACTTTGGGCTCGGAGTATAGTCTACTTAAATGGGTCCAGAATGTTTTATTGATCTCATGTTGCGTATTTACCATCTGGCCACGGTCATTTTTAAGAGCCAGAATTGGGTGGGGTTGAGTCTCTGCCCAAATCAGGCGCGCTAACAGCCGACCCGCCTTATCCCCCTCTGTATACCAGCGACGCCTGCTCGCATATCTGTTGAATTTACCAGCGAGTCCCTTATGTCCCCTATCTTCCGCCGCATGTCCTCCCATTTAGCCGACCCCTCCTTGTTCATGGGAAGCTCCTTCTCCAGAGCCGCCAAGCGTTCCTCATGCTGGCGTAGGTCGCGTTCCAGCACTTTTTTAACCCCCACCTCAGTAGACATACAAACCCCCCTTACCACCACTTTCATTGCATCCCATTCGATCGCCCTGGTGCTGGCAGAGCCCCAGTTCGTCTCGAAATAGGCATCCAGCCCGTTCGATATGGCGCCCTTATAGATCGGGTCCCCAAAAGCTTCGGTGTTGAGCCTCCATAGCGGTACCTTAGACCGCGGCCGGTCCAGCGCATACGTTATTAAAAGTGGGGAGTGATCGGACAAATAGCGAGCCAAATATTGCGTTTCCGCTATCTGATGCGCCGCCGTCTTTTGAATAAAGAAGTAGTCAAGTCTACTATAGGTATTGGCAGCGGGTGTGTGACACGAGTACATTTGGCGATCTGGGTTGCGGTGTCGCCATATATCCAATAAGCCAAAGTTTTGTAGCATCTGGCCCATCGCTTCTCTGACTTTGGGTTTGGCATCCAGTTTTAGGGGATGTCTGTCTAGTTCCCCATCAAGGTCACAATTAAAATCTCCTGCCACAATCAGTTCTGTGTCTGGATCCAGATCCAACTGCCCCAAGACTCGACTTAAAAACCCGCCATCGTCACTATTCGGGGCATAGATATTTACCACACATATATTACGCTCATCCAGCGTCCCCTCCACCGTCACAAACCTTCCCTCAGGATCTTGTTTAGTGCGTAAAGCCTTAAAGGGAACCCCCGGTGCCACCCATATGAGCGTGCCCCTGGCAAACCCAGAATAGGAAGTGGCGAAAAACTGACCCCTCCATCTACGTTGGACATATTTAAGACAGTCTCCCCATAAGTGCATCTCCTGGAGCAGAGCAATACTTATCCCATAGCGTCTAAGATAAGTTGCCACCGGATCCGCTTGACCCTATTATTGAGCCCCGGACATTCCACGTTATTAGTTTATACGTCTGTGCGTCACCTGGCATGAGTCAGCAGCTGTGGGTGGCGCAGCGCCCAATATTCGTGTGGGGACCCCTATAGTGTTGCAGCGTGACCTCCCATGATACGATCTCCTCCGACCTCTAACCGTGCAGCAAAGACCAGACCCGGCAGCAACCCGAACAAAACCAAAGTGTAAACCCCAAACCCCCTCGCCCACAGGCAGTAGCACTTCATTCTCATAACCCGATCCTGGTCTGAGGACTCAGAACCCCACCCCAAAGTTCCACCCACCCCCTGATTCACCCCACCCAATTTGAATTAACAATTATAAAAGAACGTAAACTAAGATGTCAGTTATTAAACCTGCAGGAATAGTTCAATCTGGTAAATTAGGCTAAAATGATTTACATGGAAAAATAGCTCCAAGACCGATGGAGAAGGGAAAAAAACAAGTGTCAAGAAGTATAAGCATCTCAGGGTTCCCTGAATACCTAGTCAAAGTTACTAATGTGCAAGATAGATATTATTTGACTAGGCTATGGCTGGGCACAATTCACGAACTGGTGGTATTCCCAAGACATGAAAAGTGGAAGAAAACAATTTGTAGGTGTCCATGCAATGGGAAAACTCCCAGTCTACGATGCACTTTATGCTTTTTTTCCATAGGTTTTATCAAGATATTAGACACTTAAGACTTATAATTTTTTTTTTAAATTATATAAGGATGCAACGATTGCTTTATGTAGCCTTGAAAAATGAAATGGTGTGCCTGCGGTCGCAGGTTACATCATCCAAACTGTATAAAGGAAATCCCTTGTACATTTGGATAAACTGGTTTATGAAGATGATTGAAAGATGGTTTTTAGAATGATTAGCTTCTTTAACATAGAGATATTAGGTGATTTTTTTTTTTAACAATGGATTTTATTAAATATTTTATTGTTAGAAATGGGATTTCTGGTTGGCTAGGGCAAGCGCCTAAGCCAGGCAGAAACCACCACTCTAGTCAGGGCAAGGGAGTTGCACACTGAAGATAACCCCTGCTCACCCCCTTGGTAGCTTGGCACGAGCAGTCAGGCTTATCCCAGAGGCAATGTGTAAAGCATTTGCGCAACGCACACACACAGCAGCAACACACTAGGCACACTACAAAAGAAACTCCACACAAGGTTCTATAAAAAATAGCCTTTATTTTCCAAACACATGAGAAGCATAAACGCACATATACACTGTGCCAACTGGCACTAGGCAATATTCACAGGGGATTATATACAGGATCGGGCCACTGTCGGAACATTTAGAAAGCACTAGTAGCACATTTAAAACACAACCAGTGACTACTGGTAAAATAATGACCTCAGCATTATATCTAGCAACATAAACGCATTATGTTTGCATCACAGTAGGCATAAAACACATTAGGAATAAACCACATTAGGAATAAAACATATTATGCCTAAAACATGAGTACTGCATCTCAGTACCACAGATAAAGTGCACACAGCACCTTAGCAGACACCCTGAAATGACCCCAGGCCAACTGGCCTTCTCTGGGGCCCAAGTGCCCTCTGTCCCAAATGTCAGGGCTCATAGCTACCAGTGCAGCGAAATCACTGTGCGCAATGCGCTGGAGGTGTGGGGCGCATCTCACCCCTTCCTGGCATGGAAAACAATATGTCCCCGTTGGTGCAGCTGCCCGCGCTCTCGCTGTGCAGATGAGGTAAAAGGAGCACTGACACCAACTGTGCCTGGTGAGCCCCACTCTGGGACTCTACACACAATTTCCCCCAACCTTGCAGCTGCCCGCGCTTCTGCGGTGCAGCTGTGAAGCACAAACAGGCCCGGGCACTACCGTGCCTCTGGAGCCCAACTCAGGGACTCCTGGAACAATGCCCCTTTGCAACGGGGCACCTGCACTGGGCCTCAACTCGGCACAAAAAGAACTCAGCCCTGGCACCAACTGTGCCCAACTTGAGCCCCACTCACCGGGGCTCTTCTTGGCAGCTCCGTCTCCTCCACGCAGGGGGAAGCTCGGCACTGGGAGCTCTCAAGGCTCCGGTCGGGCTCTTCTCGGGGCTCCTCCCCTCCCGCCTCACTCACCGGGGCTCTTCTTGGCTGGTCGCCAGTGTGGGGTAGGCTCCCGCCTGGCTTCTACCACACGCGGGGCTCCCACCGGCACACGGGGGCCCCGCCTTCCTCCCAGCACGCCCGGGCAGGCTTCTGGCATCTTCCTTCCTGCCGGTGGGCCACGCCCCCAACCAGGCACAGCCGCCTGGCTTCCGGGTGAGGCCGTGGCGGTTCCTCTCTCCATGGCGAAGTGTGGGATGGGCTCCTGCCGTAAAATAAAACACCAATGCGGGGTGGGCTCCCGTTCTCCGGAGCGGCAGTGCGGGGTGGGCTCCCGCTCTGCTGCAGATGCACCCACCATGCGGGGTAGGCTCCCGCTCTCAGGATCCCAAAACAGCGGGGTAGGCTCCCGCTTTCAATGATGGCAATGCAGGGTGGGCTCCCGCTTCCAAGGCAGCAATTGCGGGGGAATCCCCACGCCGGGATTCCCTCTCCATAGGTTGCAGCTGCAGCGCTGCAACGACCCAGCACTCTCCCCATCCTGGGAGAGAAGAATAAAGTTCCCACGAGGTTCCCAGGCAAAGGCTTCAGGGGCACAAGGCTGGGCCCAGGCAGGCCAGCTCACGGGGCCCTCCAGCAGGTAGGGAGTCCCTCACGGCGGTTCCTCCTGGGGCCCAGCAGCAGCAAGTCACCAGGAAGCACAAAAAGCACAACCACCTGAGGTCACAGCCCCAATAATTATACAACCTTTTCCTTTGTCTGCCCTTGGCACAGGGCTTGGGGGAACCAGCCTGAGCTGGTTCTGTTTTTTTTTGGAGCACTCTGTTTACAGGGCTCCTCTTCCCCTTTGTCAGGTGGGGGCTCGGTCATCAGACCACCACAGGGGGGTGGAGCCAGCATTCACCCAGGCAGGCACAGACCTATTCAGGGTCAGGGGACTACTCCTCCCACTACTCCAAAATGCAGATTCCCTGTTCAGCCTAGTGCTGACTCACCCTGCCCTCCCCGGAGCCACACACCTCACCAGCCCCTGTCACTCCAAAGCCAGACATGCAATCCACATCGGGCAGGCAGACACGTAGCACACAGAAATGCCAACTTCTAGAAGTGGCATTTCTAAAATAGTGATAACAAATCTGCGCACACCATTGCGTAGCATTTATTATTACTATTCCAAACATACCAAACTTGACCACGCTGCTCCTCTCATAACAGGAATTACCACTGAAACACTTATCAGGAAATCCCCAATGCATTCCTAAGTGAGGGCAGCCTCACAGCAGTGAGAAACCAAAATGGCTGTTTGTCACTACCAGGACATGTCACACACTTAAGGTACATGTCCTACCTTTTACCTACAATGCACCCTGCTCATAGGGCTAGCTAGGGCCTACCTTTGGGGTGACTGACATGCAGTGAAAGGGGGGTCACAGACGTGGCACACACTTTAGGTGTCACGTCACAGCGGCAGTAACACTGCGCGCACAGGCCCTGCAATGGCAGAGGCCTGAGAAAGGTTTGAAAGGCTACGTTGGTGGGTAGCGCAATCAGCGCTGCAAGCCCACTAGTAGCATTTAATTTACTGGCCCTGGGTATCTGAGATACCACTTTACAAGGGACTGACAGGTAAATTAAATATGCCAAACAGGTGTAGACCAATCTTACCATGTTTACCACAGAGAGCACACACACTTTACACTGGACAGCAGTGCTAAAGTGCCCAGAGTCCTAGAACCACCAACACCATGTCAGAAAAAAGGCTAGGAGGAAGGCAAAATGTTCAGGGATGACCTTGCAAAGAGGGCCAAATCCAACACTTATTGAATCAGTTTTTAACATAAAATAGACGCTTTTTTATGTATTTTTATGGATCTACACAAAGATTCAGAATAAAGTTATTTTGAATTGATTCAAACTTGCATATGGAAGCAGTGTTAACACCCCTGTTCAATTTCTCAACTTTATATACAGCATGTCCCGAACAGTTCGAACTTTTCACATTCCATTCCCCCTGGGGGTCCATAAAGCTATGTGAGCATGTAAATCAGGCTGTTTTTAGCCAGAACTATTGTTCCTTGTTCAAAGGTTGGATGCAAGGCTCAGTGCACCTGTCCTGTACCTCAGGGAACCATCTGTAGAGATCTCGGGTAACCAGGCCATGTCCCCTTGACCGTTGGGTAATCCACTAGTGGTTGCCATTGGTTTTCAAATTTGTGGTCAATGACCACACCAGTTTCTCCATGGCCAGCAGCTTTCATAGCTTTCCTGCCCAGTTTTGTATAGTGGGTATGATCAGACTTCTATCTCAATGCTATTAGTTGCTTTGCTGCCAATAACGTCCATTATGAGTATCTGAAAGAAACAGTTATAGATTCCTTATCTTAGAATCACCCCCAGGCGTCAGACTGGATCTGGAAAGTTTTTCGTCAGCAGTACCCCTGTGCGTCGGTAGGTGGCGTCATTCGACTCTGCGTCCATCGTTGTGGTCGTCGTGATGAAGTTGTGGAAGTTACTTAGACGCCGCCCTCGCGCACTGTCAGTTCTTTCTTTTTCCACGCCAGCAGGCGCAGATCCGGGAAGAGCGGTACCCCCAGTCACTTTTTGACTGAGTTTTTTGTGGCTTTTGTCGACTTCGTTTTGAGTCTTTACGACTCCTGGTGCACGGGTTCAAGGCCTACGGTTCCTGTTCCCGAGTGATGTCGGTGACGGATCCGCACTGCGTGTGCCTCTTCTGCCTGGAGCGCGACCATGACCACAAGTCATGCTCAGACTGTCGAACCATGGCCCCGAAGTCTTTGCGGGAGCAGTCCCGAAAGCTCCTCGAGGTCCAGCAGTGGGCTCCGCGTTGCGCAAGGTCCCGGTCGCGTGGGAGGTCGAGGGACCGATCGCAGAGTCATCATCACAAGTCTTCTAAGTCTTCGCACTCGGGGTCAGGTAAGTCGAAGCATAAGAAGAAGTCGAAGAAGCATCGTCGCTCTTTGACTTCCCCCTCGTCCGTCGGCTGACGCAACGCAGGGTGCGGGTGGTGCCATTCCCGCGGCTCCGCGTGCAGAGCCTTCAGGGTCGACTCCAGCTTTTCCTCCCTTCCCGGGACCGGAAGCGACCCCTGCCCAGCTTCGTCAATTTTACAAAGCGATGCACGCCATCTTTGGGCAGCCCGACTCTGCCGGTGCGCCTTCGGGCCCCGCGGTCTCGGCTGGGGGCCCTAGGCCTTTGTTGGCGGCGGCTTTGGCCTTGGCACCGCAGGTCCCCCTTGGATCCAGGCCTGGATCTGGATCGGCGCAGGTCGACCTCATTACGCCTCCACCGACACCGACTCTACCGGCACCACATCCGCTGCTGACGCCGGCTGGACCCCTAGCCGGCGTCGACCCCGGCTCCCACCTAGATGTGGACACTGAGTCGGACCGGTGTCGGCCGACACCGGACCCGACGCCGATCGGTACTCTTGTGCCTGCATTCCACCCTGGCCATTTTCAGCCAGTTTGGCAGACAGAAGAGGATGAGGAAGACTGGGAGGGGTCTGAGGACCCTCTCACTGCTCAGGTGGAGTCCGATCAGGATTGGAGAGAGGACCTGGGGGATGCCAGTGGTCTGTACACCTCACCAGACCTTGTCATGTTGTCTCCTCCTACCGTGACTACGGAGGAGGGAGCGTCTTACGCAGTGGTGTTGTGTAGGGCGGCCGAGGCCCTAAACCTCGAGCTACCTACTGTGGCAGTCAGGACTAACCTCCTGGCAGAGGTGCTTCAACCGGCATCGAGCTCTTCGGAGCCCCTGCTGCCCTTTAATGAAGCCCTCACGGACGTCCTTTTGGGCACCTGGTCCAGGCCAACCACAGGGGCTCCTGTGAATAGGATGGTTGCCCGATGCCACCGCCCGGCTCCGGCCGACCCCACTTTCCTCTCCCAATACCCCTCCCCCGAGAGCTTGGTAGTCCAAGCCTCAGCGTCCCAAAGCACATTCCCTACCGCACCACCGGACAGGGAATCCAAGAAGCTGGATCAGTTCGGGAAGAAGTTGTTTTCTTCCTCCAGCTTAGGGCTGCGGTCAGTTAACACCGCATGCCTCTTGGGCCGTTATTCCCACTCCGTGTGGGATACGGTGGCGCAAGTGCTGCCTCAGTGTCCGGAGGAGTCCCGGACCGTGCTCTCCCGTGCTGTTGCCGAGGGGAGAGACGCAGCAAAGTTTGCCATCCGCTGTGGACTGGACATTGCCGACTCACTAAGTAGGACCATTTCAACGTCGGCGGCGCTTCGCCGTCACGCCTGGTTGAGGATGACTGGCTTTTCTGGGGATGTCCAGAACACCTTGATGGACATGCCTTTTGATGGCCGTCGCCTGTTCGGCGACAAGGCAGACAGTGCGATAGAGCGCTTCAAGGACTTTCGTGCTACTGCCAAGTCCTTGGGCCTCTCCACCATGCAACGTGGTTCTGGGGGCCAGAGGGTGGGCCAGTCCACCACCGTCCCCTCTGCGGCACCCTCCAAACCTTCCTAGTCCGACCTTTCAGGCCCATCAAACGCCAGTGAGCGGCAGGATTCGCCATCACCTCCCCCACAGGCGCACCATCACGTCGGACAGGTGAGTTTTGCAAATAGTCCGAAGGGGCTACTCCCTCTCCTTCAAGACCATCCCACCAACCATGCCACCCCAGTATCATCGCATGTCGGGGGATCATCTGGCCCTTCTCCAACAGGAAGTTACGGCTCTCTTAGCCTAGGGAGCCATTGAGCGCGTTCCTGCCCCAGAAGTAGGTGGTGGTTGTTATTCCCACTACTTTCTGGGGAAACAGCCTTTAATCCGAAGTTTTAACATCGTACTGCATGTACCACGCATTATTCACAACGAAATGACCGTCGGCATGCAAGTCTTTACATAGCAAGACTTTACCACGCGATTCATCAGTAGGTGGCAGTGTTAATCTTTGAGAAACCTTTCACCTTATTATTTTGAATCTGTAAACAATAATAATGAATGTAACAGTGTATTCCAAATGATGTATTATTAATTTGTTAATTAATTTGATAGTAATATACCATATTAGAACATTGGAATGTTGGGAGCTCCATTGAAGACAATGGAGTAGCTCTGGGCTTATAATGGCTGGTATAAGCCCAGCACTCCAACATTCTAATGTTTGTCTTTTTGTTTCTCCATTTTTAATTTAGAACATTCTACCCTTAGTGGGTGGAATGTTCTAATAGCCTTATAGCCCTTCTGCCTCAGGCTATACCAGTTGTTAAAGGCCCTCTCCCTCATTATAGGGGGCCTTTAACAGCTGGTATAGCCCTCGGCAGCGTACTATCAGAACAGAATGCAGGGGGGGGGGGTTAGGGGCACTGGTTGGTTAAGTATGGTTTTGCTCAGGAATTACTTTTTAATATCAAAAATACAGGGACGGGAGCAAAGGGTTTAGGGGCAATGGATTGGTATGTGTGTTAAGAAGTGGGTATTTTTTGTTGTTGTCGATATTGGTTTTATTTGCAATTTACACTTGCAGTGTTTAAACCAACAATGTTTGAAAACTCTGTAAATAAGTGTAAAGTATATAGGTAACGTTATATTTCACACAGTTGATAACTGAGTAGGTCACATTAGTAATGTTGGGGAAAAAAAATTCAATTTAAAATAGCGGTTCAGCATACTTTAAATGAACAAAAAAATAATTTTCAGAACATATTTAATAGTGGTATACCCCTATCACACCCATAAAATCGCCCATCCTCCATATTGTGTGCATTGTGCTTCAACACTGAGATGAACGGACGCACTAACCAGTCACAGGGTTTCGCTCAGTTATAGTGCCACCTACTGATGAAAGTAACTTATATAATAAAATCGATTAAAATGCTATGCGTGATGAATGTCTGCGTGCTAATTGTTTGCGTGGTAGATTAATTTTTAATGTGACCAAATGTAAACACATGGTAATGGTATGCGTGGAAAAACATGCGTTGAAAAACATGTGTGCTAAAACAACACGTTGTAATGTCGTACAACCTACTTTCTGGTGCCCAAGAAGGACAAGGGCCTGCGTCCTATCTTGGATCTCAGGGACGGCAACCTCTTCCTCCGGACGGAGAACTTCAAAATGTTGACCCTGGCTCAGGTCTTGTCTGCCCTCGATCTGGATGGTAGCGTTGGACTTGCAGGACGCTTATTTCTACATCCCCGTCCTGCCGGCCCACCCGCGGTACCTGTGGTTCACGGTAGGCCACGAGCACTTTCAGTTTACCGTGCTCCCCTTTGGCCTTACCAGCGCCCCTCGGGTGGTCACGAAAGTGATGGCGGTGGTCGCAGATCATCTGCGCAGATCAGAGGTTCCAGTCTTCCCCTATCTCGACGACTGGTTGTTGAAGGTGGGCTCGCCCCAGGCAGTCATCTCCCACCTCCAGACTACGGCCGACCTCCTGCATTCCCTGGGGTTCTCCATCAATGTGCCGAAGTCACACCTGACCCCCTCTCAGAAGCTTCTCTTCATCGGAGCGGTTCTGGACACGACGCAGTTTCGGGTTAGTCCTCCCGAACAGCGAGTCCGGGATATTCGGGCTATGATTCCGATCTTTCAGCCTCTATCCTGGGTTTCGGTCAGGATGACCCTGAGGCTGCTGGGCCTCATGGCCTCCTGCATCCTGCTGGTCGATCATGCCAGGTGGCATATGCGGGCTCTGCAGTGGGACCTGAAGTTCCAGTGGGCGCAGCATCAGGGGAATCTGTCCGATTGTGTCCAGATCTCAGAGGGCACTGCACGACAATTGCAGTGGTTGCTCACGAACCAGGATTGGGTCAACGGCAGATCCCTCTCCCTTCCCCAGCCAGAACACACAGTGGTGACCGACGCATCCCTTCTGGGATGGGGTGGCTACATGGGAGAGGCGGAGATCAGAGGCCTCTGGTCTCCGGTGGAGTCCGAGCTCCACATCAACCTTCTGGAGCTTCAGGCGATCCGTCTTGCACTGAAAGCATTCCTTCCCTCTGTCCGGGGAAGAGTAGTGCAGGTGTTCACGGACAACAGCACCACTATGTGGTACTGTAACAAACAAGGTGGGGTAGGGTCGTGGACCCTATGTCAAGAGGCCCTCCGTCTCTGGACATGGCTGGAACATCAGGGCATATCCCTGGTAGTTCAACACCTGGCAGGCTCCCTGAACGCCAGGGCGGACGAACTTAGCCGCAGATGCATCACGAATGGCATCTTCACTCGGAGGTGGTGCAAGGTCTCTTTCAACAGTGGGGAGAGCCTTGGTTAGATCTATTCGCCACCGAAGAGAACTCGCAATGTCAGCGATTCTGTGCGTTGGAATTTCCAAGGCGGCACTCACCAGGTGACGCTTTTCGTCGCAAGTGGAGTTGCGGTCTTCTATACGCCTTTCCGCCTATACCACTTCTGCCCAGAGTGCTGAAGAAGATCAAGCACGACTGGGCCCAAGTCATTCTTGTGGCTCCGGATTGGGCACGAAGAGTCTGGTATCCCGAACTACTCAACATGGCCATCAATCCTCCGATCCGACTGCCTCTTCAGGAGGATCTTCTGTCGCAGCAGCAGGGGATAGTCCTCCACCCGAATCTGTCCAGCCTCCACCTCCTTGCGTGGAGATTGAGCGGCGGCAGTTGACGTCATTCGACTTGCCTCCCGAAGTTTGTGATGTAATCTTGGCAGCCAGGTGTCCCTCCACTAAGACGGTATACGCAGGGCTGGACTGGCAGTAGCGGGCACCGGGCATTTCCCCGGTGGGCCGGAGGGGTTGGGGCTGGTTTTGGGCCCCTGGGGCCGTTTTTGTTACAGGGCCGTTTTTGCAGCATAGCTGCAATATCGGCCCTGTAACAAAATCTGCCGAAACTGGCCCTGGCAAACAGCTCGGCTGCACCCCCAACTCCCCCGGGGGGCAGCCGAGCACTTTGCCAGGGCTGGTTTTAGTTCCCAGTCCGGCCCTGGGTATACGCCTGCAGATGAAATAAATTTGTGGCAGGGTGCACAGCAAAGGCTGTGGATCCCCTTTCTGCCCCTCTTTCTGAGGTTCTCTTGTTCCTTCTGTCTTTGGCCCAGCAAGGCTCTGCTCTGGGCACTCTTAAGGGCTACCTCTTGGTCATTTCAGCCTTCCTCAGGCTCCTTGATCAGCCTTCTCTTTTCAAGTCCCCCTGTTGTAAATAGATTTCTCAAAGGCATTACTCCTCTTTTTCCTCCTGTCCCCTTCGTAATGCCTCAGTGGGACTTGAACTTGGTTCTTACTTTCCTAATGTGCGCTCCCTTTGAGCCACTACATAACTGCCCTCTCAGACTCCTCACTCTGAAAACTGCTTTTCTGGTGGCCATCTCCTCTGCGAGCAGGGTGAATGAGCTACAAGCTTTCTTCCAAGCCTCCTTTTCTGGCTGTTTATCCTGACAAGGTCGTCCTCAGAACGCGACCTTCCTTTCTTCTAAAGATGGTCACTTCTTTTCATATTGGCCAAACCATCACTTTGCCCACCTTCTTTCTGCATCCTTCAGAAGAGGAAGAGAGGCTCCACCGTCTGGACCCCAAACGTGCGCTTTCATTTTATTTGGATCGCACAAAGCAATTCCGGGTGGATGACCAGCTCTTTGTTGGCTACGTGGGCGCCAAAAAAGGTCGGGCCGTGCACAAATGAACCATCTCCCGGTGGGTCGTTCTATGCATTAAGGCCTGCTATTCTTTGGCAAAGAAGGAGCCTCCAGTGGGGCTGCGTGCCCATTCCACCAGGGCGACGGCAGCTACTACTGCGTTGGGACGTGGAGTTCCCCCCAAATGACATCTGTCAGGCAGCTACGTGGGCATCGCTGCACACGTTCACCAAGCACTACTGCCTGGACAGCCAAGTCCGGAGAGACGGCTTCTTTGGCCATTCTGTTCTCCAGGACTTTCTGGTGTGAACTTGGTTTGTAGACCCACCTGCGGGGTTGGTATTGCTGGGTATCTATTCTAAGGTAAGGTATCTATAACTGTTTCTTTCAGATGAACAAGTTACTTACCTTCGGTAATGATATATCTGTAAGAAACCTAGGTTAGTTATAGATTCCTTACCGCCCCACCCATCCGCGAGGGCGGTGTATAAGTAACTTCCGCGACGTCATCACGGCGACCACGACGCCGACGACGGATGCGGAGTCGACCGACGCCACCTACCGACGCACAGGGGAACTGCTGACGAAAAACTTTCCGGATCCAGTCTGACGCCTGGGGGTAATTCTAAGGTAAGGACTCTATAACTAACCTATGTTTCTTACAGATATATCGTTACCGAAGGTAAGTAACTTATTCATCCAGTCCTCTTTAATCGTGGGCTAGTTCTGGCAGTCTGAGGATCACCGGTGGGTTAGGTTTCAAGGGTAACCTATAACCCCAAAATGTGACTAAATTTCCTTCCAAAATATCACTGTTTTGGTCAGGACCATTAAACATGTATCTTATTACCTACTTGCCTGCACTCGCTCCAACACTTATACATTTGCTGCAGCCATGCTGGTGTTACATACCTGTGCATCATTATTGTGTACCTTAGTTCTGTTTTGTAAACGTTTGATCAGTGTTGGGATATCAAACCATAGGTTCTGCCACCCAGATAAAGTTATTAGGGTTCCCAGACATCAGGCCCATTTCTTCATATATGGCTGTTAAATTTTGGGGTCAAACTCTTTGCCTCTTCTATTGGAGATGAGCCCGTTTCGACTGGCGGTGGATTTCCCCCCCTCTCTGGCAGACTGCAACCGCTGGGGACGATTCAGGGCTAATCTCACGACATCAGGGGTTGAGGCCTGGGCCCCTACACAACCACCTTATCCAGAATTGAAGCGGCAGAGAAACGGCAAGTGAGTCTGCGAGAGCTCTACGCCTGTAGCATACCCCGCCATTCGCCGAACATATGCTGACGGCCCAGCAGCTAGTCATGGGCCGACTATGGTCTACCTCCCTTCAGGCACATGTACGCTCAGAGGGGCCGCAACAATCGCAAGCGCTGCTGACCGCCGCGACCCAGCACCAATCACTATCGGAAAAGATGGATACAGTCCTGAGCGCTGTTGAGAAGTTGGGCACAACGATGGAAACAACCCGCTCCGCCCTTGAAGCGAAAATTGACAAAGTAGCTATAGACTTCAAGCTGCTGCACGCAGATCATAAGAAGATGGTCGACAAGGTGCAGACTCAAGAAACAGCCATTGTGGAACTGTGCCCGGCCATTAGCTCGAATACGTCTAAAGTAGCGGATCTCACGACCCAGAGTCCAGGCACTCGAGGAGCGACTGGACGATGCGGAGGGCCGGTCACGGCGCAACAATGTGCGGGTGGTGGGCGTACTGGATTCAGAAGGTCTCGACCCAGTATCCTATGTAGAGCATTGGATACAGACCATCATGCCGGAAGGGACATTGTCCCCTCAGTTCTTGTTGAGAGGGCGCATCGAGTCCCAGCCTGAAGGCCCCCCCTGGAACACGGCCTAGACCCTTCTTGAGCCGTCTCCTCAACTTCAGGGACTGAGACGCTATCCTACGGGAGACCTGGAAAATCTCAGACACAAGAGTAGGCAATGCCCATGTCATGCTCTTCCCGGACTATACTGCGTTGGTCCAACGGCGCAGAAGTTCTTTTCAATCAGTAAAGCAACGTCTTCAGGAATTGAACATGAGATACTCCCATCTGTTCCCAGCCCGCCTCCGTGTGGTAGTAGACGGCACTGCCCACTTCTTAGAGTCGCCCGCGGACACCTAGTCCTGGCTGGAGGAACAGGGTCGGTCCACTGGCCACCCAGAGCCAGGAGCCATGGCGAAGGCACGACCAACCAGGTGGTGCCAAAAACGGAGCATACATCAGGTGGCAGGGTCACCGGCCTCACAGGTCACGCCACCCAACTTAGAGCACATCATTGTGGAAAGGCGTAGGCCCCTACAGGTCGCGGCGACACTGGGCGATCCATCCCACAGTTCAGACCCAGGCACCAACTCCAATCAATCCATGGCCGAAGATGAGCAGCCCCGGTTGTGGTTCGGGGGGCACAACTCTCCCCACCCTTCTGAAGTGATGCCACAAACTGCCGACATCATCTAGCACCTATAGCCTCGACAAATACTGTATCGCTGTTGCGCCTCTTAAGACCTCAGGAAGCGAAAAGCAGCTACCCCTGAAAACTTTTGTCCAACAGGCCATGAGTGGACTGGGCGGAACTGTGTATTGAGGAGCAGCCTGCTGAACTGCACTACCGTGACACACCCATCCAGCAAGTAGCAAGCCTCCTCGGCATCTGCCAGCCTCCAGCAGGGGTCATACTAGCGACAACTCATAAGGGCACAGCGATGAAGCCACTACTGCACACTGCAACCCCATATTGTACTGCTATTGTTTGATGCAGAACGTACCTGCACTATGGTTTGGGAGGGCTCCCGTTGGAGCTTCACTCCGTAAGAGTTTTTCAAGTTCTACTATTCTCCCTCCTTTACCCCTTCTCTCAAACCCTGTGCCACCGCGCACCCCACATGAGATCGGGCACTCACATACTTTTCGGGTCAATGGGCTGCAGGGTCGGTGGGGGGCGGGGCACCGCATTTGGACACTACGCACCCCAGTATGGTGCACACTAATGTTATAACATGGAATGTGAGGGGCATCCAAACTCCATCTAAGCGCTATGCCATATACTCATACCTTCAGCGTAGAGCTGCTAACATAACACTGCTGCAGGAGACACATATCACGCAGCCGGAGGCAATTAGACTTCGCAGGCGATGGCGCGGTCAAGTTTTCAGTACAAATGTTTCCACCTAGGCAAGGGGGTCACTAGTTTGGGTTCGTGCTGGTACTCCATTTATCACAGAAGAGGTGACCACCGATCCGGAAGGGCGATATGCTCTAGTACTTGGCAGGCTAAATGGGCAGTCCATTCTCATAGGGTCCATATATGCTCCAAACATAGAGCAGCCAGCCTTCCTGCAAAATCTCACCAACACACTTGCACCTTGAGCTAGGATCCCGTGGCTGTTAGGTGGGGATTTTAACTCGGTGCTCTATCTCCTTAGACTGCTCCTTCCTCCCGCTGACGCGCACCTCTGCCTCCTCTAAAGCCCAGGCACTTCGCGATTGGCTTATGCACTGGTCCTTAACAGACATTTGGCACGCTCGACACCCAGATACTCGCATATACTCATTCTATTCCCACGTACATGACCTGCATGTTCGGCTGGACCGAATTGTCGGGTCCTCCTCGCTACTGCCATCTGTTAAAACCACTGATTATTTAGGTCGCACAGACTCTGACCACAATCCCCAGATACTGCAGCTGAGTTGGGAGGCTGGCCGTCCACCGATACCTACTTGGCGCCTTCAGCCAGCAGTGCTAGAGGACCCTGCGTTCCGCACGTCTCTAGAAGTCGCCACTGCACAATACTTTGAAGACAATGCTGGTACCTCACGCAACACCCCTTTAGAATGGGAGTCATTTAAAGTGGTCTGAAACATGCTCAGACAACTCGCCCGAGAGATAGAGCAGCTAGGACAAGATCTTCTACCGTGCGAAATCCAAGTGGCCATCAGGAGCTCACAACCATTGCGCGAGAAACAGAGCGAACACATTAACCTCCTCGAGCGGCTGTGTTGCCTCAACTACAAAGCACACTCTGCACGCATGCATGCACTGTCCAACAGACCTGGCAGATTGTTGGCCTGGTTGTTACTACAGGAGCAGCCCAGACATCCCATACATGCCACACGCCCCGCAAACAGCCCTACCGTATACACCCAACACGAAATCCATGAAGTGATGACCAAACACTACGCAGCCCTATATAAAGCCATAGGTGCACCCGATCACGCCAGGCTGGACGTGCTCCTCTCGGTGGTCCAACTGCAGACCATCACACCGGAGCAACGCAAGGCGCTGGGCGCCTGATTGAACCAGAAGAAATGAGAGGCCATATTGGCATTAGCAACTGGCAAAACCCCAGGCCCGGATGAGGTGCCATCTGAATTCCATAAAGCGTATGCAACAATACTGACCACATCTCCAAGCAGTCTTCACTGCTGCAATAGATGCCTCTTCCCTTCCACCCTCACTAAATGAAGCGCGGCTGGTCTCACTGCTTAAACCAGATCGGGACCCTGTGGATCTAGGCTCTTATAGGCCACTAGCCCTTCTAAACACTGATTATAAAATACTAGCGAAACTGTTAGCGGACCGGCTAGCCCCCTTAGCCCGTATGCTTGTACACGGCGATCAAAACGGGTTCAGCCCGACGCACAGTACCTCACTCAATCTTCGCCGATTCTTCAGAGTCGCCTAGTATATGCCGCAGCAGTGGCCCTACGCAGGATGCCTGATTTTAGATCTGGAAAAGGCATTTGTTACCTTAGGGTGGGACTTCCTCTTCGCGGTGCTGCCACTTTATGGGCTCAGGGAAGCCTTTATCAAGATGGTCCGGTTATTATACGACGACCCGCTAGTGAGGGTAAAGACGGGCCCATACATGTCGGCTCCCATTAAAGTGCAAAGGGGCACCATACAGGGGTGCCGTGCCCTCTGTCTCCGTTGCTGTTCTCGCTCGCGGTAGAGCCGCTGGCGGCTATGTTTCGGGCGACGGCTGGGGGATCCCCCAGGCGATGGCATACACATCATATCGTTGTATGCGGATGACCTCCTATACCTGAGGGACACGCACTCTATCCCAGGTGAAGTGGGGCACATCTTGCGGGAATTCGCCGCAGTGTCGAGCTGGTGGTCCACGCATCCAAATCCTGTCACCACCCATTTGACACAGACTCTCCTGACCGCAGTATGCTCTTGATGGCATAGGCATCAAGTGGGAGGCCCACACATTCCGATATCTAGGAATTCGGGTGTACCATCGCCCAGAGGACTTGCTTGAAGGGAATCTGGGAAGGGCAATACCATTAATCTGGTCACAAGTAGCATTCTGGGGAACACTCCCTCTAACTATCATGGGCCGAGTACGTTAACGAAGATGATAATCCTGCCTCTGTTATGATATTATTTCGCCAACTTGCCAGTATATCTTCCAACAGCCCTTTTCACAACGCTGGAAAGATTAGTGAGAGCACACCTGGGGAGTCTCCCAAAACCGAGTAGCAATTCGGAAACTGTATCTCCTGACAGACCACGGTGGGCTTGCCTTACCCAACTTGGAACATTACTACTTAGCCGCTCAGCTGCAGTAGGTGGTGGTATGGCTCTCAGACCAGCACCTAGCGGACACAGCGTCGGCCCTCCCAGCCCTAGCCCATAAGACCCTTCTCGCTCTCTACTACCCATGCTGCAAACAGTTGTGTGCTGTTCCCTGGATTGGCCTGCAGTAGTTGTCATTGGACTGGAAAGAAGAGGGAAAAGGAGCTGTAAGAGAACGTTTTAATCCTGAACCTGCAATCACCCAAGGGCTAGAGAGAGAACTAGCCTCCTGACTGAAGTCTCAGGCCCAGTAGACTTCATTTCGTTGCTAAAGCCTGTTAGCGAGCCGCCGCAGCCGAGGAGCGTCAAGAAATCCGTCGCACTGCTGCCGCTGAGTGCTTGCTGCCCAAATCATCGCACCGCACGCTTACAGATCGCCGCTTTTGTCGCTAACACCCGTTAGTGAGCTGCCGCAGCCAAAGAGCGCTCGGAAATCCATCGCGCCACAGCCGCTGAGTGCTCGCTGCCCAAGTCATCGCCCCGCACGTTTGTGGACCCTGGGAACCATCGCTATCGCCCGTTTGCGAGCCGCCGCAGCCGAAGAGCGCTCGGAAATCCATCGCGCTGCTGCCGCTGAGTGCTCGCTGACCCGATCATCGCCCCGCACGTTTGCGGGCCTCGAAACCATCGCTAAGGTCCGTTTGCGAGCCGCCGCGACCAAGAGCGTGAGGAAAAACATCGCTATTACGCCTTAGCGGCATTTTTGTGGATTATTAACACCAACACCCAGGAACTGTGAGTAAAAGGGTCGCAGAGACCACTGCCCTGAACTTTGCATTCCCCATTTGAACTATTTTTGCAGCATCAAGAGAGTATTATTTTTGTACAGTATTGTGGCTTTCATGTTATTTGGTCTTGTGATAAACCTATATATAAAGATAACTATTTTTGATAACTACCTGTGTTGTGTCCCTTTGTAGTGTTCCGCACTGTATTACTGTGTATGGTCATAAATGCTTAACACACTGCCTCTGAGATTAGCCTAACTGCTCGTGCTACGTTACCACAGGGTGGAGCAGGGGTTGTCAAAGGGGTGAAGCCCTTCACTCTGACTTAGAAAGACGGGTCCCTGCTTGGACAGTGGCCATCCACTGCCAACCAGAGACCCCCATTTCTAACAAGACTCAATTGAAAATAACCCTACCTGGCCAAAACTCACTCAGAGATCTGCAGATGATATTGTGTATGGCAGGGAACTCCGGTGCCCCACCCGTATTGGAGCACAGACTGATGCCCGCAGGATTGACAGGATGAGTGAAGATATAATATGTGAGATGGAACGCAGAGTTTTCTGGGCCTAAATGCAAGGGGAATCCCCTGTGAACAGCCGCCTTAAATAAAACCATAAGTTGGTTCTGAGATTAATTCCCTGTGCTCCACCTACACCCTCACCCCCCCAGAGTGCTTTGCCTGATGGTCCAAAGGCAGCGTTCTATTTTAACAATTTGTTTTTTTTACAGGTTTGGGCGATTAGCGGTTGCGCTGTTGCCCTTGGGTAAGGGAGTTGGGGGTTCTTTGCACACAAAGGAGCACCCGGGGGGTCCAGTCATGATCTCACCCAGGTGTGGCAGATAGCACTCAGTACTAGAAATACATGGCAAAATACATGGCAACCCCAAACGTAATCACCAGAGGGATAAAATTTCTATCTTGGAACGTTCGAGGCAAGGGTTCTCCCGTCAAACGCCACAACGTATATAGCTATATTAAACGTAGAGGAGCACAGATAGTAATGCTCATGGAGACCCACCTATCACTGGATGTAGGGAAGCGGCTCCGCTGACGGTGGAGAGGGCAGCTGTTTGCAACATCATACTCTGCATACTCCCGGGGGGTGTTGGTGTGGATAAGGCTGGGGACCCCTTTTGATGTAATACAAAGCCTGATAGACCCGGAGGGTCGACACGAATTAGTTAAGGCTAGGTTGCTGGGCAAGGAAATAACAGTGGGCAGTGTTTATGCTCCCAATCAAGACCAGCTGCAGTTCCTCCTTAAGCTTTCAGGCCCCCTGGTAAGAATTGCTGCACATGACATATTACTGGGCGGTGACTATAATTGTGTAGTAGACATAGAATTAGACAGATCTACCCCACCACTGCGCAGTGCCACGGCCACTACAAATGCGAGGGCGCTCCGGGATTGGATGGGACAGTGAGACCTGGTTGACATATGGTAACTGCAACATGATCAGACCAGGGATTATTCATTTTATTCTCCATTATATCACTTACACACTAGACTAGACCTGTTCCTCTGCTCAACACATTTCAGCTCGCTAATAACAAGTACTGAATACTTTGGTCGTACCTTGTCAAATCATAGCCCATTGCTGCTGTCCTTCTCGCCCGTCCCTGAATTGGCGGCCATTCCAACCTGGCAGCTAGACCCGGCCATTTTGGACGATAACTGCTTCCAACAAACATTAAACTCATCTATTGCTGAATATTTCCACAACAATCAAGGCACTACTAGCTCCTCCCTGATTGAATGGGAGGTCTTTAAAACAACTATTAGGGGCCACTGTACGGGGCACATGATGGGGGCTAGACGGGAAAGAGAGAGGGAACTACTGAAATATGTTCACGCTTTGGAGAATAGGCTTGGGGCACACCATGACTCTCATAAACAGCTTTCCAACACCAAGAGTAAATATAATCAAACCCTAGATGGGCTACGAACCCTTGACCTTAAATCATACCAGAAGACGCAACATATGAAGGGTGGGAAATCAGGGAGATTGCTTGCATGGCTGATCCAACTCGAAAGCAGGGGCTCCCCCATCACCACCTTGCGTGCTAGAGACGGATCCGCGATTTATTTGCCAAAGGCCATCAACACCTCGATCCTAGACTATTACACTACACTTTGAGCCCTCTCTAGAGCTAGCGGATGGCCTCATCGATGGATATCTTGGCAGACTACATTTGAATGCAATAGACTCCAAATCTCAGAAAGACCTAGGGAGGCCAGTTGGCTCACAAGAGATCTGAGCAGCAATTAAAGAAATGGCTAAAGGGAAGACCCCAGGCCCAGATGGGCTCCCGGTGGAGTTTTTCACAGTGTATAGTTTTTTTTGTTGGCTCCCCAGCTAGAAATGCTATACGCGGACTCGCTGAGAACGGGCCAACTGCCAGCAATGACTAGAGAAGCACTGGTGGTCCCCCTCCCCAAATCCAAAATGAAAACACCCTCGGTCACAGAGTTTAGACCACTGTCGATGCTCAATATGGACTACAAAATCCTAAGTAAAGTTTTAGCCACAAGATTACTTCCACATATGCGTCGGCTGGTCCACACAGACCAGAATGGCTTTATTCCCACCAGATTAACATCTGGAAACCTCCGTCGACTGTATTATGCCATTTTCCAGCGTGATTTCTCGACTCACCCTGAAGCTGTTGTAATGGCAGTCTATCTTGAGAAAGCCTTTGACTCTCTGAGGTGGGACTATTTAACACAGATAATCCGCAAAATAGGGCTGGGGGAGCATTGGATCAAATGGGTAAAATTGTTGTACACATGCCCAACAGCCAGGGTTGGAACTGGAGGAATAATCTCAAATTCGTATAGGGTGTACAGAGGGACCAGGCAGGGTTGCCCGTTGCCCCCTCTCCTGTTCGCCTTCGTCATGGAACCACTGGCTGAACAGTTTAGGGGAGAGGGAGGTCGACTGGGATTGGTACTGGATGGGAGGGAGTTTATGATCTCCTTATACGCGGATGACATCCTCGATCTGCGAAAGGGAGATTGCAGAGTCAAGAGCGCATTGGATATATTGAAAGATTATGCTGAACTAACAGGCCTGAGAGTGAATACTTCCAAAACACAGGTTTTCCCGCTTAAACCTACAACACCTTGACCTCAGATGTACCCCCAGACGCTAATTGAGCCCCCCATTCCTTTAGATACTTGGGAATACAGGTGTACCATGAGCAGCAGGACCTACTGGAGGGTAATCTTGGGCAAGCACTCCGATCCCTAAAATCGAACGTTACGTCCTGGCAATCTTTTGGCATCCCCACTATGTCCAGGGTGGCCCTATCCAAAATGGTAATGCTGCCACAGTTGTTGTATTACTTTGTAAATTTACCTGTGGTCATACCGAGGAAATGGTTTCAGGGGCTAGACACTTTACTGAGAGATCTGATATGGGATGAGGGACGACACCGAGTCTCATTGTCCACTATTCAGCTACCGCCGGAAAAGGGGTATTGGGGGCACCAGATTTTGAGGCATACTACCTGGCAGCTCAACTGCAATGGCTGGCCCAGAGGTTGGAAGGGATGGGTCTAGAAACCCTGCGCAGTTCACCACCCACTTACCTAAAAGGGGGATTCCTCGCCAAATTGCTGCAGCCACGGTTGCGGAATCAACACGAGTACCTTACTCGCAGTGGCCCTGAAGTGCTGGCATAGAGCAGTACTGAGAACACAGAGTGTTCCCTTGCACGCACCGGACCTCCCGCTGGTGGGCCTCCCCAGTGGCGATGCCCCTCGTTCTTTACCGAGAATCGATTAAGGGAATGGACTAGGGCTGGCATGCAGACGACCGGAGACTGCTATCTGGATGGGGCACTGATCCCGCTGGGAGACTAAATTGCTCACTATGAGCTTCCACCTGGGCAATTTCTCACCTGTCGTGGACTGCACAAAGCTTTTAGGGGGGGTTGAGAATCAAGAACCGACCACACACACTCTATAAGTAATAGTGATCCTAGGATCAGCGATGCATCTTGTTAAGTGGATTTACAGAGCCATCAGGGAGATGGTAGATAAACCACTGATAACTCTACAACAAAAGTGGGGATCCCTTATTAACCGTGAGGCCACAGAGATGGAATGGAAAACACTTAGGGGCAGATTTACGTTGAACTAACGCAGCGCGGTGCAGCAAGTCATTTTGCTGCGCTGCGTTAGTTCTGAAGCACAGGGATGCGACATATTTACAACAATATGTCGCATCTCTGTCCTTCCCCCTGTGCTGGCGCACACACCCGCAGCCATGCGCTGGCGAAGGCACCCTTGCACCATGGTGCAAGGATGCCTGCGTCGTGGGGAGATTGTTTTTGTGCAGGAAGGCGCACCTTCTTGCACAAAAACAATCAATACAAGCATTTTCCTCTTTCAATGCGTGCTGTAGAAGGCAGCACGCATTGAAAAAGGAAAAAACGAGGAGAAATGAAAACATTTCTCCTCGTTGCGCCTCGCTACGCAACCCCAAGGGTGACGTAGCTTTCAGACGCATCTCCAGAGTTACGATTTCTCGTAATTCTGGAGATGTGTCTCATTCCATCAGTGTTGCGTGGGAACACCCACAGCAACACCCATGGAACGCCCCTTCACCGCAAAGTGCTGCGTGTGAAGGGGCCGTATTTACAAGGAGAGGAAAAGTCATGCAGGGTGGCTTTTCCTCTCCTTGTAAATATGGAGCAGCCCCCTGCGCCACCAGTACGTCAGGAAAAGTGACGTACTGGTGGCGCAGGGGGCTTGTAAATCTGCCCCTAAGTTTGCCCAGAAAAGTCTCCAGAAATTCTAATTTAAAATATTCCCACTTTAACATTCTGCATGTTATACCTCACCCCGCACAGACTTAACATCATGTTAAATAGCACAGATAAGCAATACCTGCGATGCGCATCTCCAGACGTGGACTTTATACATATGATGTGGGGATGTCTGGCTTTGCTTGATTACTGGCGTCAGATTACTGAGATACTATGAGGGGTCCTTGCACGTACTATCCCCCTCACGATAGAGGTATGCCTGTTCACGAGACCCAAGGTCAAAAAGGTGGCCAACCGTTTTATAGACCTAGTTCTAACAAGACGACGGATAGCGTTAAGATGGAAGTCCTCAGCGGGCCCAAACATTTTAGATTCTGAAAAAGACGTCACAACATGGGCACGAGCAGAAGAACGAGCCCTGCTCGAAGAAGACAAGGGGGTGAGGCGCCGTCTAATAGTGGTTTTGTGGACCGAGGTCTTGCGAGAGTGGGAGGCGAGCGAGGTCGATGACAAGGTTAATTAATCCGAAATAACAGAACCTACCACATGAACTTAAATGAGTATCTCTGCTGGTCTCTCCACGAATTGCTGCGGGGGAATAACAAGCTATACTGCTTATTAGACGTCCTCCATGCCTTTCTACTAACACTCGATTATCCCCAAACACACACTTGAAATCATTTGTAAACTAGATAAATGGGTAGATGCCAGTTATTCCGTATCGAAACCCCGGAGTGCTCACGTTATTTTTATCGTTAAACTGTATGTGAAAAAGTTATTTGTTATGGTTAAATATAAGACATTGAGATCATTTTATGGACATGGAACAGACTCCCACCCTTTGTGCAACAAGCACGGGACATTGTATATGCAATTGGAACCCAAAACACTATTGTCAAGATTGTTGTGCTTTGGATTGTTTACCAACAGATCATAATTGCTTTTTGTACATACAACACCAAAGATAAATTGTTATCTTTGCTGGGAAGCCGATATGCTCATGTATATTAAAAAATTGAATAAAAAGATATTTTAAAAAAACTACCCTTAATTTAAAGAGGAGGGGAACGTAGTCGCACTTTGATTCCTTGTGAGGGAGTTCCACATGTCTATGGTCTTTCTAAGTATAGCCAAACGGTAATGAACCGGAGGTCTCGCATGTCTGAGGAGCCATGGCATTGTCCATGGAACCTGGCCCATCACCACCACATCCATGTGAATCCAGTGGACTAGACTATTGACCATTCGAACAGGCTCCTTGATTGGCCTGCCTAGTAATATTTTTTAATGTCTGAATGCCCCAGTCCTCCTAATCTCTTGGGAGCTCTCAACACCTTCATAGACAGTTGCTGGGCATTTCAGCCCATATAAATTGATCAATAGTCTCTTGTAGGTTGTGAATGTCATTCTCGGTTAACCTTACATAGCCTGAAACATGAGGTGTCTAGGAAGTACATTTTGTTTGACTGCTACTCTTCCCATCCACGATATCGATTCCTCTATCGGACTAGATCTGTTTAACAGGGCTAAGCAAGCAGGGGACATAGAAGAATGTGAATTCAGTATCATCTGGGGTGCTTTGGTGTGCCATAGGTCAACCAAGCCCAGGTCCTTCATCTCCCACAGCAACGTTGATGACATTGTGCTTTGCTGGTAGCGGTCCTGTGGGTGCTGGTCTAGGTGGGCATCAGAAGTAATAAATGTAGATCACGCAAGCTAGGTGGGCCTCTTTCTCCAATCAGTGTCATCATGTGGGTCAAACTGCCTGGCCCTGGTCGGGGCATATATATTGAGGATATTGCAGATGAGTGCTTGGTGCTGTTTTCTAAGGCATTTCCTGTACATAGACACAAGCTATCTGTCGGTGCTTCCCTCACTTCAGCCATATTTTGTGGTGCTTAACAGGCGAATTCAGTCCATTTATGTTCAAGAAACAGACTTTTACCATAGCCGTAGTTAGATAAATCCCATGTAGCCCACCCCTACTATGAACCCTTATGTATCATGGTCTACAAGGTTATGCCTGATATGCATCAATCTAGGCTCACTCTGACATAGAATTAACAGCTCGTCCCCCCCTCTTCTTGCCCTCCCTCAGTTCTCTCCCAAACGTTTGTCTTATGGGTAGAGATCAGGTACATCCCTAACTTGAGGCGCCACTAGCATAGTGCCTGTGTTTACGGTCTTAAGATCTTTTCACTTCTGATATCTCACGTGGTTTAATTTTTCCTGTTTTCTACTTGGTTTCCATCCACAGTTGTCCTTTTGCTGGTGATTGCCGGTGATCCATAGATGGGGCCCAGATCTCTCAGGCCTACTCCGGAGTGTTTACTATAAGTTTTCTTTTCTAACGAACCAGAGGGTGAATGGAAATGTCCACCGATAACAAATGTTGCTCACCCATCTCTGCGGTCACTGGGCTCGTTCATGCCTCTTGTATTAGGATCTCTCCTAGGCATCCATTAGCCAGTCTGCTTTGGTCCTGGCAGGTTGTTTGATCTAGTTTCCTGTCTTCTTGCATTAACTTTCACTGAGAACCACTTTTCCGATAATGTCTCTTGGTCTTGTCCCAGGTGCAGATCTAGGGACTCCCACTCTGTGGGCCTGGGTAACTGGAATTAAAAATGCTGGGTTTTCTTTGAGGACAAGTCTGAAGAGGCTCTTACAGAACTGAAGCACAGCATCTCACTGTTCAGTCTCCTGGACATTGTGGACGCAACCCCCCCAATGACATGAAGTTTTTGTGAAGTTGATTAGTCCTGTAACCAGATCAGATTTCAGGGCCTGCATCCGGGTGGTCACCATATTTTTATCATGCAGATCGCTTTGACATGCCTGGAGGTCTTTTGTGATTGGCGCTCCCTCGCCTTTCCTTGAAGTCATGGCCGCTCTTTCTCCAGTGTTGCTGAAGATTCGGAGGAGGTCGAGGCCAGTAAATGCTCAGCAGTTGCCCATCCACTTTTGTTGCTTTAATTTCCTGCTCATGAGTGCCTTAGGGTGGGGTGAAGGGGGGTGTGATTGCTAGGTCGTGCCCCTGCTGAGTGAGAACAGTACATTCAAGGGGTGACTGCAGCCCGCTCAGGTCTGGGAAGGAGGGGGTCACTGCAGGGTAGGGACTGGGTGTGACATCTGGGGCCACCTAATCAGGCGAGGAAGTGTGGGTAAGTACTGCTCCTCTGAATAAATGAGGCCCCCCATGCAGGTTGCTCAATTTCTTTCCCTGCAGCAGGATGGCTGCCATGTTGCTTGATGTGAGCCCCTGCAGAGCTAATTGGCCCTCTGTGGCTTGCCAGCGGCATCTCTCCCTGCAAGGAAGGGATCACTCGAGGTTAGGCCTCACTTTCAATCACTGGAATAGCACATAGACCCAAGACATGTGCTTTTGATTCATAGGCCTCGGCTGGCACCCCAGACTTCTCTGGCTCCATTGTGGCACCGCCCCGCCGCCCCCTCCTCCCCCCCCCACGATCTTCCCAAAGGCCCGGCGGTTCATAGAGACGTGCAGACATGGGTAGCCAGATCATTTATAAACTTCTTCTGGGAGGCTCGTTGGTTGGATTCCATGCTCGTCCGGCCGCAGGCTTACCCTCAAACCTCCCTTTTTAAATGTGTACAAGTTGCCCCTAAAGCAGGCCTATCTAGTCCTAAGGCAGGCAGGGTGCAGCGTGTTCAAAAGTAGAACATGTTTTGACAGTAAAAACTCTAAATCGTCATTTTTACTGAGCTACTACCTAGCACCTTTGGCAAGTACAGGGTTGCATGCGGACGGCTCAGCTGTGCTAGCTTATGAATTGGCCTATTAAAGTTGATACTTCAAGGTATCAAACCATTTGTTGCATTCAGCCCTACTTGATGCCCAGGTTGAAATTAGTAAGTTGCCAATGTTTTCCAGTGACCTTTGTAGATGCTTGCCACGAAACAGTCTTTTGCCAGCCTAGAGAGACTTGTAAATGGCTCCAAGGACAAAGTAACAAGAGGCCTGCCGCTGAAGGTGTTAGCTCCTTTTGGAAGGAAGCAATACACAGTGTTAGTTTAAAGGCGAGCTTCCAGGGGAAAGCTGCTTTTGAAGGACAAATGGTAACCACACTCGAGGGGCTGCTCTTTTGTCAGGATAGATAGGGTGGCACTAGGGAGATGAGCAGTCTCCTGGGGTCCCACTGAAACCTACACCCAGTACACAGGCGCTACTGAAAACTTCCACACCATCTGAGGATCCTCTTCAGCAGGGATTGGCCTCCACAAGTCTCTCATCCAGGCTAAGTGCCCGTTTTGACACTTGCATTCTAAAGGCTCAAAGCTCAGGAGAGGTCTCCGCTGAAAGCATCTACCACTGTCCCAGAGCCCAGTCTGCACCAAAAGCCTAGCTTTGCTCAGGGAAAGCTTTGAGCACTGATCCTGAAGCCAACCCACACCAAAGCACTTGAGGCTACTTCGAAACAGGTTTTGATACTTTGTTGTGCAAACACTCAATTGACAACTCATTTGACACCATGCTCACCACTGCACTCCTTCACAGGACTGATTATGAGCTGGAGTAGTAACCCCCCACCAATTAGAGATGACCCCTGGCATGATTAGGTGGTCCTCTAAAGGATCATTCATTAAGCTCTACTCAATGAAGTCTTCACCACCAGATGATTTAACTGGTTACTAAGCAGTCAGGGCAGCAGATCAGTGAAACTGCATGTCATTGAGCAGGGTTATGAATTCCTGATTTAAACCTTGACCAAGACTGAGCAATCAGTCCAGTTTCTGACCGTGCTAAAGAGCAGTGGTATTCGGTGTAAGAGCTGCTAGCGGCCCGGCAGACCTTTTCTTGCAGTCTGCAGACTATCCATCCCCTGGGAATCATTAAACCGCATCATAGAAATAAAGCTGTTCTAACTCTGTTTTTTATTTTCTTCCTGTTGCCAAGCCACATCTTATGGTGATTCTGTGCTTCTTATCAATAGTAAGTTAAGTTTTTTTATGAGCAGGGCGCTCCTACTCCTAGAACAAGCTGAAAGAACTGTAGAAACAAAGCCCACAATAAGAAAACAGATTTTGCAAGTTTAGGTATGTTTTACTCTTCTGGTTGTGGTCTTTATACAGCCAGTTAAGCTTGAACTGTCATCAAGGAAAGCCTGCTCATGGGTGAAAGGCATAAAACAGTATGGGAAAGGTGAATAAGGGTATACTAGGGTTGGGTTAGAGAGTTTTCATTTGCATTCTGGCACCTGCAATCATTTTTATTTAATTATAAATTAAAGAGTACAAAAATGTCCTGTCGGGGGTGAGCACCTCACACATGAAAATTGCAAACCTGAGCGCTTTGAAGCAACTAGTTAGCTTCATGTCAACCTCTAACATTTTGCTGCTGGGTATGTTGCTGGTACTTCATGGAGCAATAATATTGCTTGAATGTAATTTATATACTACTGAGGGTAATACATTTTGCCATTATGGCTGTTTCTCTGCTGCAGGTGAATACATTTTGATGGTGTCACTCGTGGTGTCACACTTGAAATATGCACAATGCAAACATATTGTACTGTATGACTAAGGCAGCGGACCATGAAATGCCGCGCCTGACCTGTGTTTCAATAGTGTGATTCTACAAACAATTAAACGTGTATGCACTACAAGCACCTGCTGCCAAGGTGCAATCTCCAAGGTAAGTTTCAAACAGTAATGCAGAACATAGAGGTGCACCACTTCAATAATAACAAACGGGGGGAAACACCAAAGTCAGTAAACTTTATGCAATTCTTGTCTGTCTTAAAATGTCACTTTTTCCCAATCTGTGTAAATCACAAACAATGTCTTCCTTTGGTCCAATCCCCACATAATAAGTACATTAATCAACAGTCCCCAATTAAGGAGTCTGTTACATGAAAGGCCCGGCCATTAAGCCCTGGATGGCACTGCAATTGGTGCAAGAAGTCGCGCAATCCTGTCCGTGTCACAGGAAGCAAAGCTTGATGACGAGAAAGAAACTGATGAAGAGAACTCCTTTGAACGATATAATACGTCACCTTGACACACTTGATCTGGATGAGTTACTTATCTATATTGCCCTGAAGAAGTCTATTGTTATGGATGAAATGTGTTGGCTGTCTTTGCTTTATACATGCAACACTTTTTAAGAAAAGAAAATAGACACTATTTGCATAAAGTTTACTCACTTGACTAAGGTGTTCCCCCTTTTTGTTATTGAAGTAGTGCACCTCTAAATTCTGTAGTACTGTTTGCAAACAGATTACACATAAGTAGGCTGAAGACATGAAGCCCTTTAATTTGAGGAAATGCATCATTTTGGTGGGAAAGCTCCATTTTACTACTACAAACTTCAGCTGTCTCTGTAAGTAGAGAGTCACTGACTTAAATCCTGGCTGGTGCACTGGGGAAAGGTACTGCATATTTATAATGGTTTTGCTTCTCATCTTATGCCAGTAATCACTATGAATCTGCAAGTCAAATCAAATCAAAACAGCTTTATTCGGTGACGATGAAACAAACACCATAAAAGCATACTAATACACATGTATCTAAAAAGTACTTTCTTACAATTTGTCAAAGGCAATACTTAATACTAAAAATGATATTTACAAATTTGGGCTTCATGGGGAGGATAACATGATAAAGTAGTAAATACATTATTTTCCGAGGTTTTAAAAAAATAATAATACAGGCTACCACAATTCATACGATAAAGTGCAAGTGCAGAAAGTGCAGGAAGGTACAATTTAAAAAAAATAATGTTATGCGTCTTCTTTTTCATACAGCAATGCTTCCAAAAAGGCGTAGTCTTTTCTTTTTCTAATCGATTGTTGTATGAAGCGAATAACTGAGCCGATGATTTTCATAGTGTCCAGACTACTTATAAAGTTAAACGCATCCTTATAGTTAAAAAGCATATTTTTTAAAAAGAGAGGTTTTAAAAAGGTTTTCCGAATACCCATATAAAAAGGACAAAAAAGGATAAAATGCAAGGTAGACTGTAAGGTTTTACCATCACACGGCAATATTCGTTGCCATTTCTCTGTACTTGGAAATGCAATTAGATAATGTAAGGTGCTCATCCTTAATCTGGTGAGGTAAAATCTGTGCTGAATGTTCCGAACCAAAATTAGGTATAACTGGGTACCCCTCATGTATGGATGTTCACAATAAGCTACCACAGTCTGTTTTTTGTTAGCCACCCTTTCCCTTTCGTAGTCTGCAGTGGTTATATATCTTAATTTCAGTTCGCTTTTACTATATTCCTGTATACATAGGGGGTTATCTGTATTTACTTTGCATTTCATCAAAAGATTAAAAATGTGCCCTAGCCATGGTATTTTCATACTATGTTCTAGAGCTAGACAGTCTATAATTAAATCCTTAGAAAATTGTGTTTCTTCCTTCGTCCATATGCCATGCCAGAGGGTAAGACCAGCCATATTAATAGCTTCATTTATATATGGGACAGACAGTTCTTTATGAACAGTGATGTTTGCAGTTGCACTGGGAACAGCCAATAATCTTTTTAAAAACTTGTTTTCATCAGTTTGTAGGATTGTCGTATTTGCTCTCCCCCATATTGCGGCTCCATAATTAACTGCTGGGACACACTTACTCCTATACAAGATTAAAATTTCTCGTATCGGTTTGTTCCCTAATTTTGCCGCAAATCTAAATATTCCCTCAGTCGTTTTTAAAAATTTCATTTTGCATAATTCAATATGTGATTTCCATGTACCGTTATTACAAAATAACATCCCCAAGTATGAAAATGTTGGGACTCTGTTTATAAAAACCCCTCCCACATGACGCTGTCTACACTTTTGTATCTTCCCCCCGCACAACATTACAAATGTTTTCTTTAGATTCAGCTGCAAGTCTATGTCATTCATGTATTGGGCAAAATTTTCCATTAGACATTGCAGGCCATTTGCAGTTCAAGACATTAGGACAGCGTCGTCTGCGTATATTAAAACGGGGGTGGGGCGTGTTCCAACTTTCGGGGCATCTACAACCAATTTTTGTAAAAACGAGTCCACGTTATTTATATACAATGAAAATAAAAGGGGAGCTAATACGCATCCCTGTCTGATACCACGTTTTACCACAAAGTCAGGCATATATTCCCCTGATTTTCCATAGCGTACTCTTGAGGTTAAATATGCATAAATTTGTGATAAAAATAAGATTATTTCTGTGGGAGCACCAAGCCCTTTTAAAATTTGCCATAATTTTTGATGATTGACTAAGTCAAAGGCACTGGTGAGGTCTACAAAACATAGATGAAGTATCCCCTCCTTAGCTATTGTGTACTTCCCAATTAACAACTCTAGGTTTAAACATTGCTCTACCGTCCCAATACCCCTTCTGAAACCGTACTGCGCCTCTGTTAGTATATTTTTTCACTGGCCCAAGCTTCGAGCCTCTCCAGCATGATTCGGCCCATAATCTTGGAAGAGGAATCAAGAAGGGATACTGGGCGGTAGCAATTTGCATTTTCCCTGTCCCCCTTTTTGAAAATGGGTACAATAATACTTTCAACCCATGTGGCTGGTAATACTCCTCCCAAAGCAGCATTAAAAACTTTCATTAATATTGGTATCCAGAATTCCAAATCATACTTAAAAACATCTATCGGCACCCCATCTGAGCCTGCTGCTTTCCCATTTGCACTTTTATGGAGTGCTGATTTTATTTCCTCTGATGTGATTGGTGATGTTTTCACTGGGTTTTCCTTTATAAATTTTTCTTTTTTCAAATCAATCATATCTATTCCTTCTGGGTTAAAAATACTCTTAAAATGTAGCACCCAGTCTTCTGGTGGTACTACAGTATCGATCCTCACCATGTCATTATCTTTAAAATATGGATGATTTATTATCTTCCAGAAGAAGGCTGAATCTTTCAGCTCTACTGCCTGGTTTAATTTCTCCCAGGCCTCCTCACGGATCTCCCTTTTCTTATTTCCAATGTCTTTTTATGCTCTTTCCTTATAGCATTGATTTTTTGTGGGTCTCTAGGTTTTTGTTTAAGCACAAGTTTCAGCTCCCATTTAGCCTTGTACATTCATGGTTAAACCATCTTGGAGTTAGACCACACAATTTTTTCCTTCTTTTAGATTTTAGGTCACCTGCAATTTCTTTGGTGATATTGGCGAAAGCCGCTATGACAGCTGTTTGCGTAGAGGAACCATCCAGACAGATTTCTAATTCTTTTTGTGTTTTCCCTTTGAGGGTTTCCATGAATGAAGATGGATTAACACCTGTCCATTTTATTGAGACGCCATTATTTTCTTGGGTGTCGATATCAACATCTGCATTCTTGCCCCTTAGTTTTGTTAACAAGTTTACCTTTAATTTCACGCTTAGGGAATGATGGTCACTAACCATACTAATATTTATCGAAACATTCTCGACCAAATCGTTACCATTTGAAGATATTATGATATGGTCTATGTTTGAAGATGACCTTGTTCCCACAAAGGTATACATATTTTCTTCGCCATCTGGTATGATCAGTTCCAAAATTATTAGATCATATTTATGCATTGCATTATTGATGGCTTCTCCATATCTATCATGGTGGAAATGTGGGATCTTGTCACCAAAATCATCACAATACCCACAAGGCTCACCAGCTTCAAAATCACATTTAACACAATTAAAATCCCCTGCCCAAATTAAAACGTAAGTCCCTACAATTCCCCTCATGAATTGGTCCAAATCCTCTTCTAATAGGTTAATTACGGTGCACCTTGTGTTATCAAAAATATTGTTATAGAAGTTTATTATGACAAAAGTCTGGTTTTCATTGGAATAAAGATGTAAAAACTGGTAATATTGTGATTCAGTGAAGGTTTTCCTAACGGTCAGAGGGGAGGCAACTGGAATTAAGGTAGCCAGACCCCCCTTCGCCCTTCCCTTTCTTGATGGTATTGCATTAGTGCAAATACTTTGGTACCCATTTACATAAAAAGGTTCTGGGCACCAAGTTTCTTGTAATAGTACAACCCCAGAACCCTCCAACATTTGTTGCCAGTTAACATCATAGATTTTGTTTTTAATACAAGCTGTGTTCCATGTCATAATTTTTAAACTTTTGCTCAGGGATATTCCAGAATCAGCTATCAGCAAGTTATCGGGACTAATACAATAATCATGCTGAAGTACATCCTCTATCTCTATATGGCGAGGTTCTGTTAAGTTAACCTTATCTACATTTGTTTTAGGATTACCATTTTCCATGTTTGTACTTGTGGTACAATGATGGGCAATTTCCTCCATATTAGAGGGGATGCATAAGTTCATCCCCTTCACTTTGGCTTCCCCTAGCGACAGCTGAGGCGAAAAAACGGTCAAACAATCTTGATGTCACCGTGTGTCTAACAGATATTTATCACACTGTTTTAAGTCATTTCCCAATGTGTTCCTAAGATTGACTTTAAATGCCGCATTTTGGGACCCATTTAGTCTATTTACTGACTGTAGACTATCACCTGCGGTAGAGACCGAAAAGGGTTGGAAACCTTTACTCTCTATTTGATTTGATGGTACTACCTGTGCACTATCCCCAGTGGAGATAGCTATTGAGGATTGACTCATGCTGCTCTCAATATGATGCAGTTGTGCTGGCTGTAGTCAATCGCAGGCTTCTAAATCAGAAAGAGGGGCAAATCTATTTTCACACTTAGGTTATATGCCATGGGTGGACCTCTTGGGGCTACCCAGGTCTGTTTCTCCAGCATCGGATGTTGTAAGTTGGTCTCTGATAATTTTAGGAGAGTTGGCCTGTAAAAGAAGCCCAGTGGTAGCACAATGATATTATTGGGATTTCTGTCAAAGTCGGTACACAGGATATCCAAAAGAAATGTTACAATAAAACCATTATTAAAGTTTAGGACTACAGTCTCTCCCCTTTTCTTTCCTTGTAGGCCCTATCCAGGTTACTCTCCTGGCCATAATCAATTGTCTTTGAATATCCCCATCCCAAACCCCCACCCCCCTCAACTTTTGGTCCACCAAGTGCATAGCTTTGGTCATTAGCTGAGCTGTGGATTCAACCTGGCCCTCCCGCAATAATGGTACATTTCCCAGTAGCACCACCAAGGGGGCAGCCGCCGGTGGAAGGTGCAGAGTCAAAGTCTGAGTACCAGTATTTGGTGTGCCTCGGTCAGGTCTTTCAAACTTCCTATTTACCACTGAGTGTCCCTGCCCCAGAGGTATTATACTTTGCCCAGTAGTTGCACTGTCAATATTAGCAATTGGAGGATTATTTACATTGGCCAATTTATTTAGTTTGTTGGCGTCAGTTGGGCTCGTAAGAAATTGGGCAAATTCGCCGACTGTATCAGCTGCAATATCAGTTTCATCCATAGTCTTGGCTGAATTAATATCTGAGGAGAGTGCCAAGCTTTGGGGTGCAGACTTCATCCTTGTTGGTATAGTTGGATTAGGAATGGGCGCCCGTTTACTTATCTCTTGGTTAATGTCTTCAGGGGTCTGAACAATTTTATTTGGCAGAGGGAGGGACCTGCTTTTGATTAATAATGCCTCTATAGTACGAAAATTTGATTTAGCCTGTGATTCAAGACCATTTATTTTATCTTCAATCTGGGCCAATCTCAAGATGAAGGGGTTTAACATAGGAAAGACCAAGGTTTCCAGCCTCTGCCACAAAGCTTTGTCTGGGGGCAGGCAGAATTCTTGGGTGATGTCAGTATTCGGTACTTCTGCAGGACTTGGGGCTCTTGTATCATAGGCGACTGTGTCATCCCCCCTCTTCTAGAGTGCTTCGCAGATTTTGCAGGTTTCAGTCTCTGCGGGCCCCCCCCCTCTTTCTCTTCACAACGGGGTCAGGAATTGGTCCCAAGCTCAAGGTTTTAGTCACTCCTGATGCCCTGGTTGAGATTCTTTGGGTGGTACAGATTGGCTCTAGCTCAGACACAGGCTCGCAAGGTATCAAGCCAATGAGTATTTCGGGGACTGTTTCAGGAACTACATCAGTTGCTATTTCGCTCACTAGATCAATACTGAGTCCGCAATCCTGAGTAGTTAGGGCAGCCATACCCCCCAGCGAGGATCTTTTATTAGAGAAAGGTTCCAAAGACAGGCGCCGTTCCGTCCTCACTATCTCATGCTCAAGTACGGAGGTAGCCCTAATCAGAAATTGGTCAAGTGTCCCCACAATACTCCCGCCCGGCTGCACGCCTTTTCCCTTCCCCTCTCGTTTCTTCATCTTGATATTATATCACTATGACAGGTGTATGAACGAACAAGGGGTCGGGGCTGATGACTCAAAGATCTTAGGGGTGAGGTATAGGTGATGTATAGATAAAAGCACCATCCACTGTACCATCTTTTGATACAAATCTCAGGGGGGGGCCCAGCCCGGCCTCCTCCGGTCTGTGACGGACACGGACGGGCCCGCCCTTGGCCCGGGCTTCGCGCTGCGGGAGCCCTGGCCCCCTCTTGAGCGCCTCCTGCGCGTGCGACATGGTACGCGGCGTGCGTGCCACAAGGGATGATGGGGGGGATGATGGGGGGGATGATGGGGGGGATGATGGGGGATGTAGTCCCCGGTCAGCCGGCTCAACAACGGCAGCAATTTGGCCCAACAGTGGTCAGCAGTTTGCGTTCATTTCTTCCCCGTGATTTTAAGGTCCCAGCAATAACGGCCCAAGTGTACCGAATCAAACACTCAACGGGTGCACCCCACTCCGCAGTCCAGAAAGAGTCCTGCACTCTGGCGCCACGGTGCTCCGTATCGGCTCCGTCCGCCTCTCCCAGTCCTCCTGCCTTCGGTGCCTTCGGTGCCTGCTCCCGTTGCGCTTCACTCCGATTTGCTGTGCGGGGGCTGTCAGGTTGCGCTCTGCTTCCTTCCTGCTACGGCTCTGCCTGACTGCGCCTCAACGTGGGTGGTGCCTCTGTAAGTGGAGAGTCACTGACTTAAATCCTGGCTGGTGCACTGGGGAAAAGTACTGCATATTTATAATGGTTTTGGATCTTATCTTATGCCAGTAATCACTATGAATCTGCAAGTCATATGTTAGTGTCTTTTTTGTACACACTATAACGGGCTACAAAATCTGAAAAATGTATAGGCTACACATCGGTTAGGATCGGCTGCTGCAAAATGCAAAAAGATTTGAGACAATGCATTTTCTCATGTTTTGAAAAGGTTTCTTTTCTGTCTCCATAATTCCCTACCCCACCCTGTCTCTAGGGTTGCTCTGCCATTAGTGCGGCTCTCTGGCCCTGAGGAAATGTTTGAAGTACCCATCCTAAAGAGCATTAACAAGTTTGTGGCAGAAAACATCAGAGACCCTGTGGAAATTAGGGTGGGAACACCAAGAGTGGAAAAGGTACAACCCAGTGCGAGTGTTGTACAACAGAGGCCATGTACCACCTGAGTATTTCCTTTGCTCAGGGTGCCAAAGATGCTGTAGGAAAGGGTAGCAGTAGGAGCACCAACACCATGGTTGGTCTCCTCTTGTGATATGACTGCTATCTCTGGGAGGAAATAGAGCAGCTTATAAAACCTCTGCCAGAAGCCTCTCACAAGTGGAAGAAGACGGTGCAGTAATGCGAGATCTGATCCAGTGATCACATATGTTGTGCCTTGGATGCAGCAGCAACTTTTGAGAAATGAACACCAGTGTCGTCCTTAGACGTACATGGCTCAGAACTTGAGGTATAGGAGTATCTCATTCTCCCTTTTCATGGGGAGCACCTGCTTGGACCAAGTGGACGCAAATGTTAAAAAATAAATAAAAAAATCTAAGGCTATGGGTGCACTCTAAATTGAAGCCTTTAGACCTGTGTTTTTGTCCCTCTGAGTGCAAGCAGGTGAGGGGTAGTGCAGTATGCTGCAACATCTCCTCCCTGGTTTCACCATAAGAAGAACTTTCAGGAGTACAGCATCAGAAAACGTTCAAGAGGAGGTTTTAGAGGAAAGGACACATGCCTACCATCTACCTGATAACACCAAACCTGTTGGTGAGAATCCAGTTGTGTTTATACAAATGGAGGGAATAGCCACAGAGAAATTGATCCTGTCAATTGTCCAACAAGGATGCTGATTGGAATTTCGTAGCATGCCCCAAACACCTCACCTTGCTGTTGCACAATCATTCAAAAATATCAGGAGGTGCAAGACCTCAATAAGGGTGCTTTTACTAAGATAAGTATTGCATTACCAACATGCATGTCATTATTTTTTGCGCGGCTACCTGCACCGGAGATGTCCTGGCGCTAAGGTAGCAGATTCACACAGAAGGCACAGGAAGAAGAGCTATGTACGGTTAAAGAGCCAGGTTTTTGAAGCTCTCCTAAAGGCCGGTTCTGGCTCCGTCATGCGGAGGTGGAGAGGCATGGCGTTCCAGAGCTTCGCAGTTCTGACCGCAAATGCTCTGCCGCCTATCCTGGCCTTACGGAAACGAGGAATAGTGAGCAATTTCATGTGGTTTGATCTCAGGACCCGGTCTTGTTGGTAATTTTGCAATCTGAGTCTTAGGTAGGCCGGGCCCGACTCCTGGTGGCTCCGTAGGCCAGAGTAAGTGCCTTAAATTCAATTCTCCTACTAACAAGTAACCAGTGAAGGCTCTGCAGATGGGGAGAGATGCAATGGAGGCATGGCACATTTCTGATCTATCTGGCCTCAGCGTTTTGAACATTTTGCAGTCTGCAGACCAAATAGGCTGGTAGTCCTAAGTAGAGACTATTGGAATAGTCCACTCGAGATGTGACCAAGGCATGGACTACAGTCCTCCTACAATCCATTGGGAGAAAGTGGAGGAATTTCCTCAAGGCTCGCCGTTTCCAGAAGCATGAGGAGGAGACCTGGCAAATTTGGGTCTTATAGGAAAGATCATTATCGAATTTAAACCCTAGATTTCTAGCCGAATCCACCGGAACCGGTGGAGGATTCAGCTCTGATGGCCACCAGAGCTTAGAGGGTGGCGGGACCGGTTGGTTGAACAAAAGCACCTCAGTTTTTTCTGTGTTTAACTTTGAGCAATTTTGAGTCATCCAGGCCGAGATGTTATTCAGGCATTGCCTAAAGTTGTCAAAAGCCACCTCCGATTGTTCATTGAATGAGAACATCAGCTGGGTGTCATCAGTGTAGGAGATCACTTTCACACCGAGAGTCGCAACCAGGGTCGCAAGCGGGGTGAGGTATACATTGAAGAGTAAGGGACTCAGTGCAGATCCCTGAGGAACCCCACATACAAGCGGCTTCTGGGAGGAGACATAGGGGCGAAGAAAACTTGTGAGCAGTTCTCCAGGAAAGACTGGAGCTAGAACAGAGTTGTACCCCGTACTCCCTGATTTTTAAGTCTCTCCAGGAGAGTCGGATGGGCCACAGTGTCAAATGCTGCGGACAGGTCAAGCAGCATTAGCATTGCTGCGCTGCCCTGGTCCACAGTCTCAGGTACGCTTTCCGCACCTTCCAGGAGTGCCGTCTCCGTGCTATATCCCGCTCTAAAGCCAGATTGAGAGTCATGAAACTGATTATTTAATTCCAAGAATTCTGAGAGTTGTCTCTGAACTTCCTGTTCAAGAATTTTAGCAGGACCAGGCAGAAGAGAGATGGGTCTAAAATGTTTGTTCTGCTGGGTCGGCCTCCGGTTTCTTGAGGATTGGCAGTAGGAAGGCTTGTTTCCATACCGCTGGGTAGATACCAGTACTCAGAGAAGAGTTCCAAATCTGGTTCAGGGGAGGCATTAAGACAGGGGGCCAGTAATTTAAAAAACTGAGCCGGGCAGGGGTCTCCCGGGGATCCAGATTTACATTTATACAGTTCCTTGAGAGACACGTCAAGTGGTAGTGTCATTCTGCACAGATCATATTGTTTTGCAGTGTGAACCCTTTTCTGGATTCACATAATGTGCATTATTCTGCCATCTACTGGTTGGGTCTAGAATTGTCTGTCTCCCCCCCGTGGGGTGTCTACCACCATTTGGTGCTAGGGCAATCCCTTGTGTGACGTCAGATGGCACCCCAGAAGTTCCTGTGCATGGTAGCCATCTTCAGATTATTTTTTCCGCTGTTGGGTCTGGAAGCAAGGGAAGACACTCCCAAGTTTTGGACTAAATCCCTGAAAAAATCTAGGAATGTAAGAGGAAAAACCAACATTCATCGATTGAGATGACACCATAGAAGGAGAGGGGCCTTCGGACACCTTTCCTTGTTCGGGGATCTAGACGGAGCAACAGCGATGCAGATGGACCGAAATAAGGCAAGGTGTAGGGGCCATGGAAAATACCTTTTAAATTTTGCCTTAATTGCCACCACAAATTTACACAATGCGATACACACAACGTCTAACCTCTCCCTGCCGAGGGATCACAAGGATGAGGCCTGCGCTGTAATTGTGTTGAAGACTCTCAAGGCCCGTCGAAAGCAGAGGAAAGGCCATCACACAGCCATGCCTTATTGATCAGAAACGGGTATCGCTGAGGGACTTTGGCCTCTGAAGCGATGAAGATGAGCAGGAGGTGACCACAGAATCAACACAAAGGGAAGTCAAGATTCTCTAAGGGGATGCCGATAGGAGGCGTACCGCGAAGGATGTAGAGAAGTAGACATGGTAACATACCCCTCACCCATTGGATACCAATGGCCTCGGAAAAAAAGGTGCAAAAGGCAGCCCAGGTGTAGAAGAAAATGATGACCGAGGGTCAGCTGCAACCGAAAGGACCCCTCGGATCCTATTCCAGAGATACTGCTGAGGGAAAAATATCAATTGACGAAGACAGGTGCCGGACGAGAGGTCGCGAAGGAAAAAAACATACCTTTTGGAGGCAAAATCCAACACACCCAAGAAGAAGATCTTCCTGACTTAAGATACCGATAGGGCCCTCGTGGTGGTGAAGACGCCTGGAGGCAGAAATGGCGGCACTCCTTCAATGAAAGGAGTACGAGGCACTAAAGGAATTCAGAATTCCTGTGAAATCCTCCACTGCCGCAGAGGCTGAGGAAGGAGGATACCCTCGAAGCTCCGGCAACCCTCCGAACCTCACGAGGAGGATGTCTAGGAAGAACTCCATGTTCTAGGAGAGGACGCCACAGGAACTTTTGAGGAAGAGTGAAACGACCTCGACACAGCCCTGAAGAGGTCTGTAGCTATCCCTCTACGGCTTTGATTCCAGACGACATAGCCTTCTACAACAGCCTCATCAAGAGAGCAGCTGATACCTTCCGGGTCCCCTTGGAGGAGGAGAAAGGAGACTCTTGTTTCCTCCTAGAAACATTAGCACCATCCACAAAAGGTACACAGTACCGTTCAATTCTGCCAAGCATTCTGGACCAGGGCAAGGAGACTTTCAAGGAGCCTGCCTCAGCAAAAGGAGTAACCCCAATGGTGGCGAAAAAATATAAACCCTCCACAAGGGACCCTAAATACATTCAAGGGAACACAGTGCCAGACTCAATCATTGTTACCACAGCAAGGAGGAGTAGCAACGCTCATTCCTCCACTGGCCCACCTCCAGAGAGGGAAGGCAAGAGAATGGACATGGTTAGGAGAAAGATGGAGGAGGCAGCAACGCAATAGTGCATTGCGAACTCTAATGCCCTCCTCAATAGTAATGGCCACCAACAATGGGACAACATTGAGGAACTTATGAACAAGCTCTCAGAGTAAGATAAAAAGAGCAAATTCCAACATACTGGATGGAAATACCATAGCTAACACCTGCCTGAAATCAGCTCTAGCCGCAACCGATACAGCCAGCAGACAAATGTGCACAGGCACACACTAAGAAGGCATGCCTGGCTCAGAATTTCAGGCTTCAACCAGGAAGTACAAACTTCCATAATCAATAAACCCTTCAGAGGAGACACCCTATTTAGAAGTGAGGTAGATGAATCCCTACAACAAATAAAAAAGAATAATGAGATGGCCAGGGCTATGGGGCCCCTGCAACAGAGGGGCACCTTCAAATGAGGATGATTTAACCTCAGATGACCCACAGGAAGGGGGGGGCTTCTCAACAGGGCAACAACATCCACCACAAAGCAACTGACAGCAATCCATATACCAATCCTGGCAGCAGCAACTAAAGCAGTCCTTTCGTGGCAGAGGAAGAGCCAGGGGACAACCTTCAAGAGGGGGAGGAGCAAACTCCAAGTGACTTAACCACAACAGAGTACCCCCACACAACACCAGTGGGAGGTAGAATAGCACATTACCCGCTTCAGTGGAAAAACATAACTTCAGATATTTGGATTTTAAATGTTGTACGCCACGGCTGCTAACAGAGACCTCTACTAAATCCACCAAGGAAGAAAAGGTCCCAAAGAACAGAACTCTTACAATTAAGGGAGGAAATAAAGAACTCCTAGAAAAACAAGCAAAGGAGAAGGTACTAACAAGGGAACACAACTAAGGAAACCTTATTTCTTGGTGCCAGAGAAGATCTTGCACTAAGATCTTTCTTGTATCTCAGATTCATAAACAAATTTGCACGCAGCATTTCAAAATGTCAACACTACAGGAAGTAATCCCACAACTACAAAAATGGGACAGCATGACAACAATAGACCTAAAGGACGCCTACATGCACATCCCCATGAACCAAGCAGACAAGAGATGCATCGGGTTCATCCACAAGGACACTCACTACCAATTCAAGGTCTTGCCCATCGGAATAAAAGCAGCACCAAGAGTTTTCACAAAGTGCCTAGCAGCGGTAGCTGCGTCCTTAAAACAGAGAGGAATCCACATCTATCCTTATCTAGACAACAGGCTGATGAAGGGATGATCAAGGCAAAGATGTTACACCCACTTTCAACAAGTGATCACGATGCTGCAAGGATTGGGATTTTCCATAAACCACAAAAAAAATCTTCAAGACCGGAACAAGAAAAAATCTTCCTAGGAGCAAAATTAAATTCCAAGATGGCACGGGCATACCCGACCCAAAGGAAGATACAAACTATCAAACAGCATACTCTCATCTACCAGAAGGGGCAGTTTGACAGTGAAGACAGTCATGAAACTCATGGGCATGATAGCATCATGCATTCCCAATGCACGTCTACACATGCGCCCTCTACAGGAATGGCTGTGAAACAGTTGGTCACAAATCACAGGGAGTTGGGAGGATCTAATGGTTGTAACAGAAAAGGTTCAGCTGGAGATACAATGGGGGCATCTAAGAACATAATACTTGTAGGAGATTAGGATCTGCTTCACATGGGTACCCCCACTTTTTGCTGATGCTTCACTGTTTTTCGACTTTAGTCTGGCTGGGGCCCTGCTAATCAGAACCCCAGCCTAGCTGCTTCCTCTCTAAAATGGTTTCCATGTGCCTTAGGCACATCTCTAATTGGAATCTGGAGTGCCCTTATAAGTCCCTAGTATATGGTATACTATGTACCAAGGGCATAGGTACCTCAGAGGCCTACCAGGGGCTGCAGCATGTATTGTGCCACCCCTGGAAGGCCATCCAAAATGACACCACAGGTCTGCTACTGCAGCCTGGGTAAGGTGGTGCATGCACCTCTTATTGTGATATAGGTTACCTATATCACTACATACTTACACATATATAAACCTATAAGTCACTCCTATGGCAGGCCTTATCAATCCTGAAGGCAGAGTGTTTGGTTCTTATGTGAGAAGGTGCCACTGCATGAGCAGGGCCCCTCTGCAGTGCCCAGAGTCCATTCTCTGGTGCTGTTTGTAAATGCGGTTAAACCATATACTCTTAAGTGCATTATATCCTCGCGGTAGAATGCTAACTTTGGAATGACTGCATCAAAACATGTCGTGTTTGGTGTCAAACATCTTGGAATACTACCCCCCCGCCAGTCCTGGCGGCGGGGGTAGCATTCCACCCTTCTAGAGGGAGAGACATGTTCACACTGGTCTACCCGGTAACTTCTTTCTGAAGCCCCAGCATCACAAAATGGATGCTGCTGCCACAGACACAAGTCTGGCCTCCTGCTGCTGACCGAAAATCCGGCAGGGGAGGCCTGGACAATAGGTTTCCTGTCGCAGGGAGGTGTAACCACCTCCCCAGACAGGATAATGTGTATTGGGGCTGGGCGGGAGCACTTTCTGGTGCTTTGAAGTCCTGCACTGGGGGCACATTTGGTGTCCCTGTGCATACCCCAGTTCAAACCGGATCAGGGGCTTGCAGCCCCTGCTTTGGCGCGAACTGGACAAAGGGAAAGGGGTGTAGCCACCCCTCTGCCCTGACCCACCCATAGGTGGGACCACAGAGTTAGTCCAACCCCTAAACTTAGTATAAGTATAGGACCCCAGTCCCTAGGACTTTAGATTACCCCTGGATGAAACTCTGATACAAAATCCTGGACCTTCAACGCTCTACTTCAAGATTAGAGGACTGAAGAATCTCCCTTGGGGTCAAGGAGTGACTCCCCTGCTTGGCAGCCACCAAAGAAGCATCTGTCCGGTCTGCATCACTGAAGCTCCCGTCAGATGCCGAAGTCCCTGCATCACCAGAAGTGGATTCTCAGACTTCTCCGAGGCTGCCCTAAGTCCCCAGCAAAGCTGAGGCCCGTAGCTGTCGTGGGTAACGTGAGACCGTGACCCCTGGACACCGAGCACATTTGCAAGTGCACCCTGTTCCTGGACTCCCTCGAAGTCGTGCTTTGGGCTCCGAGTAGCCCCAGCCTCCAGCACCAACTGCACCGAAGATCACTGGCCTCCACTCCACGAGTGTCCTGTGAGCCAGCTCCACGTGCTTCGTCTCGAGGCTCCTTCGCGGTTGCTAGTCCGTTGGCTAGTAGCCCTCCACGAAGGCCAAGCCTTTTCTTCTTGGGCTCCCTAGTTGCTCCAGACGTGTCCTCACTTACCTTTGCTGGGTGAGTTCCTCAGACCTTGCTGGTCTGCACCATCGTCATCTTCCATCTTCATCGAGACTTGCCGTTGCCAAGGCTTGTTGGGTTCAATCCGGTCGCCGACGCCTCAGCACTCGACAAACATCGTGTACCAGCCCGAATCCTGCTCCTGGTCACCGACAACGCCTCCTGGACCTCGTGGCTGAAGAGTCAAAATGACCGACAACGCACCTGAAGCACCCGACATCGGTGGGCATCTGCTCATCGCCTTCCTGGTCACTGGCTAGTGACCCAGACTCTGTCCCCTCTGCTTTCAGGTTCTTCAGATCTCCGATCCACTCTTGGATCCACCCGGACACTTTCCACTTGGTCGCCAGCAGCACTTTGCAGCAGATCGCCATTCAAATCGACGACGAAACCCGACCCCGAACGGCACCTATGCACCCGGCTTCCCTGGGTGAGGTAACACGAGTACTCCGGTGCTGCCGTGGGTAGAGACTCTAGAACGACCTAGTTCTCAAAGGGTTTGCTCCAAGTCCTCCTTTAAGTGTCCCTTTTCTTTAATTTCCTAACCGCGACTTTTTCCATAGAAGGTAACGGCGATTCGCGGCTGTGTTTACACCCTGCACGCGTCCCCCATGGGTCCCCTGTGTCACTGCCTTGGGTGGTTCCTTGTGGTCCAAGCACTTCTACAGGCTCTAGGCCTAGTGTCTAGCTCAGTCGTGGTTCTTATACCACTTTATTGGTATATGGTTTGGTACGCCCCTAGGGCCCAAACGTGTTTTTGTGCTATTACTGTGTTTAAATAACTTATAACTTGTGTACTTCGAACTCTAGCCTCATAAAGAGACTAGAGGGGTGTGTTTAGCAATAAATACATATATTTTGAATATATACCTGGTGTGGTGCTCTTCATTTGGTCACTCAAGAGATTATAGACTGGTAAAACAAGCTGCTTTACATTCCTTCAAGACTTAGCCTGAAGGATGCTCTCCATAGCTACCACTAGGATAGCTTTCAATAAAGGTTGTCTTTAACCTATCTCCAATAAGGGGTTGTTTGGACTGGTGCAAGGCGCCCACTATAATTAGTGGACAGCATATACCAGGCCAACTTCTCACATTGGTGTGCAGCGTGTGGGATTCCAGCTTGCTATTGTTTTACCAGATAATCTCAATTGAATTGATCAACTGAAAACCACTAAAGGTACCTAAGTTACATATAATCTAAGTTTACTATACAGTAAGTTCTACTGAACTTAGAGTTGTGTGTTAAGGGATAGCACAACCCTTTCTACAACTCAAGAGAGTTTAGTAGGCCACACTAGAGTAGGTAGTGCATACACCACACCACACTAGTAATGTCTTTAAAGGCAGGACCTAAAGAATCCTTGCCAGAAGCCCCTGGGCTTCCTCCCTCCAAGTATGATACACTACCATTCTTGGAACTGAGAGCATTATGCAATCTGAGGAAATTAAGGACAGGCCAAAGTCCCACCACCCAACACCTTAGAGAGATGTTGGTGGCTTTTGATCTCAGCAGGCCCTTAGGGACTGAAGGGGTAGGAGCAGAGGGTGGGGCAGAAGAAGAGGAAGGGGAGGGGGTAGCAATACCCCAGCCCCCCTCTGGAGCTGGCCAGGAAGGTGAAAATGACCTTGACCTGGATAACCCAATCCCCCTGTGGAAGATGAGAAGAAGGATCAGAATGACCTCCCTTTGACCCCCAGGAAGGATTAAGAGTGTGCCTAGAAGGTCTAGATCTTCTTCTCAGGAGTCTAACCACTCTGGCACCTCAATAGGGACTTCTGTCTCCTCTCATAGGAGGGAATCCTCTCATGAGAGGAGAAAGAGACTGGTCCAGTATGAGGAAACTCAGCTGGAACTCAGAAAGCAGCAATTGGCTTTAGATAGGGAGTCCCTAGATCTCTTTAAAGAGAGAAGAAAGTTGGGACTAGAGTCCCATGGTGGCAGCAAATCCCCTAAAGATAGGGAAAGGTCCTATGACCATAGGAACCTGAGCAAGATTGTCCCTCCCTACCAGAGTGGGGATGACATCCACAAATGGATAACTGCACTGGAGAGGGCCTGTAAAGTACAGAGGGTCCCTCAGGAGCAGTGGGCAGCAATCTTGTGGCTCTCCTTTGCAGACAAAGGTAGAGATAAGCTCCTCACTGTAAGAGAAGAGGATGCTGATAATTACAAGGTCTTGAAGAGTGCTCTTATTGATGGGTTTGGCCTAACAACTGAACAATACAGGTTAAAGTTCAGAGATGCCCAAAAAGCACAGACTCAAGACTGGGTAGACTATGTGGATTGTTCTGCTAAGGCTCTGGAAGGCTGGTTGATGGGCAGTAAGGTGTGTGACTTCACAGGATTGTACAATCTGATAATGAGGGAGCAGATTCTTAATAACTGTCAAAATCAGCTGTTGCATCAGTACCTGGTGGACTCTGATCTGACCTCTCCCCAAGAATTGGGAAAGAAGGCAGACAAATGGGTCAGAACCAGGGTGAGGCAGAAGGTACAGAACCAAGGTGGTGACCCTAAGAAGCAAGATTCTAAGAACTCTGATAAGGGTGGGGAGAAGGGTAAAGACCAGAAGTCTTCACAAGGGCCCCAAAAATCTTCTTCAGGTGGGGATTCACAGTCTAACAAAGGGAAAGGCCAAAAGAAACCATGGTGTAAGGTCTGTAAGCAAAAGACCCACTGGACTAGTGATTGCACCAAGTCCAAAGACTCTAATCCAGCACCCACCAATGCCCCTAAGGCACCTGTTCCCCCTAGTTCAGTTACAGTTGGTGGGAGTGCTCCAGCCAAGGGTTTAGTAGGGTTCACCCTGGGTACTGAAGTGGGCTCTGACTTAGTCAGAGAGCTCACTCAGGCTGTGTTAGTCTGTGATGGAGGCATGGATGTGACCTCCTCTGTGAGTCCCAGTAATCTGGGCAAGTACAGACAACATCCTTTAATCAATGGAAAAGATTCTTTGGCATTTAGGGACACAGGGGCAAGTGTCACAATGGTGACACAAGACCTTGTGGATCCTGGGCAAGTTATACTTGGTGAAATGTACCAAGTGACCAATGCTAGCAACGTCAGAACAGACCATACTCTGGCAGTTGTTAACTTCTCCTGGGGAGGGGTAACTGGCCTTAAGAAGGTTGTGGTAAGTGCAGACCTACCAGTTGAATGCTTGCTTGGCAATGACTTGGAAACTTCTGCTTGGGCAGAAGTGGAGCTCAGGACTCATGCAGAAATGCTGGGCATCCCTGCAGATGTGTTTGCTGTGTCTAGGTCACAGGCCAAAATGTCTAAAACTGAACAGGCCTTGGATTCTAGAATAATGGACCAAGTACCTTCCAAGAGGAGGAGTAGTAGGGTAAAGGCAGTGCCTTCCCCCTTGGCTCAGAAGGAAGATCAGTCTCTTGAGGGAGATGATCTCAGTCCTGAGGAAGGAACTGTCCCAGAGGAGCTTGAACCTGACCAGGTTGAGTTCTTGGGGACAGGGGGACCTTCCAGGGCAGATCTGAGCCAGGAGCAGCAGAGCTGCCCCTCTCTTGAACCCCTCAGACAGCAAGCTGCTGCTGAGGCTGCTGGGAAAGCTAGTGGTCCCCATTCAGTGTATTGGGATGATGGACTCTTGTACTCAGAGTGTAGAGACCCCAAGCCTGGTGCCACCAGGAGGTTGGTAATACCTCTGAAGTTCAGGGGCTTCCTATTGACCCTAGCCCATGATATTCCCTTAGCAGGTCACCTGGGCCAGAACAAGACTTGGGACAGAATTGTCCCTCACTTTCACTGTCCCCACATGTCTGAAGACACAAATGAGTTTTGTCGCTCCTGTGTAACCTGCCAGGCCAGTGGCAAGGCAGGTGGCACTACAAAGCCCCCCTGATACCATTACCTGTGGTGGGGGTGCCCTTTGAAAGAGTGGGGATTGATATAGTTGGTCCCATGGATCCCCAAACAGCATCTGGGCACAGGTTTATCCTGGTGGTAGTGGATCATGCCACCAGGTACCCAGAGGCTATACCCCTTAGGACCACTATAGCACCTGTGGTGGCAAGAGCCCTCCTGGGAGTTTTCTCAAGAGTGGGTTTTCCTAAGGAGGTGGTATCAGACAGATGTGCAAACTTTATGTCTGGTTACCTAAAAGCAATGTGGAAGGAGTGTGGAGTGACTTACAAATTCACCACACCCTATCACCCACAATGCAATGGTTTAGTTGAGAGATTCAACAAAACCTTGAAGGGCATGATAAAAGGGCTCCCAGAGAAGCTTAGGCGAAGATGGGACATTCTCTTGCCCTGCCTTTTATTCGCATACAGGGAGGTGCCTCAAAAGGGGGTTGGCTACAGCCCTTTTGAACTTTTGTTTGGTCACCCTGTCAGGGGTCCACTGTGCTTGGTGAAGGAAGGATGGGAGTTACCTCTCAAGCCCCCAAAGCAAGACATAGTGGACTACGTACTTGGTCTCCGCTCCTGGATGGCTGAGTATATGAAAAAGGCAACTAAAAACCTTGATGCTAGCCAGGAACTTCAAAAAGCTTGGCATGACCAAAAGGCTGTACTGACTGTTTACCAGCCAGGACAGAAGGTGTGGGTGTTGGAGCCAGTGGCCCCAGCAGCTCTCCAGGACAAATGGAGTGGACCCCACACTATTGTTGAACAGAAGGGTGAGGTTACCTACTTAGTAGACCTAGGAACACCCAGGAGTCCCCACAGGGTTCTCCATGTCAACAGGTTAAAACCATATGTGGACAGGGCAGACATGGGCTTGCTCATGGCTACTGATGAAGGGCAGGAGAAAGAGAGTGACTCACTCCCTGACCTGCTCTCACAAAACCCTGACGATGGGTCAGTAGATGGTGTAGCCTTGGCAGGCAGCCTCACTACCCAGCAACAAACTGATTGCAGACAGGTGCTCAATCAGTTTAGACATATGTTTTCACTGACACCCAGTCAGACCACCTGGTGCACTCATGTCAGGGACTGTATCAGGACAGAAGTCCAGAAAATGTTGGATTTGGGAGTTATTGAACCCTCAGATAGCCCTTGGGCTAGTCCAGTGGTCCTTGTGCCAAAACCTCACACCAGTGGTGGAAAAAGAGAGATGAGGTTTTGTGTGGACTACAGGGGTCTCAATGCAGTCACTAGGACTGATGCCCATCCAATACCCAGGGCAGATGAGCTCATAGACACTTTGGCCTCAGCCAATTATCTCAGCACATTTGACCTAACAGCTGGCTACTGGCAGATCAGACTAGCTGATGATGCAAAGCCAAAGACAGCATTTTCAACCCCTAGTGGGCATTATCAATTTGTGGTGATGCCCTTTGGTCTGAAAAATGCACCTGCCACTTTTCAGAGGTTGGTGAACACAGTCCTTACAGGCCTGGAAGCCTATAGTGCAGCATATCTAGATGATATTGCTGTCTTTAGCTCCACCTGGGAGGATCACCTGGTCCACCTCAGAAATGTTTTACAGGCCCTGCAAAAGGCAGGCCTGACTATCAAGGCCACTAAGTGCCAGATAGGGCAGAGTCAGGTTGTGTACCTGGGCCACCTTGTGGGTGGAGGCCAGGTTCAACCACTGCAGAGCAAGATTCAGACCATCATGGACTGGACTGCTCCAACTACCCAGACTCAGGTGAGAGCCTTTTAGGCCTGACTGGGTACTACAGAAGATTTGTCAAAGGGTATGGATCAATAGTGACACCTTTGAATGACTTAACTTCTAAGAAAATGCCCAAGAAAGTTCAGTGGACAGCTAACTGTCAAAAGGCATTTGATGACCTGAAGCAGGCCATGTGCACTGCTCCCATTCTACAGAGTCCTGATTACTCCAAGAAGTTCATTGTTCAAACTGATGCATCTGAATTGGGGGTAGGGGCTGTACTGTCACAATTGAATGAAGAAGGTCAGGATCAGCCAGTAGCTTTCATTAGCAGAAGGCTGACCCCTAGAGAGAAACGTTGGTCAGCCATTGAGAGGGAGGCCTTTGCTGTGGTCTGGGCTCTGAAGAAGTTGAGGCCATACTTGTTTGGTACTCACTTCCTTGTTCAAACCGACCATAAGCCCCTCTTATGGCTAAAACAAATGAAGGGTGAAAATCCCAAACTGCTTAGGTGGTCCATTTCCCTACAGGGGATGGACTTTACAGTGGAACATAGACCTGGGAGTAACCATGCCAATGCAGATGGACTCTCTAGGTATTTCCACTTAGAACATGAAGACTTAACTGGTCAAGGTTAGTTTAATGTCCCTGCGTTTGGGGGGTTGTGTAGGATAGTAGGATCTGCTTCACATGGATACCCCCACTTTTTGCTGATGCTTCACTGTTTTTCGACTTTAGTCTGGCTGGGGCCCTGCTAATCAGAACCCCAGCCTAGCTGCTTCCTCTCTAAAATGGTTTCCATGTGCCTTAGGCACATCTCTAATTGGAATCTGGAGTGCCCTTATAAGTCCCTAGTATATGGTATACTATGTACCAAGGGCATAGGTACCTCAGAGGCCTACCAGGGGCTGCAGCATGTATTGTGCCACCCCTGGAAGGCCATCCAAAATGACACCACAGGTCTGCTACTGCAGCCTGGGTAAGGTGGTGCATGCACTCCTTACTGTGATATAGGTTACCTATATCACTACATACTTACACATATATAAACCTATAAGTCACTCCTATGGCAGGCCTTATCAATCCTGAAGGCAGAGTGCTTGGTTCTTATGTGAGAAGGTGCCACTGCATGAGCAGGGCCCCTCTGCAGTGCCCAGAGTCCATTCTCTGGTGCTGTTTGTAAATGCGGTTAAACCATATACTCTTAAGTGCATTATATCCTCGCGGTAGAATGCTAACTTTGGAATGACTGCATCAAAACATGTCGTGTTTGGTGTCAAACATCTTGGAATACTACCCCCCCCGCCAGTCCTGGCGGCAGGGATAGCATTCCACCCTTCTAGAGGGAGAGACATGTTCACACTGGTCTACCCGGTAACTTCTTTCTGAAGCCCCAGCATCACAAAATGGATGCTGCTGCCACGGACACAAGTCTGGCCTCCTGCTGCTGACCGAAACTCCGGCAGGGGAGGCCTGGACAATAGGTTTCCTGTCGCAGGGAGGTGTAACCACCTCCCCAGACAGGATAATGTGTATTGGGGCTGGGCGGGAGCACTTTCTGGTGCTTTGAAGTCCTGCACTGGGGGCACATTTGGTGTCCCTGTGCATACCCCAGTTCAAACCGGATCAGGGGCTTGCAGCCCCTGCTTTGGCATGAACTGGACAAAGGGAAAGGGGTGTAGCCACCCCTCTGCCCTGACCCACCCATAGGTGGGACCACAGAGTTAGTCCAACCCCTAAACTTAGTATAAGTATAGGACCCCAGTCCCTAGGACTTTAGATTACCCCTGGACGAAACTCTGATACAAAATCCTGGACCTTCGACGCTCTACTTCAAGATTAGAGGACTGAAGAATCTCCCTTGGGGTCAAGGAGTGACTCCCCTGCTTGGCAGGCACCAAAGAAGCATCTGTCCGGTCTGCATCACTGAAGCTCCCGTCGGACGCCGAAGTCCCTGCATCACCAGAGGTGGATTCTCAGACTTCCCCGAGGCTGCGCTGAGTCCCCAGCAAAGCTGAGGCCTGTAGCTGTCGTGGGTAACGTGAGACCATGACCCATGGACACCGAGCACATTTGCAAGTGCACCCTCTTTCTGGACTCCCTCAAAGTCATGCTTTGGGCTCCGAGTAGCCCCAGCCTCCAGCACCAACTGCACCGAAGATCACTGGCCTCCACTCCACGAGTGTCCTGTGAGCCAGCTCCACGTGCTTCGTCTCGAGGCTCCTTCGCGGTTGCTAGTCTGTTGGCTAGTAGCCCTCCACGAAGGCCAATCCTTTTCTTCTTGGGCTCCCTAGTTGCTCCAGGCGTGCCCTCACTTACCTTTGCTGGGTGAGTTCCTCAGACCTTGCTGGTCTGCACCATCGTCATCTTCCATCTTCATCGAGACTTGCCGTTGCCAAGGCTTGTTGGGTCCAATCCGGTCGCCGACGCCTCAGCACTCGACAAACATCGTGTACCAGCCCGAATCCTGCTCCTGGTCACCGACAACGCCTCCTGGACCTCGTGGCTGAAGAGTCAAAATGACCGACAACGCACCTGAAGCACCCGACATCGGTGGGCATCTGCTCATCGCCTTCCTGGTCACTGGCTAGTGACCCAGACTCTGTCCCCTCTGCTTTCAGGTTCTTCAGATCTCCGATCCACTCTTGGATCCACCCGGACACTTTCCACTTGGTCGCCAGCAGCACTTTGCAGCAGATCGCCATTCAAATCGACGACGAAACCCGACCCCGAACGGCACCTATGCACCCGGCTTCCCTGGGTGAGGTAACACGAGTACTCCGGTGCTCCCGTGGGTAGAGACTCTAGAACGACCTAGTTCTCAAAGGGTTTGCTCCAAGTCCTCCTTTAAGTGTCCCTTTTCTTTAATTTCCTAACCGTGACTTTTTCCATAGAAGGTAACGGCGATTCGCGGCTGTGTTTATACCCTGCACGCATCCACCGTGGGTCCCCTGTGTCACTACCTTGGGTGGTTCCTTGTGGTCCAAGCACTTCTACAGGCTCTAGGCCTAGTGTCTAGCTCAGTCGTGGTTCTTATACCACTTTATTGGTATATGGTTTGGTACGCCCCTAGGGCCCAAACGTGTATTTGTGCTGTTACTGTGTTTAAATAACTTATAACTTGTGTATTTCGAACTCTAGCCTCATAAAGAGACTAGAGGGGTGTGTTTAGCAATAAATACATATATTTTGAATATATACCTGGTGTGGTGCTCTTTCATTTGGTCACTCAAGAGATTATAGACTGGTAAAACAAGCTGCTTTACATTCCTTCAAGACTTAGCCTGAAGGCTGCTCTCCATAGCTACCACTAGGATAGCTTTCAATAAAGGTTGTCTTTAACCTACCTCCAATAAGGGGTTGTTTGGACTGGTGCAAGGTGCCCACTATAATTAGTGGACAGCATATACCAGGCCAACTTCTCACAATACTAAGCAGATCGTTCAAATCACCAACTCCCTCAGTGACCATCACAACAGATGTGTCCCACAATGGTTGGGGAGCACATTCAGGAAACTTGAGTGTAGGGGGTCAATGGAATGGTGCAAAATCCATAAAACATATCAACTCCCTAGAGAGGAAGACTGTGTTCCCGGCACTAAAGGAATTCCAAGCCCACATAGGAAGGAAGACAGTATTGATCCAGACGGACAATACCACGAAAATGTTTTACCTCAACAAACTGGGAGGAACTAAATAATTTACCCTAAGGAAGCTAGCTCAGGAAAGATGGCAATGGTCCGTTTAAAGGAGAATCAACCTGCAGACAGTTCACCTGCCAGGAAAGGACAACACAGAAGCGGATCAGCTCAGCAGGCCGAACAGCAACTCACACGAATGGGAGATGAAGCAAAGGAGCCTGCAAAGGGTCTTCAGCCTCTGGGGAACACCAGAAATTGACCTATTCGCAACAGTAGAGAACAGGAAATGCCATTTCTTCGCCTCCAGGTTTCAACACCACCTATCAAAAAGGAATGCCCTGTCTATAAACTAGTCATGGACATTTGCATATGCTTTTCCTCCAATTCCTCTACTACAAAGCGTACTGGAGAAAGCCAAACAAGCAGGAACAGACCTAATTCTCATAGCCCCTCAATGAGCAAGACAAACCTAGTACTCAAGCTAACTAGAACTGTCCAAGGAACAGATGATCAAACTAAAGGCAGAGAAAGACCTTCTCACAATGCAGAGGGATAAAATATTTCACCCGAAACCAGCTACGCTCAGCCTAGCAGCCTGGCGCCTGAGTACATAGAGTTCGGACATTTAAACTTACCGCAAAGAACAATGGAGATACTAAAGGAGGCAAGAAAACAAATTACAGGACTACCTTCTTAATAGCTATAACATCTCTACGGAGAGTAAGTGACCTACAGGCATGAACTATTGAGGAACCATACATTCAAAACCACAAGAACAAGGTTATCCCAAGGACCAACCCTCAATTCCTACCTAAGGTAGTAAGCAAATTCCACATGAATCAAAGCATTCAGCTAGCAGTTTTCTTCAAAAGTCTACAAACACTACTAGAAAGAAGCCTTCATACCCTGGATGTAAGAAGGGCTTTACTATGCTATCTACAGGAGACAAGACAATTCCGTAAGGGGAATCAATTGTTCGTCTCTCACTCAAAGTCCTACAAAGGAGCACCTGTGATAAAGGGGACAATTGCACGTTGGATTGTACAAGCAATTCAGGTATGCAATTCCTCAGGGGGAAAACCATTAAACTCCCAGCCAAAAGCCCACTAAACAAGGAAAAAAGGGGCAACCCTGGCCCACATGGCTAATGTGCCAATAGACACTATGTGCAGCGGCGACATGGGCATCTCCACATACCTTCACCAAGCATTACTGCGTGGATATACAGATGACAAAGGAAGCTCAGGTGGCACAAAAGGTACTTCAACACCTGTTCGCAAAGTTTTCCTTACCGTATCACAACCACCCCAAGGAGGGGGAAACCCCTACATAATCTAATGCACAAGTGAATCCAGAAAAGGATTCATGCTGCAAAACAAAAGGGTTACTTACCAGTGGGAGTAGTTTTGCAGCGTGGAGAGTTTTCTGAATTCACATGTGACCCACTCACCTCCCCTCAGAGGAGCATGCAAATAGGTGGGAGAAAAGATCACGTAAATGGAAAACAAAGAACTAAGGACAAGAAAATTGAAGACATACCCTATTTTACCAAGGAAGAAAAAGGGGGAAAAAGAATCTGAAGATGGCTACCTCGCACAAGAACTTCTGAGGCGCTGTCTGACATCACAAATGGGATGGACCTAGCACCGAATGGTGGTCGAAACCCCACCGAAAAAAAATAAAGGAAACAGACAATTCTGTACCCATCCACTAGATGGCGGAATAATGCATAGCATGTGAATCCAGAAAACTCTTCAAGCTGCAAAACTGCTCCTAATGGTAAGTAATCATTTCGTTATAGTCCATCTCAAGGATAAATACTTTTACAACCCTTCCCCTTTTCATCTTGCACATCACTACCTCGTGTTTCTGGACAACACTATCAATTCAAAGTATGCAACAGCTCGAGGATATTCACCAAATGCTGCTTGGTGGATTCAGAGCATCTGTTGTGCAATGACATTCACGTCTTTCTGTATCAGGCAACTAGCTGATAAAGAGCATTAGCAATGCATAGCACACTCCGCAAGTAATCATTCTTAGACTAGGCCTTACATTGAATGCCCAAAAAAAGAAAATCTCATCTTTGCTGCCAACTGATAACACTTAGGGAACTGTATGGAGTACATTAATGGGCAGAGCATATCCCTATTGGGTGATGGCATTTCCAGACATTGTGTCCTGCAAGGAAATGCCTTTTTATATGGTCGCACCCCTACGTTTTTGGACTGATGCTGGTCTTTCGACTCTGATTGATGGAGGCCTGCCAACCAGACCTCAGTGCCTGTGCCCTTACCCTTAAAAGGGTATGTCGAATTGGCTAAGCTAACTTGCCTGTAGGTTCCTAGTAAATGGCACCCAGTGCATGTAAGGTAGATGGTCACCCCTGGACTTGTGCCACCCTGGCTGTGACATGAGTAAAATGAGACTCCCGGCTTGCCACTTGCAGGCTGGAAGAGCAGTTTTAACTGCTGGCCAGACTTTGAAATGACAACACCAGAGACCCCTCCCCACCTCCATAGATGTGTAAGCCACCGTTATGGCAGGGTGCAACATGTTCCACGGGCAGAACATGTAATTTTACATTTTTTGACGTGGAACTGTCATTTTACTGTGGAAAAGCTTGATCGCCCAATTGGCGAGTGCAGAGTTGAACGCTGATACTTCAGCTGTGGTAACTCTAGGCCAGTGCGACCAAAGTGGCCCATCCAAGGTATCAATCAACTCTTTACATTAAGCCCCACTTTATTCTCGGGTCAAAGCTAATGTGACAAGTTGCAGTGTGCAACTCTTGACAAATTGCCACTTTGTGCCTTTAGTACCCCGTGCCAATACTGATTGCACTCTGGGTCCTGCTGCCGAAACTGCCTTCTGCCCTCCTGGGGCGACATGTTAACTCCCATGAAAGGATACAATAGGGGCCTGGGAGAGGTCACCTCCCTCCTGCAAGACGCCGAACGTCTTGGCTGAAAAGGTGAACTTCAAAGGAGAAAGTGCCTTTGAAGGGCAATTGGGTAAAACTTCAGAGAGGGGTTGCTCCATTGTTCAGACAGGCTGGCACTTGAGAGGGGAAACCAGTTGCTAAACTGGTTTTCCAGGGGTGTGTAGCCCTATCGGTAGCCACACCTCTGGGTTGGGTTAGGGAGCTCAGCATGCAAGGGGTCATGCCATATTGGAATTTGGCGGAATGGTGCATCCTGAGAAACGCAGATTCCATACTTCACAGGAAATGGTCATCAGGTTGGAGGGAACATGGGATCCCATTGGCTACCAACCACATCTTGCCCTTAGAGCATTCTCTGAGCATAAGTAGGGCACTCCAAACTCAATCCTGACTGGAAAGTGGCCCTGTGGAACCAGCAAAGAGGTGCACTGGTGTGAACTGCACCTGCTGAACCTGGTGGCTAGCAAAGGAGTGTGCCTGCTGTGTACTGCTCTAGGAGAAGTAGTCTCCAGAGCCCAGCCAAGAGACTGTGTCAGTGAGCTGGCCTCCTGTTCACAACACAGGGCCACAACAGCTGAGAATGCAGCTGGGACCTCCAGAGGATGAGTTATCGTCCCAGAAAGGATTGGCTAGTGACTGCGATACTGGGTGACTGATAGTTCTGTGGCTACTGGACGTCAGCCAGTACTGAGTGGACTTTGATGGAAGTCCACCCTGTCACCACGACCACCTCATCTCCTTAGTCGGCCGAAGAATAGTTGTAGTAAGACCTCTGTCGCATCCACAGCATCCTTTAAGCATCTTCAGCATCCTTCATCCATTGCATCAGAACCACTTCAATAGGCAACCTCTGCAAAGATTAAAAGTGCCTGGAACTCACTGAAGACTACTTCACCTGCTGAGTTATTGGTTTCTGAGGACCTTGCAGGTTCCCCTTAGTGGCTCCCTATTGGAGTTGCTCACCTAAAGTGACTCCAAGTAACAGCATTACAACTAGCCCAAACGTTTTAGGAAATGTTTCTAAGTGTCATTCTTTGAATTTGCCAGTGCTTGTTAGTGGTTGAGATAAATGCTTTGATATGCTATACCTTGTAATTTCTAAATCTCTGGAATCCTCCAGTGGATCTTTTTCATTGTTATGTCTAAAAATGCTTTAAAATGTTCTATTTTTATAAATTGGTGTTGCATTTCTTTGGTGTCTTGATTTTCTTCTTCAGTTGTTTTGGTGATGTTTAAATGCTTCTTACACGTGTAAGCCTTACTGCTTAGAGACCCAACTACACAGGGGGTTGATTTGAAGGTTTGACAAACAAAACCAAAGGGTCCTGGAAGGGGTTGAGAAGTGTATTGCACGCCGAGGTCTCACAACCACACTGTATAATACACTCCTATTCATTATGTTTGTGCCTAGTGGTGGGATCCAAAACTTGTTTAGCAGTGCCATACAGTGGAAATAAGACCCTGAGAATCTGCCTAAAGTTGACACCCAAAGATAAGTTCTTGTGACACCCAAGCAGTTGTTTGCTCCAAAAAGGACTATCCCAAAGGATTGCAAAAACCTTTTCAAGGCGTGAGAAAAGTTTGCCAAGTTGTGGCAAGGTTCCTGAAAAAGTTTGGAATAGTTTTCAAAATGTTTGACAGAGTTTAGAAACCACTTCTCTCAGCATGGCAACTTGGCGATCGATATGGTCAAACTGTCCTTGTACAAGAGCGATGAGCTGAGAGCTTTTGTAGGGTCTGGAAGATCAAAATGGGAACCAAGTACAGGAAGAATGAGTTGATCGGTGCCTTCAAAGCGGAGTACCTCCATGCCTGGTGAGGTAATTGCCCCATAGTGGGGAAGAAGATAATTTGGAGGAGGATGCAAACAGTGTCCTGGGGGGGAGCATGTGGGAGCCTACCCAACTACACCAGAACAACGGTGTCTTCTGAGCAGGCTCCATAACTAGCCAGAGGTCCCTGCAAGAGCCTGACAGCACTCAACCGAGCTATAGTCTTGGCCGGAAGAAGACTGGACCTGAAGAGAGAAGATGGCCAGACACGGGTTAGACCCCAAAAGAAGATGGTGGCCACAATAGGGTGATGAGGTGTTGACAGGGGTGTCCCTGATGTGAGGTTGCCCGAGGGGATTGTGTCAAGTTCTATCCAGTGGATGACCTAGATATGTGGCTGGCCTCATTTGAGAGCTCTCAAGATGAGGAATGTGAGTACTCAACATGGGAGGACACTATTCTGGAAGTCGGGGCCAGTTGTTAGTAGTGGTAAACTGCTTACACTGAAGGATGAGGTAGCCAGATCCCACCCAAACATGAAGGCATCACGTGTCGAGTTGTTTGGTCTCACTCATGAGGAGTATAGACAAATTCAGGATAACATGAAAGAGGGAAACAAACATGGGTAGATTTGTTGACATTTCAGTTAAGGCACTAGATGGATGTCTTAAGAGCTACAAAGTAGACATGTTTTGAAAGGCCCTACAATTTTATTGTTAAGAAGCAGATCTTGACAAATTGTCATTCAGAAGTTGCATGAGCATCTGTTGAACTCCAAGCTGTTTAGCCTCCGGGAACTTAGCAAGACAGCAGGTGAGTGGGTTTGTACCAGGGTCCCCAAAAAGTCCCTGGGAAATGACAAGAAGAAAGGTGGTCAGGCCCCACCTTGAGGGGAAAGATAAAAATAGAGGTAGCTCCCAAAAGATGCCAGAGTGAGCGAGCCCTGTGACACATCCTGCTCCAAGGGAAGGGGGTGTCGGGGAAATAAGTTTGACCCCCTTGAAGGCTGGGGTGTATTTTGACTACAACTTGCCAGGACATTAGGGGCGATGCAGTGTGCACCAAAAAGGCAACCACTGGTTGCCAGTCCAAGGGTTTGGCCAGTGACTGAAAGAGAGATTGCCCCTAGAAATTCCAAAAGATATTTATTTTTAAAACTTTATTTTTCGTTTTTAATTTTTACCCTTTCGCTGCTAGGCCTTTCTCCTCCCTGTACTAAGCCTTTTTTGGCTATTTGGGGTAGTTCGCGCTTAGGCCCCTGTAACTTTTTGACCACATAAGGTATCCATGCCAAATTTGCGTCCTTTTCTTTGAACATCATGGGGATTTTAAAGGTACCCAGGGTTTGTTGATTCCCCTGGAGGGGACCCAGAAATTTGCCAAAATACAGCAACATTTTGTTTTTTTGGGAAAAATGGGGAAAAAGTGCTGCAGAAGAAAGCGTCTGGTTTTTCCCTTGCAAATGGTATCACAAAAGGGTTTGTGGTGCTGAAATCATCATCTTCCCAGCTTTCAGGGACAAGCAGACTTTTGTCAAAAAACATTTTTTTTTTTTTTTTCTTTCAGTTTTGGCATTTTACTGGGACATAGCCTATTTTTCTACTTTTTGTGCTTTCAGCCTCCTTCCAGTTAGTGGTAGAAATGGGTGTAAAAGCAATAATGGATCCTGGAAAGCTATACATTTCTGAAAAGTAGACAAAATTCTGAATTCAGCAAGGGGTCATTTGTGTAGATCCTTCACGGTTTTTATATAGAAATTAACAGTTGAAAATAAGAAAAATTGAAAAATGAGTTGAAAAAAACAGCCATTTGTGCTAACGTTTTCACCTGTAACTTCTTCTAAGTATGACAGATGTTTGAAAGCAATATACCTTTACATCCCTTCTGGTTGTGGGGATATATAGGACTTGTAGGTTCACCAAGAACCCGAGGAACCCAGAGCCAATACCTGAGCAGCGTCTTGCAATGGTTTTTCATTGTGTACCGGGTATATAGCAATTAATTTGGTAAAATATAAAGAGTGAAAAACAGGGTTCAAAGACACCTATGTATTTCCAAAATGGGAACAAAACATAGAGTTTAGAAACAGTAGCTATTTGCACATCTCCGAAATTGTGGTTACCCATACTAGCCTGTGAATTGTAGGACATTTTTCAAAGCGACTTCTTTTTACACATTGTCTTACATTAGGAAGGCAGAAATGTATAGAAAGTCAATAGGTAACAGTTGCTCTACAATTCTGAGTTCCCCTAAGTCTCCAGATGAAAATGGTACCTCACTTGTGTGGGTAGGCCTAGTGCCCACGACAGGAAACGGCCCAAAACGCAAAGTGGACACACCACATTTCTACAGTGAAAACTGACCCTGTTTTTTGCACAGTGCCTAGCTGTGGATTTTTAACCCTAGCTCAGCCGGCACCTAGTAAAACCTAGCAAACCTATACATTTTTGAGGAATCCAGGATGGGGTTGCTTGAGTGGCTCTCACCGAGTTCTGTTACCCAGAATCCCTTGCAAACCATAAACGTTGTCAAAAAAACACATTTTCCTCACATTTCTGTGATGGAAAGTTCTAGAATCTGCGTGGATCCACAAAATTCCACCCACCCCGCGTTCCCCAAAGTCTTCCGATTAAAATGGTCCCTCACTTGTGTGGGTAGGCCTAGTGCCCGCGACAGAAAACAGCCCAAAATGCAACGTAGACACACCACATTTTTACAGTGAAAACTAACCCTTTTTTTTGCAAAGTGCCTAGCTGTGGATTTTGAACCCTAGCTCTGCCGGCACCTAGGGAAACCTAGCAAACCTATACATTTTTGAAAACTAGACACCCAGAGGAATCCAAGAGGGGGTGACTTTTGTGGCTCTCACCAGGTTCTGTGACCCAGAATCCCTTGCAAACCTCAAACTTTGTAAAAAAAAAAAAAAAACATTTTCCTCACATTTCTGTGATGGAAAGTTCTAGAATCTGTGTGGGTCCACAAAATTCCACCCACCCCCCGGTCCCCAAAGTCTTCCGATAAAAATGGTACCTTACTTGTGTGGGTAGGCCTAGTGCCTGCGTCAGGAAACGGCCCAAAACACAACAAGGACACACCACATTTTTACAGTGAAAACTGGCCCTTTTTTGGCAAAGTGCCTAGCTGTAGATTTTGAACCCTAGCTCTGCCGACACCTAAGGAAACCTAGAAAACCTATACATTTTTTAAAACTAGACACTAGGGGAATCCAGGAGAGGGTGACTTGTGTGGCTCTCACAAGGTTCTGTTACCCAGAATCCCCTGCAAACCTCAAATTTAGCTGAAAAAATCACTTTTTTCTCAGATTTCTGTGAGGAAAAGTTGTGGGATGACCGGGCTGACACAAATTTCCTACCACCCAGCATTCCCCTGGGTTTCCCGATAAAAATGGTACCTCACTCGCATGGGTGGGCCAAGTACCCGCGACGGGCAAGGGCCCAAAATATATTGAGGAGACATCAAAATTACCTATCACAAAACGACCTGGTTTTGCAAGGGAAGTCACCTGGGTTTTTGGCCCCGGGCTCGGCAGCCATCTAGGGGATTCTACCAAACACACATTTCTGAAAACTAGAGACCCGGGAGAGTCCAACTAGGTATGGCTTGCGTGGACCCCCCAACGTTTTCCTACCCAGAATCCCCTGCACACCTCAAATTTAGCTGAAAAAAACTAATTTTCCACATATTCTGTGTGGAATCGTCGTGCCAGCACAAATGTCCTACCCCACTGCGTTCCCCTCAGTCTCCCGTGTAAAATGATACCTCACTTGTGTGGGTGGGGCAAGGGCCTGTGACTGGGAAGAGCCAAAAACATAGGGATTAAGTGTATAGCACCGTGAATTCTATGCGCTATATTTTTTTGAAAAATACGTTTTAGCCAATTCTGCATTGGACACCCACACAAGTGAGGTATCATTTTACGCGGGAGACTGAGGGGAATGCTCTGGGGTAGGAGATTTGTGCCGCCACGGTGATTCCACAAAACAATATGTGGAAAATGTGTTTTTTTCAGCTAAATTTGAGGTTTGCAGGGGATTCCGGGTAGGAAAACGATGGGGATCCACGCAAGCCATACCTAGCTGGACTCCCCTGGGTGTTTAGTTTTCAGAAATGTGGGTTTGGTAGGTTTCCCTAGATGGCCGCCGAGCCTGGGGCCAAAAACCCAGGTGCCCCCCCCTTCCGGTCCAGGGAAGACATGGCTTGGCAGTTCGGGCTGGACTGTTCCCATGAGGCACAGGGTCAGACTGATTTGCATATGGCCATGTCTTAACTGGGGTGGTGGAGTGAGCTAAAGAATGATGATGGATTAAACCCAGATCAGTTGACTGGGGGTGAGTGTTTGATTGGCTCAAACGTTCCGTCCATCATCCCCTTTTGTATCGCTTTGTTCGCCCTAAGTTGGCGGGGGTATGCCCAGACGTGGGTCCCTTGCTCACTTTGCCACTGGATTCAAGCAAGCCTGGCTGATGACGGCTGGAATGCCAGAAACCGGTCCTAGGATGCTTGTTTCCGGTCCAGGGAAGACATGGCTTGGCAGTTCGGGCTGGACTGTTCCCATGAGGCACAGGGTCAGACTGATTTGCATATGGCCATGTCTGAACTGGGGTGGTGGAGTGAGCTAAAGAATGATGATGGATTAAACCCAGATCAGTTGACTGGGGGTGAGTGTTTGATTGGCTCAAACGTTCCGTCCATCATCCCCTTTTGTATCGCTTTGTTCGCCCCTAAGTTGGCGGGGGTATGCCCAGACGTGGGTCCCTTGCTCACTTTGCCACTGGATTCAAGCAAGCCTGGCTGATGACGGCTGGAATGCCAGAAAACGGTCCTAGGATGCTTGTTTCCGGTCCAGGGAAGACATGGCTTGGCAGTTCGGGCTGGACTGTTCCCATGAGGCACAGGGTCAGACTGATTTGCATATGGCCATGTCTGAACTGGGGTGGTGGAGTGAGCTAAAGAATGATGATGGATTAAACCCAGATCAGTTGACTGGGGGTGAGTGTTTGATTGGCTCAAACGTTCCGTCCATCATCCCCTTTGTATCGCTTTGTTCGCCCTAAGTTGGCGGGGTATGCCCAGACGTGGGTCCCTTGCTCACTTTGCCACTGGATTCAAGCAAGCCTGGCTGATGACGGCTGGAATGCCAGAAACCGGTCCTAGGATGCTTGTTTCCGGTCCAGGGAAGACATGGCTTGGCAGTTCGGGCTGGACTGTTCCCATGAGGCACAGGGTCAGACTGATTTGCATATGGCCATGTCTGAACTGGGGTGGTGGAGTGAGCTAAAGAATGATGATGGATTAAACCCAGATCAGTTGACTGGGGGTGAGTGTTTGATTGGCTCAAACATTCCGTCCATCATCCCCTTTTGTATCGTGGGTAGGCCTAGTGCCTGCGTCAGGAAACGGCCCAAAACACAACAAGGACACACCACATTTTTACAGTGAAAACTGGCCCTTTTTTGGCAAAGTGCCTAGCTGTAGATTTTGAACCCTAGCTCTGCCGACACCTAAGGAAACCTAGAAAACCTATACATTTTTTAAAACTAGACACTAGGGGAATCCAGGAGAGGGTGACTTGTGTGGCTCTCACAGAGTTCTGTTACCCAGAATCCCCTGCAAACCTCAAATTTAGCTGAAAAATCACTTTTTTCTCAGATTTCTGTGAGGAAAAGTTGTGGGATGACCGGGCTGACACAAATTTCCTACCACCCAGCATTCCCCTGGGTTTCCCGATAAAAATGGTACCTCACTCGCATGGGTGGGCCAAGTACCCGCGACGGGCAAGGGCCCAAAATATATTGAGGAGACATCAAAATTACCTATCACAAAACGACCTGGTTTTGCAAGGAAGTCACCTGGGTTTTGGCCTCGGGCTCGGCAGCCATCTAGGGGATTCTACCAAACACACATTTCTGAAAACTAGAGACCCGGGAGAGTCCAACTAGGTATGGCTTGCGTGGACACCCCAACGTTTTCCTACCCAGAATCCCCTGCACACCTCAAATTTAGCTGAAAAAAACTAATTTTCCACATATTCTGTGTGGAATCGTCGTGCCAGCACAAATGTCCTACCCCACAGCGTTCCCCTCAGTCTCCCGTGTAAAATGATACCTCACTTGTGTGGGTGGGGCAAGGGCCTGTGACTGGGAAGAGCCAAAAACATAGAGATTAAGTGTATAGCACCGTGAATTCTATGCGCTATATTTTTTTGAAAAATACGTTTTAGCCAATTCTGCATTGGACACCCACACAAGTGAGGTATCATTTTACGCGGGAGACTGAGGGGAATGCTGTGGGGTAGGAGATTTGTGCCGCCACGGTGATTCCACAAAACAATATGTGGAAAATGTGTTTTTTTCAGCTAAATTTGAGGTTTGCAGGGGATTCCGGGTAGGAAAACGATGGGGATCCACGCAAGCCATACCTAGCTGGACTCCCCTGGGTGTTTAGTTTTCAGAAATGTGGGTTTGGTAGGTTTCCCTAGATGGCCGCCGAGCCTGGGGCCAAAAACCCAGATGCCCCCCCCTTGCAAAGCCAGGTCGTTTTGTGATGCGTAATTCTGATGTCTCCTCAATATGTTTTGGGCCCTGGTCTGTCGCGGGTACTTGGGCCACCCACACAAGTGAGGTATCATTTTTATTGGGAGAGCTGGGGGAACGCTGGGTAGTCGGAAATTTGTGTCAGCCGGATGATCCCACAACTTTCCCACACAGAAATTTGAGAAAAACATGATTTTTTTTCCAGCTAAATTTGAGGTTTGCAGGGGATTCTGGGTGGGAAAACATTGGGGGTCCATGCAAGCCATACCTCCCTGGACTCCCCCGAGTGTCTAGTTTTCAGAAATGTGTGGGTTTGGTAGGTTTCCTTAGATGGTCGCCGAGCCCAGGGCCAAAAACCCAGGTGACCCCCTTGCAAAATCAGGTTGTTTTGTGATAGGTAATTTTGATGTCTCCTCAATATGTTTTGGGCCCTTGCCTGTCGCGGGTACTTGAGCCACTCACACGAGTGAGGTACCATTTTTATCGGGAGACCTGGGGGAACACTGAGTGGTAGGAAATTTGTGTCAGCCCGGTGATCCCACAACTTTCCCACACAGAAATTTGAGAAAAAAGTGATTTTTTTTCAGCTAAGATTGAGGTTTGCAGGGGATTCTGGGTAGGAAAACGTTGGGGGGTGGTCCACGCAAGCCATACCTCCCTGGACTCCCCCGGGTGTCTAGTTTTCAGAAATGTGGGTTTGGTAGGTTTCCCTAGATGGCCGCCGAGCCCGGGGCCAAAAACCCAGGTGCCCCCCCTTGCAAAGCCAGGTCGTTTTGTGATGCGTAATTCTGATGTCTCCTCAATATGTTTTGGGCCCTGGTCTGTCGCGGGTACTTGGGCCACCCACACAAGTGAGGTATCATTTTTATTGGGAGAGCTGGGGGAACGCTGGGTAGTCGGAAATTTGTGTCAACCAGATGATCCCACAACTTTCCCACACAGAAATTTGAGAAAAAAGTGATTTTTTCAGCTAAATTTGAGGTTTGCAGGGGATTCTGGGTAGGAAAACGTTGGGGGGTCCATGCCAGCCATACCTCCCTGGACTCCCCCTATTGTCTAGTTTTCAGAAATGTATGGGTTTGGTAGGTTTCCTTAGATGGCCGCTGAGCCCGGGACCAAAAACGCAGGTGACCCCCTTGAAAAACAAGGTCGTTTTGTGATAGATAGGAGGGCACCTGTGTTTTTGGTCCCAGGTTTGCAGACATCTAGGGGAACCAAAAAAACCCAGACATTTCTGAAAACGAGACTCCCGTGGGAGTCCAGGGAGGTGTCTTGCGCTGATCTCCCAACATTTTCCTTCCAAAAATTCGCTGCAAACCTCAAATTTAGCTAAAAAGTCAAATTATCCTCTAATATCTGTGTGGGAAAGTTGTGGGATCACCTCTATGTATAAAAAAAAAAACCCTGGGGCCTAGTGGGCTTTCTGCCTCCTTGGGGGGGCAGATCAGGGGCTATTGCCCCATCTGCCTCTGGGGGGCAGAAACACTGTGGGATGTTGGGGTTGGGCATTGGCATGCCCATTATGGGCAGCCCCCAACCCTAATTGTAGTGGGAAAAAAAATCCCTGGTATCTAGTGGGCTTTCTGCCCCTGGGGGGGGCAGATTGGGGGCTACTGCCCGCATCTGCCCCCCAAGGGGGGGAAGAAAGACTGGAATTTTGTGGGGGGGGAGGGGTTGGGGCATTAGCATGCCCATTTTGGGCAGCCCCCACCCCTAATTAAAATTGCCCAAAAAAACCCTGGTTTCTATTGGGCTTTCTGCCCCCAGGGGGCAGATTGGAAGCTACTGCCCCCATCTGCCCCAGGGAGCGGCAGAAAGACTGAATTCACCCAAATTATATGGGGGGAGCAAAGGCCCTTGCCCAAGGGGCCGCTCCCCCCTCCCTGGTGCCTAGTGGGTGGATCCCTGCTTGGGGATCGCACTCCTGGGGTGATCCCCAAGCAGGGATCCACTAGTTAGGGGTACCATTGGAAAGGGGAGATTCTCCCCTTTCCAATGATACCCCTCCTGACTTTCTACATTCTCAGGGGGCTGAGATAGCCCCCTGAGTACATAGAAAGCAAAACTGAAATCCGCCTCTAAGCTCATTTCAGTTTCGGTTTCACTGAAATGACGTCAGCGCAACGTGCGTGCTAATCTTCATTTCAGGGAAACCTAAAATACAGCCTTGGGAGCTGGGGAAGCTCTTCCTCAGCTCCTGAGGCTGTTTGGGAGGAAAAGGGAATCCCTCTGGTGCCTGCACCAGAGGGATTCCCTGTGCCTTGGTGTCTTACGTGCGGGAGCCATCCTACGTACATGAGCACTTATGCGTCTGGTGTCTCCCCCGCATCCGACGCATAGAAGGGGTTAAACAACCAACATTACAGCATACAATAGATCATAGGTATGTTGTGCATAACCCCTGGAATGCGTAAGCCATCATCCTAAATTAAAGCAGTATATACTTGACAATGAGGAATACATTATAGGCGTCATCATAGTTCACTGTAAGCAATGGGGATGCATTCATTCCACCTGCCCTCTTGAGTCCTCCCCTCCCTAGTTTTCGACTGCATTTGATCCATTCCCACTGGAAGCAGTGTCACTCTGGGCGCTCTCCGCCAACCCTAAGTTGAGGGCCAAGCTACACAACTCCGTGAGATCTGCCTGTAGGTTATCATCCTTGCGATTTAATTTCATGTGTAGTTCTTCAGCTAGGGCCCACTCCTTGACGTTCCGCATCCATGTTGATATATCCGGGCTTCTCTGCCCCATCCAATTTATAGCTATTCTACATCTGACCAGGACCACCATGAGCTGCAGCAGTTTCTATACTATTTTTCGTTTCTTGGGTTTGCGTACATGGGCTAGCAAACATTGGATTGGTTCTTCTCGTATGGGGAGACCTGTGCTCATTCGCACCTTTTCTACCACCTGTGTCCAGGACTGCTGATGCGCAGGGCATGCCCACGCCAGGTGCAGAAAGTCTGCTTCCTCTGTGCGACACCTGGGGAACCTTCCATCATCGTTTTTTTAAATACGTCATAGTTTCGCTGGTGTGAGATAGGTGTGGTGTAGGAAGTTATAGTGGATCAATTTAAACCTGGCATTGCAGGAGACTGTATTTCAAGCTCGCAAATGGCTGTCCAAGTCCTGTCCTTTATTTGCTCATTTAGGTCCCTCTCCCATGCTGCCCTTGACGGTGGGGGCTGGGCAGCCGAGTCCCGCCTCATGGCTTTGTATACTAGCGATATAATTCTGCTCATGGAACAGCATGTAAGGAGCAGATCCAGGGTGTTTGTCGGCTGTGGGGTTTCTGGGTATTGAGGCCAGGTAACTTTTGCTACCTCTTGGATGCCCCTGTACTGTAAGTAGTGACCCTGCCCGAGCACAAAGGTATCACAGGCTTGTTCATACATTATGAACGTCTCACTCGGCTAGAGATCTATGAGGACCTTACATCCGCCCTCCCTCCAAGCTTGAAAGGACATGTGAGCACTCATGTCTCTAATAGGGGCCAATATCCAAATGGGGAGCTCTGTGTGGAATGGCGAATGTCGCAGCACCTTTTCTACATACTTCTGCCATATACTCGCAGTTTGACGCACCAGGTATGGCAAGTCCTCCTCTACCCCCCTCCCCCTCACCAGCGCAACTGGGAGGTCCTCTGGGTCTACTCGGCCAGCTAAGAGCCGCTTTTCCCTGTTGTCTCCTTCCTCCAATCACTGGGACGCATGTTGGAGCTGGGCCGCATAGTAGTATAAATCAAAGCGTGGAGCCTCTAGTCCCCCTTCTTCGTGTTTGCTTGTCAGTGTATTGAGAGCTACTCTGCTACACCGCCCAGCCCACAGTAATGAAATAAGAATCGTGTTCAACTGTTGGAAGATTCGTGCCGGAACCAGGCAGAGTGAGTTCTGGAGTGCATATAGGCACCTGGGGAGCATCACCATTTTGGACACTGCGAGTCTACCCACCAGGGACAGCGGCAAAGTGTTCCAAAAAGTCAGAGCGTCTCGGGCCGTCAGAACCCTGTCCAGGTTTAGGGCTATTAACTAGGCGTTATCCAGTGCAATCTGGACCCCAAGGTACCGGAAGTAAGCTCATTCCCATATAAGTTCCAAGTCTTGGAGGCCCTCCAAAGGGCTAGCAGCCATGCCCGCCAGGGGGAAGATCAGCGATTTATCTTGATTGAGTTGCAGGCCAGAAGCCTCCCCGAAGCGCTCAAGGTGCTGGTGGGGTCTGGGTACGGCCACTTGGGGATATGCTAGGTAGAAGAGAACATCGTCCACGTACAGGGAAACAATATCGGTCCTGTTTCCCTTGCGGATGACCCACTGTTTCATTAGCTCTAATCCGCACCGCAAAGGGCTCAATGAACAGGGCGAAAAGGAGGAGCGAGAGTGGGCACCCCCTGACTGGTGCCTCACTCTAGAACCCATTCCTCAGACAGAGCCCCTCCTAGTCTCACCCACGCACGTGGCTCGGTGTACAGTATTTTGACTCAATGACAGATTCAGGGTCCAAACCCCACGGCTCTGAGGACCTGTAGGAGGTATCCTCAGTTGATCATGTTGAACGCCTTTGCTAAGTCTATTGACACGAGTCCCAACTCCTCTTCCCGGTGATTTCACTTCCTGCATGATGTGCATTAGGCGACGCAAATTGATCACAGTATTGCGGCTGGGGATGAAGCTGCATTGATCCTCGTGTACAAGGTGCGGCATCTGGGGTCCCAAGTGGGAAGCAAGGAGCGTGCATAGTATTTTTGATCCGCGTTAATCATGGTAATTGGTCTGTGAGAGGAAGGTTTGCAGCTGTCCCAACCCGGCTTCATGATCATACATATTTCACCCTGCCTCATGGTAGGAGGGAGGATTCCTTTGTCAAAAGCCTCCTGATATACCTGTAAGAGTGCCCGGGTCAGCGTATCGGTGAATGCCTGAGGGAATCCATTGCCACCTGGAGACTTAGAACCTGGGAGCTTTAGTAGCGCAGCCCGTATTTCCTCAGTGGTAAGCGGGGCCTCGAGTTCCTCCCTGGCTTGTGCGGGAAGTTTCGTCAAGGTCATGTTTTGCAAATATAAAAGATGGGAGTCTGCCCTTATCGTCGGATCCGTCGTATATACTGTGTCAGGATCCGAAGGAAAATAGTCATTGGCTCCCCTCAAAGAATCGGTATAGTGCAAACCGATCCGTCCTGGAGCTCCCTGGTCAGGCGTAGAGTTCAGAAAATGGCCGCTCCCACCACAATGCAGGTTAGTGGTCTAGTCTTCTGTGGCAGAGCTCGTGAGCAGTGCTTGAGGTAAAGCGCGAGCGCAACCGCCGTACTGCGCACTTCACCAAGGATTTGTCAAGGAACTAGTGTTCCAAGAATCTCTCCTCAGTACCTGTGTGTTTAGAATAGTGTTTAGGGCAAGTTTCCGTTTCGCTTGCGTTTCGGAAGAGTTAGAGTAGTGTCTGGCCGTCGGGCTCCTTTTTTTTGTGATTAAATTGGAGACTCCTGTCAGGAATTTATTCCGCTTCTTCAGTCCCCTCAGTTTAAATCTTGAAACTCGTTCCACGAGTAGTTAAACTGTTTTTCCCCTTTGTTCCCTTACACCTTACCTGCTGTTCCTGAGAAGCGTTCCGTGTTCCTGTGAAGCACAGCTGTTTCCACATCTTGTCTGCAGTCACGGAAGTACCCTATATGGGAAAGAAGAAACAAGTGTTAATTAGAGAAGATATTTTCTCTGGTGTCATTTCATTTCTTATGAACAGTCAGTGTGCATTCTAGACAAAATAAGGCATGCAGAATTTAATACAGTATATTTCCAGTCACCTGTTGGGTCCAGTCAGTGGCTAATATTATCTGTCCCACAGGTTATCCAAATAGTCAGCCTATTGCAAAGATTATACAGACTGTAGAAGAGGAGCTAAGCCAGTCCATTCAAAGGGTATGTAAGGTAGTATATAGTCAGGAGTAGCTGAGAGTAGTCCGATAGAAAGAAGGATTCTATATTTATGATTGACCTCTTTTTCAGAATGCTTTCGCACTTCAGGAAAGAAAACACTTCCGTGAGGACGTAGAGCTTCCTTTAGGAGGGACAAGGCAGCCTCTTCTGTTGTTTATTATTTTATCCACTTCTCCCTTCCCCCCTTGGGAATTCTTTACCCCCTTGTAAATATCAGAGGGGGTTGAGGAGACTCCCGGGAGGGGCATTGGGACTTGGCATCATTCTGCTCCAGTGAATTCTTGGGTATTTTGAGTATCGTTTTGACTGAGTGAAGTGCCCACGTATTTTTAATTCACCTGAGCAGAATGGCTGAAGGGTTGTGTTAGAAATGGGGGTCTCTAGTTGGCAATGGCTGGCGCCACTGTCCAAATAGGCACCCTTCTTCCTAAGTCAGGGCAAGTGGGCTACCCCCTTTGATAACCCCTGCTCAACCCTGTGGTAACGTAGCACGAGCAGTTAGGCCTATCTCAGAGGCAGTGTGTGAAGCATTTATGACCATGCACAATAAGGCAGTAACAACACCACAAAAGGACACAACTCAAGTAGGTATAGAAAAAATAGTATCTTTATCTAAGGTTTAGTACTAGACTCTCAAAAGCGTTTTAACCAGTCACAATGCACGTACATCAGTAGGGACTTAAAAAGGCAATACGTAGTCACCAGAACATGGCATGGACTGAGTTCAATTCAAGGCCTGGGTCTACGCGACCCGTTGCGCACCAGATACCTGCCGTTGGACGGGGACACAGCACGTAGCTTCTCGAAGAAGCGGAGACGGTGACAGGCGGACTCCCAGCGACCACAGTTCTCGATGGCAGTGGTCCGCAAAGTGCACTCACAATGATTCGGGCACTAGGGGACAGGCGGGCTCCGAGCGGCAGCAGCACGCGACTGCGGCCGCCCGGGCTGGTGGTGGCAATGACTCTCGTCGTGCAGCTCTGAGGTGGGCTCGCGGCGGCAGCAGCGCTCTCCTAGCTGTGGCGGCCCACGGGACGATTCACGATGGTGCAAGGTTGACAAAGACGTGGGCACTCAGCGGCAGCAGCTCTCTCTTAGCTGCGGCGGCCCACAGGACAAATCCCAATGATGCAAAGTTAGCAAAGGTGCGAGCACTCAGTGGCGGCAGCCCTCTCTTGGCTGCGGCGGCTCATAGGACAAATCTCGGTGATGCAAAGTTAGCAAAGGTGCGAGCACTCCGCGGCAGCAACTCTCTCTTAGCTGCTGCGGCTCACAGGACAAATCACGATGATGCAAAGTTAGCAAGAGTGCGAGCACTCAGCGGCGGCAGCTCTCTCTTAGCTGTGGCGGCTCACAGGACCAATCACGATGATACAAAGTTAGCAAGGGTGCGAGCACTCAGCCGCGGCAGCTCTCTCTTAGCTGCGGCGGCTCACAGGACAAATCACGATGATGCAAAGTTAGCATTGGTGCGAGCACTCAGCGGCGGCAGCTCTCTCTTAGCTGCGGCGGCTCAAAGGACAATCCATGGTGTTGCACAACTGACACAAGTACGGGCATCCAGCGGCGGCAGCTCTCTTAGCTGTGGCGGCCCACAGGGTTTCAGCGAAGGCTCTGAGTATTCAAAATAAGGCGAGCACTCAGCGGCGGCAGCTCTCTCTTAGCTGCGGCGGCCCACACCGTTTCAGCGAAGGTTCTGAGAATTCAAATTAAGGCGGGCACTCAGCGGCAGCAGCTCTCTTTTAGCTGCGGCGGCCCACACAGTTTCAGCGAAGGTTCTGAGGATTCAAAATAAGGCGGGCACTCAGCGGCGGCAGCTCTCTGAGCTGCAGCGGCCCACACAGTTTCAGCGAAGGTTCTGAGGATTCAAAATAAGGTGGGCATCCAGCGGCAGCAGCTCTCTTAGCTGCGGCGGCCCACAGGGTTTCAGCGAAGGTTCTGAGTATTTAAAATAAGGCGGGCACTCAGCGGCGGCAGCTCTCTCTTAGCTGCGGCGGTCCACACCGTTTCAGTGAAGGTTCTGAGGATTCAAATTAAGGCAGGCACTCAGTGGCGGCAGCTCTCTTTTAGCTGCGGCGGCCCACACAGTTTCAGCGAAGGTTCTGAGGATTCAAAATAAGGTGGGCACTCAGCTGCGGCAGCTCTCTTAGCTGCGGCAGCCCACACAGTTTCAGCGAAGGGTCTGAAGATTCAAATTAAGGCGGGCACTCAGCAGTGGCAGCTCTCTCTTAGCTGTGGCGGCCCACATAGTTTCAGCGAAGGTTCTGAAGATTCAAATTAAGGCAGGCACTCAGCGGCGGCAGCTCTCTCTTAGCTGTGGCGGCCCACACACAGAGTTCACAAGGGTTACCAGTTCGCGTTCCTCACAGTAGGACTAGAGGTTCCGGATTACTCGACGGAGGCCTCACCTGCAAGTAGAATTCCTAGCAAAGGACCTCGGGAGGCTGACGGGGGAAGTCTAATGTCCCTGAGACTTCAGCAGGAGGCGCTCTCAATTCAGGCCCTTGGGTGGTTTCTTCAGCAAGCTTGGTGAAAGTTTTAAAGTCCTTTCCTCTGTCCGCTCGGACAGAGTTTCGTCTTGACATCCAGAAGGAACACACTTGAAACAGGTTTCAGCGCAGCGTTTTATACCTAAAAAGTCTTTGTTCTCTGCAGTCACAAATCACTGCATCCAGCCAGAACCATTTCGGTGGAGTTGGGGAGCACTTGGTTTACGAGGCGACATCCTGCCCTTTTGAGAATTTGGGGGTTTGCTATCAGATGCCTAGTGGGAGGTGGAGCCATCATTCACCTTGCCAGGCACGGCCCTGCTCAGTTCAAAGAGTCACCCCTCTCCATACTCTAAATGCCGATCTCTCTCTCCAGCCAGGTCTGACCCAGCTGGCCCTGCTGCTCCAAAACCAGATGGCCAATACACACGCTAGCAAAGCCTACAGGAAAGCTGAGTGTGAGAAGTTGGCCTGGTATATGCTGTTCACTAATTAAAGTGGACACCTTGCACCAGTACAATTCGACTCTTATGGTAGATAGGTTTAAGACAACCTTTATAGAAAGCTATCCTAGTGGTAGCTGTGGAGAGCAGCCTTCAGGCTAAGTCTTGAAGGAATGTAAAGCAGCTTGTTTTACCACACAATCTCTTGAATCACCAAATGAAAAGACACCACAGAGGTATATATATCAAATATATATGTATTTATTAATAAACACTCTCTACTATTCTCTTTATGAGGTTAGAAGTCAGGAACATATGCACAAATCAACGTTTCACAATAAACTAAGCACAATATGGCTGGGGGCCCTAGGGGTGTACCAGACCATATACTAAGAAAGAGACTTAGAAACAACGACTTGCAGGGAGACAAGGCCTAGGGCCTTCAGAAGTGCTGGGGCCTCACGAAACCACCCAAGGCAGGTAAGTAAAGGACCCACGGGGGACGCGTGCAGTGTGGATACACAGGTGCGGATCGCCGTTGACTTCATTGGGGCAAGTCGCGGTTGGAAATAAAGAGTTTTAGGATACTTCGGGTGGACCTACAAGCAAGGCACTTACAGGGTAAGTAGTTCTAGGGCCCACACCCACAGGAGCACCGTAGTGCTGGAGTTACCTCACCCAGGGAAGCCGGGTGCATAGGTGTCCTTTGGTGTCGGGTCGCGGTGTCGTTTTCAATGGCAAACAAAGAAGACTTGCTGCTTGTGATGTCTGAAGAAGTGTCCGGCGGAATCCAAGCCTGGATTCGGAAGAAGGATGACCTGAAAGCAGATGGGACAGTGTTCAAAGTCACTTGGCAGTGACTCGGGGCAAGGAAGATGGATGCCCACCGTCGTCGCAGGATTCAGGTCGATCACGGTTGCCTTGACACTTCAGCCACGAGGTCCAGGAGGCGTTGACGATGACCAGGAGCTGGATTCGGCGTGCCCCACAATGTCTGCGGCTTACTGTGGTGTCGGCAACTCGATTGGAGCCAACAAGCCTTGCTAACAGCAAGTCTCATGGAAAGTGTGAAAAGGCAATGGCGCAGACCAGAAAGGTCTGAGGGACTCACCCAGTGAGGGTAAGTCAGGGCAGGCCTGGAGCAACCAGGGGAGCCCTTTGGTTTCTTGAAAAAGTCTTCAGGGGACCCACGAGCTGGCTGGCAAGGGATCGTGAAGACGCCTCTGGAGGATTTGCTCAACAGGGGCCCACGGTCACTTGGGATGGTGTAGGCCTCTGATCTTTGGAGGGATTCCTGCTGGAGGCTGGGAACACACGTGGTCCAAAGCACAGATTCTTAGAACGTTGTGAAGGGGTTGCACTTGACAATAGTGCACGGTACCCAGGGGTCACAGTTCCTCATCACTCGTGGGGTCCACTTGCCTCAGCTTCGCTGGGAACTCACTTTGGCCTTGGGGAAGTCAGGAAATCCACTTCTTGGGCTGCAGGGACTTCGGACTCCGGTGGGAGCGGCGTAGTTTGCGACCGTCTTTTGTAGTTTTTGGTGCCTGCCAAGCAGGGGAGTCACTCGTTGACTCCAAGGGAGATTCTTCAGTCTTCCAAAGGTAGTGGAACGTCGAAGGGCCAGGATTCTTCTTCAGAGCGTCGTCCAGGGATATCTAACCTACAAGTTCAAGGGTTCCCTATCTTTTACTGTAAAGAAGGGAGGGACTAGCTCTATGACCCCACCTATGGGGAGGGTCAGGGGAGTGGGTGGCTACACCTACTTCCCTTTGTCCAGTTTCGTGCCAGAGCAGGGGCAGGTAGCCCCTGAGCCGGTTTGAACTGGCATATACACAGAGGAGCCTTCTGCTCCCCCAGTGCAGGACTTCAAAGCACTCTAAGAGTGCACCCACCCAGCCCCAATACACTAAACCCTGTCTGGGAGGTGGTTACACCTCCCTGTGACAGGATACCTTTTGTTGGGCTTCCTCCACTGCGAGTTTCGGTCATCAGCAGGAGGGCAGCCCCGTGGCTGTGGCTGGTGGCATCCATTTTGTGATGCCAGGGCTCTTCAGGATTCTACCGTGTTTCCACAGTGGGTACATGTCTATCCCTCTAGAAGGGTGGAATGCTACCCCCGCCGCCAGAACTGGCGGGGGGTAGTATTCCAAGATGTTTGACACCAAACATGACATGTTTTGATGCAGCCATTCCAAAGTTAGCATTTTACCGCGAGGATATAATGCACTTAAGAGTATATGGTTTAACCGCATCCACAAACAGCACCAGAGAATGGACTCTGAGAGCTGCAGAGGGGCCCTGCTCAGGCAGAGGCACCCCCTCACATAGAAGCCAAGCACCCTGCCCTCAGGATTGATAGGGCCTGCCTTAGGGGTGACTGATAGGTTTAAATGTGTGTGCAGGAGAGATATAGGGAACCTATATCTCAGTGAGGAGTGCTAGCACCACCTCACCCAGGCTTCAGTAGCAGGCCTGTGGTGTCGGATTTAGTCTGCTTCCCAGGGGTGGCATAATACATGCTTCAGCCCCTGGTAGGCCTGTGAAGTACCTATGCCCTTGGCACCTAAGGTACCATATACTAGGGACTCATAAGGCACCACAGTATCCAATCACTAGTGCACCTAGAGTGCACTCCAAATCGTTTAGAGAGAACAGAGAGGCTGGGGCCCTGATTGGCAGGGATCCAGCCTGACTATAGCCAGAAACCAGTGTAACATCAGAAAAAAAGTGGGGGCAACATAAGAGGCAGATCCTACTCTCCTACACTGAGGCTAGAAAATACCTCGTTTCTAGCAGAGGTATTTTCGAACATGGGCTACACAAATAATCCTTACTAAAAGATGTATCTCAATGTCCTGAGCTTAAACATATCAAATTCGACGTTCCTATCAGGTTCCTGGGGGCAGGTAGGATTAGGGCATGTAATACTCAGCCTGCCCATTCTGGCCTATGAGAACGGATAGCCTCACAATAGTAAACAGTGAAATGGAGGGTAACTCACTATTAGAACATGCTACACAGACATACTTTAAAAGCTGCTTCGGTGGGTAGCGCAAATCAGCGCTGCCGGCCCACCAGCAGTATTTGGTCTAACAGCCCTGGGCACACACAGTGCACTGATACTAGGGACTGACAGGTAAACCAAACGAGCCAATTATGATTATCCCAATTCATACAGTTATCTTTACAAAGGGAGCATTAGCGCTGTGTCACTGATTGGCAGTGTCACAGCGCCCAGAGCATCTAAATCCAGCCAACATAAAAGGTAAGAAGCGAAAAGAGGAAGGGAGACCCGCGCCAATGATGCCAGGTCTAACACGCGTCCCCTCTAGCTGAAATGTGGGGAGAACTAACCATTCCCTTGGGAGTTCTCATCACTAAGGCGGAAAAACCTGGACAGACTGTCAGCATTGGCGTGTTCTGTACCAGGGCGGTGTTCCACCGTGAAATCCATACCCTGTAGGGAAATGGACCACCTCAACAACTTGGGATTCTCATCCCTCATATGCATCAACCATCTAAGGGGCCTGTGGTCTGTCTGAACCCGGAAGTGAGTCCCAAACCGATATGGTCTCAGCTTCTTCTGCGCCCAGACCACAGCAAATGCCTCACGCTCAATTGCACTCCACCTCTGTTCCCAGGGAAGTAACCTCCTGCTTAGGAAGGCTACCGGTTGGTCTAGTCCCTCCTCATTGATCTGTGACAGAACAGCCCCTATACCATGCTCTGAGGCGTCTGTCTGGACAACAAATTCTTTTGAAAAGTTGGGCGCCTGAAGCACGGGTGTGGTGCACATGGCAGTCTTCAGGGCGTCAAAAGCGTTCTGACGGGTGTCAGTCCAGTTTACCTTCTTTGGCTGCTTCGTAGAAGTCAGCTCAGTCAAGGGGGCAACAATGTTGCCATATCCCTTGACAAACCTCCTGTATTACCCCGTGAGTCCTAAGAAGGCTCTCACCTGCGTCTGAGTCTTGGGGGGGTTCCCACGCCAGGATAGTTTCAATTTTGGGCTGAAGGGGTGTCACCTGGCCGCTCCCCACCTGGTGCCCCAAATACACTACTGAACCCTGCCCATTCTGGCACTTACTGGCTTTGATTGTGAGGCCTGCCTTCCGCAGTGCCATCAATACCTCCCAGAGGTGGCGCAGGTGGTCCTCCCAAGAGGAGCTAAACACCGCAATGTCATCCAGGTAGGCGGCACTGAAGTCTTCCAGCCCAACCAACCCCTTTTGACCAGCCTCTGAAAGGTGGCAGGGGCATTCTTCATTCCAAAGGGCATCACCCGGAACTGGTAGTGCCCATCGGATGTGGAGAAGGCTGACCTCTCCTTTGCTCCCTCGGTCAAGGTGATCTGCCAATACCCAGATGTCAAATCAAATGTGCTGAGGTATTTTGCAGCCCCTAACCGATCTATGAGCACAGCTCTGGGGATGGGGTGCGCGTCCGTGTTCGTGACTGAATTGAGGCCCCGATAGTCCACGCAGAACCAAAGTTCAGGGGTGGTACCAGGCGCTGCAGCTTTTGGTACCAGGAACACTGGGCTGGACCAAGGGCTGCTAGTGGACTCAATCACCCCAAGGGCAAACATTTTGGTAACCTCGTCCTTAAAGTAGGCCCTTACCCAGTCAGTCACTCGGTAAGCCTTGTGCTTAATGGTAGGACTGTCCCCGGTGTCCACGTCATGGACACACCAATCAGTGACACTAGGTACCAGGGAGAACAGATCACTGAATTGCCCCAACAGTTGGCGACAATCACCCTGCTGCTCAGGGGTCAGTGTGGTGGAGAGGACCACACCCTCCACTAACCCATCTCGCTCCCCTGCACACAGGTCAGGAAGGGGCTCGCTCTCCTCCTCCATCCCAGCATCTGTGGCCAGAAGCATGCCCACTTCAGACCTCTCAAAGTGGGGCTTCAGGCGGTTAACAGGCAAGACCCGCAAGGGGTTCCTGGGAGACTACAAGTCCACCACGTAGGTAAAAGGACTCTTGTGCTCCACCACCTCAAAGGGGCCAGTCCACCTATCGTGGAGCGCACAGGACTCCACCGGGGCCATGACCCAAACCTTCTGTTCAGGCTGAAACTCAATCAGAGTGGCATTCTGATCGTGCCAGCGTTTCATCTCTTCCTGGCTGGTTTCTAGGTTTACCTCAGCAAGTTTCCTGAAACGCCGAGTCTGGTTCCTGAAGGCCAGCATGTCACTAAACACATCCTAGGGAGGTTTCCGGGGAGATTGCTCCCAGCCTTCCTTGACCAGACTCAGAGGCCCTCTTACCGGGTGACCATAGAGCAGCTCAAAGGGACTGAACCCTAAGGACTTCTGTGGCACCTCACGGTAAGCAAACAGGCATGGCAAGAGGACATCCCACTTACGCCTCATGGGCTCGCCTAGGCCCATAATCATGCCCTTAAGGGTCCGGATGAATCTCTCAACCAGCCCATTACCCTGGGGGTGGTAAGGAATGGTGAACTTATACGTTACCCCACAGTCCTCCCACAGAGACTTCATGTACTTGGAGATGAAGTTAGTTCCCCTATCGGACACCACCTCTCTGGGGAATCCCACACGGGAGAAAATCCCCATCATTGCCCGTCCCACCACGGGGGCTGTCACTGTCCTGAGCGGGATGGCCTCGGGGTACCGGGTGGCATGGTCCACCAAGACCAGGATGAACCTGTTGCCCATGGCTGTCTTGGGATCCAGAGGCCCCACAATATCAATGCCCACTCTCTCGAATGGGGTGCTCACCACGGGAAAGGGCTGTAGTGGGGCCTTAATCTTCCCCCCACTCTTCCCACTTGCCTGACAAGTCTCACACGTCCTGCAGTGAGCATCTGAGCTCCTGCGCATCTAGGGCCAATAGAAGTGGGTGACCAGCCTCTCAAAGCTCTTGGTCTGCCCCAGATGTCCGGCCAGTGGCACATCATGAGCCAACCCCAGTAGGAAGGTCCTGAAGTGCTGGGGTATCACCAGCACACGGGCTGACCCAGGCTCAGCAACCTTAGGCTCGCTGTAAAGGAGGTCGTTCTCCCAATAGATCCAATGTGACCCTGTCTGGTCACCTACTGCTTGGGCAGCGGCCTGACACCGCACCCCCTCAAGAGAAGGGCAGGTTCTCTGCTGCTCGCAAAATTCCTCCCTGGAGGGCCCCCCTTCCTGCTGCCAATGGGTCAGCTCCGGTAGGTCCCCCAGTTAAGCCACTTGTACCCCCGTAGGTTCCAGGGCATCCCCTCAAGGTCTGCTCCCTCCGGGACCGTGGGAACCGTGGGGGCCGGTTTCCGCGCCCCCTACCCCTTCTCTTTGAGGCAGGGGCCTGGGCCATACTTTCAGGCTCCAGACCCTCCTGAACATCCTTCTGAGCTGTCATGGACCGAGTGATCACACACGCCCACTCAGGCAAACCCAACATTTCCAAATGAGACTTTTTCTCCACCGTAGCCCACGGGGAGTTTTCCAGATCATTGCCCAACAGACAGTCTACAGGCATGGCGGGCCTCACAGCCACTTGAAGAGTTCCTGTGACCCCCCCCCCACTTGAAGGGAACCTGAACCACTTCACACTGGCTCTCTGAGTTGTCTGCTGACACTACGGGGCAGAATGCATGGGGGACAACTTGCTCTTTGGACACCAAGCGGGAGCTGACAGCAGTCACACTAGCTCCAGTGTCCTTGAGAGCCTCCACCCTATGGCCATTGATGGTCACCCACTACCGGTACTTCTGAGTGTTGGTCGGCAGTGTGGGGTTAGGGACCTTCTTGAAGTCCCCTAGCGAGACAAGGGTTAACTCTACGGGATCCCACCGACCTTGGACCTCCATTTCCTCCCCCCCAGGGCTACACTGGCAATCTGGCGGGATGGTGCACGGGGTGGTGCACGAGGGGATGCATTGGGTCCCTCTGGGGACATGGGATCATAATACCGGTGGGCCACTTGACCACACTTGAAACAAGTAAGGGGCCCCCTATGAACAGGCCTACCTGTCGGGGACACTGGCTTCTTCTCAGGGGGAGGCTGGGACACCACGGCTTGGTTCCCTTGAATTACTTTGGGGCCCTCTCTGGAACTCCCTCTGTTTACCCTTGTCCCCCCCACTTTTCTGCTGGGGACCCTGCCCACCTCTGGCGAAGTCTCCCACAAAACCTTTGCGGACCCGGGTGCTCACCCAGCAGTCCGCGTCCTCAGCAAGCTTCCTAGGGTTAGTCAGCTTGCTATCAATCAGGTGCTGGTGTAGCTCTGGAAAACAGTTACTGGACAAATGCTCCCACGCAAAGAAAATCATACAATTGCTCGAAAGTTTCCACTTTGCTACCTTTTACCCAGAGATCCATTGCTCTGCAGAAAAAAGACACATATTCAACCCACGTGGTACCCTCTAACTTCTTACAGGTCCTAACCCTCTGCCTGTACATTTCCGGGGTCAAACCATAACGGGTCATCAAAGCTTCTTTCATATGGGCATACACCATCCTGCTTTCCTCAGGCAGGTCCAACAGGGTATCCCTACCATCGCTCACAAAGCGCCCCCACAATCCCGCTCCCCAATCCTGCTCAGGGACCCGGTGGGACACCATTGCTATGTCATATGCGGCAAACCATTGCCCAATATCCTCACTCTTGTGAAAATCCTTAATGACATCCTTAGGAATATAAACTCTACTCTCAGGAGTTACTAAAGGTATGCTGCCACCAGAGGGGAGACCGGGACACTCCTCGCCCTGATCTCTATCTCCCTCAACATTCTCTCATGTTCCATTCTCATTTTCTCAAGTTCAAATGACAATCGATTCTTCTCAATGTCTAACCTCTTACTCTCAAGGTCCTTCTGACCTTCCAATTTAGCCATCTCCAAACTATGCCTCCTATCTCTCTCCCTGTCCTCCAGCTCTTCTGGGGTCAGGCTCCTTTGGGATACACTAGTACCTGGATTGGAGGGTGTTCTATCTCCCCCCCTCTACTGCATCATCCTGCTGCCCTCCAGCATTCTCTTCCTCATCCCAGCGGACTCTCTTGCTTCCCACCAGGCCTTCAGCGCCTTGTGGTACTCCTCCTTCCTAGAGAGACCTATCACGGGGACTGCAAAGTGCCTACAAAATGACTTCAGCTGTTTGGCAGTATTGGTATCTAATCTTTCCTCCTCAAAGGCGAGATCCTCCGAAGCATTGGAGGTTGGCCTTCCCATATTAGCAGTACTCATGGCTGCGATCAACAATTCAATACTAAAACAACCAACTAAAAAAAATTTGGAGAGCAAAAAAAATCCGCGCGTGTCTGCGCTTTGGTCTGTACTCACTAGTGGTGTCTACCAGTTATTGTATGTGGATCATAAATGCAAGTCCTGATCCTCACCGCTGAACGCCAATGTTAGAAATGGGGGTCTCTAGTTGGCAATGGCTGGCGCCACTGTCCAAATAGGGACCCTTCTTCCTAAGTCAGGGCAAGTGGGCTATCCCCTTTGATAACCCCTGCTCAACCCTGTGGTAACGTAGCACGAGCAGTTAGGCCTATCTCAGAGGCAGTGTGTGAAGCATTTATGACCATGCACAATAAGGCAGTAATGACACCACAAAAGGACACAACTCAAGTAGGTATAGAAAAAATAGTATCTTTATCTAAGGTTTAGTACTAGACTCTCAAAAGCGTTTTAACCAGGGCTGCAGCACTTGTTGTGCCACCCTTAGGGACCCGGTACCTTTACACACACACACTGCCTTTGCAGGCTGCGTGTCTTGGTGCAGAACAAAAGTGAAGAGTCGACATGGCACACATCCCTGTGTGCCATACCTCCAAACCACTGCCCTGGCCTAGGTCAGCCACCCCTCTAGCTGGGTGCACTATGCCAGTGGTGAGGGCACAGAGGCTTGAGCCCCGTGCCCCTACAGTGCCCAAGTCCATTCTTGGGCATTGTAAGTGCAGTGCTGCCATTAAGAGTATATGGTGCTGGGAGTCTGTCATTACGAACTCCACAGCACCATAATGGCCCCACTGAAAACTGAGAAGTTTGGTATCAAACTTCTCAGCACATTAAACCCACACTGATGCCAGTGTGGGATTTAATGTAAAACGCACTCCAGAGGGCATCTTAGAGATGCCCCCTGAAACCAGCCCGACCTCCAGTGTCCGGACTGAGTGGCTGCCCAGGCTGCCACCACCAGACATGTTTCTGGACCCCTGGTTCGAGAGCCTCTGCTCTCAGGGGCCTGAAACAATGCGCATCCTGGGGCGAGGTGCCAAAGCCTCCTCCCCCAGGATGGGCAGGAGAAGCTTCAAAGGCCTGCTGCCTTTTGAGCTTCCCCAGACCATTTGCTGCTCCCAGCAAACTGGTCCCCACTGGTTCTACCCCCACTTCTGGCGGGAGAACCGGCGGGAAAGCCAGAGGCAGGAAATGGGTTGTGCCCACTTCTGCCAACTCCACCCCTAAGGTGGGGGAGGCGAGGTGAAGCACAAACTCGAGTTCCCGCCATCTTGAGGATGGGGGACCCAGCCAACCAGGGACAGGCTCCTGACCCCCTCCCACTGGAGAGTTGCAGAATAGGGGGTATACCCACCCCAGGGAAGGGACCCATTGGTCCCTGCCCTTACCACCTGTAACCACCCCTAAATTCAATATTTAGGGGCTCCCTGAACCTTCCTTCCTCAGATCCAGATTCCAAAACAAGAAAGAAGATCAAGAAACAAGAAGACCTGCCGTGCAGCTGCTAACAAGAGGAAGACACCAACTGCTTTGGCCCCAGCCCTACCGGCCTGTCGACCCCTGAACCTGCTCCTGCTAAACCCCGGCGTCTCCAGTGGTCAGCAACCTCAAGAACCCCGGAGGACCCTACTGCCTTGTGACTCTAACTACCTGGGACTCCCACGAGCAGTGGTACTGCTCAAAAGCAAGTAACCTATCCGCGGTGCCAGCCCGGAACCACGAATCCAGCTCACTCTGCACCCGCCGAGCCCGGCCTGTGCCTGAGTGGACAAAGACCACAAGGACGTCCCCCCGGTGACTGTGACCCAGAATCCAGCACCCAAGGACCCTCCTCGACGATCCTGACGACGCCTCAGCCTCAGAACCTGGGCCCCCTCCAACCGCGACCAGCCCAGGGTAAGATTTCCGATGCCTAAAGACACCCCTGCACCCGACGCCCCACGGCCTCCTGTGCCCAACTCCTGGGTGCCTACCCTTCCTACAGCTTCCCAACTTACCTCTCGAAGTGGTGGTCGCACCTGAAGAATCACCGTCCCCGAGCTTGCAGCCTTTGTTCGTCACGCAGCTTTCCCATTGAAAACCATTGGGCGCCCGACGGCCCAAAAGCCCACTGCACCCGGCCGCCCCAGTGCCCCTGAGGGTGCACCCACTACCCTGTTCGACTTCCCCACTTGCCCTGAGTAAGTGACCAGGAGCTTTGCTCCCACAGCCGAGTGGCCTGCCTGCCAGCAGCCACCAACCCAAGGCCCCCTGCCTGCCTTAGGATAACATTGGGCCTACTCACTCTGCACCCGGCCGCCCCTGTGCCGCTGAGGGTGTAACAACTGTACTTACCTGACCCTGGGGGACCCCTGAGTCTATGCCCAGAACCTTAACTCTGTCAGTCGAGTACTTACCCAAAAACCGATAACTCACTTTTCTTCCATAGGGTAACATTGACTGGTTTCACTTGGAAATTTAAAGTGTGGAGTTTTGAAACTTTAAAATATTCACCTAAAATCCATTGAGTAACGAAAACGGAAATACTCACCTGCTATTAGGAGAGATCCCAGTGCTGGATCTTGGTGCCCAGCACTGACCCTGAAAAGTAATCACAACGTTACTTACCGCTAACTCAATTTTCTTCCATAGGGATCCATTGACTGGTGTTCTGTGAAATTTCTTCTAAGTGTCCACTTTTTAAATACCAAAATATTGCTTAAAAATCACAACAGTAACGGATTCCGATTTACTCACCTGTTATCAGGAGAGACCTCAGTGCTGCATCTTTTAGTCCAGTACTGACCCTGAAAAGTAATTTTAACCGTACTTACCAGTAACTTGAAATTCCTACCATAGGATATCATTGCCTGCTTTTTGCTGAAAAAGTTTCTAAGTGTCGATTTCTGAATCTTACAAATATTCTTTAAAAATCGTGCCAACGATACAAACGTAATTACTTGCCTGTTTTAGATAGATATCCCAGTGCTGAACCTGAGAGCCCAGCACTGGATTACAAAAATAACGTAAACATACTTTACCTGCATGCTGAATTTCCTTCCATAGGATAACATTGGTAATTTTACCTAGAAAAGTTTGTCAACTTTTAAAATACAATAATATTCCTGAAAAATCACTACTGTAACCAAAACGCTTTTACTTAACTGTTTACAGGAAGTGTCCCGGGACTGAATCCAAGATCCAGTCCTGTGGTTCGAAAAGTAATCCACAAAGCAATTAATTGCATTTAACTAAAACTTTCCATTGAGCTCAATGTTGCATTGTGTTTGACATTGTGTTGCCTTTTGCAACAACTGTGACTACTGTAATCAAAAAGTCTATTGCCTATTTGAAAAGTGTTTAACTAAAGTAACCCATTCTGAGAAAGTATATTTGGATACATATTGTGGTTCTAAAATAAAACAACTATATTTTTATACAAACAATTGGCCTAGAGTTCAGTTCTTGAGTGTGTGAGACCATTTGCTGACTGAGTGTGTACAACAAATGCTTTACACTGTCCTCTGATACTGCCTTATTGCCCACACAGTTTCAGCGAAGGTTCTGAGGATTCAAAATAAGGCGGGCACTCAGCGGCGGTAGCTCTCTTAGCTGCGGCAGCCCACACAGTTTCAGCGAAGGTTTTGAAGATTCAAATTAAGGCAGGCACTCAGCGGCGGCAGCTCTCTCTTAGCTGCGGCGGCCCACACACAGAGTTCACAAGGGTTACCAGTCCACGTTCCTCACAGTAGGACTAGAGGTTCACACTTGAAACAGGTTTCAGCTCAGCGTTTTATACCTAAAAAGTCTTTGTTCTCTGCAGTCACAAATCACTGCATTCAGCCAGAACCAGTTCGGTGGGGTCGGGGAGCACTTGGTTTACGAGGCGACATCCTGCCCTTTGAGAATCTGGGGGTCTGCTATCAGACGCCCAGTGGGAGGTGGAGCCATCATTCACCTTGCCAGGAACGGCCCTGCTCAGATCAAAGAGTCACCCCTCTCCATACTCTAAATGCCGATCTCTCTCTCCAGCCAGGTCTGACCCAGCTGGCCCTGCAGCTCAAAAACCAGACGGCCAATACACACGCTAGCAAAGCCTACAGGAAAGGTGAGGCCAGAAAATACCTAGTTTCTAGCAGAGGTATTTTCGAACACGGGCTATGCAAATAATCCTTACTAAAAGATGTATCTCAATGTCCTGGGCTTAAACATATCAAATTCGACATTCCTATCAGGTTCCTGGGGGCAGGTAGGATTAGGGCATGTAATACTCAGTCTGCCCATTCTGGCCTATGAGAACGGATAGCCTCACAATAGTACACAGTGAAATGGAGGGTAACTCGCTATTAGAACATGCTACACAGACATACTTTAAAAGCTGCTTCGGTGGGTAGCGCAAATCAGCGCTGCAGGCCAACCAGCAGTATTTGGTCTACCAGCCCTGGGCACACACAGTGCACTGATACTAGGGACTGACAGGTAAACCAAACGAGCCAATTATGATTATCCCAATTCATACAGTTATCTTTACACAGGGAGCATTCGCTCTGTGTCACTGATTGGCAGTGGCACAGCGCCCAGAGCATCTAAATCCAGCCAACATAAAAGGTAAGAAGCGAAAAGAGGAAGGGAGACCCGTGCCAATGATGCCAGGTCTAACAGGTTGGATTTAAAAAATTTAGGTGGAATTTTAGACGGTATTCAAAAAGAACGTATGGCTGTCAGGGAAGAAAATAAGAGTATCCAAGTAGATTTGGTGGCCTCTAGAAGGGAGACGACAGAATTAGTGAATAAATTGGATGGATTTTTTTCTGGGTCAAGTTTTGCTAGTTTATCTTCTGGAGTTCAGGTAGCAGAGACAACCCCAACACATCAGTCTAAGAACCCTGCTCAAGTAATTCATTCCCTTTCTCCAGTCATTCCTTTAGCCCCCCCTGAATGTTTCAGTGGAGACCCACAGAAGGCTCAAATGTTCCTGACCCAATGTTCGCTTCATTTTATGTGTCGGCCAGCAATTTTCCCCGATGCACAGTCCAGAGTGGCCTTTATTCTATCATACTTGAGTGGCGATGCAGCTGCCTAGTCGTTACCATTGGTATCCAAATATTCACCAATTCTGTACAATTTCGAAGAGTTCAAAGTTGAGTTTTTGCGCATTTTTGACAGAAAAAGAGTGTCACAAACCACGGACAACGAACTGCTGGAATTGAAGCAGGGAAATAAAGAATTAATCACTTACCTAGCACAATTTAACAAACTAATAGTTGAGACTGAATGGCCTGAAGAGAAGAGAGCAGCTCTTTTTTATAGAGTATTGAAAGATGAATTGAAGGACGCTCTATCCCAGATACCTAATAGACCCACTGAAGTCTCTGCATTGATTGATTTAGTCTTGGAATCAGACTACTGGCAGTCTGAGCGTAGAGGGGAGAAAAAGCGGGATTTTCGCCCTAGTGTCCCTCGATTTGATCGAATAAAGGTGGAAGGATACAAGCCTCCAGAAACAAGTCAATCAGTCGAACCCATGCAGATAGGAACAGTACGGGGACCTCTTTCGAGAGAAGAAAAAGAAAAAAGGAGGCAAAATAATCTTTGCCTCTACTGTGGAGTGAGCGGTCATTTTGTCAAGATCTGTCCTAAGAAGCCCAAGAATTTGTTAAAGGAAAACTTGCAGCACCACCAGTAGGAGGAGTTGGATTGATGAGTGCTAAAGTTGAGACAACTCCTGGACTACATCAATTGGCCAATACTCTGCAATCTGCTGCCCCACATCTGACCCTTGCAGTAAAATTGAGGTTGTGAGACACTACCCCGTCAGAGATCTCGGTGATGATAGACTCAGGTGCAACAGGGAACTTTTGTGATCTAAAATTCACTTCCAGTATCGGTTTGAAGGCAATCCGGAAGATCAAGAGCGGTAGATGGGACCAATCTCTCTTCTGGGCCAATTGTGAGCCATACTGAGAAAGTAGAAGTGATCCTGCTAGGAGACCATCGAGAGACCTTGAAATTTAATCTGATTGACACTCCGCAGTTCCAATGAATCCTTGGGTTACCTTGGTTAACAAAGCATAATTCAACAATCGACTGGGAGAAGAGGTCCATCAAAATGAATTCCGAATATTACAGAGAAAACTGTTTTCATAAGAATGAAGAGTCAAAGGAGCCTAATATGGCTACAAGTTTGTATGAGATTGAAACTACAATTTGTGTGATCAACACAGGAGAAATTCCAGTTATGTACCAGGATTTTCAAGACGTTTTTAATGAAGTGGAGGCAGAAAGGTTACCGGCCCATCGCTCATACGATTGTAAGATTGAATTAGAGCCTGGAGCCAACCTCCTGTGCAGTCGAATTTATGCCTTGACGGAGAAGGAAGACCAGCATCTAAAAGAGTACATCCAGAAATATCTCAAGAACGGATTCATTCGACTTTCACAGTCTCCTGTCTCGTCCCCTCTATTTTTCATCACTAAGAAGGAAGAAGGAGAGATGAGAACGTGTTTTGATTACAGGGCTCTAAATCGGATTACCATAAAGAACCGTTATCCGTTACCATTGATATCTGTTCTTTTAGACCAAGTCAAGGGAGCCAAGATTTATACTAAACTGGACCTGAGAGGAGCGTACCATTTGGTTCAGATCAGACAAGGAGACGAATGGAAGACCGCTTTTAGGACTAAGTTTGGCCTTTTCGAATACCAGGTCATGCCATTCGGTCTGTGCAATGCTCCAGCTGCCTTTCAGCATTTCATAAATGACATATTGAGTCAATTTATTGACAATTGTGCCATTGTCTACTTGGATGATATTCTTATTTACTCGGCTTCTGAGGAAGAGCATTGTGGACATGTGAGGAAGGTGTTACAGAGTCTGCGCGAGAATTTGCTATATGCAAAATTGGAAATATGTGCATTCAACGTCAAGACAGTGGATTTTTGGGGATTTAAAATTTCTCCAGAAGGCATCACGATGGATCAGCAGAAGGTCAAGGCGGTGGTGGAATGGCCTTCCCCCACTTCAGTGAAAGAAATCCAGAGTTTTATTGGATTTGCCAATTTTTATCGGCGATTCATTAAGGAATTTTCTCTGAAGTTAATTCCTTTGACTCATTGTTAGACCTGGTACCATTGGCGTGAGTCTCCCTTCCATTGTTTCACTGATTGCCTCTTCTGTTTTTGATGTTTTGCCGGTTTAGATGCTTTGGGCACTGTGCCACTGCTATTCAGTGCCACAGTGCAAGTGCTCCCTATGGTAAATCGATGTATTGATTAGTGACTCCATGAATGGATCATTTAATTTACTTGTCAGACCCTAGTATAGTGCACCAGGTGTGCCCAGGGCCTGTAAATCAAATGCTGCTGGTGGGCTTGCAGCACTGGTTGTGCCACCCACAGAAGCAGCTTGTAAAGTGCGTCTCAGGCCTGCCATTGCAGAGCCTGTGTGCAGTCTGTGACTGCCATGTCGACTTGGTAAGTGCACCCACTTGCCAGTCCCTAAACCTTCCCTTTTCTATATGTTAGCCACCCCTAAGGTAGGCCCAAGGGCAGGGCGCATTGTATGTAAAAGGTAGAACATGCCCTGGTGTGTGTAGCATGTCCTAATAGTGAATTACAGCCAATTTTGTTTTTCACTATTGCAAGGCTACCTGTCCCCGTGAGGCCAGGATGGGCAGTTTGATTATTACACCTTATAATCCTAACTGACCCAGGGAACATGGTAGAAAAACGAATTTAGTATGCCTGAACTCAGAATGATAAAATATATCTTTTAGTGAAGTTGGTTTTAACATTCTGTGTTTGAAAATACCATTTTTAGAAAGTAGGTATTTTCTTGCCTAAACCATCCAGCCTGCCTCTGCTAGCTTGTGTATTGTATGTCTGGTTTTGTGAGTGACAGGGGCTGGGGGGCTCCAGGAGACAGGGTGAGTCAGAAGAGGGCTGAATAGACCTATCTGCATGTAGAGTGGTGGGAGGAGTTGCACCTGGGCCTGAATAGGGCTGTGCCTGCCTTCTACAATGCTGGCTCCACCTCCTGTGGTGTGTCTGATGTCCCTGGCCCACACTGACAAAGGAAGAGGGTGTGCACTGGCAGGATGCACCCAGAACTGGTTTGGACTAGGTACAGGACCCTCTGCCTTCAGAGGACAAAGGATTTATGGGTATAAAACTGGGGCCCAGACCCCTAGACTTTAGATCACTTCTGGAAACAAGACAAACCTTTGCGAAGGAGAAGAACCAAGGAAGCTGCAGGAGTTTGGACTGCCCCTCTGCCAGTGTGCTGTGCTGTGTTGGCCTGCAGTGGTCTTCATTTCCAAGGAAAGGAGAAAGAACTTTTTAAGAACTTTCATCATCTTGCAGAATATTCTCCAAGGGCTTGAACTAGAGCTTGCCTCCTGCTGAAGTCTCAGGGCTACAAGACTTCACCACCAGCTCCCTCCTGAATTCCCTTGCTGGGTATTCTGTCTGCAGAAGCCTGCGTGTCGCTGGGAGCTGGAAGCGCGACGCAACAAGAAGAAACGTGTCGCTGACGGAGATGCTGCCGTCGCATCGCAGGAGAAGCGTGTCACCGCCGCCGCATTACCAGAGAAGCGTGTCTTTGTCGCAGCTGCCTGCCGTCGCATCACCGGAGAAGCGTGTCGCCGTCGCATCAACAGGGAAGCATGTCACCACCGCAAGGGTCGCCGTCGCATCCCCCAAGAAGCGTGTCGCTGTCGCAGCTGTCTGCCGTCGCATCACCGGAGAAGCGTGTCGCAGGGCCTGTCGCGGCTCCAAAGATACAGAGTTCGCCGCACGGCTGTCGGGCGTGCACGCATCGTCTTCACATCGTCGCATCGCATCAAGGGCACACTTTCATCGCATCGCACCGGATGGTCGCATCGCATCGAGGCACTTGCTCGCCGCATCGTCCTCCCTGCGGACCCTTTGCTTGTTTTGCGTTACGCATCCCAGGTACTTTTGAGAGAAACGTGCCGCATTTACCATCAACTTGAACTAAGATACTTCTACCATCTTTAAGTCTATTTTGAGTACAGTATTGTGGATTTTTGTCATTTGTGGTCTTGTGTTAAAGTCTATATAAAGAATACTTATTTTTATAAAGCTTGTGTAGTGTCCATCTGTAGTGTTTTCACTGTATTACTGATTGTGTTCACAAATGCTTAACACACTGCCTCTGAGATAAGCCTGTCTGCTCGTGCCAAGCTACCAAGGGGGTGAGCAGGGGTTATTTTAGTAGTGTATCCCCCTTACCCTGACTAGAAGCAAGGGTCCCTATTTGGTCAACGGTGTATACCATTGCCAACTAGAGACCCCCAGTTCTAACATTGGTGGTCAGCGGTGAGGATTCTGGACTTGCATTTGTGACTCATATACAGTGATTGGTGTACACTACTAGTGAGTGCAGACCAAACGCAACCACATACCTTTTTGGTAGAATTTGTTTTTCTCCTTGAACTTTTATTTTTCTGAGAACTGCCAATTCTTATTGCCATGAGTCCACCAGCATCTATGGATCCAGAGTTTGAGGAAGAGAGGTTGGATACCTAAAATGGCAAACAGCTGAAAGCCTTCTGTAGAAAATTTAAAGTTGCTATTACAGGCCTCACCAAAAAGGATGAGTTCCACAAGGCGTTGAGGGCCTGGGTGGAAGCAAGAAATGCATTTGAAAATGTGGAGCACCCTATGGAGGAGGCAGAAGAGCAGCTACATGGGCCAGTGGGTCCAGGGGGGAGAAAGTACCTACCCCGCCAGGCAGCAGTGTTTCTTCCATTGACCTGTCCCCAGGAGAGCTGGAGGATAGGGAGAGAGATAGAAGGCATAAAATGGAGCTGGCCAGGCTCAAAATGGAGGGTCAAAAGGACCTAGAGAATAAGAAGCGGGAGTTTGAAATGAACAAGTTAGCCTTGGAGAGAGAGAGAATGAGATTAGAGCATGAGAGAATGTTGAGGGAGTTGGAGATCAAAGCCAAAAGCTTAGATATTAATCCCTCTGGTGGCAGCACATCGTCTGTGCCTGCAGAAGGCAGGGTATATATCCCAAAGGATGTCATCAAAGATTTCCATAAGCATGAAGATATTGGGCAGTGGTTTTCAGCCTGTGAGATAGCAATGTTGGCCCACCGGGTCCCGGAGAAGGATTGGGGAGCGGGGTTGTGGGGCCGCTTTGTGAGTGAGGGGAGGCATACATTGTTAGACCTACCCAGTGAGAATAGGATGTCTTATGCCCATATGAAGGAAGCCCTGATGACAAGGTATAGATTGACCCCAGAACTCTATAGACAGAGGTTCAGGAATTGTAAGAAGCTGGAGGCAACTACCTGGTTGGAGTATCAGTCTTTCTTTTGCAGAGCTATGGATGGTTAGGTGAAGGGTAGCAAAGTGAGTACTTTTGAGGAGCTCTATGATTTGTTTGTATGGGAACACTTGTCTGGTAATTGTTTTCCAGAGCTACACCTTATTGATAGCAAGTTAACTAACCCTAGGAAGCTTGCTGAGGAGCACCCGGGTCCACAAGGGTTACTTGGGAGACTCCGCCAAAGGTGGGCAGGGTCCCCAACAGAAGTGGGGGGGACAAGGGTAAACAGAGGGAGTTCCAGAAAGGGCCCCAAAGTAATTCCCAAGGGAAGGGTTCCCAGCCTCCCCCTGAGAAAAAGCAAGAGGCCCGACAGGTAAACCTGTTCACAGGGCTCCCTCTAAGTGCTTCACGTGTTGTCAAATGGGCCACCGTTGGTATGAGGGATTCCAAAGCACCACCACGTGCACCACCCCGTCAGATGGCGAGTGTAGCCCTGGGGGGGAGGAGATGGGTGCCCAAGGTGTGTGGGGTCCCACAGAGATGTCCGTTGTCTCTTTAGGAGACTTTGAGATGGTCCCTGAGACCCAGCTGCCTGATAACACTAAGAAGTACAGGCAGTGGGTGACCATCAATGGCCATAGGGTGGAAGCTCTCAGAGACACTGGGGCTAGTGTGACAGCTATCAATTGCCGGCTGGTGTCCAGAGAGCAGGTTATCCCCCATGCATTCTTCCCTGTAGTTGCCACGGACAACTCACAGAGCCAGTGTGAGGTGGCTCAAGTTCCCTTTGAGTGGGGGGGTCTCAGGTACTCTTCAAGTAGCTGTGAGGCAGCCATGCCTGTTGATTGTCTGTTGGGAAATGATTTGGAGAGCTCCCCTTGGGCTAAGGTGGAGAGAAGGTCTCATTTGGAGATGTTGGGTCTGCCTGAGTGGGCGTGTGTGACCACTTGGTCTATGGCAGCCAGTAAGGGTATTGAAGCGGTTCTGGAGCCTGAAAATATGGCCCAGACTCCTGCCTTAAAGAGAAGAGGTGGGGGCGCGGGAAACCAGCCCCCCTAGTTCCCACGGTCCAGGAGGAGGCAGACCTTGAGGGGGATGCCCTAGAACCTACAAGGGAACAAGTGGTCGAACTGGAGGACCTGCCTAAGCTGACCCATTGGCAGCAAGAAGGAGGCCCCTCCAGGGAGGAATTTTGTGAGGAGCAGAGGAAGTGCCCTTCTCTTGAGGGTCTGCGGCAACAGGCCACAGCCCAAGCAGCAGGTGATCAGTCTGGATCACATTGGATCTACTGGGAGAACGACCTCCTGTATAGCGAGCCTAAGGTTGCTGAGCCTGGGTCAGCCCGTGTGCTGGTGGTACCCCAGTGCTTCAGAGCCTTCCTACTGGGTTTGGCCCATGATGTGCCTTTAGCTGGACATCTGGGGCAGAACAAGACCTTTGAAAGGCTCCCATTTTCATTTGCTCCAGATGTGGAAGAGTTCAGACACTCATTGTAGGACTTGTCAAACTTGCCAGGCAAGTGGGAAAAGTGGAAGGAAGCACAAGGCTCCTCTCCAACCTTTCCCTGTAGTCAATACCCACTTTGAACGGGTGGGCATTGACATTGTGGGGCCACTGGACCCCAAGACAGCCATGGGCAACAGTTTTATCCTGGTCTTGGTGGACCATGCTACCCGGTACCCGGAAGCCATCCCGCTCAGGACAGTGACGGCCCCCGTGGTGGGACGTGCACTGATGGGGATTTTCTCCCGTATAGGGTTCCCCAGAGAGGTGGTGTCAGACTGTGGTTCAAACTTCATATCCAACTATATGAAGTCCCTGTGGCAGGAGTGCGGTGTTACCTATAAGTTCACCACTCCTTACCACCCCCAAGGTAATGGGCTGGTTGAGAGATTCAACCGGACCCTCAAAGGCATGATAATGGGTCTTGAGGAACCTATGAGGCTTAAGTGGGACGTCCTCTTGCCATGCCTTCTTTTTGCTTACCGTGAGGTGCCACAGAAGTCCTTAGGGTTCAGTCCCTTTGAACTGCTCTATGGTCACCCGGTAAGAGGACCTTTGAGTCTGGTCAAGGAAGGCTGGGAGCAATCTCCCAGGAAACCTCCCCAGGATGTATACAGTTACATGCTGGCCTTCAGGAACCAGACCAGGCGATTCAGGCAACTCGCTGAGGTGAATCTGGAAGCCAGCCAGGAAGAGATGAAGCGGTGGTATGATCGGGGGGGCGTGGCTAGCTGTGCTGCGGAATGGCCGCTCTTTGAGTGAGCTCCGCCGGCCAGGATTTAATCCTATAATTATCCGCACAAACAGAGAGACAGAGCTGCAGTTTTAGCCGCCCAGAGGAAGCGGAGTGATTACTGCACCTGTTGTTGCCGATCCGATGTCCCGCGGCCACGGAGGAGCCGGGACATGAGCTGATGTGTGGTGCCGCTGTCAAGCCTAGAGAATCCTGTCCCTGAGAGCACGGTAAGAGGGCTGCAGGAGGCGCGAGCCCGAGGCGGCGGCGGACCAGTGGGCCGCAGATTCAGGTCGGAGGCGGAGATCTGGATTGGGCGCCCCGGGGATTCAGTGTGCGGATTGCGCCCGCTTGGTTTGTGAAGCGGAGGCACCTCGCAAGGTGCTTGAAGCCAGGGGAGGCAAGCGGGGAACCAACATCGTGGTGCGGAGGACGGGGGTGCCCGCAGAGTAGCGCGACGCTGTGAGGAGACAGAGCAGTGGCGCAGTGACAGTCCGATAGCACTGATTACGGCTGACCGGATGAGTGGAACGAGTGAGCGACCGCCGAGGTGCAAGTGAGAGCAGCGGCTGGGAAGGTGAGATACAGTGCACCACACCAGAGCGGGGGACGGTGGCTGTGGATCCGCCATTTTGTGCTCGACCGGTGAAGCTAGAGGAGGGGCAGCTGGAGACAAGCATATTACGGAAGGAAGCTCTTTACCACGGGCCAGTAAGAGTGAAATGAGGTGCTGAGCCTGACCCGTGTTGAAGCGTCGCAGACTCTGCCCTGGTGCATTAACCTGGCGATACCTGGGGATGAGCTTCCAGCCGCCATTTTGAGAGGCTGAGTTGAATGCTGTGCGGGGCACAACGGAGTATAGAGGGTCTGGTGTGGATAGGAGACCAGGACTGGCTATCTGAAGCTGGGGGACGGCTGCGCCAGAGGGACTAGATCCTGACTGTGGCACTACACGTGTTGGGGGTACGCCCTGTATCGTGGAGGTGGGTTGTGCTGGGGGCACGACTGTTGTGGTGACTGGCCACATCGGATAACTGGCTGACCGGAACAGGCAGACTACTTGAGGTGTGGAAACTCGAACTTGTGGGTAGAAAGTCTGTGCACTGCTGGGCCCCGTGCATTTCGGTGTCCGGGATAATGGGGAAGCAAGATGCCAAGCAACCAAAGCTGACATTTGAAAATAAGAGGTCCACGCGCCACACCGAGTCGGACCCTGATGCGCAAATGGATGGCCAGCAGGAGGCGCAGGGTGAGGACCAGGGAGCGGACCTGCATACGCTTATGCTGGAGATGCGTTCCAGTCTGCGGAATATAGACTCAAAACTAGATACCTTGACCGCACAGCTCGACTCTGTGAAAACGCAAGTGACCACCCATGAGAACCGTCTGGATGCCTTGGAACATCACCACACGGAATGTCATGAGTTTCAGGTGGAAACAAAAGAGCAGCTCCTGCACATGGATAAACTCCTGGGGATCATTAGGGCCAAGAACGAGGATTTGGAGGCGAGGTCTCGCAGGAATAACCTACGAATTACTGGAATACCGGAGACCACAGCTATTTCTAGAATGGAATCCTTTGTATCCGAACTGTTACATGAAATATTTGATCCTCATCTCACCTCTGTCCTTGCAGTAGAAAGGGCACACCGGTCCCTGGGTCAGAAACCTCCAGTTGGCGCTCCACCCCGTCCCATCCTGGCGAAAATCTTGAATTACCAGGATAGAGATATCATCCTGCGACTTGCTAGAGAAAAGGGTCAGGTAACCCACAAAGGGAACACCATTTCCTTCTATCCGGATTTTACCCCGGCGGTGCAGGCGGCACGGCGGGAATTTCTTCCGGCAAAGAGACTACTTTTGCAGGCACAAATCCCATACTCCCTGCTATACCCGGCGAAGCTGAAAGTATCATATGACGGCACTGCTCACTTCTTTACTGACGCAAAGTCCGCCTTGAAGTTTGCCAAACATGTTGGCGGTAATAAGAACAAGGAGACCAGAGGGGCCGGGCTGGTCGCCGCTGGCCAACTCAGCGACAATGACTGATATGGGTATTATATAGTCCACTGATTAAGATGTTGTAACTGATTTGTTAACTGGTGGGAGGGGAGGGTTATATGCAATTGTTGGGACCATGAAGATAGGTGCAAAACCCCTGCACATCAGGTGCAGTTCTGTTTCCAAAAGCTGCGGTGCGTAGAGCTCTCCGCAGATTTCCTGGCCACCCTGTGTACACAGGGGAGGTAGCCGGTACTGCTGCGCCCCTATGGGAAGATTCCCAGTACCACTTGGTGGTGTTTGGCTCAATAGTTTGCACAGGGGGGGTATTCTACAACCTAATTGGGGGGTTGGTGTGGGAGGGGTGGGGTGGGGTGGGTTTGTTTTGAAGTTTGTGGCCGGCATGTATAATTGTTTTAAAGCAAAGACCAGGACTGGTAGCTGGAAAAGAGACCGACTCTATTCTAAATGTTGTATTGGGCAGGAAATGTTATATAACACCACGCTACTACTTTGAACTTGTTAACATGGAACATTAGAGGGCTGAACGATCACAGGAAATCCAGGCTCGTACATGCGTACTTAACTCGACATAACATAGACCTCTGTCTATTGCAGGAGACACATCTAAATGTGACACCATCGCAGAGGTTAAGACACAGTCGGTGGGGATATGTCTACTCCTCGATTTACTCCAACTATGCCCGAGGGGTGGCGGTGCTGGTTAAGAGGGGGGTGAACTGGAGGGTGCGGGAGGTGTATGGAGATCCTGAGGGGAGGTATGTTTTATTGAGAGGGGAACTGGGGGGAATCCCCCTACTAATTGTGGCAGTGTATGGCCCAAATGTTGACGCCCCGGATTTCTTTCGGGAGATGTGGACGAGGATAAGGGCGACGGGTTGTGGCACGATATTATGGGGTGGGGATTTCAACGCTATTATGGATGATGACATGGACAGGAGGGGCGCGGATCGCCCCTTGCACCCGGCGGCGAGTACCGCTCTAGCTGAAATATTGACTGATGGGGAGCTGATAGATATATGGCGACGGAGACACCCCTTGGTTAGGGAAGGCACATGTATTTCCGGCAGGTGCGGCGCATGGTCCCGTCTGGATTTCTGGCTGGTCTCCCGGGACGTGGCTACCTGGGCCACGGAAGTGGCACACATGCCGCGATCCCTGTCTGATCATGCCCCTTGTCTATTGCGGCTGTCGCTCCCCGGTTCGCCCCCCCGTGCTTTCTCCTGGCGATTGCCGCCACACGCCCTGTTGGATTCAGCTTTTAAAGAAGAAATTAGAGCGGACATTAACAATTATTTTAGCTTAAACACAGGATCGGTGACGACGGAGGCGTCCTTATGGGAGGCATTCAAAGTGGTCATCAGGGGACAGTGTATCGCTAGGCAGGCGGGAGTGTTAAGGGCCATACGAGGCACTTTGGCATCCCTGGAGACCCAGATAAAGGAGTTGGAGAGGCGATTATTTTCCGCTAGTGACACCCAAACCGCTGCATTGTTAAAAACTAAACTGTTGGACTTCGCAGATGAGGCCCAGCGCGAGGTTAAGTTTCTGGGGAAGCACGCGGAGGCACGGAAATATGGGGAGGGAAACAGACCTAGTCGAACGCTGGCGCGAATGATACGCCCCTCCAGATTAAATGCATTCATTCATGAAATACTTAACCCACAGGGCGCTGCGGTCAGGGGACAGAAAGATATTCTGGATGCTTTCTCCGCATTCTATTCCCAATTGTACAGCACCACCCAAACCGAGGGTCCGGAGGGGTTGACGCCGTTCCTGGACTCCGTGGCACTGGTCTGGTTTAATCAGGCACACAGGGATTACATGGATCACCCATTCACGGTTGAAGATGTTGCCCAAGTGATAAGAAGTTTGCCACTGGATAAGGCACCCGGGCCGGACGGCCTGACCACGTCCTTCTATAAGACCTATGTGGAGGAACTGGCACCTCGGATGCTAGCGGTTTTTGAGGAGGCCTTGGAGGATGGGGTTTTGCCTAAATCTATGCGGGAGGCGATCATTATCACCCTCTTGAAGCCTGGGAAGCCGGAGTCGGAGCTAGATTCGTACCGGCCGTTATCCATGATCAATGTGGACGTGAAAGTCCTGGCCAAGTTACTGGCAAACAGGTTGCAACCCCTGCTACCGCTCATAGCACTACCTGACCAATCAGGCTTTATTCCCGGGCGTTCAACATCACACAACTTGCGGACTATATTCTCGGTGTTACATTACTTACATCCTGACGTTAGGGCTGCGGCGGTTTTCTTAGACGCCACTAAGGCGTTCGATACATTAGAATGGCCATATTTATTTGCAGTCTTGGGACGCATGGGGTTCAGCCCGTTGTTTATTAACCGAATCAGATTATTGTATACCTTGCCAAGTGCTCGGATTAGAGTGAATGGTCTCCTGTCAGACCCTTTCCCGATCACGCGTGGCACCAGGCAGGGCTGTCCTCTTTCCCCATTGCTTTTCGCTATTGCGATGGAGCCGTTGGCGGCCCGAATTCGGCAACACCACACTGCCCGTGGCATAGGTTTTACTTCAAGGAGCCTATTAATTTCCCTATATGCGGATGACGTGACTCTCTATCTTGTTAATCCCAAGGAGAATCTAGACCCTATCCTGAGGGAGTTTATAAGGTTTGGTGGACTAGCCGGTGTCTGCATTAATTGGGCAAAGTCTGTGATCTTCCCGCTCACGGATGGAACGCCCCCAGTGGTCTCTGAGTTTCCGCTGAAGTGGGAGGCTGGGGCAGTTAAATACTTGGGGATCTGGATCAGCAGAGACACGCAGGAAGTGTGGAATCTTAATTATGGTAGGGCTGTCACTTGGTTAGAGGAGAAGGTTAACCTTTGGTCCAAACTACCGATGTCACTGGCTGGGAAGATAGCGTTGGACAAAATGGTCATTTTACCGAAATTCCTATATTTATTTGTAAATGTACCGATCCCACTCACACAACACTTTTTTAATACGCTGAAATCCAAGGTGATATCTTTGGCCTGGTCGGAAGGACAGGCTAGGGTATCCTGGGAACTGCTGACACTCCCGCTTAGACAGGGTGGGCTGGGGGCTCCGGATATGCACCTGTATGCGCTGTGCGCTCAGGCTCAATTCCTGCACTTCTGGGTGCACCCGGCGCCCTACCAGCCGCATGTGGCAGTCGAGGCGGATGCTGTAGCCCCGGACCCGTTAAGAGTGGCAATTTACCGTAAGTCAAGTCGCCCACGCGGAGAAATAGACACCGCCGGTACGTTGAGGTGGGCATGGACTGAGATGCGTAAGAGGACTGGGGTGCCGCTGCTGTACGCCCCCTCCGTCCCATTGGCTAGAAATCCGATGCTGCCCTGTGTTCAGGATGGCATCAGCAAGAATTTGGAACAACGCATGTCACTCAGGACTTTCGCTGACCTTTTCCCAGATGACACGTTTAGACCACCCCGGCGGCTGCAGAGGGGCGGGCGGCGACATTCGCTGAGCTATTCTTATATCATAAATTGAGGACAGCATGCCATGCACTTTGGGAGGGCTTCCCCACGGCCCCCGACATTGCCTGCGCTGGAGAGCCTGCTGCGGTCTCCTCGCCCCGACGACTTATCACTAGATTATATATGCATACGCAAACCACTACTCCCTGGTAACACCCAGGTCATTGGAGAGATGGAACGGCGAGCTCGCTGAGCCCATATCTGAGGAGCAGTGGGAGTTCTGTTGTAGGCAGCTGACGGAGCTCTCCCCAAACTACAAGCTCCGGTTAATTCATTTTAAATACCTGCACAGATTTTATAGAACGCCGGTGGGGTTGCATCGGATGGGTCTCAGGGAGGATGCCGGCTGCTGGCGATGTCACTATACCCCCACCACATTTATACATGTTGCATGGAACTGTCCCCACATTGCCGAGTACTGGTCACTGGTATTTACATCGATATCTCAAATTGTAGGCGCTGCAGCGGTTCCGTCCCCGATACTGGGGTTGTTGGGTTACGTGAAGGATACACCACCAAAGCTGCGAAAGCTACACTCACTTCTTCTACTGTTTGCAAAGCGACAGGTTGCAGTCCACTGGGGACGTAGGCGAGTGCCAACTTTAAAGGGGTGGGTCACGGACGTAACATATGGGCACACACAACTGAGCACGTTTTGGGAACTTATGCCGTCCACATCTAGACCCCGAGATATTTGGGCACCATTCCTAGACTGGGCCCGGCAGCAACGGGGAGAGGAGGAGGAGGTGGAGGCGGAGGAACCACGGACTGCGAGTTCCACTTAATATGGGATTTGCTACGTACGTGGGACACACTATACGTATCCGTGTAGATACATGGGTAGGCATTGAGTGGTAAGAGCGCTAACACCACATGATTAGATGCGCGAAGTGTACGCTAGGAGAATACGGTGGCCCCTGTAGTGCAACACGAAGGACATAATGTGGAAATGATGTGCTATGATTTTGCTTCACTGACGCAACGGAACGAGTCGTGTACTAATTGTATTGCTTTAATATGTATGGACCAGGACTATTGCTACTTTTGTACTGTATTGTAACATGCTGGCTTGTTGTTTTGTTACGAAATATCATTCAATTGGTTATGAAAATGACAATAAACACAAATTTAAAAAAAAAGCGGTGGTATGATCAGAATGCCACTCTGATTGAGCTTCAGCCTGGTCAGAAAGTTTGGGTCATGGCCCCTGTAGAGCCTTGTGCGCTCCAGGACAGGTGGACCGGACCATTTGAGGTGGTGGAGCGCAAGAGTGATGTCACCTACCTGGTGAACTTGCGGTCTCCTAGGAACCCTTTGCGGGTCCTGCATGTTAACCGCGTGAAGCCCCACTTAGAAAGGTCCGAAGTGGGCATTCTCCTAGCAACAGATGATGGAATAGAGGAGGAGACCGAGCCTCTTCCTGACCTCCTGTCTGCAACAGAGCAAGATGGGTCTGTGGATGGTGTCAGCCTCTCTGCCACACTGACCCCTGAACAGCAGCAAGATTGTCGCCAACTGTTGGGACAATTCTCTGATCTGTTCTCCCTGGTTCCTGGTGTCACTGAGTGGTGTGTCCATGACTTGGACACTGGGGACAGTCCTCCTGTGAAGCACAAAGCTTACAGAGTGACTGACAGGGTCAGAGCTCACATAAAGGAGGAAGTCTCCAAGATGTTTGCATTAGGGGTGATTGAGTCCTCTCACAGCCCTTGGGCCAGCCCAGTGATCTTGGTCCCAAAAGCTGCTGTTCCTGGTGCCACACCCGAACTCCGGTTCTGTGTGGACTACCGAGGACTCAATTCAGTCACCAGGACTGACACGCACCCCATCCTCAGAGCTTATGAGCTCATTGATCGGTTGGGGGCTGCCCGGTACCTCAGCACGTTTGATCTAATGTCTGGGTACTGGCAGATCGCCTTAACTGATGGGGCCAAAGAGAGGTCAGCATTCTCCACGCCAGATGGGCACTACCAATTCCGGGTTATGCCCTTTGGGATGAAGAATGCCCCTGCCACCTTTCAGAGGTTGGTCAACCAGGTGTTGGCTGGACTGGAGGATTTTAGTGCCGCCTACCTGGATGACATTGCAGTGTTCAGCACCAGTTGGGAAGAACATCTGCGCCACCTCTGGGAAGTGTTGATGGCACTGCGCAAGGCAAGCCTCACGATCAAGGCGAGTAAGTGCCAGATCGGGCAGGGTTCCGTGGTGTACTTGGGACACCAGGTTGGGAGCGGCCAGGTGGCTCCCCTACAGCCCAAGATTGAGACCATTCTGGCTTGGGAACCCCCCAAAACCCAGACAGAGGTGAGAGCCTTTTTAGGATTCACAGGGTACTACAGGAGGTTTGTCAAGGGGTATGGCAACATTGTTGCACCCTTGACTGAGCTGACTTCCAGGAAGCAGTCCAAGAAAAGCTTTTGACGCACTGAAGACTGCCAAGTGTACAGCACCCGTGCTTCAGGCGCCCAACTTCTCAAAGGAATTCATTGTCCAAACAGACGCTTCAGAGCATGGTGTGGGTGCTGTTCTATTACAGATTAATGAGAAGGGCCTAGACCAACCTGTAGCCTTCATCAGTAGGAGGTTACTTCCACGGGAACAGAGGTGGAGTGCAATTGAGCGTGAGGAATTTGCTGTGGTATAGGCGCTGAAGAAGTTGAGACCATACCTGTTTGGGACTCACTTCCGGGTTCAGACAGACCAGAGGCCCCTCAGATGGCTGATGCAGATGAGGGGTGAGAATGCAAAGTTGTTGAGGTGGTCCATTTCCCTACAGGGGATGGACTTCACGGTGGAACACCGCCCTGGTTCAGAACACGCCAATGCTGATGGTCTGTCCAGATTTTTCTGCCTTAGTGAAGAGAACTCCCAAGGGGTTGGGTAGTTCTCCCCACATTTCAGCTGGAGGGGACACGTGTTAGACCTGGTACCGTTGGCGTGAGTCTCCCTTCCATTTTTTCACTGATTGCCTCCTCTGTTTTTGATGTTTTGCTGGTTTGGGCCAGTGCCACAGTGCAAGTGCTCCCTATGGTAAAATGATGTATTGATTAGTGACTCCATGATCGGATCATTTGATTTGTAGTAGAGTAGGATCTGCTTCACATGGGTACCCCCACTTTTTGCTGATGCTTCACTGTTTTTCGACTTTAGTCTGGCTGGGGCCCTGCTAATCAGGACCCCAGCCTAGCTGCTTGCTCTCTAAAATGGTTTCCATGTGCCTTAGGCACATCTCTGATTGGAATCTGGAGTGCCCTTGTAAGTCCCTAGTATATGGTATACTATGTACCCAGGGCATAGGTACCTCAGAGGCCTACCAGGGGCTGCAGCATGTATTGTGCCACCCCTGCATTTGTCGCCCTAAGTGGGAAGGGTATGCCCAGACGTGGGTCCCGTGCTCACTACACCACTGGATTCAAGCTAGCCTGGCTGAAGAAGGGTGATGCCCTGAAACCGGTCCTAGGATGCTTGTTTCTGGTCCAGGGAGGACCTGGCTTGGCAGTTCGGGCTGGACTGTTCCCACAAGGAACAGGGTCAAGACTGATTTGCATATGGCTGGGTCCAAACTGGGGTGGTGTGGTGAGCAAAAGAATGATGGATTTAACCCAGATCCTTGTGACTGGGGGTGAATGTTTGCATTGTCCAGCATTCCGTCCATCAATTGTTTCTTTTGCATTTGTCGCCCTAAGTGGGAAGGGTATGCCCAGACGTGGGTCCCGTGCTCACTACACCACTGGATTCAAGCTAGCCTGGCTGAAGAAGGGTGATGCCCTGAAACCGGTCCTAGGATGCTTGTTTCTGGGCCAGGGAGGACCTGGCTTGGCAGTTCGGGCTGGACTGTTCCCACAAGGAACAGGGTCAAGACTGATTTGCATATGGCTGGGTCCAAACTGGGGTGGTGTGGTGAGCAAAAGAATGATGGATTTAATTCAGATCCTTGTGACTGGGGATGAATGTTTGCATTGTCCAGCATTCCGTCCATCAATTGTTTCTTTTGCATTTGTCGCCCTAAGTGGGAAGGGTATGCCCAGACGTGGGTCCCGTGCTCACTACACCACTGGATTCAAGCTAGCCTGGCTGAAGAAGGGTGATGCCCTGAAACCGGTCCTAGGATGCTTGTTTCTGGTCCAGGGAGGACCTGGCTTGGCAGTTCGGGCTGGACTGTTCCCACAAGGAACAGGGTCAAGACTGATTTGCATATGGCTGGGTCCAAACTGGGGTGGTGTGGTGAGCAAAAGAATGATGGATTTAACCCAGATCCTTGTGACTGGGGGTGAATGTTTGCATTGTCCAGCATTCCGTCCATCAATTGTTTCTTTTGCATTTGTCGCCCTAAGTGGGAAGGGTATGCCCAGACGTGGGTCCCGTGCTCACTACACCACTGGATTCAAGCTAGCCTGGATGAAGAAGGGTGATGCCCTGAAACCGGTCCTAGGATGCTTGTTTCTGGTCCAGGGAGGACCTGGCTTGGCAGTTCGGGCTGGACTGTTCCCACAAGGAACAGGGTCAAGACTGATTTGCATATGGCTGGGTCCAAACTGGGGTGGTGTGGTGAGCAAAAGAATGATGGATTTAACCCAGATCCTTGTGACTGGGGGTGAATGTTTGCATTGTCCAGCATTCCGTCCATCAATTGTTTCTTTTGCATTTGTCGCCCTAAGTGGGAAGGGTATGCCCAGACGTGGGTCCCGTGCTCACTACACCACTGGATTCAAGCTAGCCTGGCTGAAGAAGGGTGATGCCCTGAAACCGGTCCTAGGATGCTTGTTTTTGGTCCAGGGAGGACCTGGCTTGGCAGTTCGGGCTGGACTGTTCCCACAAGGAACAGGGTCAAGACTGATTTGCATATGGCTGGGTCCAAACTGGGGTGGTGTGGTGAGCAAAAGAATGATGGATTTAACCCAGATCCTTGTGACTGGGGGTGAATGTTTGCATTGTCCAGCATTCCGTCCATCAATTGTTTCTTTTGCATTTGTCGCCCTAAGTGGGAAGGGTATGCCCAGACGTGGGTCCCGTGCTCACTACACCACTGGATTCAAGCTAGCCTGGCTGAAGAAGGGTGATGCCCTGAAACCGGTCCTAGGATGCTTGTTTCTGGTCCAGGGAGGACCTGGCTTGGCAGTTCGGGCTGGACTGTTCCCACAAGGAACAGGGTCAAGACTGATTTGCATATGGCTGGGTCCAAACTGGGGTGGTGTGGTGAGCAAAAGAATGATGGATTTAACCCAGATCCTTGTGACTGGGGGTGAATGTTTGCATTGTCCAGCATTCCGTCCATCAATTGTTTCTTTTGCATTTGTCGCCCTAAGTGGGAAGGGTATGCCCAGACGTGGGTCCCGTGCTCACTACACCACTGGATTCAAGCTAGCCTGGCTGAAGAAGGGTGATGCCCTGAAACCGGTCCTAGGATGCTTGTTTCTGGTCCAGGGAGGACCTGGCTTGGCAGTTCGGGCTGGACTGTTCCCACAAGGAACAGGGTCAAGACTGATTTGCATATGGCTGGGTCCAAACTGGGGTGGTGTGGTGAGCAAAAGAATGATGGATTTAACCCAGATCCTTGTGACTGGGGGTGAATGTTTGCATTGTCCAGCATTCCGTCCATCAATTGTTTCTTTGCATTTGTCGCCCTAAGTGGGAAGGGTATGCCCAGACGTGGGTCCCGTGCTCACTACACCACTGGATTCAAGCTAGCCTGGCTGAAGAAGGGTGATGCCCTGAAACCGGTCCTAGGATGCTTGTTTTTGGTCCAGGGAGGACCTGGCTTGGCAGTTCGGGCTGGACTGTTCCCACAAGGAACAGGGTCAAGACTGATTTGCATATGGCTGGGTCCAAACTGGGGTGGTGTGGTGAGCAAAAGAATGATGGATTTAACCCAGATCCTTGTGACTGGGGGTGAATGTTTGCATTGTCCAGCATTCCGTCCATCAATTGTTTCTTTTGCATTTGTCGCCCTAAGTGGGAAGGGTATGCCCAGACGTGGGTCCCGTGCTCACTACACCACTGGATTCAAGCTAGCCTGGCTGAAGAAGGGTGATGCCCTGAAACCGGTCCTAGGATGCTTGTTTCTGGTCCAGGGAGGACCTGGCTTGGCAGTTCGGGCTGGACTGTTCCCACAAGGAACAGGGTCAAGACTGATTTGCATATGGCTGGGTCCAAACTGGGGTGGTGTGGTGAGCAAAAGAATGATGGATTTAACCCAGATCCTTGTGACTGGGGGTGAATGTTTGCATTGTCCAGCATTCCGTCCATCAATTGTTTCTTTTGCATTTGTCGCCCTAAGTGGGAAGGGTATGCCCAGACGTGGGTCCCGTGCTCACTACACCACTGGATTCAAGCTAGCCTGGCTGAAGAAGGGTGATGCCCTGAAACCGGTCCTAGGATGCTTGTTTCTGGTCCAGGGAGGACCTGGCTTGGCAGTTCGGGCTGGACTGTTCCCACAAGGAACAGGGTCAAGACTGATTTGCATATGGCTGGGTCCAAACTGGGGTGGTGTGGTGAGCAAAAGAATGATGGATTTAACCCAGATCCTTGTGACTGGGGGTGAATGTTTGCATTGTCCAGCATTCCGTCCATCAATTGTTTCTTTTGCATTTGTCGCCCTAAGTGGGACGGGTATGCCCAGACGTGGGTCCCGTGCTCACTACACCACTGGACTCAAGCTAGCCTGGCTGAAGAAGGGTGATGCCCTGAAACCGGTCCTAGGATGCTTGTTTCTGGTCCAGGGAGGACCTGGCTTAGCAGTTCGGGCTGAACTGTTCCCACAAGGAACAGGGTCAAGACTGATTTGCATATGACTGGGTCCAAACTGGGGTGGAGTGGTGAGCAAAAGAATGATGGATTTAACCCAGATCCTTGTGACTGGGGGTGAATGTTTGCATTGTCCAGCATTCCGTCCATCAATTGTTTCTTTTGCATTTGTCGCCCTAAGTGGGAAGATTATGCCCAGACGTGGGTCCCGTGCTCACTACACCACTGGATTCAAGCTAGCCTGGCTGAAGAAGGGTGATGCCCTGAAACCGGTCCTAGGATGCTTGTTTCTGGTCCAGGGAGGACCTGGCTTGGCAGTTCGGGCTGGACTGTTCCCACAAGGAACAGGGTCAAGCCTGATTTGCATATGGCTGGGTCCAAACTGGGGTGGTGTGGTGAGCAAAAGAATGATGGATTTAACCCAGATCCTTGTGACTGGGGGTGAATGTTTGCATTGTCCAGCATTCCGTCCATCAATTGTTTCTTTTGCATTTGTCGCCGTAAGTGGGAAGGGTATGCCCAGATGTGGGTCCCGTGCTCACTACACCACTGGATTCAAGCTAGCCTGGCTGAAGAAGGGTGATGCCCTGAAACCGGTCCTAGGATGCTTGTTTCTGGTCCAGGGAGGACCTGGCTTGGCAGTTCGGGCTGGACTGTTCCCACAAGAAACAGGGTCAAGACTGATTTGCATATGGCTGGGTCCAAACTGGGGTGGTGTGGTCAGCAAAAGAATGATGGATTTAACCCAGATCCTTGTGACTGGGGGTGAATGTTTGCATTGTCCAGCATTCCGTCCATCAATTGTTTCTTTTGCATTTGTCGCCCTAAGTGGGAAGGGTATGCCCAGACGTGGGTCCCGTGCTCACTACACCACTGGATTCAAGCTAGCCTGGCTGAAGAAGGGTGATGCCCTGAAACCGGTCCTAGGATGCTTGTTTCTGGTCCAGGGAGGACCTGGCTTGGCAGTTCGGGCTGGACTGTTCCCACAAGGAACAGGGTCAAGACTGATTTGCATATGGCTGGGTCCAAACTGGGGTGGTGTGGTGAGCAAAAGAATGATGGATTTAACCCAGATCCTTGTGACTGGGGGTGAATGTTTGCATTGTCCAGCATTCCGTCCATCAATTGTTTCTTTTGCATTTGTCGCCCTAAGTGGGAAGGGTATGCCCAGACGTGGGTCCCGTGCTCACTACACCACTGGATTCAAGCTAGCCTGGCTGAAGAAGGGTGATGCCCTGAAACCGGTCCTAGGATGCTTGTTTCTGGTCCAGGGAGGACCTGGATTGGCAGTTCGGGCTGGACTATTCCCACAAGGAACAGGGTCAAGACTGATTTGCATATGGCTGGGTCCAAACTGGGGTGGTGTGGTGAGCAAAAGAATGATGGATTTAACCCAGATCCTTGTGACTGGGGGTGAATGTTTGCATTGTCCAGCATTCCGTCCATCAATTGTTTCTTTTGCATTTGTCGCCCTAAGTGGGAAGGGTATGCCCAGACGTGGGTCCCGTGCTCACTACACCACTGGATTCAAGCTAGCCTGGCTGAAGAAGGGTGATGCCCTGAAACCGGTCCTAGGATGCTTGTTTCTGGTCCAGGGAGGACCTGGCTTGGCAGTTCGGGCTGGACTGTTCCCACAAGGAACAGGGCCAAGACTGATTTGCATATGGCTGGGTCCAAACTGGGGTGGTGTGGTGAGCAAAAGAATGATGGATTTAACCCAGATCCTTGTGACTGGGGGTGAATGTTTGCATTGTCCAGCATTCCGTCCATCAATTGTTTCTTTTGCATTTGTCGCCCTAAGTGGGAAGGGTATGCCCAGACGTGGGTCCCGTGCTCACTACACCACTGGATTCAAGCTAGCCTGGCTGAAGAAGGGTGATGCCCTGAAACCGGTCCTAGGATGCTTGTTTCTGGTCCAGGGAGGACCTGGCTTGGCAGTTCGGGCTGGACTGTTCCCACAAGGAACAGGGTCAAGACTGATTTGCATATGGCTGGGTCCAAACTGGGGTGGTGTGGTGAGCAAAAGAATGATGGATTTAACCCAGATCCTTGTGACTGGGGGTGAATGTTTGCATTGTCCAGCATTCCGTCCATCAATTGTTTCTTTTGCATTTGTCGCCCTAAGTGGGAAGGGTATGCCCAGACGTGGGTCCCGTGCTCACTACACCACTGGATTCAAGCTAGCCTGGCTGAAGAAGGGTGATGCCCTGAAACCGGTCCTAGGATGCTTGTTTCTGGTCCAGGGAGGACCTGGCTTGGCAGTTCGGGCTGAACTGTTCCCACAAGGAACAGGGTCAAGACTGATTTGCATATGACTGGGTCCAAACTGGGGTGGTGTGGTGAGCAAAAGAATGATGGATTTAACCCAGATCCTTGTGACTGGGGGTGAATGTTTGCATTGTCCAGCATTCCGTCTATCAAATGTTTCTTTTGCATTTGTCGCCCTAAGTGGGAAGATTATGCCCAGACATGGGTCCCGTGCTCACTACACCACTGGATTCAAGCTAGCCTGGCTGAAGAAGGGTGATGCCCTGAAACCGGTCCTAGGATGCTTGTTTCTGGTCCAGGGAGGACCTGGCTTGGCAGTTCGGGCTGGACTGTTCCCACAAGGAACAGGGTCAAGACTGATTTGCATATGGCTGGGTCCAAACTGGGGTGGTGTGGTGAGCAAAAGAATGATGGATTTAACCCAGATCCTTGTGACTGGGGGTGAATGTTTGCATTGTCCAGCATTCCGTCCATCAATTGTTTCTTTTGCATTTGTCGCCCTAAGTGGGAAGGGTATGCCCAGACGTGGGTCCCGTGCTCACTACACCACTGGATTCAAGCTAGACTGGCTGAAGAAGGGTGATGACCTGAAACCGGTCCTAGGATGCTTGTTTCTGGTCCAGGGAGGACCTGGCTTGGCAGTTCGGGCTGGACTGTTCCCACAAGGAACAGGGTCAAGACTGATTTGCATATGGCTGGGTCCAAACTGGGGTGGTGTGGTGAGCAAAAGAATGATGGATTTAACCCAGATCCTTGTGACTGGGGGTGAATGTTTGCATTGTCCAGCATTCCGTCCATCAATTGTTTCTTTTGCATTTGTCGCCCTAAGTGGGAAGGGTATGCCCAGACGTGGGTCCCGTGCTCACTACACCACTGGATTCAAGCTAGCCTGGCTGAAGAAGGGTGATGCCCTGAAACCGGTCCTAGGATGCTTGTTTCTGGTCCAGGGAGGACCTGGCTTGGCAGTTCGGGCTGGACTGTTCCCACAAGGAACAGGGTCAAGACTGATTTGCATATGGCTGGGTCCAAACTGGGGTGGTGTGGTGAGCAAAAGAATGATGGATTTAACCCAGATCCTTGTGACTGGGGGTGAATGTTTGCATTGTCCAGCATTCCGTCCATCAATTGTTTCTTTTGCATTTGTCGCCCTAAGTGGGAAGGGTATGCCCAGACGTGGGTCCCGTGCTCACTACACCACTGGATTCAAGCTAGCCTGGCTGAAGAAGGGTGATGCCCTGAAACCGATCCTAGGATGCTTGTTTCTGGTCCAGGGAGGACCTGGCTTGGCAGTTCGGGCTGGACTGTTCCCACAAGGAACAGGGTCAAGACTGATTTGCATATGGCTGGGTCCAAACTGGGGTGGTGTGGTGAGCAAAAGAATGATGGATTTAACCCAGATCCTTGTGACTGGGGGTGAATGTTTGCATTGTCCAGCATTCCGTCCATCAATTGTTTCTTGTGCATTTGTCGCCCTAAGTGGGAAGGGTATGCCCAGACGTGGGTCCCGTGCTCACTACACCACTGGATTCAAGCTAGCTTGGCTGAAGAAGGGTGATGCCCTGAAACCGGTCCTAGGATGCTTGTTTCTGGTCCAGGGAGGACCTGGCTTGGCAGTTCGGGCTGGACTGTTCCCACAAGGAACAGGGTCAAGACTGATTTGCATATGGCTGGGTCCAAACTGGGGTGGTGTGGTGAGCAAAAGAATGATGGATTTAACCCAAATCCTTGTGACTGGGGGTGAATGTTTGCATTGTCCAGCATTCCGTCCATCAATTGTTTCTTTTGCATTTGTCGCCCTAAGTGGGAAGGGTATGCCCAGACGTGGGTCCCGTGTTTACTACACCACTGGATTCAAGCTAGCCTGGCTGAAGAAGCGTGATGCCCTGAAACCGGTCCTAGGATGCTTGTTTCTGGTCCAGGGAGGACCTGGCTTGGCAGTTCGGGCTGGACTGTTCCCACAAGGAACAGGGTCAAGACTGATTTGCATATGGCTGGGTCCAAACTGGGGTGGTGTGGTGAGCAAAAGAATGATGGATTTAACCCAGATCCTTGTGACTGGGGGTGAATGTTTGCATTGTCCAGCATTCCGTCCATCAATTGTTTCTTTTGCGTTTGTCGCCCTAAGTGGGAAGGGTATGCCCAGACGTGGGTCCCGTGCTCACTACACCACTGGATTCAAGGTAGCCTGGCTGAAGAAGGGTGATGCCCTGAAACCGGTCCTAGGATGCTTGTTTCTGGTCCAGGGAGGACCTGGCTTGGCAGTTCGGGCTGGACTGTTCCCACAAGGAACAAGGTCAAGACTGATTTGCATATGGCTGGGTTCAAACTGGGGTGGTGTGGTGAGCAAAAGAATGATGGATTTAACCCAGATCCTTGTGACTGGGGGTGAATGTTTGCATTGTCCAGCATTCCGTCCATCAATTGTTTCTTTTGCATTTGTCGCCCTGAGTGGGAAGGGTATGCCCAGACGTGGGTCCCGTGCTCACTACACCACTGGATTCAAGCTAGCCTGGCTGAAGAAGGGTGATGCCCTGAAACCGGTCCTAGGATGCTTGTTTCTGGTCCAGGGAGGACCTGGCTTGGCAGTTCGGGCTGGACTGTTCCCACAAGGAACAGGGTCAAGACTGATTTGCATATGGCTGGGTCCAAACTGGGGTGGTGTGGTGAGCAAAAGAATGATGGATTTAACCCAGATCCTTGTGACTGGGGGTGAATGTTTGCATTGTCCAGCATTCCGTCCATCAATTGTTTCTTTTGCATTTGTCGCCCTAAGTGGGAAGGGTATGCCCAGACGTGGGTCCCGTGCTCACTACACCACTGGATTCAAGCTAGCCTGGCTGAAGAAGCGTGATGCCCTGAAACCGGTCCTAGGATGCTTGTTTCTGGTCCAGGGAGGACCTGGCTTGGCAGTTCGGGCTGGACTGTTCCCACAAGGAACAGGGTCAAGACTGATTTGCATATGGCTGGGTCCAAACTGGGGTGGTGTGGTGAGCAAAAGAATGATGGATTTAACCCAGATCCTTGTGACTGGGGGTGAATGTTTGCATTGTCCAGCATTCCGTCCATCAATTGTTTCTTTTGCATTTGTCACCCCTGGAAGGCCAGCCAAAAGGACACCACAGGTCTGCTACTGCAGCCTGGGTAAGGTGGTGCATGCACCCCTTACTGTGATATAGGTCACCTATATCATTACATACATACACACATATAAACCTATAAGTCACTCCTATGGTAGGCCTTATCAATCCTGAAGGCAGAGTGTGTGGTTCCTATGTGAGAGGGTGCCACTGCATGAGCAGGGCTCCTCTGCAGCGCTCGGAGACCCTTCTCTGATGCTGTTTGTAGTGCAGCCTGACCATATACTCTTAAGCGCATTATAACCCCGCGTTAAATGCTAACTTTGGGATGGCTGCACGGAAACATGTTGTGCTTGGAATACTACCCCCCCACCAGTTCTGGCGGTGGGGGTAGCATTCCACCCTTCTAGAGGGAGAGACATGTCCACACCGGCCTGCCCGGTAACTTCTTTCTAAGCCCTGGCATCACAAAATGGATGCCGCTGCCACAGACACGAGTCTGGCCTCCTGCTGCTGACCGAAACTCTGGCAGGGGAGGCCTGGACAATAGGTTTCCTGTCCCAGGGAGGTGTAACCACCTCCCCAGACAGGATAGTGTATATTGGGGCTGGGCGGGAGCACTCTCTGGTGCTTTGAAGTCCTGCACTGGGGGCACATTTGGTGTCCCTGTGCCTACCCCAGTTCAAACCGGCTCAGGGGCTTCCAGCCCCTGCTCTGGCGTGAAACTGGACAAAGGGAAAGGGGTGTAACCACCCCTCTGCCCTGACCCTCCCATAGGTGGGTCCCCAGAGTATGTCCAACCCCCTATCTTAGTATAAGTATGGGACCCCAGTCCTTAGGACTTTAGATTTACCTGGATGAAACTCTGACACAGAATCCTGGACCTTCGATGCTCTACTTCAAGATTAGAGGACTGAAGAATCTCCCTTGGGGTCAAGGAGTGACTCCCTGCTTGGCAGGCACCAAAGAAGCAATTGTCCGGTCTGCATCGCCAAAGCTCCCACCGGACGCCGAAGTCTTTGTATCACCAGAGGTGGATTTCCAGACTTCGCCGAGGCTGCCCTGAGCCCCCAGCAAAGCTGAGGCCCGTAACTTTTGTGGGTAACGTGGAACCATGACCCCTGGACAGTGAGCACATTTGCAAGTGCATCCTCTTCCTGGGCTCCCACGAAGTTGTGCTTTGGGCTCCCAGTAGCCCCCGCCTCCAGCACCGACTGCACCGAAGATCACTGGCCTCCACTCCATGAGTGTCCCGTGAGCCAGCTCCAAGTGCGTCCACTCGAGGCTCCTTTGCGGTCGCTAGTCTGTTGACTAGTAGGCCCTACCGAAGGCCAATTTTATCCTGCTTGGGCTTCTCTAGTTGCTCCAGGCGTGCCCTGACTTACCCTTGCTGGGTGAGTCCCTCAGACCTTGCTGGTCTGCACCACCGTCCTTCTTCTATTTCCATGAGACTTGCCGTTGCCAAGGCTCCTTGGGTCCAATCCAGTCGCCGACACCTCAGAAATCGACAGACGTCATGGGCAGCTCGAATCCAGCTTCTGGTTGTCGTTGACGCCTCCTGGACCTCGTGGCTGAAGAGTCAAGACAACCGTCAACCTACCTGAAGCACCCGACATCGGTGGGCATCCATTCATCGCCTTCCTGGTCACTGGCTAGTGACCCAGACTCTGTCCCCTCTGCTTTCAGGTTCTTCAGATCTCCGATCCACCTTTGGATCCACCCGAACACTTTCGACTTGGTCGCCAGCAGCACTTTGCAGCAGATCGCCATTGAAAACGACGACGAAACCCGACCCCAAAAGACACCTATGCACCCGGCTTCCCTGGGTGAGGTAACACGAGTACTCCGGTGCTCCCGTGGGTATAGACTCTAGAACGACCCAGTTCTGAAAGGGTTTGCTCCAAGTGTCCCTTTTGTTTAAAATTCCAACCGCGACTTTCCCCATAGAAGTCAACGGCGATTCGCGGCTGTGTTATCACACTGCACGCGTCCCCCGTGGGTCCCCTGTGTCACTACCTTGGGTGGTTCCTTGTGGTCCAAGCACTTCTGCAGGCTCGAGGCCTTGTGTCTAGCTCAGTCGTGGTTCTTATACCACTTTATTTGTATATGGTTTGGTACGCCCCTAGGGCTCAAACGTGTATTTGTGCTATTACTGTTGATAACTGACTTATAACTTATGTACTTCGAACTCTAGCCTCATAAAGAGACTAGAGGGGTGTGTTTAGCAATAAATACATATATTTTGAATATATACCTGGTGTGATCCTCTTTCATTTGGTCACTCAAGAGATTATAGACTGGTAAAACAAGCTGCTTTACATTCCTTTCAAGACTTAGCCTGAAGGCTGCTCTCCATAGCTACCACTAGGATAGCTTTCAATAAAGGTTGTCTTTAACCTATCTCCAATAAGGGGTTGTTTGGACTGGTGCAAGGTGCCCACTATAATTAGTGGACAGCATATACCAGGCCAACTTCTCACATGATTTACTTGTCATACCCTAGTATAGTGCACCAGGTGTGCCCAGGGCCTGTAAATCAAATGCTGCTGGTGGGCTTGCAGCACTGGTTGTGCCACTCACAGAAGCAGCTTGTAAAGTGTGTCTCAGTCTGTGACTGCCATATCAACTTGGCAAGTGCACCCACTTGCCAGTCCCTAAACCTTCCCTTTTCTACATGTTAGCCACCCCTAAGGTAGGCCCAAGGGCAGGGTACATTGTATGTAAAAGGTAGGACATTCCCTGGTGTGTGTAGCATGTCCTAATAGTGAATTACAGCCAATTTTGTTTTTCACTATTGTAAGGCTACCTGTCCCCATAGGCCAGAATGGGCAGTTTGATTATAACATCTTATAATCCTAACTGACCCAGGGATCATGGTAGGAAAACTAATTTAGTATTCCTGAACTCAGAATGATAAAATACATCTTTTAGTGAAGTTGGTTTTAACATTCTGTGTTTGAAAATACCACTTTTAGAAAGTAGGTATTTTCTTGTCTAAACCATCCAGCCTGCCTCTGCTAGCTTGTGTATTGTATGTCTGGTTTTGTGAGTGACAGGGGGTGGGGGGCTCCAGGAGACAGGGTGAGTCATAACAGGGCTGAATAGACCTATCTGCATGTAGAGTGGTGGGAGGAGTTGCACCTGGGCCTGAATAGGGCTGTGCCTGCCTTCCACAATGCTGGCTCCACCTCCTGTGGTGTGTCTGATGTCCCTGGCCCACACTGACAAAGGAAGAGGGTATGCACTGGCAGAATGCACCCAGAACTGGTTTGGACTAGGTACAGGACCCTCTGCCTTCAGAGGACAAAGGATTTATGGGTATAAAACTGGGGCCCAGACCCCAAGACTTTAGATCACTTCTGGAAACAACAAGACGAACCTTTGCCAAGGAGAAGAACCAAGGAAGCTGCAGGAGTTTGGACTGCCCCTCTGCCAGTGTGCTGTGCTGGGTTTGCCTGCAGTGGTCTTTGTAGGAGAGTAGGATCTGCTTCACATGGGTCCCCCACTTTTTGCTGATGCTTCACTGTTTTTCGACTTTAGTCTGGCTGGGGCCCTGCTAATCAGAACCCCAGCCTAGCTGCTTCCTCTCTAAAATGGTTTCCATGTGCCTTAGGCACATCTCTAATTGGAATCTGGAGTGCCCTTATAAGTCCCTAGTATATGGTATACTATGTACCCAGGGCATAGGTACCTCAGAGGCCTACCAGGGGCTGCAGCATGTATTGTGCCACCCCTGGTAGACCATCCCAAATGACACCACAGGTCTGCTACTGCAGCCTGGGTAAGGTGGTGCATGCACCCCTTACTGTGATATAGGCCTCCTATATCACTACATACCTACACACATATAAACCTATAAGTCACTCCTATGGCAGGCCTTGTCAATCCTGAAGGCAGAGTGCATGGTTCCTATGTGAGAGGGTGCCACTGCATGAGCAGGGCCCCTCTGCAGCGTTCGGAGACCCTTCTCTGATGCTGTTTGTAGTGCAGCCTGACCATATACTCTTAAGTGCATTATAACCTCGCGTTAAATGCTAACTTTGGGATGGCTGCACAGAAACATGTCGTGTTTGGTGTCAAACATCTTGGAATACTACCCCCCGCCAATTCTGGCGGCGGGGGTAGCATTCCACCCTTCTAGAGGGAGAGACATGTTAACCCTGGCTTGCCCGGTAACTTCTTTACAAAGCCCTGGCATCACAAAATGGATGCTGCTGCCACAGACACAAGTCTGGCCTCCTGCTGCTGACCGGAACTCCGGCAGGGGAGGCCTGGACAATAGGTTTCCTGTCGCAGGGAGGTGTAACCACCTCCCCAGACAGGATAGTGTGTATTGGGGCTGGGCGGGAGCACTCTCTGGTGCTTTGAAGTCCTGCACTGGGGGGCACATTTGGTGTCCTCGTGCATACCCCAGTTCAAACCGGATCAGGGGCTTCCAGCCCCTGCTCTGGCGCAAAACTGGACAAAGGGAAAGGGGTGTAGCCACCCCTCTGCCCTGACCCACCCACAGGTGGGACCACAGAGTAAGTCCAACCCCCAAACTTAGTATAAGTATGGGACCCCAGTCCTTAGGACTTTAGATATTCGCTGGACGAAACTCTGACACATAATCCTGGACCTTCGACGCTCTACTTGAAGATTAGAGGACTGAAGAATCTCCCTTGGGGTCAAGGAGTGACTCCCCTGCTTGGCAGGCACCAAAGAAGCAATTGTCCGGTCTGCATCGCTGAAGCTCCCGTCGGACGCCGAAGTCTTTGCATCACCAGATGTGGATTTTCAGACTTCCCCGAGTCTGCCCTGAGTCCCCAGCAAAGCTGAGGCACGTAGCTGTCGTGGGTAACGTGGAACCGTGACCCCTGGACACCAAGCACATTTGCAAGTGCATCCTCTTCTTGGACTCCCATGAAGTTATGCTTTGGGCTCCTAGTAGCCCCCGCCTCCAGCACCAACTGCACTGAAGATCACTGGCCTCCACTCCACGAGTGTCCTGTGAGCCAGCTGTAAGTGTGTCCACTCGAGGCTCCTTCGCGGTCGCTAGTCCATTGGCTAGTAGCCCTTCACAAAGGCCAATCCTTTTCTGCATGGGCTCCCCTGGTTGCTCCAGGCTTGCCCTGACTTACCTTTGCTGGGTGAGTTCCCCAGACCTTGCTGGTCTGCACCATCATCCTTCTTATCTTTCCATGAGTCTTGCCGTTGCCAAGGCCTGTTGGGTCCAATCCGGTCGCCGACACCTCAGCACTCGACAGACATCGTGGGACAGTCCGAATCCTGCTCCTGGTCACCGACAACGCCTCCTGGACCTCGTGACTGCAGAGACAAGACGACTGTCAACCAACCTGAAGCATCCGACAACGGTGGGCATCTGCTCATCGCCTTCCTGGTCACTGGCTAGTGACCCAGACTCTGTCCCCTCTGCTTTCAGGTTCTTCAGATCTCCAATCCACTCTTGGATCCACCCGGACACTTTCCACTTGGTCGCCAGCAGCACTTTGCAGCAGATCGCCATTCAAATCGACGACGAAACCCGACCCCGAAAGGCACCTATGCACCCGGCTTCCCTGGGTGAGGTAACAAGAGTACTCCAGTGCTCCCGTGGGTAGAGACTCTAGAACGACCTAGTTCTCAAAGGGTTTGCTCCAAGTTCTTCTTTAAGTGTCCCTTTTCTTTAAATTCCTAACCGCGACTTTCCCCATAGAAGGTAACGGCGATTCGCGGCTGTGTTACTACACTGCACGCGTCCCCCGTGGGTCCCCTGTGTCACTGCCTTGGGTGGTTCCTTGTGGTCCAAGCACTTCTACAGGCTCTAGGCCTTGTGTCTAGCTCAGTCGTGGTTCTTATACCACTTTATTGGTATATGGTTTGGTACGCCCCTAGGGCTCAAACGTGTATTTGTGCTATTACTGTGTTTAAATAACTTATAACTTATGTACTTTGAACTCTAGCCTCATAAAGAGACTAGAGGGGTGTGTTTAGTAATAAATACATATATTTTGAATATATACCTGGTGTGGTCCTCTTTCATTTGGTCACTCAAGAGATTATAGACTGGTAAAACAAGCTGCTTTACATTCCTTCAAGACTTAGCCTGAAGGCTGCTCTCCATAGCTACCACTAGGATAGCTTTCAATAAAGGTTGTCTTTTAACCTATCTCCAATAAGGGGTTGTTTGGACTGGTGCAAGGTGCCCACTATAATTAGTGGACAGCATTTACCAGGCCAACTTCTCACATTGGTGTGCATTGTGTGGGATTCCAGCTTGCTATTGTTTTACCAGATAATCTCAATTGAATTGATCAACTGAAAACCACTAAAGGTACCTAAGGTACATATAAATTAAGTTTAGTATACAGTAAGTTCTACTGAACTTAGAGGTGTGTGTTAAGGGATAGCACACCCTTTCTACAACTCAAGAGAGTTTAGTAGGCCACACTAGAGTAGGTAGTGCATACACCACACCTCACTAGTGATGTCTTCAAAGCCAGGACCCAGAGAGTCCTTGCCAGAAGCCACTGGGCTTCTTCCTTCCAAGTATGATACACTCCCATTCTTGGAATTGAGAGCATTATGCAATGTTAGGAAACTGAAGACAGGCCAGAGTGCCAGCACCCAACATCTGAGAGAGATGTTACTGGCTGATGATCTCAACAGACACTTAGGGTCTGAAGGGGTAGGTACAGAGGGTGGGGCAGAAGATGAGGAAGGGGCCAAGGGTGGCAACACCCAGAACCCCCCCTCTGGAACTGACCAGGAAGGTGACAATGACCTTGACCTGGAAAACCCAATTCATCCTGTGGATGAGGAGGAGGATCAGAATGACCTCCACTTTGTCCCCCCAGGAAGAATTGTGAGTGTGCCTAGAAGGTCTAGATCTCCTTCTCAGGAGTCTAACCACTCTGACACCTCAGTAGGGACCTCTGTCTCCTCTCATAGGAGGGAATCCTCTCATGAGAGGAGAAAGAGACTGATTCAGTATGAGCAAGCCCAGCTTGAACTCAGAAAACAGCAATTGGCTCTAGACAGGGAGTCCCTAGATCTCTACAGAGAGATAAAAAAGTTGGGACTAGAGTCCCATGGTGGCAGCAATTCCCCCAAAGATAGGGAAAGGTCTTATGACCATAGAAACCTGAGCAAGATTGTCCCTCCCTACCAGAGTGGGGTTGACATCCACAAATGGATAACTGCTCTAGAGAGGGCCTGTAAAGTACAGAGGGTCCCTCAGGAGCAGTGGGCAGCAATCTTGTGGCTCTCCTTTGCAGACAAAGGTAGAGACAAGCTCCTCACTGTAAGAGAAGAGGATGCTGACAATTACAAAGTCTTGAAGAGTGCTCTTATTGATGGGTTTGGCCTAACAACTGAACAATACAGGTTAAAGTTCAGAGATGCCCAAAAAGCACAGACTCAAGACTGGGTAGACTATGTGGATTGTTCTGCTAAGGCTCTGGAAGGCTGGTTGATGGGCAGTAAGGTGTGTGACTTCACAGGATTGTACAATCTGATAATGAGGGAGCAGATTCTTAATAACTGTCAAAATCAGCTGTTGCATCAGTACCTGGTGGACTCTGATCTGACCTCTCCCCAAGAATTGGGAAAGAAGGCAGACAAATGGGTCAGAACCAGGGTGAGGCAGAAGGTACAGAACAAAGGTGGTGACCCTAAGAAGCAAGATTCCAAGAACTCTGATAAGGGTGGGGAGAAGGGTAAAGACCAGAAGTCTTCACAAGGTCCCCAAAAATCTTCTTCAGGTGGGGATTCACAGTCTAACAAAGGGAAAGGCCAAAAGATACCATGGTGCAAGGTCTGTAAGCAAAAGACCCACTGGACCAGTGATTGCACCAAGTCCAAAGACTCTACTCCAGCCCCCACCAATGCCCCTAAGGCACCTGTTCCCCCTAGTACAGTTACAGTTGGTGGTGGGAGTGCTCCAGCCAAGGGTTTAGTAGGGTTGACCCTGGGTACTGAGATGGGCTCTGACCTAGTCAGAGAACTCACTCAGGCTGTCTTAGTCTGTGATGGAGGCATGGATATGACCTCCTCTGTGAGTCCCAGTAATCTGGGCAAGTACAGACAACAGCCCTTAATCAATGGACGAGAGGCTTTGGCATTTAGGGACACAGGGGCAAGTGTCACAATGGTGACACAAGACCTTGTGCATCCTGGGCAGGTTATACTTGGTGAGATGTACCAAGTGACCAATGCTAGCAATGTCAGAACAGACCATACTCTGGCAGTTGTTAACTTCTCCTGGGGAGGGGTAACTGGCCTTAAGAAGGTTGTGGAAAGTGCAAACCTACCAGTTGAATGCTTGCTTGGCAATGACTTAGAAACTTCAGCTTGGGCAGAAGTGGAGCTCAGGACCCATGCAGAAATGCTGGGGATCCCTGCAGATATGTTTGCTGTGACCAGGTCACATGCCAAAATGTCTAGCACTGAACAGGCCTTGGATTCTGGAATAATGGACCAAGGACCTTCCAAGAGGAGGAGTAGTAGGGTAAAGGCAATGCCTTCCCCCTTGGCTCAGAAGGAAGAACAGTCTCTTGAGGGAGATGATCTCAGTCCTGAGGAAGGAACTGTCCCAGAGGAACTTGAACCTGATCAGGTTGAGTTCTTGGGGACAGGGGGACCTTCCAGGGCAGATCTGAGCCAGGAGCAGCAGAGCTGCCCCTCTCTTGAACCCCTCAGACAGCAAGCTGCTGCTGAGGCTGCTGGGAAAGCTAGTGGTCCCCATACAGTGTATTGGGATGATGGACTCCTGTACTCAGAGTGTAGAGACCCCAAGCCTGGTGCCACCAGGAGGTTGGTTATATCTCTGATGTTTAGGGGCTTCCTATTGACCCTAGCCCATGATATTCCCTTAGCAGGTCACCAGGGCCAGAACAAGACTTGGGACAGAATTGTCCCTCATTTTCACTGGCGCCACATGTCTGAAGACACCAATGAGTTTTGTCGCTCCTGTGTAACCTGCCAGGCCAGTGGCAAGGCAGGTGGCACTACAAAGGCCCCCCTGATACCACTACCTGTGGTGGGGGTTCCCTTTGAAAGGGTGGGGATTGACATTGTTGGTCCCATGGATCCCCAAACAGCATCTGGGCACAGGTTTATCCTGTTGGTAGTGGATCATGCCACCAGGTACCCAGAGGCTATTCCCCTTAGGACCACTACAGCACCTGTGGTGGCAAGAGTCCTCCTGGGAGTTTTCTCAAGAGTGGGCTTCCCTAAAGAGGTTGTATCAGACAGAGATGCAAACTTTATGTCTGGTTACTTAAAAGCAATGTGGAAGGAGTGTGGAGTGACTTATAAGTTCACCACACCCTATCACCCACAATGCAATGGTTTAGTTGAGAGATTCAACAAAACCTTGAAGGGCATGATTAAAGGGCTCCCAGAAAAGCTTAGGCGAAGATGGGACATACTCTTGCCCTGCCTTTTATTTGCATAGAGGGAGGTGCCTCAAAAGGGGGTTGGCTACAGCCCTTTTGAACTTTTGTTTGGTCACCCTGTCAGGGGTCCACTGTGCTTGGTGAAGGAAGGATGGGAGTTACCTCTCAAGCCCCCAAAGCAAGGCATAGTGGACTACGTACTTGGTCTCCGCTCCCGGATGGCTGAGTACATGAAAAAGGCAACTAAAAACCTTGAGGCTAGTCAGGAACTTCAGAAAGCTTGGCATGACCAAAAGGCTGTGCTGACTGTTTACCAGCCAGGACTGAAGGTGTGGGTGTTGGAGCCAGTGGCCCCAGCAGCTCTCCAAGACAAATGGAGTGGACCCCATACTATTGTTGAACAGAAGGGTGAGGTTACCTACTTAGTAGACCTAGGAACACCCAGGAGTCCCCACAGGGTTCTCCATGTCAACAGGTTGAAACCATATGTGGACAGGGCAGACATGGGCTTGCTCATGGCTACTGATGAGGGACAAGAGGAAGAGAGTGACCCACTCCCTGACCTGCTCTCACAGAACCCTGATGATGGGTCAGTGGACGGTGTAGCCTTGGCAGGCAGCCTCACTACCCAGCAGCAGACTGATTGCAGACAGGTGCTCAATCAGTTTAGACACATGTTTTCACTGACACCCAGTCAGACCACCTGGTGGACTCATGAAGTGGACACTGGGGACAGTCTGCCTATTAAAAATAAGATTTATAGGCAACCTGACCATGTCAGGGACTGTATCAGGACAGAAGTCCAGAAAACGTTGGATTTGGGAGTTATTGAACCCTCAGATAGCCCTTGGGCTAGTCCAGTGGTCCTTGTGCCAAAACCTCACACCAGTGGTGGAAAAAGA